>CM050164.1:147236899-147836899 GCA_027410445.1 Discoglossus pictus | reverse complement strand
CCAATACAATCAATCATTCTTAACAATGATAAAACTGTTATAAAGAGAACTAGGAGGGGAATATCAGAAAACATGATCAATAGACAGAAAATGCTAAATTCTATGGCCCTCATTCAATTGCAATTTGCCTAATTGAATTGGGCCCTAAATAAGCACATAACATATATTTTTTAAAGAAGTTTTTTGTTAGCAAGCATCTATCCAAAAGAAAGCTTTTCACTAACTAAAAACTTCTTTAATAAAAATATGCTATGTGCTTATTTAGGGCCCTATTCAATTGCCCACATCGCAATTGAATGAGGCCCTATGTATTTTTTTACATGAAAAGTAAATTTTTAAAATAACATCCCACTGATATAGCACTTTCTTACTATCTTTCTAATTATGCCGTACTATAAAAGTGTAAGAAGATTATATTTTATGTATTCAAAGGTTAAAGGACCACAGTATGATGGACAAATCTTAATTGTATGAAATGTTTGAGTCCAACTCAATTTTAATAAAAAATATGTTTTTGATACCTCTGAGTCGATATGAAGTAAAATTATGTCTTTAAAATCCTATTCTTACAAATTAACATATTATATCACTCTAAAGGAGAGAAGATCATTACAAGATGTACTTTGATACATTTGTTACTGGGGTATAAAACCAACTGCGTTGTAATAAAGAATTGCTCAGAATTTGGATGAGATTCCTCTGTAATAAACAAATGTAGGATACTTTTACTACTAATTGATTTATAATTTTATTTATAAGGACAGTGACGAAATATTAAAAGAGACTAAAATAATCTAAAAACAATATGTACAAAAGTACAAAAATTGACCTTTGTTGTTAGTATTTATTATCCATAATTGCTAAATAGCCAGTATATACATTACTACTTTCAAATGCATCACTGTGTCTCAAGGTTTGTGTAAGAAAAAAGGGAAATTTGTATATTATTATTCGACTTTGAATTGACTAGTAGTTGAGGGTAGTGCATAATATGCTCGGGTTATCCGGATTCATATATCTTCTCTTGGATCATTTAGCTATTAGTCATCAGCCTCTTATTATTTACATATTTACAATATTCACAAACAGATATTCAATATATTATTTAATGTACCAATAAGTTGTTTGTCCCTATAGAATAGAGCCTCAACTCACTTTCAGATCTTAACTTTTATGAGTATGGACTTCAATGTATCAATGTTTATTTGCTCAAAGATGATCATACTTTGTCCAGTGCTTAGTTTGAAATGTATTCCCTTTTCTCTTAACACTAATTCCTTAAGTCACCATTTACCAATCTACCAACAGTCTTGTAAATATTTTTGTTTTTTTCAATATTTCATCGCTGTCCTTGTAAATAAAATTATAAACCAACTAGTAGTAAAAGTATCCTACATGTGTTTATTATTTTGATGATTGGTAGTGTGAATCATTAGTGGGGTTTTGTTTTCCTAGTTGTTAGTTTGATGTGATTCCTCTGTGTCTTAAAACTGCTCAGTTTTGAATAAACTTTTTTCTTCCATTCCTGGTAGTGATGCCATTGGCAAATGTCACTCCTAGTCCTAGAAGACTTTTATCCATAACACCTCTACTCTCACCTTTCCATTTATTGATGCAAGCTGCGTGCTTCAGAGCATGTGTGGGGGAAGGCACCATGTGTCACATTCCAATAGCTAAAAAAATCCTTCTATCTGTCATGCCCTAAACCGTTATGTTTGCAATCACACTATTAAGTTGCAACGAATTCACTGGCATTCAAGCCCGTAACCCGCAAATGGAGTCCAAAAGACAACAGGTACTAGAGAGGACCTGATAGGGGTGTAAAGTCCGATCAGCAGCACTGTAAATGCAAATATACACACACTACTGTACCTATAATAAAAGGGAAAGTGATGTTAGGTATTAAAATAAATAGCACAACATTCTGAAGCTCGCAAATCGGTAATATAAAATAATTTATGTCATGTTTACATTCTGTGTTATATCGATCCCAGCAATCAATGTGTTGATACATATAATGGAACTCGCATGGACTAGAATATCATGTTTACGGCTTTATCAATATTGCATTATTTCTGGAATGTGGGTCTGATCGAAACTCGTAATTGAACCCTGTAAGTCTTTGAAATCCAACCTCCATTTTTCAGTGACGTAATGATGGAGATCTCTGTTGCCATTGGCTCCCTCTAAACCTGTAACTAAGAGTATGACTAATTGTTCATGTTCACGGCTGCACATCCAACGTTTGAAAAATGTTTTACTGGTTTGCGTCTCAAGCCCGTAACTCGCGGCATGTTCTAATTTAATAGCTATATAACGCAGCTGAATTTTAAGCCTGCAGCCCTTGCGGGCTTGCCAATGTAATAGGGCTTAATATGGTATAAAAAAAATATTCTGAATTTAATGTTCCCGTGCAATAGTAACAGCAAGATTTGATAAAGTATAAAAAAGTGCCACCTTGGGAAATGAAAGCCAAGTTCAAGAAGTATCTTGTCACGCGGTTGTAGGCCTTTATCTTAAACTAACTCTAAACAGTTTGCTTCTGACGGGGCCTTTGTCAGAGAAGTGTCGTGCGCACAAAAATATTTCCGCTTGGTCCTTTGTGGATGTCAATCATCACTCTGCCGTGACTAGTTATTCTGTTTCCAGCTGCAAAGGCAAATTACTATTAAAAATAAACTTTAAAGACAAGTTTGTTAAATATTTGACAGGCAGTTAAATGATTTTTCATATCAGACTTGGTAATTTCTATAGTAATTTAAATTGGATTACAACCTTTCGACCTAGTTTCTCTGATGTTTTCAACACAGTCAATTAAGATTCATGGCAGCATTCAGGAAGCATAAGATACTATGAATATGAATATGAAGTCCTCTTGTAGTACATTGAAAGAATTTGGCAATATGCTTCATATTGTTGGTGGGCCGCAAACTCTATAAAACCAAATGTAAGGATGAAATAAAGCAAATATGATTAGGTTGCCTGCAAAACCAATGGATTAATACACATTGCCCCCCTCTTTCAATTATGTATCAATAATAACAATCCCTTCTACCTCTGCTCTACCCCTCTATCCATGTCTATCTGTCTTTAACACCACTTCTCACAATTTTTATAGGATCCTTTTCTAATCACTGTCAGGCCTCCAGAGATCTAAGACTAAGCTCAGAAAATTCTGGAGGTTGACCCATCTCTGTAGCTAATATCATTACTAATATTACTATTAAAGTATGTCTGTTATATTTTTAGTGAGATAAGAATTATTTTAGCTAAATAGCAATCCCTTGTAACATCTGTTTAATAACCCATAATGTGTCTGGCATTCCCCATTTTATTACTTGCTAAGACCTCCTCCTTCTCATGTGTCCTACTACATGTTCATCTTTTCACAGTTCTTTCTCTCCGTCATTTCACTTGGGGTCTAGCCGTTCTCTTCATATCTCTTTCTCTCTAGCATCACTTCTCACTCTTTTTTAATAATCGTTTTCTCATCACCGCCTGGCCTAGCCAACTCCAAGATGACAAATCACTTGCCTGACCAATCTGCAGCATATACCCATTTTGATTACCTTTCAGCAGCTCTCTCTCGTGTTTTGACCCATAACATCCACTAGGCGAAGATAATAAACTTCATACTAGTGCCATGTTTTCATAACCCATTCCTATGAGACTTCTACCCTCTGTTACTAAATATACATATTCTTCCCAATAAGGTTTCCACACACCTAGTGCTG
This sequence comes from Discoglossus pictus, assembly GCA_027410445.1. Taxonomy (NCBI): domain Eukaryota; kingdom Metazoa; phylum Chordata; class Amphibia; order Anura; family Alytidae; genus Discoglossus; species Discoglossus pictus. The sequence goes on along the minus strand of CM050164.1, from coordinate 147,833,165 downwards.
CCTACATAGGCACCTGGTACTAGCCAATAGAAACACTGCAAGTATGTTTTTTAACAATATTCTAACATTCAAGCCAAAAGCAGAACACTGCAGGAATCCACATGGCAAAGTCTTAGCTCCTCTTTGCTTTCTTGTGGTGGGACTACACATCCCATGATGCTTTGCAGAAACTGACTTCTCAGAAATTGTAATAATGTTATAGCTACCTGTGATTGGTCAAAAAATTAGCAAGATTTTTTTGGGGGGGGCATTGCTTGTCAAAATCAACTGTCATAAAAGATAAAGAAATTTTCAAATGTCGGGGTAGGTTTATTAATGTTTATTTTGAGATTTTCCATGCAAAAAAATGTTTTCATACACTGTTGATTCTCCTCTCTCAGATGCATTCATAATCCATGAAACTTTAATATGCCTTTAAAAGTTTTTAGGTGAAATGTCAGAACACAAATAGATAGAGACCAGTAACAAGGGGTCCTGGCAAGTGTCAGGCAGAAAAAGAGGTAAAAAATAAAGTCTGGATTGGAAATCCAGAAGTCTGAAATATGATAACTAGTGGTCAAACCAGGAAGTCAACCAGGAACTATATTGGATTGCTGAGAAGGTGCACAGGTCAGACATACAGTGGGTGGAAACAGTATTTGATCCCCTGCTGATTTTAAACGTTTGTCCACTGACAAAGAAATGATCAGTCTATAATTTTAATGGTAGGTGTATTTTAACAGTGAGAGACAGAATAACAAACAAAAAAAATAAACAAGAAAATGCATGTCAAAAAAGTTTTAATTTGATTTGCAGGTCAGTGAGGGAAATAAGTATTTGATCCCCTATAAATCAGCAAGATTTTTTGTCTCCCAGGTGTTTTTTACACAGGCAGTGAGCTGAGATTAGGAGCAATCTCTTAAAGGGAGTGCTCCTAATCTCAGCTTGTTGCCTGTATAAAAGACACCTGTCCACAAAAGCAATCAATCAATCAATCAGATTCCAAACTCTCCACCAAGGCCAAGACCAAAGAGCTGTCCAAGGATGTCAGGGACAAGATTGTAGACCTACACAAGGCTGGAATGGTCTACAAGACCATCGCCAAGCAGCTTGGTGAGAAGGTGACAACAGTTGGTGCGATTTTTTGCAAATGGAAGAAATACAAAATACCGGCCAGTCTCCCTCAGTCTGATGCTCCATGCAAGATCTCACCTCTTGGAGTTTCACTGATCATGAGAACGGTGAGGAGTCAGCCCAGAACTACACTGGAGGATCTTGTTAATGATCTCAAGGCAGCTGGGACCATAGTCACCAAGAAAACAATTGGTAACACACTACGCCGTGAAGGACTGAAATGCTGCAGCGCCCACAAGGTCCCCCTGCTCAAGAAAGCACATGTATAGGCTTGTCAGAAGCTTGCCAATGAACATCTGAATGATTCAGCGGAGAACTGGGTGAAAGTGTTGTGGTCAGATGAGACCAAAATCAAGCTCTTTGGCATTAACTCAACTCACCATGTTTGGAGGAGGAATGCTGCCTATGACCCCAAGAACACCATCCCCACTGTCATACATGGAGGTGTAAACATTATGCTTTGGGAGTGTTTTTCTGCAAAGGGGACAGGACAACTGCACCGCAACAAAGGGACGATGGACGTGGCCATGTACTGTCAAATCTTGGGTGAAAATCTCCTTCCCTCAGCCAGGGCATTGAAAATGGGTCGTGGATGGGTATTCCAGCATGACAATGACCCAAAACACACAGCCAAGGCAACAAAGGAGTGGTTTAAGAAGAAGCACATTAAGGTCCTGGAGTGGCCTAGCCAGCCTCCAGACCTTAATCCCATAGAAAATCTGTGTAGGGAGCTGAAGATTAGAGTTGCCAAACATCAGCCTCGAAACCTTAATGACTTGGAGAGGATCTACAAAGAGGAGTGGGACAAAATCCCTCCTGAGATGTATGCAAACCTGGTGGCCAACTACAAGAAACGTCTGACCTCTGTGAATGCCAACAAGGATTTTGCTACCAAGTACTAAGATGAAGGGGTCAAATACTAATTTCCCTCACTGACCTGCAAATCAATTTATAACTTTTTTGACATGCATATTTCTTTCTTTTTTTTGTGTGTTTTTTTTTTTTGTTATTCTGTCTCTCAATGCTAAAATACACCTGCCATTAAAATAATAGACTGATCATTTTTTGTCAGTGGAGAAAAGTTCAAAATCAGCAGGGGATCAAATACCCTCTGTAGTAACATAGTAACACATTAACACAGTAACATAATAATTGAGCTTAAAAGAATCAGTACCTTTTATATTTTCTTGTATCCCTGCAAATAGTGAATTGTTAAGTATAATAACTTAGTAAAGATGCTCAGTAGCTGGCGCCCTAAATAATTTGTGTGCATTATGTGTTATACTGATGACAGTGCGCTTGCACGTCAGTAATGATGCTGGAACTGACAGTGCTGCATAACAATCAAAAAAATGCAAAGTGCAGCGCAAGCACAATAAATGACATAAAAAGCAGTGTGCACCCAAAGACTCTGCACAAAGGAACTGGAAATAAGGCTTAAGGATATTGTCATGGCTCACTTGGCAGTCATCTGGGACTTGGACAGATGTCTGTCACAGACTGTTAACAAGAGACGATACCTGGGGGTTTGGGGCTCCCAGACACCCTGTTATACTGTTATAAGGTTATATTGTTATTTTGTGGTCTAGGGGATAAAGTATTATAAGTTTACCCCTTAGCATATCCCCATCCCTTCCATGTTTAGGCTCATTGTAATGGATGTCATGTGAGGGAGCTGGTGGGATGTGTTGGTTGTATGTGTGTTAAACATTGTGTGTTGTATCTGTAAATATATTGTATTGGAATGTTGGAGCCATGTTGTGTGCATCATCCATATTGACTGCATATGTAACCTGAGTTGATCACCCATCTGCCTTCCAGCTATCACCTAAAGTAAACACTTGAAGTAATAGCAAGGCCAGAACAAAGGGGTCTATACAGACATAGAGGCACCATAACCCCAGGGGGTCTACAGGTATTCTCACTCAGAGTCAGGGCAAAGTCCAGAGGACAGTGAGATGTTTCTCCCTTGAGAGCCAGGCAGCAAATGACTCTGTTAGCCACACCTAGTGGGCGGCCCAGGGGAGGGGTCTGGAAGTTCCCAGAGCTTACCTCTAGTCCATTGGCTAGAGGTAATAAAGTTACTGTGGAGATTACCCCATTGGCCAAGAGGAAGATAAGGGTTGGACAAAGGGGTAGCCACTCCCTGTACTGTTGTTGTGAGTTGTTTAAATACTTGTGTAAAAATAAAGAAGTGGTTCATAATTTTCATCAAGACTTTGTGTGCAGGTGTATTATTGACCCAAGGGCATATGCTGGCAGAGGAGATCGTTTCTGACTCCATGCCAGGTTCTTCCCAGGCACACTACCAAGAGCTGGGACTTATGCTCTTGCATCCACAAGGAAGGTCCATTGGTCTGAGTCATCCAAATCTTAGGTCTAAAACCTACAGGAGAAAAGAGGATTAGGATCCTCTATACTCCATCATCATTGTAGGTTGTGACAATTGGTGACAGAGGTGGGAGACTCTACAGAAAGACCAAGAATGGAGCAGCAATATGAGGAAGATATTGCCAAAGAAGCAACAAGACGGTTAAAAGCAGCCAGGCACTTATACCCCAGTAAGATGACCGCACAAGAGGTGTCAGACGTACTAGACCAGCATTACCAGAGAATCTGGCAGGAGCGCACTGGGGAGCGGGATCAAGCTCAGCAAAGGCTTGGTTGCCGCACAGAGGAATTGCCAGCACGAGTTAAGATGGCATACCAGAACTTTAAGAAGTTCCAGGATGGTATGGACAATATGGACGAATTCCTTCAGGAGTTTGAGCAGCAATGTGGGGTCCAAGATATTCCCTATGGAGAATGGGCCAAATTGCTGCTGAACAAGTTAACAGGAAGGGCCAGTGCGGCATGTGGAGCCCTTCCACGAGAACAAGCCCAGGATTATAAATATTTGTGCACTGTGTTGCTGAGCAGATATACTGTGACGCCTGAGACATTTTTGGATAGATTCAGGGGCACCACCAAAGGACCAGCAGACACTCATGTGGAGGTTATGTGCAGGTTAAGGCGAGCTTGTACCCAGTGGTGGTCTACACAAGGAGCCATCACAGCCGAACAGATATTGGAAGTGGTACTGATGGAACAATTCCTGAACATTTGCTCCTCAGAAGTAGGTGAATGGTTGCAAGATCAAAAACCGACCACTGCAGACCAAGCAGCTGCGCTGGCAGATCGGTTTATCAGCACCAGGGCCAAAAGAGTGTCCCAAGGAACAAAACCGAGCCTAAATACGGGTAGGGGCCCCAGAGAGGTGGTGCCAGCACGATCAGCTCCTGAGATGCGTAATGCGCCCTGGGCACGGCCAGTAAAAACATCTGACCACAGGGGTACCAAGTCCCAGCCTGCTCCCAGGACACAATGGGGGACCAAACCAATGAGCTCAGAAGGCTACAACTGCAACCAACGAGGTCACTTTGCTAAGGATTGTCCTCAGGCACCCAAAAACTCTAGAGGACCTCCCCACCGCCATGTACATTATTTGGGGGAGTGGACTGAGGGGCCGGCGAGCTCCAACGCAGCTCTTTGGGAGCCAGAAGCAGAGGGAGGATATTCAGGGGTCTATACTGTAAGGAACCCGCAGAAGCTGTCTGGAGAACAACATAGGCAAGCCGTGTGGTTACAAGGACGCCAAGCTACTGGCTACCGTGACTCTGGATCAGCAGTCACAGTAGTCCTACCCAAATGGGTACGCCCTACAGATTCTATCCGAAAGGAAATGTGGGTGATGGTAGCAGGAGGAGAACAGTTAACCATCCCCATGGCTCGCGTTAATTTGGACTGGGGCATGGGGAACCAAAGCAAGGAAGTAGAAGTCATGGATGGGCTCCCCGCGGATGTTTTACTGGGCAATGATTTGGGCCACATGACGAGCCAATATGTACAGCCCATTACCAGAGCTCAAGCCAAGAGCACCCACCCTGGAGAGGCATACAAGGAGCAGAGGGGATACCCAAGACCTGAGGTAAGTCCATTGCTTGCTAATACATTAACTTTAGGATGGGCCAAGGGAGAGGAGATCAGGGCAGTTCTGCAGAAAGACGAGACTTTGGCTGGTTTAAGGGACAGGGCAGCACAAGGCAAAGGAGTGGATGACCTATACAGCGTTATCTGGGATAAGGGGTTGTTATATAGGGTCAAGGTACCTATAAATAATGAGGTAGGCAGAGAACCCAGGAAACAATTAGTGGTTCCCCAGCTATATAGGGGCAAGGTGCTACAAGTAGCACATGAAATACCCCTGGGAGGTCACTTAGGGGAGAAGAAAACCCGGAGTAGAGTGAAAGAGATATTTTTCTGGCCAGGGTTGGATAAGGATGTAAAGGAGTTTTGCCATTCTTGTGATGCCTGCCAAAGGAACAGGCCCCTCAAGAAGAACAGCAGGGCCAAGTTACAGTCCCTCCCAGTAATGGAAGAACCCTTCCAGAGGGTAGCTGTGGACATCATTGGGCCCCTAGCTAGAGCCAGTAGAACGGGGAAGCAGTATATCCTTACCCTGGTAGATTATGCCACTAGGTACCCTGAGGCAGTAGCCTTGTCCAGTATAACCGCTCCAAAGGTAGCAGACGCCTTGGTGACTATATTCACCAGTAGTGATGCCATTGGCAAATGTCACTCCTTTTTTGACATGCATATTTCTTTCTTTTTTTTGTGTGTTTTTTTTTTTGTTATTCTGTCTCTCAATGCTAAAATACACCTGCCATTAAAATAATAGACTGATCATTTTTTGTCAGTGGAGAAAAGTTCAAAATCAGCAGGGGATCAAATACCCTCTGTAGTAACATAGTAACACATTAACACAGTAACATAATAATTGAGCTTAAAAGAATCAGTACCTTTTATATTTTCTTTCATCCCTGCAAATAGTGAATTGTTAAGTATAATAACTTAGTAAAGATGCTCAGTAGCTGGCGCCCTAAATAATTTGTGTGCATTATGTGTTATACTGATGACAGTGCGCTTGCACGTCAGTAATGATGCTGGAACTGACAGTGCTGCATAACAATCAAAAAAATGCAAAGTGCAGCGCAAGCACAATAAATGACATAAAAAGCAGTGTGCACCCAAAGACTCTGCACAAAGGAACTGGAAATAAGGCTTAAGGATATTGTCATGGCTCACTTGGCAGTCATCTGGGACTTGGACAGATGTCTGTCACAGACTGTTAACAAGAGACGATACCTGGGGGTTTGGGGCTCCCAGACACCCTGTTATACTGTTATAAGGTTATATTGTATTTTGTGGTCTAGGGGATAAAGTATTATAAGTTTACCCCTTAGCATATCCCCATCCCTTCCATGTTTAGGCTCATTGTAATGGATGTCATGTGAGGGAGCTGGTGGGATGTGTTGGTTGTATGTGTGTGAAACATTGTGTGTTGTATCTGTAAATATATTGTATTGGAATGTTGGAGCCATGTTGTGTGCATCATCCATATTGACTGCATATGTAACCTGAGTTGATCACCCATCTGCCTTCCAGCTATCACCTAAAGTAAACACTTGAAGTAATAGCAAGGCCAGAACAAAGGGGTCTATACAGACATAGAGGCACCATAACCCCAGGGGGTCTACAGGTATTCTCACTCAGAGTCAGGGCAAAGTCCAGAGGACAGTGAGATGTTTCTCCCTTGAGAGCCAGGCAGCAAATGACTCTGTTAGCCACACCTAGTGGGCGGCCCAGGGGAGGGGTCTGGAAGTTCCCAGAGCTTACCTCTAGTCCATTGGCTAGAGGTAATAAAGTTACTGTGGAGATTACCCCATTGGCCAAGAGGAAGATAAGGGTTGGACAAAGGGGTAGCCACTCCCTGTACTATTGTTGTGAGTTGTTTAAATACTTGTGTAAAAATAAAGAAGTGGTTCATAATTTTCATCAAGACTTTGTGTGCAGGTGTATTATTGACCCAAGGGCATATGCTGGCAGAGGAGATCGTTTCTGACTCCATGCCAGGTTCTTCCCAGGCACACTACCAAGAGCTGGGACTTATGCTCTTGCATCCACAAGGAAGGTCCATTGGTCTGAGTCATCCAAATCTTAGGTCTAAAACCTACAGGAGAAAAGAGGATTAGGATCCTCTATACTCCATCATCATTGTAGGTTGTGACAATTGGTGACAGAGGTGGGAGACTCTACAGAAAGACCAAGAATGGAGCAGCAATATGAGGAAGATATTGCCAAAGAAGCAACAAGACGGTTAAAAGCAGCCAGGCACTTATACCCCAGTAAGATGACCGCACAAGAGGTGTCAGACGTACTAGACCAGCATTACCAGAGAATCTGGCAGGAGCGCACTGGGGAGCGGGATCAAGCTCAGCAAAGGCTTGGTTGCCGCACAGAGGAATTGCCAGCACGAGTTAAGATGGCATACCAGAACTTTAAGAAGTTCCAGGATGGTATGGACAATATGGACGAATTCCTTCAGGAGTTTGAGCAGCAATGTGGGGTCCAAGATATTCCCTATGGAGAATGGGCCAAATTGCTGCTGAACAAGTTAACAGGAAGGGCCAGTGCGGCATGTGGAGCCCTTCCACGAGAACAAGCCCAGGATTATAAATATTTGTGCACTGTGTTGCTGAGCAGATATACTGTGACGCCTGAGACATTTTTGGATAGATTCAGGGGCACCACCAAAGGACCAGCAGACACTCATGTGGAGGTTATGTGCAGGTTAAGGCGAGCTTGTACCCAGTGGTGGTCTACACAAGGAGCCATCACAGCCGAACAGATATTGGAAGTGGTACTGATGGAACAATTCCTGAACATTTGCTCCTCAGAAGTAGGTGAATGGTTGCAAGATCAAAAACCGACCACTGCAGACCAAGCAGCTGCGCTAGCAGATCGGTTTATCAGCACCAGGGCCAAAAGAGTGTCCCAAGGAACAAAACCGAGCCTAAATACGGGTAGGGGCCCCAGAGAGGTGGTGCCAGCACGATCAGCTCCTGAGATGCGTAATGCGCCCTGGGCACGGACAGTAAAAACATCTGACCACAGGGGTACCAAGTCCCAGCCTGCTCCCAGGACACAATGGGGGACCAAACCAATGAGCTCAGAAGGCTACAACTGCAACCAACGAGGTCACTTTGCTAAGGATTGTCCTCAGGCACCCAAAAACTCTAGAGGACCTCCCCACCGCCATGTACATTATTTGGGGGAGTGGACTGAGGGGCCGGCGAGCTCCAACGCAGCTCTTTGGGAGCCAGAAGCAGAGGGAGGATATTCAGGGGTCTATACTGTAAGGAACCCGCAGAAGCTGTCTGGAGAACAACATAGGCAAGCCGTGTGGTTACAAGGACGCCAAGCTACTGGCTACCGTGACTCTGGATCAGCAGTCACAGTAGTCCTACCCAAATGGGTACGCCCTACAGATTCTATCCGAAAGGAAATGTGGGTGATGGTAGCAGGAGGAGAACAGTTAACCATCCCCATGGCTCGCGTTAATTTGGACTGGGGCATGGGGAACCAAAGCAAGGAAGTAGGAGTCATGGATGGGCTCCCCGCGGATGTTTTACTGGGCAATGATTTGGGCCACATGACGAGCCAATATGTACAGCCCATTACCAGAGCTCAAGCCAAGAGCACCCACCCTGGAGAGGCATACAAGGAGCAGAGGGGATACCCAAGACCTGAGGTAAGTCCATTGCTTGCTAATACATTAACTTTAGGATGGGCCAAGGGAGAGGAGATCAGGGCAGTTCTGCAGAAAGACGAGACTTTGGCTGGTTTAAGGGACAGGGCAGCACAAGGCAAAGGAGTGAATGACCTATACAGCGTTATCTGGGATAAGGGGTTGTTATATAGGGTCAAGGTACCTATAAATAATGAGGTAGGCAGAGAACCCAGGAAACAATTAGTGGTTCCCCAGCTATATAGGGGCAAGGTGCTACAAGTAGCACATGAAATACCCCTGGGAGGTCACTTAGGGGAGAAGAAAACCCGGAGTAGAGTGAAAGAGATATTTTTCTGGCCAGGGTTGGATAAGGATGTAAAGGAGTTTTGCCATTCTTGTGATGCCTGCCAAAGGAACAGGCCCCTCAAGAAGAACAGCAGGGCCAAGTTACAGTCCCTCCCAGTAATGGAAGAACCCTTCCAGAGGGTAGCTGTGGACATCATTGGGCCCCTAGCTAGAGCCAGTAGAACGGGGAAGCAGTATATCCTTACCCTGGTAGATTATGCCACTAGGTACCCTGAGGCAGTAGCCTTGTCCAGTATAACCGCTCCAAAGGTAGCAGACGCCTTGGTGACTATATTCACCAGTAGTGATGCCATTGGCAAATGTCACTCCTTTTTTGACATGCATATTTCTTTCTTTTTTTTGTGTGTTTTTTTTTTGTTATTCTGTCTCTCAATGCTAAAATACACCTGCCATTAAAATAATAGACTGATCATTTTTTGTCAGTGGAGAAAAGTTCAAAATCAGCAGGGGATCAAATACCCTCTGTAGTAACATAGTAACACATTAACACAGTAACATAATAATTGAGCTTAAAAGAATCAGTACCTTTTATATTTTCTTTCATCCCTGCAAATAGTGAATTGTTAAGTATAATAACTTAGTAAAGATGCTCAGTAGCTGGCGCCCTAAATAATTTGTGTGCATTATGTGTTATACTGATGACAGTGCGCTTGCACGTCAGTAATGATGCTGGAACTGACAGTGCTGCATAACAATCAAAAAAATGCAAAGTGCAGCGCAAGCACAATAAATGACATAAAAAGCAGTGTGCACCCAAAGACTCTGCACAAAGGAACTGGAAATAAGGCTTAAGGATATTGTCATGGCTCACTTGGCAGTCATCTGGGACTTGGACAGATGTCTGTCACAGACTGTTAACAAGAGACGATACCTGGGGGTTTGGGGCTCCCAGACACCCTGTTATACTGTTATAAGGTTATATTGTTATTTTGTGGTCTAGGGGATAAAGTATTATAAGTTTACCCCTTAGCATATCCCCATCCCTTCCATGTTTAGGCTCATTGTAATGGATGTCATGTGAGGGAGCTGGTGGGATGTGTTGGTTGTATGTGTGTTAAACATTGTGTGTTGTATCTGTAAATATATTGTATTGGAATGTTGGAGCCATGTTGTGTGCATCATCCATATTGACTGCATATGTAACCTGAGTTGATCACCCATCTGCCTTCCAGCTATCACCTAAAGTAAACACTTGAAGTAATAGCAAGGCCAGAACAAAGGGGTCTATACAGACATAGAGGCACCATAACCCCAGGGGGTCTACAGGTATTCTCACTCAGAGTCAGGGCAAAGTCCAGAGGACAGTGAGATGTTTCTCCCTTGAGAGCCAGGCAGCAAATGACTCTGTTAGCCACACCTAGTGGGCGGCCCAGGGGAGGGGTCTGGAAGTTCCCAGAGCTTACCTCTAGTCCATTGGCTAGAGGTAATAAAGTTACTGTGGAGATTACCCCATTGGCCAAGAGGAAGATAAGGGTTGGACAAAGGGGTAGCCACTCCCTGTACTGTTGTTGTGAGTTGTTTAAATACTTGTGTAAAAATAAAGAAGTGGTTCATAATTTTCATCAAGACTTTGTGTGCAGGTGTATTATTGACCCAAGGGCATATGCTGGCAGAGGAGATCGTTTCTGACTCCATGCCAGGTTCTTCCCAGGCACACTACCAAGAGCTGGGACTTATGCTCTTGCATCCACAAGGAAGGTCCATTGGTCTGAGTCATCCAAATCTTAGGTCTAAAACCTACAGGAGAAAAGAGGACTAGGATCCTCTATACTCCATCATCATTGTAGGTTGTGACAATTGGTGACAGAGGTGGGAGACTCTACAGAAAGACCAAGAATGGAGCAGCAATATGAGGAAGATATTGCCAAAGAAGCAACAAGACGGTTAAAAGCAGCCAGGCACTTATACCCCAGTAAGATGACCGCACAAGAGGTGTCAGACGTACTAGACCAGCATTACCAGAGAATCTGGCAGGAGCGCACTGGGGAGCGGGATCAAGCTCAGCAAAGGCTTGGTTGCCGCACAGAGGAATTGCCAGCACGAGTTAAGATGGCATACCAGAACTTTAAGAAGTTCCAGGATGGTATGGACAATATGGACGAATTCCTTCAGGAGTTTGAGCAGCAATGTGGGGTCCAAGATATTCCCTATGGAGAATGGGCCAAATTGCTGCTGAACAAGTTAACAGGAAGGGCCAGTGCGGCATGTGGAGCCCTTCCACGAGAACAAGCCCAGGATTATAAATATTTGTGCACTGTGTTGCTGAGCAGATATACTGTGACGCCTGAGACATTTTTGGATAGGTTCAGGGGCACCACCAAAGGACCAGCAGACACTCATGTGGAGGTTATGTGCAGGTTAAGACGAGCTTGTACCCAGTGGTGGTCTACACAAGGAGCCATCACAGCCGAACAGATATTGGAAGTGGTACTGATGGAACAATTCCTGAACATTTGCTCCTCAGAAGTAGGTGAATGGTTGCAAGATCAAAAACCGACCACTGCAGACCAAGCAGCTGCGCTGGCAGATCGGTTTATCAGCACCAGGGCCAAAAGAGTGTCCCAAGGAACAAAACCGAGCCTAAATACGGCCCCAGAGAGGTGGTGCCAGCACGATCAGCTCCTGAGATGCGTAATGCGCCCTGGGCACGGCCAGTAAAAACATCTGACCACAGGGGTACCAAGTCCCAGCCTGCTCCCAGGACACAATGGGGGACCAAACCAATGAGCTCAGAAGGCTACAACTGCAACCAACGAGGTCACTTTGCTAAGGATTGTCCTCAGGCACCCAAAAACTCTAGAGGACCTCCCCACCACCATGTACATTATTTGGGGGAGTGGACTGAGGGGCCGGCGAGCTCCAACGCAGCTCTTTGGGAGCCAGAAGCAGAGGGAGGATATTCAGGGGTCTATACTGTAAGGAACCCGCAGAAGCTGTCTGGATAACAACATAGGCAAGCCGTGTGGTTACAAGGACGCCAAGCTACTGGCTACCGTGACTCTGGATCAGCAGTCACAGTAGTCCTACCCAAATGGGTACGCCCTACAGATTCTATCCGAAAGGAAATGTGGGTGATGGTAGCAGGAGGAGAACAGTTAACCATCCCCATGGCTCGCGTTAATTTGGACTGGGGCATGGGGAACCAAAGCAAGGAAGTAGGAGTCATGGATGGGCTCCCCGCGGATGTTTTACTGGGCAATGATTTGGGCCACATGACGAGCCAATATGTACAGCCCATTACCAGAGCTCAAGCCAAGAGCACCCACCCTGGAGAGGCATACAAGGAGCAGAGGGGATACCCAAGACCTGAGGTAAGTCCATTGCTTGCTAATACATTAACTTTAGGATGGGCCAAGGGAGAGGAGATCAGGGCAGTTCTGCAGAAAGACGAGACTTTGGCTGGTTTAAGGGACAGGGCAGCACAAGGCAAAGGAGTGGATGACCTATACAGCGTTATCTGGGATAAGGGGTTGTTATATAGGGTCAAGGTACCTATAAATAATGAGGTAGGCAGAGAACCCAGGAAACAATTAGTGGTTCCCCAGCTATATAGGGGCAAGGTGCTACAAGTAGCACATGAAATACCCCTGGGAGGTCACTTAGGGGAGAAGAAAACCCGGAGTAGAGTGAAAGAGATATTTTTCTGGCCAGGGTTGGATAAGGATGTAAAGGAGTTTTGCCATTCTTGTGATGCCTGCCAAAGGAACAGGCCCCTCAAGAAGAACAGCAGGGCCAAGTTACAGTCCCTCCCAGTAATGGAAGAACCCTTCCAGAGGGTAGCTGTGGACATCATTGGGCCCCTAGCTAGAGCCAGTAGAACGGGGAAGCAGTATATCCTTACCCTGGTAGATTATGCCACTAGGTACCCTGAGGCAGTAGCCTTGTCCAGTATAACCGCTCCAAAGGTAGCAGACGCCTTGGTGACTATATTCACCAGAACAGGGTTTCCCCATGAGATTTTGTCCGATCAAGGCCCACAATTTATGGCCAAAGTCACGGAACAGCTATGGGCTACGTGTGGCGTTAAGCATATTACCTCTTCCCCCTACCATCCCCAGACTAATGGTCTATGCGAGCGGTTCAATGGGACTCTTAAACATATGATACGCACTTTTACAGACCAGGAACCAGACTGGGAACGGTTGTTGCCATGTTTGCTGTTCGCCTATAGAGAGGTACCCCAGGAGTCTACAGGGCACTCCCCCTTTGAACTCCTGTATGGGAGACATGTGAGAGGACCCTTAAGCATAATTAGGGAAACATGGGAAGGGGAGTATAGGCAGCAACCCATACCAGTGGCCACCTATGTACTAGCCTTCAGAGAGAACATGTCCAGACTAACTGGAATAGTCAGCCAAAACATGAGGAAAGCCCAGCAGAGGGATCAGAAATACTACAAGGCAGGGACCAGTGATAGAATTCTGGAAGAGGGAACGAAGGTGCTTATGCTGGAACCTCACCCCCAGAATAAATTACAGTCCCAGTGGGTAGGGCCTTACACAATCAGCCAGAAAGTGGGGAACAAGGCCTATGTAGTAATGATAGACCCGGATAGGGCCATCACCAGAGTTGCCCATATAAACAGACTTAAGGTGTACGTTCAGAGAGCAGCTCACCTATTAGCTATTTGTAGGGCCACAGAGGACGAACCAGAAGAGGGACAGATCCCAGATATGCTAAACAAAGCAGACCAGGATACAGTAGGAGAAAGTATTCAGCAGACCCTGGAATTAGACGCAGAGCAGAAAGAGCAGCTGTCCAACAGCTTAAAACCCTTCCACTCCCTGTTCACCACCAAGCCAGGGTGTACCCCCTTAGCTGTCCACCCAGTAGTAACCGGGGAATGTGCCCCCTTAAAGCAACACCCCTACAGGTTACCAGAGGCAGTTAGGGCCAACATTCAGGCAGAATTACGCACTATGCTACATTTGGGAGTGATAGAAGAATCCAGTAGTCCCTGGGCATCTCCAGTGGTATTGGTGCCCAAAAAAGATGGAACCACTCGTTTTTGCGTGGATTACCGTAGACTGAACGATAAAACCAAAACAGATGCCTACCCTGTTCCACGCATGGACGAGTTGTTGGACCGGCTAGGTACTGCCAAATATTTAACCACTTTAGATCTCTCTAAAGGATATTGCCAGATCCCTTTAGAAGAGACTGCAAAGGAGAAGTCTGCCTTTATCACCCCCTTTGGACTCTTCCAGTTTAAAGTAATGCCATTTGGGATGAAAAATGCTCCTTCTACCTTCCAGAGACTAGTGGACACATTGTTGCAAGGGCACCAAGAGTATGCCCAGGCCTACCTGGATGATATAGCCATTTTTAGCCAGACTTGGGAGGACCATATAAGGCACATTAGCCAAATTATGCAGGCAATTCACCAAGCTAAGTTGACCATAAGACCTGACAAATGTCAATGGGGTAGAGCAGAAGTGCAATACCTAGGTCATTGGGTGGGGAATGGGAAGTTAAGACCCGAACCAGCCAAGGTAGAGGGAATAGCAGCTTGGCCCACCCCTAAAACTAAGAAGCAGGTGATGGCTTTCCTAGGTACTACTGGGTATTACCGAAAATTTATTCCGGATTTCAGCAGCACAGCCAAACCCCTGACGGATCTCACCAAGAAGAAGCTACCCCGGGAAGTGAATTGGACTTTTGCATGCCAGTTGGCTTTCCAAACACTGAAGGATGCTCTGACCTGCTCCCCAGTCCTGGCTGCCCCAGACTATAACCGCCCTTTCGTGGTACAGACTGATGCCTCCATGTATGGCATAGGGGCAGTATTGAGTCAGCCAGACAACCAGGGAGTTGAGCACCCAGTGGCCTACATTAGTAGGAAACTACTGCAACGAGAAACAGCCTATGCAACTATAGAAAAGGAATGTTTAGCAGTAGTCTGGGCTCTACGCAAACTACAGCACTACCTGTACGGAAGACAGTTCACAGTCACCACAGACCATAACCCTCTTTGTTGGTTATCTAAAGTGGCTGGAGAGAATGGCCGACTACTGAGGTGGAGTTTAGCCCTACAAACTTTTAATTTCACGGTGCAACACCGCAAAGGGAAATTCCACCAGAACGCAGATGGATTGTCGCGGCAACTAGAGCCCTGACTGTCAGTCCAGATAGGCATCCTGGAGTACAGGATACCTACATCTGTACTTGGGGGGGTAATTGTCATGGCTCACTTGGCAGTCATCTGGGACTTGGACAGATGTCTGTCACAGACTGTTAACAAGAGACGATACCTGGGGGTTTGGGGCTCCCAGACACCCTGTTATACTGTTATAAGGTTATATTGTTATTTTGTGGTCTAGGGGATAAAGTATTATAAGTTTACCCCTTAGCATATCCCCATCCCTTCCATGTTTAGGCTCATTGTAATGGATGTCATGTGAGGGAGCTGGTGGGATGTGTTGGTTGTATGTGTGTGAAACATTGTGTGTTGTATCTGTAAATATATTGTATTGGAATGTTGGAGCCATGTTGTGTGCATCATCCATATTGACTGCATATGTAACCTGAGTTGATCACCCATCTGCCTTCCAGCTATCACCTAAAGTAAACACTTGAAGTAATAGCAAGGCCAGAACAAAGGGGTCTATACAGACATAGAGGCACCATAACCCCAGGGGGTCTACAGGTATTCTCACTCAGAGTCAGGGCAAAGTCCAGAGGACAGTGAGATGTTTCTCCCTTGAGAGCCAGGCAGCAAATGACTCTGTTAGCCACACCTAGTGGGCGGCCCAGGGGAGGGGTCTGGAAGTTCCCAGAGCTTACCTCTAGTCCATTGGCTAGAGGTAATAAAGTTACTGTGGAGATTACCCCATTGGCCAAGAGGAAGATAAGGGTTGGACAAAGGGGTAGCCACTCCCTGTACTGTTGTTGTGAGTTGTTTAAATACTTGTGTAAAAATAAAGAAGTGGTTCATAATTTTCATCAAGACTTTGTGTGCAGGTGTATTATTGACCCAAGGGCATATGCTGGCAGAGGAGATCGTTTCTGACTCCATGCCAGGTTCTTCCCAGGCACACTACCAAGAGCTGGGACTTATGCTCTTGCATCCACAAGGAAGGTCCATTGGTCTGAGTCATCCAAATCTTAGGTCTAAAACCTACAGGAGAAAAGAGGACTAGGATCCTCTATACTCCATCATCATTGTAGGTTGTGACAGATATCATATGGCCTGAATGGGCTACATGATAACTGAGCTTGAAAGTTGGATATCTTAAGCATAAATTGTCTGAAAAGGATCTCCCTCTCTCCAACTTTATTTATCTAGGGCCATTATTTAAAATTATTAGGGAAGAGTTGTAAAGAACAAAATTGTGTCAAGTTGGATAAGTAATAATAGTCAAAGATGCTTTTAAAGTATTGGTATTCTAATCTATACCAACTAGACACACTTTTATTCTTAAACCCCACTGTGAAGGTTCGTTTATGGCTGCTGACAACAGAGATCTTTGCTGTGTAACGTGAAGGCTCGTCAGTCTTTGTATGAAAATATTTTTTTACTGAATTTGCCCACCTATGGTGGCCACTGTAGACTGTTGGTGTGCTAAGTACTAAAAACTAGTTAATCTACCTTATAAAGACACACCTTTGCAGAGTCATATCCAGGGAGATAATAAAAGATGGATGTTTTAAGACCATTCTTTGAGTAAATGGAGCTAGCAGACTGAATCAAAAGTTTAGAGCATCTTGCTACAAATTGTATGCAAATACCCAGGTGAAGTAACAGGGTAGGAACAAACATTGCATCCACCAGGGCAGATTTATTAATTCTTAATATGGCTGTCCTTATATGACATATGGAGTCATTTTGACAGGGTGAAGCAGGAAGCTGTCTATGCATTGTGATTAGAATAATCTACTGATGGGAAAGGGCCCTAAAGTGTTGACTGCTACTACAAATTGTTTGGTGGGGGTGATGCAATGTGTGAGGCACAGCAATTGCTTCCCTTTAAAAGGAACACTGAAGTGTCACATTTATAAAGCTCTATTAAATAAGAAGCCTGTAAGTGCAAATTTGGCTGAGTTAAAGAGCTATTAAATTAGAACAGGCCACGGGTTACGGGCTTGAGAACCAAACCCGTAAGCCATTTGTCGATGCTTCAAATGCACGGCCGTGAACGTGATCAATTAGTCAAACCAGTAGTTACGGGTTTCAATAGAGCCAATGGCAACAGAGATCATCATAATTACGTCACTGAAAAATGGAGGTGGGATTTCAAAGTCTTACAGGTTGCAATTACGGGTTACGATCTGACCCACATTCCAGAATTAATGCAATATTACTAAAGCTGTAAATATGATATTCTATTACATGCGAGCTCCATTATATATATTAACACATTCATTGCTGGGATCGATATAACACAGAAATTAAACTTGAAATAAGGTATTTTTTCAGGCCGATTTGCGAGCTTGAGAATGTTGTGTTATTAATTCTAAGACCTAACATCACTATTCCCTGTTATTATATGTACAGTAGTGTGTGTATATGTACATTTAAAGTGCTAGGGATAGGACTTTACCCCCTTTGTGGGTGCTCTCTAGTACTAGTTGGCTTCTTGGCTCCATTAGCGTGTTACGGGGTTGAACACAAGTGAAATAGTTGCAATTTAATAGGTTGATTGTAAACGTAGTGGTTACGGGCTTGAGAGAATAAAGGATTTGCGGCCGTGAAGTTCCACGTTCCACGTCTTAGAGGCTTTATTTCACACATAACCCGCAGGTCGGCAGTGGCTTGCTTTACGGCGCCAATTATATAGCCGTAAGTCTTACAGGCTACATTGTGGGCTACGGTTTTACACGTTAGGGGAATTTAATAGGGCTGATAGTGTACTATTTTGCAGAAGTTTACTTAACAATGTGCATAATATTTTACAGTGTTTAAAATAAACAAACTAAACATGGTGTGCACTGTGGAAGTAGTTAGTAGCAGGTAGTGTTATTACTGTGAATAATATACTAAGCAGATAAGCAAAGCTCACCACCAACTAGAAACATGTAGTGGCTATGAAGTCTCACAAGCAAGGATCTGCTTTTTGGGGCCCCTAGTCAGTGAAGTGGAGGAGCCCCTACGAGTGTGTGCACAAGGTGTGCATGCATCCATTTTTCTGTACATGTATATCGCTCTCTTCTAGAGATGTCGCGACCAGTTCGTTCGCGGACTATTCGCGGCGATTTTGGCATGTTTGCGTTCGCAGCGGACGGCCAACATATGCGCTTTTCGGTTCGCCCCCTATACTTTATCATTGAGGAAACTTTGACCCTGCACCTCACAGTCAGCAGACACATTCCAGCCAATCAGCAGCATACACTCCCTTCCAGAGCCTTCCATCTGAAGGACAGCAACCCAAAAAGCCCTTTTTAGGGCTAGAACATAATTTATTTTATTTTATAATTTTTTTCTGTGTAATCTAATTGCATATGCCTGCCTGCCAGCATGTGTGTGTGTGACAGGCTAACACCTAACAGCTTATATTGTGCTTAGTGAAAAAAACAACACTTTTTTGACTGTAATAGATTGAATATCAGTTGCCTGCCTACAGGCGTGTGTGTGAAGCCTATTGTATCTACTATGCCAACTTTTGCCAGTGCACAGTGATACGTCATATCTGGTGCAACGGTACTGTACAGTGACATAAAACAACACTTTTTTGACTGTAATAGATTGAATATCAGTTGCCTGCCTACAGGCGTGTGTGAAGAAACTTGCAACTATTCTGCCAACTTTTGCCAGTGCACAGTTACACTCATATCTGGTGGCCCCTTAGATTGCACGCGCAGTGCCCCAAATTTGAAGTGGGAGGACCGACCAAGCATCTTTTTCCATCTGCTGTTCCAAAAATCAATGCCATATACACGTCCCCTAATAGTGGACGTAACAGGGATTAAACCGATAGGAATTGTACTATTTAACAGTACACACCTTATAATAATGCAGACAGAGGCAACGCAGAGAGAGGAGTCTGAAGAAGAGGAGTCAGAGGAGGAAGGTGGCTTTGAGGAGGTGGAAGACCAAATACAGCAGGCGTCCCAGGGGGCTTGTTGTCACCTTTCGGGGACCCTTGGTGGCTGGATGGAGGAAGAGACCTTCAATGACATCAGTGAGAACAAGGAACGGGGCATGGCTAGCTTGGTATCCAACCTTGTGCAAATGGGTAGTTTGTGGTTGTGCAAAGGGACTGTTTGCGGTTGTTTGCGGTGCATTAAACGGGGAGATTGGTCTGTTACTGTGAAGCGGGTGTAACCCTTACACTACCTGATCAATACAACATCATACCTGATGTTTTAAAGCATGTTATTCCAAACAATTTAGGAATGTTAGGTGATTTATGCCCTTTATGGCTTAAAACCAGACTTTGCATCAACTATGTAATTTTCCGTGGGAGTTTTGCCATGGATCCCCCTCCAGCATGCCACAGTCCAGGTGTTAGTCCCCTTGAAAAAACTTTCCCATCACTATTGTGGCCAGAAAGAGTCCCTGTGGGTTTTGAAATTCGCCTGCCCATTGAAGTCAATGGAGGTTCGCCGGGTTCGCCCGTTCGCGAACATTTGATGGAAGTTCGCGTCCGCTGTTCGCAAACCGAAAATTTGATGTTCACGACATCACTACTCTCCTTCTGTGTGAGCAAATCACAGACATTTCCCCATAACAGCCATTTTAACAACATAACTACTCATACACACGCCAAGCTATTACTTGTCTATTAAATGCATTTGATGGTGGGCCATATTATTTGTATTTTCTATGGGAGGGCAGCGAGCATATGTTACACAAACACATATCATAATCACTTGTATCACACATAAAAAATGAGTAATTATGAGCGTTAAAGGGCCACTGCACAATGAAAACAGAAATAGTTTGAAGAAATTGAGTTTAACTAAGAGTATAATAAGTAAGGAAAAATGTCATACAGCTAGGTTTTAATTAGAATGAATACATTTTGATGCCTCTGCTGGGCCCTGGGGGAATCCATGATACATAGGGTAAAGTTGTATGTTTGAGGGGAGTTAGGATTTCTGGAGAGATATATTTGCATTTCCTGCAGCAATAAATCTGCTTCTGGGTCATTGAGGGGGAGGGGTGTAATGTCAATTTCAATTAAGAAATACTTTCTACTCCCTCTTTCCGCAACCCTCCCTCCAATGATAGCCAAAATACACCCACTCCTTATCCAGCTCTCGTGAAGTGAAGTAACAAACACAATATGGACTCCTATACTCATGAACTACAAAAATTAATGACTTACACATACTTGACAAACAAGTGTCATTTTTCTTGAACTGCAGTGGGCCCTTAATGATAAAACTGAATGCCATTGCTAGTATAAGTGATTAGTGAAAACTCATGATGTGTCTCATCAGCTGTGGCCCTTCCTTATAATCCACTATAATAGTTATCAGTTATGATTTGGCTGAGATGCTTCTTACAGCTTCATAACGTTTGACTTGGGCCACTAGTTCATCCAGGGACTGTGATTCATACTGTCCAACCCACTCTCTCATACCTGGAGGTAATCCTTTCCAGTAGTGGTCCAGTACTTCTATCTCCACAATTTTTTCTGAGTTGTTTTCTGGACATAGGCATTTGCACTTATGGTGCAGTAAATCAAATATTTGTGCTCTTGGCGGTTGGTCCATTCTGTATTTCCACTTATGGAACCTACGAGGCCGAACAGCTGGATTTACCCCTATTCTGGCTAGAATCTCTGCCTTTAAGTATTTATAATCATTTGCTTGTTCTGCTGTGAGATCATAGTAGGCTCTTTGCTTGCAATCCCATAACAGGTTCTCTCGTTCTTGTAGCTGCGAGTTGTTTGGTTTGGTGTATTATCCATGTAAGTTGGCTGGGCTTTGTATCATCTGGTTTGTCAGTAATCTGTTAAATTCCTGCTGTTGTCTATTTGCCTCTTGCTGTGCTGCTGTGGCTTGTAACAAGGCTTTTACCACTTCTTCCATTTTTTATATGGGTGGTCTTTTGGTATAATGGCCTAGATAGCACGTCTGACACCAGTTGTGGTAGATTCGCCTGTTACCTTATAAATTAATAGCCAGGAATTCAGGTATTCTTTTAATATTTTATTAAAAGTCCAAAATTTGCACCAAAATAATACACAGTTCTTTTCAATATCTTCATCTGTAGAAAAAGGGGAACAATGCCTGTCTCTCTGAAATGCTCCAACCTCCAGGGACCCTTTTAATAGTATTTTGAAAACCTCTTTCACACTTGCAGTTATACTGCTGCATTCTCCCTGGAGTTAATGTCCACAGTCTCTCAACTGGAAAACTGCTTTCTCAGCAGACTGACTTTCCTTACAGACCAGCTTTGCTCTGGAGACCAATGTTGCTTTTGCACTGCAGACTGACTTTCCTTGCAGACCAGCTTTGCTCTGGAAACCAATGTTGCCTTGCACCGCAGACTGACTTTCCTTGCAGACCAGCTTTGCTCCTGCAGACAAACAATCCACACCCCTTGGTTCTGTCTGTAGAGCTTTTAAATCATCCTGATGAGGATCAGGTGCACTGGCCTGATTGAGCTGCAGTTCCAATTAACCTTTGCTTATCACACCTGGATAGATATATATATATATATATAGCTCTCAGGCTTATATACACTCCTTGCTTGACTCTGTTAAAACTAGGAAAACTTTTTTGTATACTAGGAAATATGTATTAATTTGAGACCCAAATACAGACTTACAGTGTAGTATAAATACATGCGCTGACACACATACATGGACTGCTCCACAAGCAGCACAGTGTGACATACTCTCAGTGACACATATCCACACATACTGACCTTATTATACTTTACTACACCACAGTGTGATCCAGACAAATAAGCAAATTATTCTTCCAGATGGTCACCCTCCTTCACAGTAACATACCCACAGTGTGACATATACAAACAGTGACAGATAAAAATTGACCTTTTATGTGTTCAATATAGTGCCACATTCACAATATGCTCTTGATAATAGATGAAAAAATATTTTTAGAAAGCAAAAACAAATAAAGCATTACATTTATTAACTATTACATGCAACTCTGCTGGAACTGAAGACACAATTTTGCTTATGTTTGTCTACCTCTATAGGTGTGAGGGTTGGTTGAATGTTATTGCAATAGCTGAAATATCATTCCTTTACAGCTCATGTTAGCAGCTCAAATCAGCCAACGGCAACCCCCAAATAAATAATATTTACATATAAAAGATAATACATTTTTTTGTTAACTTGGTAAAATACTTTTTGCCAGTTATAAAGTCCACTAATTCTTGATAATTCAGCATAACACAATGTAAATATGGGGCTACAGTGGTCATTTAAGGGAAACAGACACATTAAGAGTCAACTTGGTTTGTAAATACCCCCATCTTCATCAACATGAGGTATCCGCTCCACTTTTTTGGGGAGTAACCACCAACCCCATACCGTCTCCCTATTAGTAATCAGACAGAAGACAATGTAAGTGATATAGAAACTGACTACAGCTTTATTATTTCAACAACAAGCTAAAACAGAAAACTGGCAGTGCTTTCCATGTAGTTAACTACTCCTCTACCAAGCTTGGACAAGGATAAAATCACTCCCTCTCTTTGAAACCCATAACAGATAAATTAAAATGGACAATTTAAACAATATACCTGCCACTTTATATAGTTCATTTTCTAAATGAGCAAATATCCTTGTGACCTCTAGGCTGGTACCATGGAAAATACATAATAAAACTCTTCAACCAATTATATATATGAAAGGAGGTAAAGTACCAGCTTCTTCCAGACTGAGCAATCTAAACCCAAAGAAATATTATATTCCTCAATGTAATTATCATATACAATATACACTTCACTTACTTCTAAGAAGCCTCCAGAGTAACAGATTCTGAGTTTCTGAAGGCTCCACCTTTCTTCATGTTTTCTCTTATGTAGAGTGCCATGTTTCACAGCTGTGACTTCAAGCAACATAAACTGACATATATACTGACCTATAGACCACTCCACACAATGACATGCCCACATACATGGCCGGATTACACACTAGGCCAACTATGCAGCTGCCCAAGGGCGCTTCCATGTAAAGGGCTCAAAAAAAAAATTGTTTCTGGTTTAACAAAAATGAAATGCTGCAGTTCATAGACTGGCTACTAAGGGGTAACCACCTAGAACAGAGAGGTATAACATGAAAAGGAACTTACATGCACAGAATAGGCAAAAATGGATCCATGCATACCTTGCATACTCACTTGCAGGGGCTCCTGCACTTCACTGCCTAGGTGCTCAAAAAAGGTACATCCGGCACTACCCACATACCATCACACATTTCAAAAGACTATTTTGTTGATATTTTATGTAAAAACAGACTGGGCTCATCCTACCATCTTAAGGCTGAAGCTCCTCCCAGTTTTACAAACTGTGACAGATTGTTTAGCCAATTTCTTTCTACACTTTGCCTCCAAAGCTGGAGACAAAGAGGCAGCTACAGGATCCTCCACACACCATGGAACAGTTTGGAAAAGATGGAAGGAGCTGCAGTCTAAAAATGAGGTAAAAAAAAAGAATTTCAGTATAAGTTTTCTCACATAACATATGTTATATATCAAACAGGGATAAATATGGGGATAAAAAGCAGAGTTAAATGTTTATTTTCTCTGTTTTCTATAGGAGCTATTTATCAAATAGAGTTAATAAAAAAGCTCCCATAGAAAATATAGGAAATGGTGGTATTTTATGTTGTAATTGCAATTATTTCCTCTTTTCCTTTTATCTCTTGATAAATAATTCTCAAAAGGGTGCCTGTAAATTATAGCTTGTTTATATTAATCTTTACTTAAAAACAAATAATAGCATTTTAACTGTAGTGGAAGCTTGCATCGCCATAATTGGACTTTAACAGCCTTATTAAATTGGGATTCAGTAAATTTAAAAGGGCTCTATTTAAGCACACAGCATATTTTATTTACAGAAGTTTTTAGTTAGTGAAGACCTTGCTTTTGGATAGAAATTGACTAACTAAAAACTTTGGGGGAAAAAATATGCTGTGTGCTTAAATAAAGTCCTTTTAAATTTACTGAATCACAATTTAATAAGGCTGTAAATGTGCAGAAGTCAGCTTCTATAATAACACATTGCACAAATCTGAGATTCTAGTGCAAAACCCAAGTCCTCAGCTTAAATATGAATAACATGTATAATACAAAACCAAGTCAGCATCAAGGAGGTAGAGGAAGTAATGTTGCATGGGGCCAAAGGAAGGAAGGAGGGAACTGAAAGTGGCAAAGAGACTACCAGAAAATACTACTATGGCCTGTTGCAGTCACTTGGTGATATGGTGGTGGCACTTGTTTTGCAGGAGGATGGAGCCTTGGTACTGCTATGATAGAATACATTATGTAAGAGAGAGGGGTTGGGGTGGGTTGTAAAGTTTCACATATCTAACTGGCAGTATAATCGCTGAAAAAAATTAAAACGAGGCTCCACGACCCCGGACCGCCCAGCCACGTACAACTTACCCTTGAAGGGATCCGAGATAAGCTCAGAAACCAGCATTAATCCCATGGGTTCCGGGATTAGCTTGGAAACCCGCATTAACCCCACATTAACCCTCGCAGACCCCCGTAAGCACTTAATTAACCCTGTCACTCATATGGCTCAATACAGACCCCCATAAGTCTCTATCTAACCCCATCAGTCCCATTTGGGTATATTATGACCTTTATGGGGCTGTTAAAACCCTAACATTAACCACATAAGTGCCATGATGGTCCTCAACGACCATCATGACACTAAGTACAAACACTACACTGCACTATACCCCCCAATAAACCATTAAATCTAAACTAACCCCCCTCTACACTAACCTATTAACACCTACACTACCTACCTACTCTACCTACCTTTCTGCCACATTAATTACAGAAAATAAAACAAACCAAGTCACAAAAAATAAAAAATCTACATTACAGAAAATATAAAAACCTATCTCAAAAAAAAAATCTACATTACAGAAAATAAAAAACCTAAGTCAGAAAAATAAAAAAAAGAACATTACAAAAAATAAAAAAATACATTACAACTCCCCCCCCCACACTACAGAAAAAAGAATTACACACCTGAAAAGGAAATACATATAAAATACAAATACAATAAAATAAAATACAATACCCCCTATCTATCTAACATACAATCAATCCTATCTATCTAAAATGCATCCCCCAGTCTATCTAATATACAATAAATCCTATCTATCTAAAATACATACCCCTATCTAATATACAATACTATATAATATACAATAAATCCTAACAGCCTTATTAAATTGCGATTCGGTAAATTTAAAAGGGCTCTATATAAGCACACAGCATATTTTTTTTACAGAAGTTTTTAGTTAGTAAACTTCTATCCAAAAGCAAGGTCTTCACTAACTAAAAACTTCTGTAAATTAAATATGCTGTGTGCTTAATTAGAGCCTTTTTAAAAAAAATTGACGGGCAAGTCGCTAGTATACAATAAATCCTATTTATCTAAAATGCATACCCCTTTCTAACATACAATAAATACTATATAATATACAATAAATCCTAACTATCTAAAATACATACCCCTATCTAACACACAATAAATCCTATCTATCTAAAATGCATACCCCTATTTAACATACAATAAATACTATATAATATACAATAAATACTATCTAAAATACATCCCCCTATCTAACATACAATAAATACTATCTATCTAAAATACATACCCCTCTCTAACATACAATAAATCCTAACTATCTAAAACACATCCCCCTATCTAACATACAATAAATGCTATCTCCATATACAAACCCTAATTCTAAGCTAAAATAAAATAATTAAGACCACTTACCTTTGCAGATGTCCCTTCAGATCACCAACCTAGATGGGAAAAAAAATTAGTACAACACATTTACATAATTCTAAATATTCTAAATATTCTACTCACCTTTCCAGCATGTCCCTGTTCTTCTTCTTTTCTTCTCCGGCGCGGCTCCTTGTGATTGGTTTAAATAAAGATTGACAGGTGCATTATCCAATCAGAGTGTGATTTTGGGGTGTATCCCATTCTGATTGGCTCACACATTGGCGCCTTCTGAATTTGATAGACAGCGTTTCCAGCCATTCAGAAGCCGCCATTGACAATTTTCTTCTGGAAAACTCTGTAGGAGGCTCATTACCGCCGTGGAGGACCGCGAGTCGGGGAGGTTCCAGGGCCCAGTCGGGGCAGAATAGGAGGAGGCCAGGGACATCGCGGGGAGGTAAGTGAAATGTATATTATGTTTATTTTATTTATTTTTATGTTTATATGTATGTTGCTGTAATGTAATGTTTTTTTTAACAGGGGCCGCACCGGAGAAGAAAAGAAGAAGGATGGGGACATGCTGGAAAAATGAGTAGAATATTTAGAATATTTATTTATTTTATGTAAATGTGTTGTACTATTTGATCTGATGAGACATCTGCAAAGGTAAGTGGTTTTAATGATTTTATTTTAGGTTAGCATTATGGTTTCTGTATGTAGATAGCATTTATTGTATGTTAGATAGGGGGATGTATTTTAGATAGATAGTATTTATTGTATATTACATAGATTGGGGGATGTATTTTAGATAGATAGTATTTATTGTATGTTAGATAGGGGGATGTATTTTAGATAGTATTTATTGTATATTATATAGTATTTATTGTATGTTAAATAGGGGTATGCATTTTAGATAGATATGATTTATTGTGTGTTAGATAGGGGTATGTATTTTAGATAGTTAGGATTTATTGTATATTATATAGTATTTATTGTATGTTAGAAAGGGGTATGCATTTTAGATAAATAGGATTTATTGTATACTAGCGACTTGCCCGTCAAAAAATGACGGCAATGTGATGTATATGTTTGTCAAGTTGTTTAGTTATTAACATATATTTTTGACACTTGTAAGTATATTAATATGAACGTGTATTTTTGTAAAATGTTGATGTAATGGTTTTTTAAAATGTAATTTGTATCTGAAGAATTGTTAACTTTAATATACATTGAATGAATAGGAAAGCAAAAAGTAAAAAGCCTTCTTGAAACGTTGCGAATTTTAACATGAAGTTTAAAATATATGTAAGCAATAACCTTCAAAGTATATATTTTTAAACTTGAACTTTATTTTTTATGTAAGTTTAGAAGTTGACAAAACATTGGTATAATTTTGAACATTATAAACAGGAACATAGTGAATACATTTTGTAACCTAATTTTTTATTAAGAGTATTAACATTTGAATGTAAAAACAATTGACCTTTAAATTAATCAGTATTAACATGCAATTTCTATCACAATAATTGTTAACTTGAATATACATTGAATGTAGAGGAAGGCATACAGTAAAACTCTCCTTAAAACGTACGTAATTAAAGTAATTCATTACTGAGCACATAAACTGGAGATAAACATTAATGTAGGTAGTAATCTTAAGATAACAGACAATATTTACATTGTGACTTAAAAGGTGCTTGACCTCTTAACATCCACTTTGTAATCTGTTGAATGAAATAACTTGAAAATATATTTTTTAAACTTGTAACATTAGAAACATTAACATAGTGACTTAACATTTTAACATAATTTTTACTAACAATGCAAGGCAAGTATTTTGTGAGGCGAATCATTCATAAACAGTACTTCCATTAATTATGACTGAATTAAACAACTAATTGTTATGTATTTTGGAATGCTTTTAAAAAATGTTGGCATCTTTAATTTGTATCCTGCAAAGTTATAGTACTTCATAGTAGACAATGTTTTTAGTAAAAATACGTCCATCTTCTAATAAATCACCTTGACTTTCATTGTTTTCAATGTAAACTTTAATAGCCGGTGGATTTTTGCACCGTGACAATGCAACGTACAATTGACCATGTGCAAAAACTGGTTCTTCCAAGAAAATACCCACAGATTTGAAAGTTTGACCTTGTGATTTATTAATGGTCATGGCAAATGCCATAATAATGGGAAATTGTCTTCTTTGAAGTATAAAAGGGAGACTACTTTCACTTGGTGCTAAATCTATTCTTGGTAGGAAAACTCTCTCTCCTTTATGGGTCCCAGTTAAAATTTCAGCATCTATAAAATGGTCCTTTAATTGGTGAACAATTAATCTTGTGCCATTGCATAGGCCTTTTTTGGGGTTCATATTTCGCAGTAACATGATAATTGCACCTTTCTTTAGCTGCAAAATATGTGGTGGCATTCCAGAAGGAGTTAAAGAGTTTATGAATTCAGTTGAAAAGTTTGCTTGACTTTCATTGTCATCAGCAAGTACAGAATCAGCACTGTGATAATTTCTTTGTGGTGCATTAATATTTTTAAAGACTTCATTATTGAATATTAATGCATCTTTATTTTTACACGTCAGTATAACTTGGTTGGCAAGCTCGGAATATTCTTCGTTATTTATGCTCCCTTCAAATATAGCCGATATAATATCTTGTTGACAAATCATATGAGGTGGGATCTCTACAGTGTCGTCAGGTAAATGTAGTATTTTTTCTGTTCTGCCTTCTCCAATTTTAATAAGCCAATCATTGAAATCAGTTTGGCCTTCTGATCTCATATTTTGTTGCAGTTGAAGACGGGTAAAATGTTTCCATACTATACTTGACTCTATACATGTTTCGATAATGTCAGTTCGATTTCCATGTACAACGACAGGTAATGTTTGTCTAAAATCGCCACCCAACAACATTACCTTTCCACCAAATGGATAAATATTATCCATGACTTCACGAAGCAAACGGTCAATACATTGGAGGGCATAGCATGACATCATTGTGGCCTCATCTATTATAATTAATTTACATTTCTTCAATTTCTTTGCTTGTAAGGACGTCATGCGAATATCTGACACAGAATTTTCTAAAATAGGCACTGGCAGTTTAAATCCACTATGAACAGTTCTTCCACCTTCTAATAAAAGTGCAGCAATTCCAGTAGTGGCAAACACCATTGCTATTTTTCCTTGTGCTCGTACTGAACTCATTAATAAATTGTACAAATATGTTTTTCCTGATCCGCCAGGTCCATCAAGATAGAAATAACGCTCTGTCACCATGTCATCATCTATAGCATTTTTAATGGCATGAAATGCTTGCAATTGTAGTGTATTTAAAGTTGCAAGTCTTTCTTCTGTTCTTTCTGCTTGTAGTTGAATGTCATAGTCTTCAAAGTTAATGCCATCTATAAGACCTGGATCAGGCAAATTAAAACTTGCACAACTTAATCCATGAGTTAAAAAGACTTCTTGGATTTCCATTAACGCTTTTAAGTGTGCAATGGGTTCATTGTATCATCGCATAAAGTCTTCAGCCATATTACTTTTAAAAGTCTCCCACAAAGCTAATGCATTTGGAGCATTTGAGAAGATACAAATAAAAGCAAATTGTTCTCTCATCTGTCGTGGCATTTGACATTGTGCTGCTTCTTCTAAACATCTTTCCCACTCTGTATCATCAGCAAATAAGTTTCTATGTCTTGCAGCTAAATGGAAGGATTCATATACAATGTCATTAACAGTTCTTAATTGTTCAAAACTTTGTGCTCCTGGAACATTTAAAAGTAATATCCGTAAGCAAAAACGTTCAACATCTCTTGGACTGACTGTGTAAATTCGTGGAATTATTTTATTGCCTCTGGTTTTTCTTGGTCTCCATAATCCATTCACAAAAACATAGTGATATGGAATTTCAATATATAAGTATTGTGTTGCTTCAGCATCAGTGGAATTTAATGCAAACCATGCAGTTAGTGTAGTGTGACGATCTTCACTTTGGGCCAATGCATTCATTTCATTTCCAGCATGGAAATAGACTAAATGTCGTTGTGGCAAATGTACTGCTAACCTATATACTGCATGTGATCTATCATGCATTTCAAATTTTAAAAGCCGCCACATAGCTTCTGGCGCACTGACATAGCGAGCATCTACATGAGATGCAAGTTCATCATGTACTAACTCACTACTTTTAGGGTTGTCTGCACTTTTGACGACTACAGTAGCTGCATCGTAACCTTTGTAAATATATTTGTAGACATATTTAATGGATTTGATGGAAGTGCAGGCTTCTACGTTGATGTGGGCGTTGTACTTCATGAGTAAATGTGGATTGTAGGGTACTACATATCTATTGTCCACTTTTTTTCCACGAATAATGGCACTATCTCCTTCTCTTCTTTTATAAAGTGGATATCCATCACAATTGGCATAGGTTTTGTCTCTATAATCTTTTGGAAATTCTTTTGAACATTTATTATTTTCCATACATGGTGATTGTGGATTAAGGTCACCACAGGCTCCATGAATCATGCGATGAGTAACAATCTCATATAGTCTACCATATAGTTCTGGATCTGGTAGTTCAGCAACAATGACTGCATCCACTTTGTCCGAAGTATCTAATTTATCTTTTTCTTGAAGTATTATTAGAAGATGTGCATGTGGAAGTCCTCTTTTTTGAAATTCAATGGTATATACATAAGCAAGACATTTGCCAAATAACTGATTTATAGTGAAGTCACGTGTTAATTCATTTAATTTAATCTTAAAAACTCTGGCTACTAAATCTGGTTGATCTGAAGCAGTTTGTCCAAGAAGTAGATTTAGTGTAATTTCTGGCCATTGTGGATTACATGTAAATGTCACAAATAAATCATTGTATCTTTCTCTCATATTCCGAGGAGATCCTTGAAAGGAAGATGGTAAAATGATGGCTTTGCCAGCTGTCATGTCTCTGCTTGTAGCCACGTCAGCAACATAGTCCATTAATCCAGAATATTGTTCTACACGGAGTTTATCTTGTTGATATTTGATAAAGTTTAAATTATTTGCCTCAACTTGCAAATATGAATCAATAATCCATTGTTGTGTTAGTTTCCCAGCACATAAACTTGGATTAAATACATTCGAATGGCTATTTGAGCTACTTTAAATTCAAGCATAGAAACATTATTTCGGATTCTGGCTTTAGCATTTGGGTAACTGGAAAGAGTTAATTTTGGTTGCCAACCTGCTTCTCCGTGTGGGAAAAAGATGGGATATGTCATTGGATCTAAATTTGGACTTAAGATACTCATATTAATAAACGGTTGCTCCTCATTTCTAGGATATATTCTAATGTCTCTTTGAAATGGTGGTTCTCCTTCATCATTCTGAAACACCATTGCAACCTAATTTGATGTTGGCAAGTTATAACGACGTTTATCAGTATGTCTGTCTCTTTTAAGCACCATATTAACCTTCGGCATTGGTAATTGATGTCTTTGTGCATGAAGTAGTTGTTCATTTTCTACTTCTGTCAATTTTTTATAAGCTTTACTGTAGGGATTGATGTCCATAATGTTATTTAGCTCTATGAAAACACTGGGTAAGCATTTTTTATTTTCTTCCATCTGCATACGTTGGTCAACAGCTTCCATTGTATCTAGGACATATAGTTGAGCGAATTTTCTTTGATTTCCTTCCTCTGGATGTAAATGGGAAGTGCGATGATAAATTTGTCCTTGGACTTTAAAACAGTAAGGACCATGTCCTGGTACATTAGCAGCTAATGTTGCCCCCATGGATGCAACGGATATGGCACTATTGTAGGATCTTATGTTTGTTTTAAAAATGTTGTAGTTTGGAAAAGTAGGTTCAGTCATAATGTTTTGTAAATAGAGAGGAAATTGTTTCCTTTCTGGAAGTTTGAACTTGCCTTTTTGACAGCAACTAATAAATTGGCCATCTCTGGGTCTCTCCTGTTTAAAATAATAAGCCTCACAAAACTGACATTGAGTAGTCATGTCCCCACAACTATGAACCTCTACTGCTAAAGACTTGAGTAGAGGACAATTTGGAAAGCATATAGGATTTTGACTTTCATATTCATCAGGTGAAATGTCATATAACAGGTTCTAAATGCTTTGCTTTTTTCGTTGCTTTTCTTGGTATATGTTGTATTGTTTGAGGTAAAATGTCATGTAATGTTTCATGAAACGGTTCTAAATGCTTTTTTTTTTTTGTTGCTTTTTTTGGTATCTGTTGTATTTTTTCTGGTAAAATGTCATCTGATGTTTGAGCAACAGGTTGTAAATGCTTTATTTTCTTTGTTGCTTTTTTTGACATATCTTTAATTTCTGCAGGTGACAGTCTTTTGCTTGCAATTCTTTTACGTTCTTTTTCTCGTCGAATTTCCTTCTTCTCCGGTGTCTGCTGGCTGTCTGCTCTCTGTCGTCGTTCTCTAGCTTGGCGTCTTTTCTTTTCTTGTTTACTCTCGTTATCAGCCATGTTAATCTGTAAAAATAAAATAATGTATCATTAGTTTATTTTGAGATGTTAAGTTGTTTTTCATGACAAATTGTTATCAACAATGTGTTTACATTTTATACTTAATCAATTTCAATGCGGTCAATTGAATAGAAGTCTAAATAAGGCCATCAGATAATTATTTAAAGAAGTTTTTATTTATTAAACATGTATCCAAAAGCAAGTGTTTCAGTAACTAAAAAGGTATTTTCAAAAAGATGTTATGTCCTTATTTACAGCACTATTCAATTTGTCAAATGGCAATTAAATTAGGTTTTAGGACTGGAATGTTACAATGACAAATTGTATAGATTCTGTGTTTTTAGACTTTTTTGGACTATGCAAATTTTTTTTTAAAGTTTACATTGAAGTTTGTATTTACTGTTAAAGATTATTGGCCCTAAAAGACAAATAAGAGATAGATGAAAAATGTGTTAGTTATATTTTCTCAAAGTTATAGTTACCGGTGGTTTATTTTAAATTTTATTTTCTGTTGACATCGATGCAAAGCTAAGATCTTTATTTTTTTTTTCTCTTTTTTTACTTGTTATACTGTACCTTGGTTGAAGTTTGATTTCAAGCTAAATTCTTTGTTGGTCCTGTGTTGAAAGCCTTCGTCCGATGGTCTGGTCCTGTGTTGAAAGTCCTCGTCCGATGGTGTAGTCCTCTGTTGAAAGTCCTCGTCCGCTGGTCTGGTCCTCAGTTCAAACTCCTGTTCCGATGTTCTTGACGCAGTATCTGTTATAAAATAAAAATGAAAATGTTATGTTATTTGAATGTCTTTGTATTAATGAAAAAATGCCATTATTTCTGTGTTTTTCTACAATCCTTTTTGGTGCGTCGCAATTTTGGTATGCTTCTTTAGGCTTTTTTCTAAGGCTTATAGGTGGTTAAACATTAAAGAAGAATATTAATTAATTTTTCTCTTTTTTTACTTGTTATACTGTACCTTGGTTTAAGTTTGATTTGAAGCAGAATCTTTGTTGGTCCTGTGTTGAAAGCCTTCGTCTGATGGTCTGGTCCTGTGTTGAAAGTCCTCGTCCAATCGTCTGGTCCTCTGTTGAAAGTCCTCGTCCGATGGTGTAGTCCTCTGTTGAAAGTCCTCGTCCAATGGTCTGGTCCTCTGTTGAAAGTCCTCGTCCACTGGTCTGGTCCTCAGTTTAAACTCCTGGTCTGATGTTCTTGACGCAGTATCTGTTATAAAATAAAAATGAAAATGTTATTTTATTTGAATGTATTTGTATTAACTAAAAAATGACATTATTTCTGTGTTTTTCTACAATCCTGTTTGGTGCCCACCACTTTTGGTATGCTTATTTAGGGTTTTTTCTAAGGCTTATAGATTGTTAAACATTAAATAAGAATATAAATGTAGTTTGGTATGTGTTTGTGTGAGTTTCCGTACAATCCTTTTTAGTTAGTGAACTTGTATCCAAAAGCAAGGTCTTCACTAACTAAAAACTTCTGTAAAAAAATATGCTCTGTGCTTATATAGAGCCCTATTGAAATGGGCAAATCACATTTGAATGAGGCCCTCGACCATTAAACATATTTAGATCCTGAATCAATTGCGTTTTGACCAATTGAATAGGGCTCTATATAAGCACATAACATATTTTTTGACAGAAGTTTTTAGTTAGTGAAGATCTTGATTGTGGTTAGAAGTTCAGTAACTAAAAATGTCTGTCTAAAAAATCTGTTATGTCCCTATATAGAACCCTATTCAATTGAGCAACTCGCAATTGAATGAGGCTCATGGTTCGGCTCTTTTTTATACTTAATACTTTACCTTGATTGAAGTGTGGAATGACAGAGGGTCCCCTCCTGCCAATCTTAATCTGCCGGTCTTCTTGTAGTGTCTGTTTGAAAAATAAAGTGAAATAGTGAATTATATAATTTTTTTATTTTATTTAGCAAAGCATGGCCTTTTCAGCATATAATGTCTTGTTGTATCTTACCTCTTCTTCTTTGTTGGTATTCTTTAAAAGGGATTGTGCTTCACAATGCACGGTGCAAATTGTTGAGTGACGCTGTTGATGCAGAGTCTGTTTGAATATTAAAAAAAGTAGAAAGATTAAGCTTTAGGTGATCTATTGAATTACAGTAAATTAATGTCATTTAAATATAGTACTGTAATTATTTTCAATTAACATTATTTTTCGGTGGTGCTACACACATATGTCACATACATGAAGCACATTTCTATAGTTGAAAGTAATTATTTTGTGTGCGTGTGACATATCACTATACATGAATCATATTTTAATTGTTAAATTAACCTTATTTTTATTTTTGGCCAACATACATAAATGTCTGTGAGATGTGACTATAGATGATACACATATATGTGCGTGTCACATATCAGTATACATGACTCATATTTTAATAGTCCCAACTTATTTTTTTCTAATGTCATTTAAATGTAGTTGTTTAATTAGTTTGTTTTAAGATAATTTTGTTGCAAGGGCAATACACATAAATGTGCGTGTGACATGTCAGCATACATAAACCTCTTTTTCTTATTTAATTTTTTTTTTGATGTCCTGTCTTGATAATAAAATGTAATATATTATAGCTTACCTCTCAGTTGTAATTTGCACAGTGTAAAGTATTAAATTAGGAAAGAATTGTCTTCTCAAGTTTTAGCAGCAGTTATGTCTGAAGTCACTCTGTTCATCACCTGAGGAGAAATGTATTTTTCTCTGTCAAATAGGCAGTATTTATAAACTTGTAGAACATTCTGGAAAGTTAGACCGTTAGAACGCAATACGCATGCGCTATTTGCATTCCAGCTTACAATTTGCGTTCCATCCGCCATTTTGTGCGTAGTAGTGTTCAAAATGGTGTTTAATATGAGTGTGATCCGTTCCGCATAGTATGTGTTTCATTATTGCGAGTAAGTGTAGTGTAGTTACGTCTGGAGCCTCGTTTTCGTTTTGTTCGGCGGCCATTTTTTCTCTTGCTTAGCCGATTTTCGGCCGTTTAAACTCTTTGTTTTGGACTTAAATGGACGTGTAAATGAACTTTTGGAGGTGCCGGATGCCCCCCCGTGCTGTAAGTAAGCTTTTTATGTGTTTGTTGTGTTTATTTCTTGTGTTTGTGATGTGTGTGATGCGCGGCGGTTGGAATGGGTCTTTCGCGGGCGTATATTTATTGCCGATGCGGCCGTATTTTGTTGCGATGTTGCCGTATTTTTTTGCGATATACGCAGTTAGCTTTTACGTGTACGACGCAGTGTATTTGTTTCTAAGTCGTGCGTATGTGTGTTAAGAGCGTGTGAGGGGCCTTTTTTACTGTTTTTTTGTTAAGTCTTGCGTCTTTGTGTCTGGGTGTAAGCGGGTGTGAGGCGACTTTAATGTTTTTTTTTTGTTATGAAGTTGTGTGTGTGTATGTGTGTGTTAACACAGCCGATGTTGGGATGCTCCCACCACCGCAAATGCGGACCCTCGCTTCGGCATTTGCGGGGACGTTGTTGGGTTTTTGTTGGCTGGGAGGTTGGGTTTATTTTGTTAAAAAGTCATGTGTGTGTATGTGTGTGTTAACACAGCCGACGTTGAGCCTCCACCTCCGCAAATGCGGCCCCTCGCTTTGCGAGGATCCGCATTTGCGAGGACGTTGGGATGCTCCATCACCGCAAATGCGGGCCCTCGCTTCGCGAGGACCCGCATTTGCGGGGAACTGCGTCCCTCGCTTTGCGAGGGACGCAGTTCTTGCGGGCTCGCTGCGCGAGCCCGCAAGCGTGAGCAACGACCCGTACGCTCACAACTATATATGTGATTACATAGATTGGGGCATGTATTTTAGATAGATAGGATTGATTGTATGTTACATAGATAGGGGGTATTGTATTTTATTTTATTTGTATTATATTGTATGTATTCTATATGTATTTCCTTTTCAGGTGTGTAATTTTTTTTCTGTAGTGGGAGGGTTGTAATATATATTTTTTTATTTTCTGTAATGTTCCTTTTTTTTATTTTTTGTGACTTAGGTTTTTGATTTTCTATAATGTCGATTTTTTTTTTGTGACAGGTATTTTTATTTTCTATAATGTAGATTTTTTACTTTTTGTGACTTAGGTATTTTTATTTTATGTAATTAGAGTGGTGGGGGGTTGATTACGGGGTAGGTAGGTAGTGTAGGTAGGTAGTGTAGGTGTTAATAGGTTAGTGTAGAGGGGTGTTAGTTTAGATTTAATGGTTTATTGTGGTGGGTTTAGTGTAGTGTTTGTACTTAGTGTCATGTGGGTATTGGAGAACCCTCATAGCACTTACGGGGTAATGTTAGGCTTATAAATGTCCCATGAGGGTCTTTAAATGCCCTTAATTGGGTTAAATAGAGGCTTATGAGGGTCTGTATAGACCCCCATTAGAGACTGGGATAAAATAGTGTAGTGCTTACACTTTGTGTCATGAGGTTCCTGGATGACCCTCATGGCACTTATAGTGTTATTACATGCATTCATTAGTGTGTTATATGGGTCCTTATAGTTGAGGCACACAGTACACTCACATTGTGTGACAAACAGCATTTCAACACTTTTTTATTGCCCCGTCATTTTTGACGGGCAAGTCGCTAGTTATATATAATGGCCATGAATCTATAAAAAAGGACCCAGCAAAACATATGTAAGAATGGGATCTAGCACGATTACCTACCAGTTGAAAAGTCCCCTGCAGTGTCATTTATTTAAAAGCATTATTCATATGCACCTGTGATCGAGATAAAGTGCTTTGCTACTGAGGAATAGTGATTGGTTTTCTTTTCTTTTCCTCTTAAGGTTTTTTTTTGCTTAAAAAATCAACATATGCTGACTGTCTTTTTATCCAATATGAGTTACTATACCTCTTTTGCAGAAAATAAATATGTAATTGCATAATAATAACATAGGCTATGTATAATATAATGTATATGTTAATAAACATACTAACCCTTCATAACTACAAAACAATACCTCAATGAGACTAGAGAACTTCAGAACTTAATAAAAGTGCAAATGGTACAATAATCATGGAGCTTTAAATGATTAAAATGGAGATAGACTATGCATTTCAATCAATATTTCATGCTTTCCTCTCCCTACTTTATTATCTAATCATAAGATCAATAGAATGCCAATATGACCATAAAATTACAAGGAAATTACTTTTTATTTACTGGCTGAAAAAGTAATTTTTGAGATCAGTTGAATGAGGCCTATAATGTATATTTATCTTTCTATTGCTGAAAAGATAATGAGTTGGGAATATAGCAGTGCAAAGGCCCTATTAACAATGTACGTAATAAAATAGAAAATATGTGCCTGACACAAAACATAATTTATAGATAATACATACATTTGCATTATTTAATTATAGATATTATTTAATGATATACTTTTTAAATTATTAAGGATATCTTTATTTTACAACCTATTCCTAGCCCCTTCGGGATCGCTACCTTGTCGTGGTGAAGGGACTTGTGTACTTCAATGAAGCTGTAAGCTTTATCATGTAGGGTCACCCAAGATGGACAGGTCATAGCAGAGAGATCAGACAAATCAAAGTCTACTGGAGAAGGAATTGACAACTCCAGTGTCTTTGCCAAGATAAAATTATAAATAAGCACTTGGCTTAAAGATACAGAAAAAAAGTAGAAGCTTAAAATATATGTATGTAGAAGTCATCCAAAGAAACTGAATCAACAGCAGGACACTATATAAATGCTCTAACTAGAGAGGGGAACTTGCATTATGACCCACGAGGGGGTACCTCCTCACTGGAAGGCATCTGCAAAAGCTTCAGCCTCTAAACTAGCTCTTTTCCAATTTTTCTATTATAAATATTTGAATGTATCCTCCATGCTTGTCTGTCTGGTGTATATATCATGTACGTGTGCTTTCTCTGGGTTGAACAATAAGAACAGTAGGAAAATAACATTTTAAACTTAATTATTAGAATCTGTAATGTTAGTTTATAAAAAACTTTACAAAAAATACAGAAAGTTTTCTCCACAAATGGTTGGCTATGCCAACATCTTTATATTTGTACAAGTTACTTGTGATTTCAAAAGACTGTATAAGGAAAAATCACTAATTAATTTCAATCTAAAAATGGCTGAAAGAAAAGCTTTATTAGAATTAAAATCGTGTTTCGATAATTATCAAACCTGCAGATAAAGAGGGAAATGTGGTAATTTTAGTATTTTTTTATTTGATCATAACAAAAGATAATGAAGGAAACTTGAGTACAACCACACACCAAAACAATACATCTACAAATAAGCTGTTACATTGGAATAGACAGCATCCAGAAACTCTAAATAGTGGAATTCTAGTAGAGCTATAGTTAAGGCTTCGAAGAAATGCAGCTTTGAAGAACAATTTAAAATAGAATCTGCTAAATTAACAATGAGATTTAAGAAAAGAGGATATCCCAATTGTTGCCTCAAAGTGGCCTATAAAAAAGCTGAAACGAGTAATCAAGTGGAAACAAAGTGCCACAATTTGCTTCCTCGATGGGGCTTGATAAGAACCTAGTTCATACATACCCCAGCAGGACTGTGTAGTTCTTGTTACCTCTGGCACAAAAGATGGCCTCAGGATGGACACAATGCCCAACAATATGTGCAGATGCAGGCAGGATACCAGTGTTCTCAGAACAGGACCACTCCACACTCAGGATACAGGCATACATTAAATAGTCTCAAACCTTGTTTATGTGAAAACCAGAACTGACACCTTTTATTATGAACTATGGACATATTTATAAAGTTTCTTCAGTGGAGAACAACCATTCAGAGAATTGTGCTTTTTTTTGTAACCGATGGGTGCAAACCTACATGTAAATTAAGATTTCCCAATCAGGACATTGTGCATTCTTAAGTAGCCAATAAAGACATGCTTATGTGTGAGATGGAACATATAGTAGCCACCAATCAGGCCGAGGGGCATTCTTAGTTTCCTTAGGAAAGCATGCCTACATGTCAAACATAGCATCTCAGTTGTATGTGCAAGACAACATCTGCTCTGTAATAGCCAGGGTGACTATCTGAACAGTGTTGACTTATCACTTGATTGAAGGATAAGGCAGCTGACTGGGTTTGGCAGATGGGAGCTATGTGATAACTGTAATATTCTGCAGAGCTGTCTATCTGCAGTGCATCTTATATAGTTTTTACTATAGCCCTTATTGGGGTGCATTCCAGAGCCCCTGTTTGTGCATGCATAAAAGCACAATGCGCAAAGCCCCCTTGTATGAGTTTTTTAGCACAGGGTTTAGTCTGCATTGAACTAACTTGTGGGACCTTTTCTGTACATTTCCCCAGAACGTAGGGTTTACTTCTAACATGTTCACACCTCATACATAGAGATGTTGCGAATAGTTCGCCGGCGGACTGTTCCCGGCGAACATAACATGTTCTCGTTCGCGGCGAACTGCGAACATATGCGATGTTCGATCCGCCCCCTATACTTTATCATTTAACAAACTTTGACCGTGCAACTCACAGTCAGCAGACACATTCCAGCCAATCAGCATCATACCCTGCCTTCCAGACCCTTTAACCTCATGGACAGCAGCCATTTTGGAATCATAACTAACTTGCAGTCTTACTGAGAGGAGGCTGAGTGTAGGTGATACTGCATCAATAGGGAAAACCATAGCTAGGCTACTGTACACAGTGTGAAGGACTCTTTTGATCTCTGCTGCAAGGACACCCCAGTGTCTCTTCCCCCCCCTTATCATCATCCTCCCCTCACCTTAGCACCCAACCCTAACACCCCTCACACTTATCCATAACACCCATCAACCTAACACCTAACCCTAACACCCCTCACACTTATCCCTAAGAACTAACACCCCTCACACTTATTCCTAACATGCCTCACCTAACACCCCTTACACTTATCCTTAACACCCCTCACCCTAACACCTAACCCTAATACCCCCTCACATTTATCCCTAACAGCCCTTACCCTAACACCTAACCCTAACATCCCTCACCCTAACACCCTTCACACTTAGCCCTAACACCCCTCACCCTAACACCTAACCCCTCACCCTTATCCCTAACACCCCTTACCCTAACACCCCTCACACTTATCCCTGTGTCTCTTCCCCCCCTTATCATCAAGGGAGGGGGGAGGATGATGAGGGAGGGGGGGAAGAGACACAGGGGAGCATGATGAGGGAGGGGGGAAACAGACACAGGGGAGGATGATGAGGGAGGGGGTAAAGGGATACACGGGATGGTGATGAGGAAGGGGGGAAAGAGACACAGGGGAGGATGATGAGGGAGGGGGGAAGAGACACAGGTGAAGATGATGAGGGAGGGGGAAAAGAGACACAGGGGAGGATGATGAGGGAGGGGGAAACAGACACAGGGGAGGATGATGAGGGAGGGGGTAAAGAGATACAGGGGAGGGTGATGAGGAAGGGAGGAAAGAGACAAAGGGGAGGATGATGAGGGAGGGGGGGAAGAGACACAGGGGAAGATGATGAGGGAGGGGGAAAAGAGACACAGGGGAGGATGATGAGGAAGGGGGAAAGAAACACAGGGGAGGATGATGATGGAGGGGGGAAGAGACACAGGGGAGGATGATGAGGGAGGGGGGAAAGAGATACAGGGAAGGATGATGATGGAGGGGGATGTTAGGTTATTTATGCCCTTTATGGATTAAAACCAGACTCTGCATCAACTATGTAATTTTCCGTGGGAGTTTTGACATGGATCCCCCTCCGGCATGCCACAGTCCAGGTGTTAGTCCCCTTAAAACAACTTTTCCATCACTATTGTGGCCAGAAAGAGTCCCTGTGGGTTTTAAAATCCGCCTGCCCATTGAAGTCTATGCCGGGTTCGCCGGTTCGCGGTTCGTGTTAGCGGTTCGCGAACCGAAAATTTTATGTTCGCGACATCAATACTCATACACAATTTAAACAAAATATGTCCCACTGGGTTGCACAGGGCAGGAACTCGTCATCTCAGGCCTAGGCACATTACTCTAGCAA
This sequence comes from Discoglossus pictus, assembly GCA_027410445.1. Taxonomy (NCBI): domain Eukaryota; kingdom Metazoa; phylum Chordata; class Amphibia; order Anura; family Alytidae; genus Discoglossus; species Discoglossus pictus. The sequence continues at coordinate 147,791,724 of CM050164.1, read as the reverse complement.
ACTCTCTAGGCTCTGGGCATGGCCACAAGTAGCATAGGAACCATGGCATTCAAAACCATACAAAACCTAGTATACTCATAAACCAAAATACATATAATATTGTAATCATATTTTGACCCATGTAAGTTCCCAAATCCCAGTGCCAATACACAGTCCACAATAGTCCAGTAAAGCTCTGGACATGAAGAAATGGGGTGACAAAGGGTCCCCCTGTGCCTCTCAAAATACAGTTGTAACACAAAGATTCAAATAAACAAGATGAAAACAAAAAGGAAAATATTTACTGCATTCTTATTATTGGTGGTATTTAAGAAGCAAGACACTGGCATTTATTAAGATCTGATCAAGAAATGTCTTACCTTTCAAAAGGGAAAGAATTTGAGAGATTATTTGATTCATAGTTATTTTCAACTGAAGATGTCACAAACCACATGGTTCCAATCGATGGTATTGATGTAGTCATTGCGAAATATGCAATTCTATTACTGAAGAAAACATTACAACCAAAAGTTTTTTTTTCAATTATGGTTTTATTTATGTAATTAAGAGCATTTGTAATAAAATATACTTAGGCAAAACTATTAGACAATTCAGAAGAAGTATCTGGGAACATATGACATAAAAATGACTACTGCAACTCTAAAGCTAGACATATAAATTGTTATCACACAAAAAAAATTACAAAATATTTTACTTTCTATGCAATTAGATGGGGCAACTTTAGGGCCAAAAAAATGAGACCTTGATAACATACTGAAAATGGAATGCATATGGATTTACCATCTGCATGCCCAAATACATCAAATATGGACAAATTATGTATGTGTAATGAAAAGCTAGATGGCGAATAAAATTATGACATGTCAAGAAGGAGAACAACCCCCTTGACCAAGCCACCTTGGGAATGTTCATGAACCCACGGCAGAGCAAAGTGGAAGGGGAGTGGGTGGTGACCAGAGAAGGAAGCAAAGGATAGGAGTGGTTTCTGATTGGTAGAGAGGGGAGAGAGGAGGGGTTTCAGCAGAAGTTTCTTAAAGAGATGTGTGTGGCAGTGAGCACACATTGAGCCTAAGCTGGAGCTGTAGGTTAGTGTGACAGTCTATTATTCCCCATTTACCCATAATGTCATCTGCAGACATGGAGTCTCTGCCAGGTCAGATTAGGGAGGCTGCAGCTGAAAAAGGCCAGGATTAGCTGTCAGCGTTAGTGGCCTCCATCCCCAGAGTTACCCCTGCTAGGGATAGTTCTCCCTCTATGGTTCCACCTACCCCTCCTCCTATTTATAGTAGGGAACCATCCCCTGATATCCCCAATTCCCCCCCTTTCCCTCCTCCTGGATCCCCCCTCCATCACCTATCTCCCTCTCCCCCATCCACCTCGGCCATCCTACCTCAAGAGGCCTGGCATCGTCCGTCCAGAAGAACCAGGCCTCCGGCAAGACTGAGCCTTGGTCCATCAGCCCCTTCAGTGAGCCAGCCGGTCCCTCCTGCTGGTCTGAACGATGCTGGGCCTGGAGGGAAGTCGCGGGCGAAGAGGCACGCCGGTGAAACATCTAGCGGGCGGAAGGTACCCCGGTTGGGAGTTGCTGAGAAGGCACAACATGTGGTCCGGCAGCAGGAGCTGGCACGTGGCTCCAGGAAGCTCGGCGGGATGAAAATGGCGCGACAGGAAGTGACGTCAGCGTCACTTCCGGCGGCCCGGCAGCAAGGAATGGCGCGACAGGAAGTGACGTCAGCCTCACTTCCGGCGGCTCGGCAGAGGACGGCGGAGGCCAGCAGGGACAGCGCTGACATCAGGAAGGGTGAGTTACGGGTCCCGCGGGATCTGAGGTCTGTGATCATCACAGGCACTGGGTCAGCCGCAGCAGTGAGGTCTGATGCTGGGTCTGAGAGGCAGCAAGCCCAGGAAGAGGCAGTGCCACCTGGGGGTGTGGACCAGCCACAACCCAGGGTGGTGGGTATGCTCACTAGAAGCAGGGGGGTCATAGGCCTGGGAAGGGAGCTACCTGGGGGGGGAGCCAGGGCACTAGAACAGAATTAGGAGCCAGCAGCAGGCACCCCCCCAGGCAGATGGATTATTCAGCACCCAGAGGAGCCCAGGGGACAGACAACCTGATGGGGAGGGGCGGGTTAACCCTGTCACAACAAGGCCAGGCGGTAAGGGGTTACAGGCTAGAACCCAAGCTGGGAACGGGCGCAAAAGGGCCCCACTGGTAGAGGGGCCTGGTAGCCGGGTAAGCCAGGCAAGGAGAGAAGTTTCTATAGAGCCCAGGGCTGGAGTGGCAGCTGCAGGGTATTTGGAGGACGCAGAGAGCGACGAGCAGGGTGGGAGGTATGACACTTCATCCCCAGACGAGAGGTCGGAGAGTGGGGTAGTAGATGGAGGAAGGCAAGGCAGAAGCTACTCCCCTGGTAGAACTAGGGTTAGGATCAGGAGTGGAAGGCTGCGAGAGGAGACCTCACAGAAATTACACTGCAGGAGAAGTGGCAGGGATGAGCCCCACAGGCTGGAAAGGGCCTCGGGGGGGAGGCAAGGAACATCTCATGTGTACCAATCACATAGGTCCTCGGCCTTTTATACAGGTTCACAGATGTCATCAGCACGAGCGGCAGCAACACGTCGGCAGAGTGGCGACAACAACCCATCAAGTTCACTTGCCGCACGGTGGGATGCTATCCCGGCGGAGTTGTGCAGGAAAGCCGCAACACCTAACTCTGGAGGTGAGTGCCTTGCACACGGCTCATGCACACACACAGCACAATCAATACAAGGAACACAATCAGACACTATAGTGGAGCTCCTGAGGTCTGTGTTGTCTAAGTTAGAAGGTGGGAAGTCAGCGGCGCAGGCATGGGTCCCAGCAACGCTGGTAGATGCAGGAAGGGGGCAGGCAGAGAATGCAGGGGAGAGCCAGAAAACAGGGAGGAGTGACTCGGCATCTATCGTGGTAGCGGATACAGCGCTAGCAGCCCCCACCCTCTGCAGGATAGGCCCTCTGGGAGTTCACGTAGCGCAGGAGCTAAAAGATAGAATATGGAAGCGGGAGTTTATAGAAATATTTTCCTTGCTGCCGCTGGATCAGTATTTTGAGGTTAAGGAGGACTCATCCCGGGATGAGGGCAAAAAAGAAGAGGATGAGAGAAAGCGTAGGTTTAGGAGAATCCCAAAAACCTTCGCGAATTGGTCGCAAGCGTTCGCAATCTTGGCAAGCATAGTCGGGGAAAGGAAGCCAGAATATTGCTGTGCTCTATTCTGCTACCAGGACGAAATAGACAGCATCCATAGGACATACGGGGGGATGGCCTGGTGGGCGTACGACGAACAGTTCAGGCAGAGGATGGCTGTTAGGGAGGAAATGAGATGGGATGATAGGGAGGTAGGCATATGGATGAAGATAGTCACCCCACTCAGAGCGGCTCAGTCCTTTCGTGGGTCCGGTAATAGGCAGCAGCAGGTCACCAGCTCGGTTAGGAAGGGATGTTGTTTCCTATACAACGAAAGTTCATGCAAATGGGGATATGCCTGCAGATTCAGGCACGAGTGCTCGGAATGCGGGCATCCACACCCATTGTTCCGGTGTTTCAAGAAATTGCGCGGAACTGCAGGGCAGTCTGAGCCCGTTTCCAAAGGCGAGAACGCCGATCAGGCTAGAAAGGATGCTTCCTTGGTTAAAAATGTACGGTAGGCGTAGAGGGTATGCTAAAAAGGCGGAGTTGATCCGTGATGGTTTTGACGGCGGTTTTTCTATTCCTTTTGAGACTTTTCCTGAGCTATTGTTCGTTCCCCCTAATTTAAAATCGGCAGGTCAGTTTCCCGGCATCGTTAAGGAAAAGATTACAAAAGAACTAGCTTTGGGACGGATGGCTGGCCCCTTTCGGGAGCCACCCGTCCCAAACTTGAGGTTATCGCCATTAGGCGTGGTTCCCAAAAAGGAGCCTGGCAAGTACAGGCTGATTCATCACCTTTCTTACCCCAAAGGGGGATCGGTGAATGATGAGATCAATAAGGACTTGTCAGCGGTTAGGTACACCCCATTTGATCAGGCCTTAAAGCTCGTTCGGTTAGCAGGCAGGGGCGCCCTATTGGCAAAGATAGACATTGAGTCTGCTTTCAGATTGATTCCGGTAAACGCGGAGAGTCAGCATCTACTAGGTTGCCACTTTCAAGGCAACTATTATTATGTGTTTGCCTATGGGATGCTCTATATCATGCGCGTATTTTGAAGCTTTCAGTTCCTTTGTTCAATGGGTGGTGCAGGTCAAGTCAGGATCCAAGTCCCTAGTCCATTATTTAGATGATTTCCTTTTTGTTGGACAAGGGGGTTCTCAGATATGTGGGGATCTGATGGACGTGTTCATGTCCGTAGCGAGAGACTTTGGGATCCCTATTGCGAGAGAAAAGAAAGAGGGTCCATGTACAGTGCTTAGCTTCCTGGGGATTACAATTGATTCGGGGAGGTTAGAGTGTCGTCTGCCGGACGATAAAATAACCGATCTCAGGGCCAGAGTGGAGGAAACACGGGGAGCCCGGAAAGTGACCCTTAAGGCCCTTCAGTCTCTGATAGGAAAGTTAAACTTTGCCTGTCGGATAATTCCTATGGGAAGGATTTTTTCTAGGCGCTTGTCGTTGGCGACTGCTGGGGTTAAACAGCCTCATCACTTTATTAGGGTCACCAGGGATATCAAGGAGGATTTAGAAGTGTGGTTAAGGTTCTTGGATTCTTTTAACGGGAGATGTTTTATCCCGGCAGTTCCCGTCAACAACTCGGTGATAGACCTTTTTACGGATGCAGCCGGTAGCGTCGGATTCGGGGCCTATTTAAAGGGGCAATGGTGCGCTGAGCAGTGGCCGCCGGAGTGGGTTTCAATAGGGCTAACTAAAAATTTGGCATTCCTAGAACTCTTTCCTATAGTGATCGCAATGTTTATTTGGGGGGATCAGCTTAGAGACCAGCAGCTGATATTTCATTGTGACAACATGGGGGTGGTTCAGGCGGTCAATTCACTGTCGGCTTCCTCTCTGCCGGTGATAAGATTGATCAGACAGTTGGTTCTTAGGTGCATGCAGTGTAACATTAACTTTAGGGCTAAGCATGTACCTGGGGTTCAAAATGTGATAGCAGATGCGTTGTCCCGGTCACAGTGGGATCGTTTCCGGCAGGTGGCTCCAGCGGCGTCCGAGACAGGAATCCCGTTACCACGCCACTTATGGAACATGGGAGCGTGGAGCTAGGGGAGTTGATAAAGAATTCGCTGGCACCAACCACATGGAGGGGTTATAAGAAAGTGTGGCTGGAGTGGGAAGCTTTTGGGGAAGAATTAGCCAGAAAAGTGGCGGTGAGGTAAATGATCTGAGTACCCTTATCGCGTTCATGCTGCAGTGCCAGGAGCGGGGAATATCCCCGTCCGTGGTAGGTAGGAAGATAACAGCCCTGGCCTTCATGTTGAAGCTGCAGGGGAGGCCAGATGTCACAAAAAAATTCTGTGTGAGGCAGGCTTTAAAGGGAATGAGACGGGGGACCAAGCGAAAGGATGTGAGGAGGCCTATATCATTTGCAGTTTTGCAATCCTTATATGGCGAGCTAGGTGGAATTTGCAAATCTGAGTACGAAGCGCTATTGTTTCGGACGGCCTTTTCGCTCGCTTTCTTTGGGGCGTTTCGGATTAGCGAACTGGTAAGCCGGAACAAGACAGTTATGGGAGGTCTTCAGGATCAGGATGTAGAAGATTTGGGTCATTCACTGGTTATATGGGTTAGGCGGTCGAAGACCGACATTTATGGTAAGGGGTCTGCCATTTATTTGCATCCTATTTCATTCGCAGTATGCCCTTGTAAATTAGTAGCTAGTTTCAGGGTAGTTAGAGGTAGGGTTCCTTCCTAATGCACGAAGATGGGAGTCCTTTATCTCAGTTCCAGTCATTTCCGTTCTCAAGTTAACATTGGGTAGAATTGGGCTAACACCATCTCAGTTTGGGTCGCATTCGTTTAGGATAGGGGCAGCAACTGAGGCAGCGGGGTCAGGTATGGGGGATGACTGGGTTAAGAGAATAGGTAGATGGGGGTCTAATAGCTTCAGGTCATATATTCGGCCAGAGTTAGTGACTGGTAATTAAGGCTTTCTTTATGACAGGTTCCACCTGGCAGGTGTGGCTCACGGGTCACTCGTATATTTACTGGACCAGGAAGGAGGCTGGGATCAAGGATGGAGGTTTGCAGCTGGGATTCCCTTCAGATCGGGTGTCACTCCGGTGGTTGGGGGTTAGAGGGCTTAAGTGGCACAAGCTGGTAGAGCATATAGCGGGGTATGCCAGAATGTTTGAAGGGCCCGAGGTGCTGTTTGTTCACGCTGGGGGAAATGACTTAGGCAACATGCCAATCAAGGAGTTGATCAGGATAATGAAGCGTGATGTGGAGCGCTTGTTGGCTCTCTTCCCGGGTTTGGTGATAGTATGGTCAGAAATGATACAGCGTAGGAAGTGGAGGGCTCCCATGGATGGGGCAACGATGGACAGGTGTAGGAAGCGAGTCAACAAGGCAATGTCGAGTTTCATTAGGAGGCATGGAGGGATCTCCATAAGGCACGTTGACTTTGAGATAGTTGACGTTGAGGGATATTTTAGGAAAGATAGGGTGCACTTAAATCCAATTGGGTTAAATTTGTTTATTTATGCAATTAAGGACAGCATTGCAAGGGCCATAGCTTCGGTGGCGGAACGCACGTGAGGTGCGTTTGTGGCGGTAGTGCTTGCCCTCCTACGTTGGTGAAGGAGGAGGAGCCTCTAGGGGCACGGGGTCCCCTGAGGGGTATTAGGCTAAGTAGGGCGGGCAAGCACTAGTTGGTATATTGGTTAATTAAAATTTGGTTTTGGTTTACCTGTTAAGTCTAATAAAGAAGCTGTGGCCAGTTTTTATACCCAGATTGGTGTCATGTCGTTATTTCAGGTTTGTTGGGCTTTGGGGATATCCCAGGTATGACGGTAACTGGTCACCTGTAGACACAATGGCAGAGCTAGGAAATGGAGGGCTCCATGGCAACTCCATGGCTCCAACTTTTTAACTCCAATTTTTATATCCAGTTTTATCTACACTTTTTATCTTCAAATTTATCTCCAGATTATAACAACTTTTTATCTTTAAGGTTTTGCAGCAAAAAAGGCAAACACATTTATTTGAAATACAAGTTTGTATTAGGAATAAGGAGCATTAAAATGCTAACAAACATGTTTTTATATTTCTTATTGCATACCAAGGAACAGTTAAGGGTATATTCACTGAGGTGAATAGCTTCTCACTAGGGTGGTGAGACTTCTCTAAATCATATGCTTTTATGTACCTTCTATTAAGTAAAAAATAATAGTCTGTATATTTGTTTTATATTCTAAAAATGCTTTGTTCATTGTCATGTCTAGTTCTTCAAAAGAGTATATTGTAAATAAAGTGGGCGAAACACGTAGATGCAATACTAAAGTCTTTGCCAGCTGAAAGAACTAAAGGATTACCTAAGAATCGTGCTTTGCACAAAATATTGTTTTAATACTATCTTAGAAATGTCAAGACAGATTCAAACAAAACCTTTAAATATATGATTCTACATGTTTGAATACTAATTGGATCAAAATGCTGCAGTTAACTTGTATACTACTTACCTAGCTCAGTGTTACATATTTAATGGTAGGTGTTTTTGAAGATATTTGAGAAGGTATAATTTGTCTCAGATTTAAATGGTGTATTACGGTCAATCGTCATTTGTCCAGATTACCCAAGATGACATCCCTTTTTTGATGCACATAGCCACCCAGAGTTTCTCTTACCAAAAGGTCTGTTGTATGGACATACATAGGAGCATGGCATCTGTAATCCAACTATGAGTCTCTTGTCAAGTATTGTGCATCATTTGTCCACATGATTAAGTATTTCCATGTTTGAGTAAAGGACCACATGTAAGTATGAAAAGGAAATTTATAAAGCTATTTTTATTTGGTCAACTACTAATTTCATCCATTGATGGGGCATAAATTTAAAAATACATCATACATTTAAAAATACATATTGCATTAAATATGGTTTATGCTTCTTAGTGTTCCATTGATAAGTCGGATGGAGCATTTGTACAGTGTGCATTATTTCTCAAATTGTATCTCTGCCATCAAAACGAGACAAGTGTAAACATGTTAAGAGATGTTATCTTCCAGGCAAAGAGAAAATCTGCATCTTTGTGGAACTATGAAACAATCAGCCATAGATGGCCTTAGAGTAATTGATAATATGACCACATACTGAGTATGACAGTTTCAATATTACACAAGGGCTTGTGACATATTTCACATACTGGATTGTTTAGGAAGCATTAGTAACTTTAACTTTAAACAGACATTCAAATAACACTGTTACTTAGAGACTATTCATATGTTTAAATAATACATAATGAAAATGATCAAAATGTGATATGTAGAAATTCCCTTGGAGAATATATACTAAGTAGTCCCCTTTCACCAATAATATTCATATTTCTTCCTCCAGACTATTAAGGATACATTAGTCCCATTAAAGGGAATTCATTGTAACAGCCCCACATTAATTGCACAATAATTAGCTTTACCTAGTTAACAATAATCATATTACTTATGGCCAATTAAGCTCATCCCTAGACCAATTAAAACTGTTGCTATTGGGAGAATATCTATTACACTGTTCCAGGTAACAGTAGCAGTAACCTAGGACCCACTAAAAGACTAATTTTAACAGGATCTACAACCTCATTTTAAAGGGCCAAATGGTCAATTGTTTTTCTATATGGCTTTGAAATAACTAAACTTGGTCATCGACAAAATATTTTAGAAAGTAAGAAAGAAACTAATGAGCAGTTTTATATGCCATAGTTTAGATACAAACTTCTTGTGTATTTAAAGTCTCTTCCCATCTTAGGCAGCAGAGCACTGTAAACTTAAATGGTGGATTCCATAGCAGTATAATTGCATATAAAAGTACAGTTCATTAGACGCTGTATTGTTTTTTACATTCTGAAAATATATTGCTTATTTTCAAGTGTAGTTATACACAAGGAACTATTTAAGATTTTTGGCCACACTAATTCTTTCATGATTTTCCTTAAAATTATCATCAGGCATGAAAAAAGTATTAACACTCCATACTTAGCAAAAAAGAATTGACTGCAAATAAGAGTAAACAATGCTTATCTGGGCTGTCTAGTATACAGTACCTACTTAAAAGTTTGGCTTGACTAAACCTCAGAATGGCCTTATGTGTTACCCAAGCATGCTTAAATTCCTTAACTATGTTTGACTCGACCACTTCCACTCAAAGACTGTTCCAGTTATCTACTATTATTTCTGAAGTGGGACTTTGGCATCCAACTACCCTGTAGCAACACACATGATGGACACTATAAACCACTTATAGCTGATTGTAATGAGTGAACAATGTGAGGGGACACTGGCATATGGCTTGACCTGACCAACCAGGTGACCCAATAAAGTGTATAACCTCTTGGCCAGATTCACTCACTAGCGAACCAGAGAGGGGAGTACGCATTGAAGGGTTAAATGTATATTTGTTCACTACGTTCAATAGCCTTGATATGTGAGCCTTGACACTCACCACTATGGGGAAAACTGACTCCTCTGTACAATACCACTCTAGAACACATAGCACCTATTCCACAGGGATGCTTCTCACCCAATGTCCGTGGACAGGCTGACATTGCTGCTAATCAGCAGTTCAATCTGAAGACATGGGGAGGCCATGAATTGGTGGTACACTGGAATTTGGTCAGTTGGGGATTGGTAGGTCAGAAGGGTGGCTCAAATAAGGTAAGGATACGTAACTCTGGACCTGTGGATGGACCAATTGTCAACTGAATTATTTCCTATGTCTTAATAAAGTATTTTTTCTCTGTATTCCTTGCTTTTAATTTGGATTGTGCTTCAGCACTTTTCAGAGCATAGAAAGAGAAGCTTCCTGTTTCTTGTCTATACAGGTGAAGACAAAAATTGTGAATACAGCATAGATGGCACACAGATGACAATGCTGGTAGTAATCACATTGTCACATACTCCTATCCATTTCTGTATTCCTTACTTTTAATTTGGATTAAGCTTCAGCACTTAAGCTGCATCTTCATGTTTCTTGTATATACAGGTGGAGATGTAGAAAATGTTTTGAATACAACAATGATGTCAAACAGATGACAACGCTAGGTAGCTGAGACTGCAGTAATCATATTGTCACATACTCCAATCCATCTCTTTTTCTCCCTCCCATTGTCAGTAATGAATCCCCAAACCTGCCACTCCCAAAAAAATTTGAAAAAACGGGAGCTCCTCCTATGAGGAACTGAATGAATTAAATGAAAAACTCCAACATACAAGCACATTTAAATGTTCTTAGAGAGTGTCCATCTCTTTCCAGCCAATCAGAGATTGGACAATTACATTTCAAAATCAGATTGTTTACTTTTAGCCAGAAATGAATTATCCAGATTTGATTGACTGTAATGAACTTGACATCAGAGATGGTGTAAACATTTTTTCGTTCTGGATGAATTCTCGTACTGATTTTATTCAAACCACCTTTAAGTCCCCAAACCTGGACACACAAACAGAGCCTGATTTGAGGATCTCCATACATGGACACAGCAACATGTAATGATCTAGTGATTTGCACATATGCGCAAGCAAGGTATTCACAAGTCATGACCTATTGGTGTGTCTTTAAGTTTAGGGCTGGAAACCACTGGGTGTAGTTTCTTAGGGCTTACCCCTACTTTACAAAGCACAATAGATGTCCTAGAGTTTTCTTGTATTGAATACCAAACCTCATATCAGGAGTGAAAACAAGTCCCAGGATTAGTGAAGCCTAACTTAAACAATCAGGCCATGAAAGACTTTCCACCATAGGTCAGCTATTCCATGGAAATGAAATGGGTTAAGGAAGAGAGGGAGGAGTCACCTTGTACACATTTTCATTTAACATTAATTGCATTTATCATTTATTTAAATTGTTTGAACAAAATTCTGCGCTACTGTCAAATTTGAAGTAGTAATTGCAAACTTAAGAAAGCACATACAGCCAAAGGATTTGTAAGGACATAAAATGAGTCTTTATACCAAAGCACTAAATGCTGTGCCCTTCTTATATTTAATACTATACTAGAAAAAGAAGATTTTCTACTAGATGTTACCATTATTTTTCATTGAGATTTGGCTTGTATGAAATATAAAAAACCTCAAAGCTTCAGAGATGTATACAAAGAGTTTCATACATCGTTAACAACCCCAAATTACTCCAGACCAAGTAATGCAGTTTGCATTATATGTGCATTATGTAAACCATCACTTTAGGAGTTGAATCCTAAATTTGAAAAACATTTAAATGCACTACCTAGATAGTGAAAATGAAGCAAGGATAATGGCAATGCTATTAGTGAATTGTGTTTGTAAATGCTTATTGCTGCTATTAAGTCTTCTTCTAATGATGCACAGTGTGGCTAGTGAGATAATACTGTATACACATGTCAGCTAACACACATTTTATAAGCGTCTATGATTTTGGAATCACTTTCATTTTTTTTTAAATATAATGTTCAATAAAGCTTTAGTAATAGAATATAGTTTTATTTGTAACTTTGTTTGTTTTAGATTTACCAAAAATTATTACTTTAGAGTTTGAAGTGGTATAAATAAGGTTATTTAGAGACAGTGATACAATGTTTTTCAGCTTCTGAAATATAAATGCATGTCAGAGAGTGCTGAGATTATAAGTAACTAGGAAATTGACTGTCAAAAATGACAGGAATAAAATTGTAAACCTGGCAATGCTGTTTGCCACACAATGTAATGATTTTGCCCCTCTGAGCACCTTGGGCGCCCATTGTGAGCCTCTCCCCCGTGTACTTCAACTTTCCTGCTTTGCACTGATCACCTTCTGTGTTCACCGCAATCGTCACGCTGAGTGCCTTCGGTGCAAGCCTCTCCCACTGTGTACTTTATAGGGCTTGCGCTCATCGGCGCTTTATCGGCGCTCATTGCGAGGCTTTTGCTGATAGCCTTTGGCGCTCATTGCGTGGCTCTCAATGAGCGCCTTTGGAGCTCATTGCGAGCCTCTCCCCGCGTGTACTTTAGGGGCCTCGCGATTAGTGTTTCTGCCTTGGCGTAAGTGTTACTGCCTTGGTGTAAAAGTGTTACTGCCTTGGTGTAAGTGTTACTGCCTTGGTGCCTTGGTGTAAGTGTTATTGCCTTGATGTAAGTGTTACTGCCTTGCTAAGTGTTACTGTCTTGCTAAGTGTTACTGCCTTGGTGTAAGTGTGACTGGCTTGGTGTAAGTGTTACTACCTTGGTGTAAAAGTTACTGCCTTGGTGTAAAAGTTACTGCCTTGGCTTTGCGAGGCTCGCAAAGTGTGACCAACACTGCAAACGTTACAAACAACCCCGATAATCCACAATTACAGAACAGTGATGAAAGTTAAATATTTTATGAACCAAGTCTATTTTGACTTTTATTAATGAAAGATGCAAACTGTCACTTATTTGAATTCACAACCATATGCTTTTCATTTATGCCTTTTTTGACAGTGGAAGACGAGAATTATGTTGAACTGTTTTGTGCCATATTTGGCTCTAGAGCCATAGAGCCCCATTCAATTGAGGTTTCGTAAGTGAGGTCGCAAGCTTTTTTGCTTTTCAATTGGCGTCTTTTTGCAGGCTCAGAACGGCTTCCGAGTTACGAGCTTGAAGAAATGGCGATGATTAAACCTGCAACTTACAGCCTCCAGAAGCCATTGATCTGTCACTTTTGCAAGGCTAAAATCGCAAATCACTATTCAATTGATCAATTTCCTCAAGCCCGCAAATGTTTTCAGACCTGTAAATGGCAAATGAAGGAGAAAATCTGAGTGCTAGAGAGGATCCTCAAGGGGGTTAATTTGTAGCACTGTAAATGCAAGTAAAAAATCACTACTGCACTGTAAATACCGGGGAAAGCGATGACAGCCATTAGAATTAATTGCACAACAGTCTCAAGCTCGCACATGGGCAGGAAATACATTTTATTTTTATGTGTCATTTCGGGTTAAATTGATCTTGGGTATCAATGAGTTAATACATATCAGGCCACCCATATGGACTAGAACAGTATTGGCATTCATTTTAATAATTCTTGATTTTCCGGGTTTGCGAGTCTGATCGCATATTGGACCCCCAAACCTAATTGATTGACATGTAACCTCCATGTTTTACTAATATTGACAGTCTTATTTTCTCTTGGCTGATTCGAAATGGGAGGTTACGGGCTTGCTGAATTGATCAGGTTCCCGCCCTGAACTGCTATGACCCAGTGCATGGTTTATGATTTTGGCTTTGGGACAGTAACTTGCAGACTTGAACAATTTGATAGCATTGCAATTGGAGACTAACGGGAGCCTGTAACACACCCACAGACATACGGCCTACTACAATCAAGTTGCAGTCTTGGAATTGAATATATCCCATTGGCTGTAGGACCTTGCATTAGTGTATGACAGAGCAGAAAGGACTTGTTTCTGGACTCCAGCTGACATTTTAAAAAGAGTTATCTAGCCCGGAAATATCAGGCATTTACTGTATTGGTCCGAATATAAGCCGCACCGTTTTTTTTTATTTTTGAGCTTGCGAGTTACGTGTGTGGCTTATATTCGCGACAGTAAAAAAAATCATTGCAGATTTGCGAACTTTGCTTGTTACGTGTGTGGCTTCTTTTCGCGAATGCAAAATTATTGCCGATTTGCGCGATTGCGAGTTAAGGGTGCAGATTTTCGTGCTTGAGACTGCGGTATTGAATAGCGATTTACGGTTTTAGTGATTCTAACATCCTGTAAAGCCTGTAACCTGCAAAAAAAGCTACAGTGCTAATTAGAAAGCCTGTTTCTTACAATGGCTGATCACTTTGAGAGTGTTTTTCTCTCCTATTTTATGGGTGCGGCTTATATTTGAGTACTATCTTTTTTCTATTTTTTCCCCTTGAACTTTACGGGTGTGGCTTATATGCGGGTGCGACTTATATTCGGACCAATACGGTATATCCTGAACAGTAGAAACAGCAAACCCCAGATGTACGTTTCGGCCTTTGGGCCTTGTCAGTGAGGTGCAGCTGAACTCCCTAAGGGACAGTGAAGCCGCCCATCACTGATAGGGAGACTAAGCCCTAAGAGCCATTTGAAAAAACGAAATACCAAAATAGAGGTGATCAGTCAGAGAACAAACTAACCTTAATAGGTTAGTTCTATGAACTCCAGATGTGGACCCCTTGCTCACTTTGCCATAGGGAGTTCAGCTACACCTCACTGACGAGGCCCAAAAAATGTCGCTCAGATTCAAAAATGTCATATGTCAATAAATCGTAGGGGCTACATTTTCTGCTATGCCAATTGCAGAAGATGGGTCAGTAGACAAAACTGCTAGTGAAGGTGTAGAAAAAAAGACATAAAATATTTTAAATGACTGCTAGTTACCAATTAATTTACACATTTATAAATCTATGATTCCCATTCAGGATATTTATTTCTTACAGGCACTTACCATGTATTAAAATTGTAATTTCCCTGTAATTTTGATAAAAAAAGAACACAAAAAAAACGATATCTAACCCAATGCAGCAATCTCAGTTCTCTTTATCCCTGTCCTGTAACTCCAAGTGCTTAAACCTTCATTCTCTAATGGAAATACTATGAGAGACACTGAAAAACATGGTCTTATTTTTGTAAGTCTGCGGTATCCAACCTTTTCACATGGGTATCGGTGATATTACATGACTATATCCATTCATGTATGCTTCTTTTTCTGAATAATACTAGCTCTGGTAAACAGAATTTTAGATTCTGTAAAAAGCCTCTTAGGTACCCTCTAATTGGCCAGTGATAAAGGAATTGGTCCAGTTTCTGTAGGCATCAGCATGGGGACCAGTTGAAAAATACCTATTTTCTATGAAGTTAGGAGGGGTAGCACTATTGTGCATATTGCCTGGGGTGTCATTTGGTCTACAACCAGCTTTAGTTGTCACTAGCTCAGGTTACATATGATGATGGGTTCCCAGTGATCAAGGTCATTAAAGTGAATTTACAAGGTTATAAATGAAAGTATAAGATATAATATGTCACAAGGTTTAATAACAAATGGCAAAGCAACTGTAACAGCTGGTCCAAGCACTTCCATCAAATTTAGAGTGTCTATATGCATGTGCATGTTTATATGAAAACACCTGCAGTGTATGTTACCCGGCATAACAACACATTTACATTTTGTCTGGTGTCCAGCTTAAGCCTGGGAGACAATGTAGTGTTTCTTGAAGGACACAGATCATAGCAGTCAAATGAGAAAGTAATAGGCTGAGTGTGGCCTCATTAGAAATTAATTTACAATTCATGATTGTCACATAAAACATGCAAATTTACTATAGATCTGCAGGAAGCAAAATCAATGAGGAATGTGGAGCTACAAGCCAAAGAAATATTGCAAACAAACATTGAATTTAAATCTTTGAGGACAAGGCAGATTATGCATAGCAAGTGAGTTTGCTAGGAAAGGTGTTTAACAATTTGTAAATCATTATTTGTTTTCTTTGCAAGATAGCAATGTTTAAATGAATGACACATTTTCAAACTTTCTGCATCTACCGAACAGAAAATATTATGGGGTGATTCACTATGCAGTCACAGCAATGGGGTACAAAAGGTAGGGCAGGTTCTATGGAGGGTGACCAGGACAACTGGCTGTGTAGTCGCCTTTAGGAGGGCTCTATGATGCTGCAAAAAAATAAAAACAACTGTAAAATTCAACTTTTTTTGAGGAGGGAATGTGGATGCTTTAAATGTAGCTCTGGAAGAGAGAGAGTGATGGGGAAGGCAAGCATCTGGGAGAGAGAGGAAATAAGAGCATTAGAGAGAGACAGAGGGAGGGAGAGAGAAATATATATATATATATACAAAGTCTACAAACCCCTGCTAAAATGTCAGATTTCTGTGCTGTAAAAAAATGAGACAAAGATAAATCATTTCAGATTAACAATGAGATCCCTCTGATGCTTTGGAAGCTGTCTGTGGACCATGGCTTTTGCTGTGGGATGCGACTAAGAACATTTCAGGAAAGACCAACTAGAGCAGCTGAACTCTATTTGGGGTTAATCAGAGGCACTTTAAATGATGGCAGGTGTATTCTGACTCCTATTTAACATGATTTGGAATGTGATTGCTTAATTCTGAACACAGCTACACCCCTAGTTATAAGAGGGTGTGCAGACTTATGCAACCACATTATTTTTCTTTTTTTTTTTCTTCCCTCCACCTAAAAGATTTTAGTTTGTTTTTCAATTGAGTTGTACAGTTTATAGGTCACATTAAAGGTGGAAAAACTTCTGAAATGATGTATCTTTGTCTCATTTTTTTACAGCACAGAAACCGGACATTTTAACAGGGGTGTGTAGACTTTTTATATCCGCTGTATATATATATATATTGTGATCGTTTGCTCCTTAGAAGTTATGACTAGCAAGTGGAGTACGGAGTTCTTGTCAGAAGTGACGGAGTTAAACACTTCTGAAGAACTCCTAATTGGAGCAACTTCCCTTTAAAAGCCTGGAAAGCAGACATGGAAGGGGGGGGGGGGGGGGGGTTTGGCTGACTCGGCTCTGGGCAGGTGTGCTGCTGTCAGAAGCAAGCCCAGAGTGGAAGGTGATCCGGTGTGGAAGTACAGTGAAGTTTGTGAACAAACCTGTAAAGGATCGCCTCGTTACTGTTACCCGGAGTACGGGGACTACAGCAAGTCGTGTGAGCTGGAAGAGTGACTACAGACTCAGGAGGTGAAGGTACAAGGAAGCCAAGTAAGTGAAGGGGATTAGTGAGGATTTCCAGGCAGAGTTGCCTTAAAGGCCTAAGCACGGTTGTAGCTGACGTATTATGGAGTAGAAGACAGAAGTTGTTACAAGTTAGTTTGTGTTATGCAAGGGTCCCTGGGGTGAAGCATACGGGAGAGACGGGCGGGCCCTATGCTTCACCCGCGACTGTGTTCCAGAGTGGAGCTGTGTTCCAGAGTGGAGCTGTGTTCCAGAGTGGAGCTGTGTTCCAGAGTGGAGCTGTGTTCCAGAGTGGAGCTGTGTTCCAAAGAGGAGCTTTGTCCCAGAGAGGAGCTGTGTCCCAGAGAGGAGCTGTGTCCCAGAGAGGCGCTGTGTCCCAGTGAGGAGCTGTGTCCCAGAGGTTGCTGAAGGTGGCAACCCTCTCACCAGTAAAGAGTCTGTTTGTTTCCTGGCCACCAGGTGGCACTTTACAAGAACAAGAGACTGTTCGCAACCTGGCCACAAGGTGGCACTTTCACCAGTAAAGAGTCTGTTTGGTTCCTGGCCACCAGGTGGCACTTTACAAGAACAAGAGACTGTTCACAACCTGGCCACAAGGTGGCACTCTCACCAGTAAAGAGACTGTTTGTTTCCTGGCCACAAGGTGGCACCCTCCGGAGCCGAGAAGCTGCCCGGGTATAGTCAGGGTGTTCCTGCATGTTTATTTTCATTTTTTTAAGCAGAATTACTGCTACCACTTTGTTTTTGTCTCATAATAAACCTGTTTGCTGTACTACAAGAACGTATCTGTTCCTAAATTCAAGAAACCACCGCTATACGCGGCCATCCTGATCACACTGGTGTCAGATGTGGGATCTAAAAGTGTCTGTGTTGAAGAAGACAGCCCACTGTACAGCATAAATATGGAGGAGGCCCTTAAAGCTTTTATAGAAGCACAGCGGGTAATGAACAAGCAGCAGGCAGAGATGAACAGAGTGCTGGCTGCTAAGCTGGGTCAGAGCCAGGCAGAAAAGAGTGATATGATTGCAGAGGATAGCATCCAAGCCGCAAAAGAAGAAGATAAAGGTTTTGGAGAGGTAGCTGCAAGATTTAGAGAGGCCACAGATAAATGCCAGAGACAAATGGAAGAGAACATTGTGGGTTTAAAATCAAGCAGGATGATGAACCCTAATTGCTTTCTAAAGAAAATGACAGCTCAAGATGATGTAGAAACCTACCTCCTGAATTTTGAGAAGATTGCTACCAGGGAAGGTTGGCCTAAACAGCACTGGGCCACAGTCCTGGGTCCCTATCTGTGTGGAGAAGCACAGGAAGCGTATGGGGTTTTGCCTGAAGAAATGGCAACCAATTATTGCACCCTGAATGAGGAGATCCTTGACCGTATAGGAGTAAAGAGAGTACAGAGAGCGCACCCCTGGAATTTTTTCGGCAGACAGGCTTATCGCTACCCAAGAGACATACTTGTCGGTCCAAGAATAAGATACAGTTTCCCTGTTAAGGGAAGGCCAACCAAACCTGACCTAGTAGTAAACAAGGAGAAAGAGAGAGTGGAAAAAGCCACCAGGTGCAGTGCCATGAGTGAGACGGCAGGAGCTGCGAGTGTGGTGGCAGGAGCTGCAAGTGAGGCGGCAGTAGGCTCCCCAGTGCCTGCAGAGTCGGAGAGAGTGCCTGCAGAGCCGGAGAGAGTGCCCGCAGAGCCGGAGAGAGAGCCCGCAGAGCCAGAGAGAGAGCCCGCAGAGCCAGAGAGAGAGAGCCCGCAGAGCCGGAGAGAGAGCCCGCAGAGCCGGCCGGTCCAGCCAAAGAGAAGGCCGGTCCAGCCAAAGAGAAGGCCGGTCCAGCCAAAGAGAGTGCTGAGAGCCCCAAAGAGAGTGCTGAGAGCCCCAAAGAGGTTACTGAGAGAACAAAAGAGCCTGCTGGTGCAGATAGAATGGCCTTAGAGGAGGAGAAATAGCGTTTTTCAAGGCTCCAAAGACAAGCCCAAGTTAAAATGAGGCTAGAGTATGTCCCTACATGGCGGAGGAAGCCTGCGTTTGAGGACAACCGAGTGTCCTACAGGAATGAGAAATTGATGCCTATTTGGGAGCAGAGGAAATGTCCCCCAAAGCCTAAGCGGCACGAATCCGTGGTGTGGGAGCGGCCACACAGTGATAAAGAGGTGAACATCTCTCAATTTCGACAGAAGCCCCGGCGAATACGACTGTTGACATTAGACAGTGGGGAAAGTGACAAAGAGGCTTCTAATGGAGACCAGCTAGAAAGTGTTGCTAGGCCAGTGTCCGATGTGAACACCTTAGAAAAGACTGTTCCTGTAGCAAAACTGGAGCACACTCCACTAAATGAAGCTGGACAAGCTGCACAGGCAGAAGGATTCGATGATGACTCTGATGAAACAGCCGTAGTTCCGCTGGCTGAGTTTGATGCGGCTAAGCAAGAAAAGTTAGATGCTCAACGATCTATGGAAGCCTCTGTTACGGATTCATCAAAAGTGCAAGGAACAGTACCTGAGAAAGGCACTGAAGAACTAATACATGCTGTCACTGTGACTGTGATAGAGGGGGAGAGAGCTGTTACCAGTCTTGAAGAAAGATCTCCATCCTGGATTAGTTCGACAGTGACAGAGCAAGCAAAGGAATTTCAGTTGTCTAAGAACAAAGATAAACTTGAAACTGAAATAATTGTTGAAGCAGTTAAATTTAGCACAGTTTCCCAATTAGAAGAGTCACCTGCAACAACCGATAAAGCTACACCTGTGCCAGGGGAAAGTGGCAGTGCCAAGAGTGTGGAAGAACAACAGAAGCCTGTAGATTATGTCCTTCAAGCAGTTGCAGAAAGTGCAAAGCTGTCTGTAGGGGCAGTTATAGATACCCTCAACAATGCCAAAGCCATTCCAGATTTGACTGAACACCTGGAAGTTGAAGGTAAAGAAAATATTTTAGAACCAGTCACCATCTCATTGCAAGACTCTGTATGCGTTTTGGAAAAATTAGAAAATCCTGATGATGCACAGGTGAGAGACACAGAAGACATGATTGCGCTGCGCATTTGCAAGCATGAGTCCAAGAGTTTAGTTGAGGAATGTTTAATAAGCCCAGCTCCACAGCTATTGGAGAGTACTCTTGAAAAAGCAGAAACTGTACAATATGTAGTAGATAGTATTGAAACGAATACTGAGGACTTTGAAATTATTTGCACAACAGAAAATGTGCCGTCACTTGACGAAAAACTCCCTGAAATCATCCCTGCTGATGGTAATGAAGAAGAATTTACATATTTGATGGAGGAGGCAGCAGAGGAAGTGGCTGCCCAAAGGACTCCATTAGCAAAGAAAGTGACTGCAGAAAGCATTCATAATTGCTTCAAGCGTCGGCCAAGGCCATCTTCCGAAGGGAAGGACATGCAGCTTATTAAATCAACAAAGTATCAGCCATGCAGTTTAGAAAGTAAGATGGACATTAGGGATACAAAAGAAATCAAGACAAGTGACTCTGCTCCAGCAGAAGAATGTAAAGTGGATGCAAATAATTCTATCCAAGCATCTCAGGCTTGTACGGGTGAGGTATTGGAAGAAACTAAAGAGGGAAGAAGTGAGCCAGCCAAGAGTACTGTTGAACCACAAACGGCTTTGCACACAGTGGATTCGGAGGACCATATGGATAAGCCAGAGTCTATTCTGAAGCCTGTAAGTGAAGATGCAGATACTACTTATGAGATCCAGCAGGAAATCCCTGTGCCTCTACTGGATTCTCAGACTGTTGAGGAGACATCTCAATGTCCTGTACCACCACAGCATAAAGCCAAGCCTGTGATTGAGAGGAAAGTTAATCTAAATATCGTCCGTAAAGAGACAACGGCAGATGGAAAGGAGGGGCTAAAGGCAGATGTGGTATCTGTCATTGTGTCTGCTGAAACTACTGATGAGATTATTCAGAAAAAGCCAGGTGAAAAGCTGCAATTTCGTAAAGCAAAGCTGCAGGAAGCTATGAAACAGCGTCGTACTGAAGAGAGGCAGAAGGGCCAGGCCATGTTTAAGTTGGATAATGAAAATGGCTTTGAAGTTGAGTATGACGAGGGAAACACTGAGACTGTAGCAGATCTCCTGGGAGGTGAAGATAATGAAGAGATTGGAAATGACGACCGGCTCGAAGTGAGTGCAACGGATATTGTTATATCTGTACCCAGACATGTGACCACAGAGTCCACCATGAGGCTATACAAGGGCGGCTCTACAACGTTGGGGGATTCACTCCTACCTGATAAAGGCGACACACAGGAAGGATGCAAACCGACCGGTAAGGTAGAGAGAAGATGGATTTGCAGGTGGCCACTATCGCAACCTTCTACCTCAAGGCAGACAGCACAGAGGAGGAATGGTTGGCTGGGCGAAGAGTTCTTGAGTGGTGAGCGACCCTACCGGATGTCCGGCCTCTCGGCATTTTGCCCAACACCATGTTGTTGAGCGGAGGGGGAGGGTGTGTGATCGTTTGCTCCTTAGAAGTTATGACAAGCAAGTGGACTACGGAGTTCTTGTCTGAAGAACTCCTAATTGGAGCAACTTCCCTTTAAAAGCCTGGAAAGCAGACATGGAAGGGGGGGGGGGGTGTGGCTGACTAGGCTCTGGGCAGATGTGCTGCTGTCAGAAGCAAGCCCAGAGTGAAAGGTGATCCGGTGTGGAAGTACAGTGAAGTTTGTGAACAAACCTGTAAAGGATCGCCTCGTTACTGTTACCCGGAGTACGGGGACTATAGCAAGTCGTGTGAGCTGGAACAGTGACTACAGACTCAGGAGGTGAAGGTACAAGGAAGCCAAGTAAGTGAAGGGGATTAGTGAGGATTTCCAGGCAGAGTTGCCTTAAAGGCCTAAGCACGGTTGTAGCTGACGTATTATGCCCCAGGGAAGAAGTGGAGTAGAAGACAGAAGTTGTTACAAGTTAGTTGTGCAAGGGTCCCTGGGGTGAAGCATACGGGAGAGACAGGCGGGCCCTATGCTTCACCCGCGACTGTGTTCCAGAGAGGAGCTGTGTCCCAGAGAGGAGCTGTGTCCCAGAGAGGAGCTGTGTCCCAGAGGTTGCTGAAGGTGGCAACCCTCTCACCAGTAAAGAGTCTGTTTGTTTCCTGGCCACCAGGTGGCACTTTACAAGAACAAGAGACTGTTCGCAACCTGGCCACAAGGTGGCACTCTCACCAGTAAAGAGACTGTTTGTTTCTTGGCCACAAGGTGCCACTTTCACCAGTAAAGAGACTGTTTGCATCCTGGCCACAAGGTGGCACCCTCCAGAGCCGAGAAGCTGCCCGGGTATAGTCAGGGTGTTCCTGCATGTTTATTTTCATTTTTTAAAGCAGAATTACTGCTACCCCTTTGTTTTTGTCTCATAATAAACCTGTTTGCTGTACTACAAAAACGTATCTGTTCCTAAATTCAAGAAACCACCGCTATCACAATATATATATATATAAATATATATATATATATATATATATATATATATATATATATATATAGAGAGAGAGAGAGAGAGAGAGAGAGAGAGAGCGAGAGAGAGAGAGAGCAAGAGAGAGAGAGAGGGTGAGACAGAGAGAGAAAGAGAGAGAGGGAGAGAAGCACCAGGTGTCGTACTGCGAGATGTTGTCACGCTTTGCGAGCCTCCCATGGGGCCGCAACTGCGAACCTTGCGAAGCGAGGAGAGCCGGCGACCGCAAGCTGCCTCCTTTTTGGCCTGGCTGTGATGGAGAAAGAATGTGGTGTTAATTTCAGTTATAATTTCAGTTATCTAACAAAGCTCCATGACGCGTCACCTCCCTCCTTCTTCTATTCATTAACAGTCTTCAAAAATTCTATTTTGTTCTAAAGATGTTTTTATGTCCATGGCTTACATAGCTTCCAGTGTTGTTAGTTTGGTACATGTTTCACAGTGATCGACAGTGGCTCTTTAATGTAAGTGTCTATGTATGTCCTTGATTAGATTGCATTGGATATTGAAAGATTCAATTTCATTTGTCCCTTGTCATGCCTTTCCTTATGTCTAAAAATCACCTTTACAGACCTAAATAATGTTATATACAGAGTGTCAAATGATTTGCTTCCTTTGATTATTAAAATATTGTATTTGTAAGAAGCCTTATTCAATTGGGGCTTTCGGGAGATCCGGGCTTGGATATGGAGCCAACAGGTTATTCTGCTATTCAATTGGCATCATTTTGCGGGCTCCGATCGAGTCACGTGCTCCGACCTGCGATTTATAGTGATTTAAAAAATCGCAAGTTAATGCCCTCCAAGCCTTTGATCAAGGCTAAAATCGCAAATCGCCATTCAATTGCTCCGATTCTCCCTCACTAACCACTCCTTCAAGCCCGCAAATGGTAAATATCTAACCACAAGTTAATGGTACTAAGGAGGTCTCGCAAAGGGCTTAATGACAAATCAGAGCACTTTAAAAGCAAGTAAAAGAGCAATACAGTACTTTTATTAAGAGTTAAAGTGATGTTAGGTCTTAGAATTAATAGCACAACATTCTCCAATACTTTATTTCATGTTCAATTTTCGTGTTATATCAACCATGGCAATCAATGTGAAGTCCTACGGGCTTCAATTTCCGAGCCCGTAGGACTTCGAAGAATGGAGTTTGGATTTCAAAGTCCTACGGCCTTCACTTACGAGTTACGGGCTTGGAGGTTGGTCATGATGATGATCTCTGTTTCCATTGGTTGTTTCTGCATCAGGAGTTATGGGCTTGTTTCCCTAACATGTTCAAGCCCGGAAATGCTACGTCCAACGGCATGGTGTTCCTTTTTTAGCCATAGGCCCCTAATTTGCGGTCCCAGGCAATTGAATAGCATTGCAATCGAAGATGAACTGTAGCATGCAACCCAATTGCAGACATTTGGCTGTCTGCGATCGAGTTGCGAGCCCCGAATTGAATGAGGCTCAATGTATTTAAATTATATCATTAATGCTCAGTACCTCAAGTTAAAGTAAATAACTGAATACTTGGCACCCCACCTGCTACAGGTTGACTAACCATAGCTAATCAATATAACACATGCAAGCATCCAAGCACATCCTCTTTCTTCTTCATGGAGAGACAGTGCCAAGCTTGCAAAGTAGCTTTTTATGATGCAAAAAAACTTTCTAAACAGGGAATTATGATTAGTATAATCTGTTTTTGATGGAACTCACTTAACAACAGATTAGTCTAATGTACAAATAAAATTATATACCTGTCCTTTTAGAAATATGACTGTTCTTTGAATATCACATAGTTCCAACTAATGGCATGTTCTGACAAGGACTGAGCTGTCAGTCCTGTAGATGGTGACTGAGCTCTCAACCAGCCTATAAAAGAACTATCTGACCCTTGTCAGCACTTACCAAAGTTGGACAATGTATGTATGTGATCATCAAACTGTAGACACCTTGGATGGGCTTGTAATTACTCCCTTTGGGAAAACACTATAATTCTGTCTGTCAGTGTTACTTTAAGACTATTGATAAGCACGCTGAATAAGTGACATTGTGGACATAAGCTGGCTTAATCATTTTTACACTTATGGCAATAAAAGAGGTAGAACTCTTCATCTGACAGATACAGCTGTCAAAGAAGAATCAGAGAGTGCTAGGCTCCAAACAATACTGAAAAATACATATGATATACAATGCCTTGTGTGATTGTGTGAGATAAGTGCAGTGCTGGGTGTTTTTTTGGGCAATGGTTGTAATGTTATATAGGTTCTGTTTTTTTATCCAGATAATATAGACTAGATAATATACACCGGATAATATATACTGATATCATGTATACCAGGGCTGTCCAAGTCAGGTCCTGGTGAGCCCCTCACAGGCCTGTATTTGCGGATATCCTTTCTGTGCATGGGTGAGTCAATGAGGATGACTGAAGAAACAAGTACCTCACCTGTATGCAGCAGGGTTATAATCAAATCCTGGCATGTGTGGGGCTCTCCAGGACCAAACTTGCGAACCGCTGATGTATACCATTTAGACCGATTTTTTCCTCTTATACCATAACAGACTTTTCACTCTTAGGGCCAAAACTTCTTTGAAAAAATATGTTATGTGCTTATTTAGTCCTCTATTCAATTGGCCAAATCGCAATTGAATGAGGGCCTTAGTAAGGTGTTTGTCCAGCAGGAAATATATCACTGTGGACTACAGTGCATTGCTTTTTCATGTATATATTGATTTATATGTGTATATAATATGTGTATATATGTTTCCTTTACTGTGTTTTGTTTATTCCCCATATATGTATTTACCTGATGATGTCAGATACTATCTCCACTCTATCTGCACCTGCTCTTATTATTCAAACTGAGGGTTCCATCTCATGTTAGTATTGCTTGAGACTAGATAAAGAGAGGTTGAACCTCTCGAAAGCTTGTCATTATAAATAAGACGTTTGTCCAATACAAAAGGTATCAGATTATATTGCAATACTCATTATTAATCTGTATATATATATATATATATATATATATATATATATAATTACTAAATCATTATATATATAATGTGTGTGTAAACAAAATGATAGATTTGGGTTTACATTTGCATTTGTCAAAACAAGTCAGAAAACCTGTTTCCAGCTCAAAATCCCAAGAAATGTAGTATTATTATTATTATTATCGTTTATTTGTGACGCCCAACATATTCCGTAGCGCTATACATAAGTTAAGTTACAGACAATGACAAGTTCAAGATTCACACATTGCAAAGAGTGGATGGCCCTGTCTTTGAGCTTGGAATCCGGTGTCCATAGCGCTTTCCCTAAAGCACTGCGCAGGATTGAAACTCGCAGACTTACAATCTAAAGGTTGAAGTGTGTATGTGGTACAGTAGGGAGAGAGTAGTGCTGAGCATGTTAGGGAGGAAGGTTATAGGCTTCTTTAAAGAGGTGCATTTTTATTGAAGTTTTGAAGGATTTAAGGCAGGAGGATAGTCTGGTGAAGCAAGGCAAGGAGTTCCAGAGAATAGGGGCAGCACGAGAAAAGTCCTGGAGGAGGGAGTGAGAGGAGGTGACAAGAGTGGTAAAAAGAAGAAGGTCGTTAGCAGAACGTAGAGGGTGTGTGGGGACGTTTTTGGAGATGAGAGCAGAGATGTATGGGGGTGCGCTGTTGTTGAGGGCTTTATAAGTTAGGGTCAAGATTTAAAATTGTATTCTGGAGGCTAAGGAAAGCCAGTGAAGTAATTGACAAAGAGCAGCTGCCGACACTGAACGATAGTATTTGCAATACACTGTGGAAAACTAGAAAAAGGCATGTTAATGAGCTTATCTTATACTTTTTAATTCATTAGACATTTTAACACGACTACTAGCACACTCTCCTATGAAACAAAGTACCATATATACTTGAGTATAAGCCGAGTTTTTCAGCCATATTTTTAAGGCTGAAAAAGTCCCCCTCAACTTATACACGAGTCACCCTGTGTCTCTTTCCCCCCTGTGTCTGTCCACCCCTGTGACTCTTCCCCTCCTTTCCCTCCCCGGTGTCTCTTTCACCCCCTCTCCCTTGTGTCTCTTTCCCTCCCCCTCCCTTATCATCCTCCTCCCTCCACAACCCCCTCCTCATCCTCAATGCCCCTCCTCAACCCCCCTCCTCAACCTCAACCCCCCTCCTCATCCTCCCTCCTCAACCCCCCTCCTCACTTTACATCTCTCTAATTACCTCAGTTGCTGATGGAAGGGAAGTGAGGGGAAAGAGAGAGGAGGAGGTAATTAGAGAGGGGTAAAGGGGGGTTGAGGAGGGAGGACGAGGAGGGGGGTTTAGGAGGGGGTTGAGGAGGGGGGGTTGAGAAGGGGGGGTTGAGGAGAGAGGTTGAGGAGGGGGTTGAGGATGAGGAAGGGGTTGAGGAGGGGGTTGAGGAGGGAGTTTGAGGAGGGGGTTGAGGATGCGGAGGGGGTTGAGGATGCGGAGGGGGGTTGAGGAGGGGGGTTGAGGAGAGAGGTTGAGGAGGGGGGTTGAGGAGGGAGGATGAGGAGGGGGGTTGAGGAGGGAGGATGAGGAGGATGACAAGGGAGGGGGAGGGGAAGAGACACAAGGGAGAGGGGGAAAGAGACGCAGGGAAGGGAGAGGGGGAAAGAGACGCAGGGAAGGGAGAGGGGGGAAGAGACACAGGAGAGGGAGAGAGGGGGAAGAGACACAGGGGAGGGAGTGGGAGGAAGAGACACATGGGAGGGAGGGAGAGACACAGGGGAAGGGAGAGGAGGGGAAGAGACACAGGGGAGGGAGAGAGGGGAGAGACACAGGGGAGGGAGAGGGGAAAAGTGACACAGGGGAGAGAGAGCGGAGACACAAGAAAGGGTCACAGAGGGCACACAGGAGGGGGACAAAGAGGGCACAAGAGGGACACAGGGGGCAGCACATTTCCCACCCTCGGCTTATACTCAAGTCACTAAGTTGTCCCAGTATTTTGTGGTAAAATAGGTGCCTCGGCTTATACTCGAGTATATACAGTAAATGCTTTCGTCTCCATGAATTATCTGCCTAGAAGTTATATTCTTTTTTGTCTCAAAGATGTAACATCACATATTAAAAGATGTTGTTGTTTTTTTTCAGATAATAACAAACAATCTTTTGAGCAAAACATGGTTATTGCTTTTAATCTTTTAGTTTATTCAGTTAGTAATTTAAAATTTTGATTCCCACTGTGCTTCCAGGTGAGCCGACCTGAAAAAGCCCTATTTAAAATAAGTAGAGACATTACCACTGTGATCCTTTGCAACTGCAAAGCTAATATCTTCATGTTGCAATGTCACCTCATCTGGAAACAACTGGATGGAGTAAATGAATATCTAAGGAATGCAGTTAGTTCCCTTTGGACAAACTCTTTTAATATATGATTATACTATATGATGGTTATAAACTAAGTACAAACAGTCTTGGATACTGGATCTTTTCTTCAGTTTTCATTAAAGTCCATGTCTTGATTGAGCAGGGCTGTACTTACAGTTCATATAAAACCTTGTCTAAGCTTAAACTAAAAAAAATGGAAGAACGCATAAAATTGCACATAGTAAAGTATATAAAATAAATATTTATTGGCATGCTTAAAGAGACATGCTTTTAGGAATATACAACAACAAAATTAGAGGTGCTCAATCTGAGAACGGACAATACCTTAAGTAGGTTTGTCCTATAGGTCTGGTTACCTACTGAGAGAGCAGCCTCTTTTAGCTCACTCGTGCCCTTCACAGGGAGAAATATCCTGTAGTATATCAGTCTGGTCCCACTCACTAGAGTGACCCATCCTCGAAATACCAGGCAATTCTACCCTGAACAGGAGAAACAGCAAACGTCAGATGCGTTTCGGCCTCTGTGGGCCTCTGTCGGCCTCGTCAGTGAGGTTTGCAATATTCCTCCAATTTTCTTGGAAAATATTTTTAGATAGCCCTTTGTCTTAAAGCATAGGAAAGGTCTAATGTAAATAATCTACATGGAATCAATAAGGTCTGAGGCAATGAAATGATAAGGCAAACTTTTTAAAGAGTACTGTTATAAATAATAAAAAAAGGGGGGTAAAGTATGCATATTTTTTAAGTATAACAATTTTCTGTAAAGGGTACAACATTTAACAACACTTATAATACTCCTGGACCAGTGACAGATAAAATTATAGTACTTTACTCACAGGTTACAGATAACTTTAAAGCATGTGAGTGATGTCTTTTATATACTCTCCCACGTTTTATTTTGTCACATGTACATAAGTGTATACATACTGTATAGAGATGCTGATGCCATGCTATCACAAAAAACATACAGTATGTATAGGATAGTCTCATACATATTAAAGTACACATACAGACTGAAACAGAGCATACACTTAACAAAGTTGTATAAAGCTTTACCCCGTTTAGTGGTCCACATGCATTCCTGGGAGCGATATGCGAAAAGAGCACTAAATTGGGCATTATATCATCATAGCGCTCAGACAGCACTATGCTGAATCGGAGAGAGCGGTGAGCGGGGATTTAAAGGGTTACACAGGGTTTGGCAGCCAAAAACAGCTCTATAAACAGGTTTAGACTTATGTAGGGAATTACAGGGGAAAAGAGCGCTATAACAAACCAGTGCTCAAAGGTATAGCGTTAAATGGGGTATAGCTGCATAAACTGATAAAGACATATACATACACTGATAGCCAAATATATACACCTAGAAACAGACCTTCCAAAGCCAAAATGTTAGATAGATAGATAGATAGATAGATAGATAGATAGATAGATAGATACACTCTGTAGTTAATTTCTTTACAATGACATGAAAATGAAGGAATAAATCCTGTAATATAAAAAAGTACAACATGAATAAGTGTTTTGTATGGTCCAATATTGCCGTCGAGGGGTATGAATTATATTTACAAACCACAATCCTGTAGGTACACAAATATTACCAGAAATCTGGAATGTCAATATTGGACCAAACTCCATGGTTTGGCCAATCTTCTTCAACACTAAAAATACAGGACTTAATATAGACTTGGGTTTTCGAACACATTATCAAAACCTTGTTATTTTTTTTTTCTTATTTTACAATAACAGGCTTGCCACTCTTAGTGGGGTGTCACTGTGGACTACAGTGATCTAGTTTTTCACGTATATATTGGTGTATATGTGTATATAGTATGTATATTACCCTATATGTATTTACCTGATGATGTCAGATGCTGTCTCCATTCTCTCTGCATTTGCTGTTTTTATTCAAAGTGAGGGTTCCATCTCATGTTAGTATTGCTTCAGACTTGATAAAGAGAGGTCAAACCTCTAGAAAGCGTTTGTCCAATACAAAAGTTATATATTTATACTAGCGACTTGCCAGTCAAAAATAACGGGGCAATAAAATTGTAAGGCAGCTAATGCTGTTTGCCACAGACATCATTTTTTTGGGTGGTCTGAGATCCTTCGGCGCTCATTCTGAGCAGTGCGCTGAGCACCTTTGGCGCTCATTGCGAGCGGCGCTCATTGCGAGGCTGTTGGTTGTTGTATTTTGTTTTCTGAGAGGCTTTTATTGTTTGGTCGGCGCTGATCTGCTATTTGCGCTTATTGCAAGGCATTGCGTGCTATGAGCAGCCTTGGTGCTTGTTGTGCGGCGAATGGCTTTTGTGTTTATTGCAATAGTGTTTTTTTTTTTTTTTTTTTTTGTATATGTGTTTTTGTATGCTAATTAAATGATTAATACATTTATAAATTAATAAACTTACCTATTTTGAAGTAATATATGCAGGAAGCATTGTGCTGAAGAGCTGACAATCTGTTTCTATGTTCCTTCAGCATACAATGTAGGTTTGCAGTGTTGTGGAGCTGAGGTGTAAGTGTTAGCAATGTGTGCAGTGTGTAGTGTAAGCCGTTAGTGTAGCTGGGTACTTCCGCATTCTGTAAGTTAGTGTTGTAAAATGGCGGCGAATGTGTATGTGGTACGAGTGTGTGGATGATTTAACATCCTTGCTAATGGTGTATCTTTACCTCGTACAGCTTTTTTTAAAATCCATCTGTGCTTGCTGTTGTTTTGCGGCTTTAGGGTCATGTAGTCTTGTTTTCGTTTTTTTCGGCGGACATTTTTTCTCTTGCTTAGGGGATTTTCGTGTGTCTAAACTCAGGAATTTGGACTTAAATTGAGGTGTAACTTCACTTGCAGAGGTCCTGGGTTCCCCCTTTGCTGTGGGTAAGCTTTTTATGTCTTTTTTAATGTTTTCAGTGGAGCGCGGTTCGGCCACTAAGGTCGTAATTTTGCGAGTTCGTAATGTTTTTTTTTCTAAGTCCTGCGACTCCATTTTTTTTGGCTAAATCCGTAATTTTTGCGTTCTAAGACCTGCAGTTCGTATTTTTTTGTATAAGTTTGTATGTATTGATTGCGTGTTAGATCTATTTTGTTAAAGTGTCGCTTGTGTCTGTGTTTGTAACCGCTTGTGAGGCGCCGTAGAGCCTCCACCTCCGCAAATGCGGCCCCTCGATTCGTAGTTTGACAACTTATATATGTGATATATATATATATATATATATATATATATATATATATATATATACAAATGCACACATACTAAAACTGAACACAGTAATTTATACAATCAATTCAGGGGTAGGAGCCACAATAATTCTGGGGGGGGTACAGCTCATTGTGTACACAGGCCGTAAAATAGCTTATATATACAAACATACAAACATAGAAAAATCTGAAGGGGATTTGTCCCCCATCACCCCAGTTCCTACACCCATGAATTAATTTTATATAACTAGTATTGTTTAAGAGCACACAATTTTTGAAACAGGACAACGATTCTAACTTAATTTGTCAGGGCAGGAGTGATATAAAGATCTGAGCTAGTGGGTTATTAGGGAGAAAGGGAATGATCTATTAGGGATGATCTCTGATGATCTACAGTATTGATAGTGGTTTAAACTGTAAGAGTAAAGGTGATCCATGAGGGTGGAATATAGTATTGAAAGGATGATGTAGTATCGGTTTCTAGTGTATTATTGATTTGTATTGATTCGAAATGTCCAGATACGGCATATAGAGTGTGTTTTTGCTAAACATTATCACTACAAATATAGGTGGAGTGAGCCATGTGTATCATATGATGTCTTAGGGCCACATTCAATTGAGCGAATTTGAGATCCGGACGCCCGTAAGTGAGCTTGCAAGCTATTTTGCTATTCAATTTTTGCGAGCTCGTAACAACTTCTGAGTTATGGCCTTGAAAAAATTGCGCCGTTCAAACACATAACTTACAGCCTCCAGAAGCCTTTGATCTCTCACTTTCGCTAGGCTAAAATCGCAAATAGCTATTCAATTGTTAAATTTTCCCAAGCCTGCAAATGTATTCACACCCGTAAACGTCAAATGAAGGAGACATTTCTATGAGTGCTAGAGAGGACCCGCAAGGTTAAATCGATCAGGGGTATCAATGAGTTATACATATCAGTCCACCCATATGGACTAGAACAGTATTGGCATTAATTTTCATAATTCAGTATTTTTTATGTTTTTGCAAGTCTGATCGCATATCGGACCCCCAAATCTAATTGATTGACATGTAACCTCTGTGTTTTACGGACGTTATAATGTCTCATTTTCTATTGGCCGAAATGAGTGGTTAAAGGTTTGCTGAATTGATCAGGTTCCCGCCCAGAACTGCTCTGAACCAGTGCATGGTTTACGGTTTAGGCTTGGGGCCCGTAACTCGCGCCCTTCAGCAATTGAATAGCATTGCAATCGGAGACCAACGGGATCCAGCAATTCACTTGCAGGCATCAGGCTGTCTATGATCGAGTTACGGGCTTCGAATTGAATGTGGCCCTTAGTCTTTAAGATTTGAGAATAATTCTCCAGGGGCCAGTGATAAGTGACCTTGTGTAGAATTTGCATATGTGCTATGTAAAAACATGATGAAGGCCACATGGAATCCAGCAGAGAGCTACTTCTTGCTTGTAGGTACTGCACACCTAATAAGAAAAAAATAACAGTAATCTGAGGTTGAGAAAAGACTTTAGGCCAGTGTTACGCTAACTCTTGTGAGGTCCTCCAACAATCCAGGATTTTAGTATCTCTTTGCTTGAGCTCAAATGGTTCAGTCAATTGAATACACCTGAGTAACTCACCTTGGCTCAATCAGAGGAAACCTCAATACACAAGCAGATCGATGCTGAAATCCTGGACTGGTTGTCATTATAGGACAGAATTGCCTGCCACTGCTTTAGACCAAGGGTGGGCAAGGAGAGCCGGGGTTTCAAGATTTCCTTTCTGTGCACAGGTGAGTCAATCAGGATGACTGAAGAGGCCACTGACTTACCTGTGCACAGCAGGGATATCATCAAATCCAGGCATGTATGTGGCCCTCCAGGACCGAACCTGCCCATCCTTGCTTTAGGGTGTTAAGCTAAAACGACAATCATATTTTTCCCTACATCAATATCCCTCCTAATCCACTTATTTGACATAGTACTCTATTACCTTTCTAATTGAGAAAATATATCTAGTTTGGTTAGCCTCTTGTCATAGCTTAATCTCTCAATTCAATTCCAATTATTAATCATTTTGTCCCTTAAATGAACTTTTCTAGATCTCCGATGTGTTTTCTTAGAAGTGATGCACAAAACTGATCTCCATATTGCAGGTGAGGTCTTAAAAAAGATTTATGTAATGACAGAATAACACTTGTATCCCTTGTTTCTATGTCGCTCTTAATATGTGCTAATAATTTACCTGCCTTTGCTACTGACTGGCATTGAGCCCATTTGCAAAGGTGTTTGCCCATTACAAAATACTTTTGTTGTCTTGAATATTCCAAGATTTGTTCCATTAAAATGACAAATCACATGCTTATTTTTTCTTTCTACGTGCAGAATGTTACATTTATCTGTGTTATTTAATTTCTTATTTAGGTGCACATTACACCCTTTGGGTGAAAGTACATTGTGTCTCAGTTTAGTGTCATCAAAAACTATGAAAAAAATAACTCGATAAACCATACTTATAGATTTTTAATAAATATGTTAAAAAGAAGAGGAGCAAGTTCTGATTTCTTAGGAGCACACTTGCACAATGGCCCAATTTCAGTATGTTCTATTTACAACAACCTTTTGTTTCCGATCCTTTAAAGAGCCCTCTTTCAATCAATATGTCTGCCTCATATTTTAATGTTTCTACATTTTCTTTTGTAGCTTTTTTTCAGTTATATGCTTAAAAAAAGCTTTTTAGGGTTTGTTTTATTTGCTTATCACATAATATAATTGTCAAACTGTGATTCGTCATCACGCTTTGCAACAAATCGTAGTTTGACAACGATCCGAACGCAAAGCCGATCGGATAGCATGCATGCGCATGTGCAATGTGAGGCATTAGGTGAGCATGCTCAAAGAGCGGCCTTTGACACACAGGTGCAAAGCGCGGAGTTAGCAGCGCACTGCGCATGCGTGGCGCGTAAGGGGAAGACACAGAGGGAGAGGGGGAAGATACATGGGGAGAGGTAGGGAAGACACAGAAGGAGAGGGAGGGAAGAGACACAGAGGTCGAGGGGGAGGAAGAGACACAGAGGGAGAGGGTGAAGAGACACAGGGGGAGAGGGGGGAAAGAGACAAAGGGGAGGTAAACGGGGGGAAGAGACACAAAGGAGTTCATTGCGAGGCCAGTGATGAGCGCTAAAGACGCTCATTGAGAGGCAGTAAAGTAGATGGGGAGAGGCTCCCATTATATGGCAAACAGCATTGCCAGGCTTCACTTTTTATTGCCGTCATTTTTGACGGGCAAGTCGCTAGTTTGCAATAATATATAATAATTTATATTCTTTTTATACATATACAGGGTCCTCTCCAATTATTGCACACTTGGCAAAAATGTGCAAAAAAAGCTTTGGAAACATGTCTTTGATGTTTATCTGCATGATCATACACTGAAAATATCAGAGAAATCTTTTAGTGAAATAAAATTATTGAAAAAAATCCTTATCATTTTTTTTCCTCGAAAACAAGTGTCACAGCTACAGCCACCTCTTCATTTAGGACTTTGTACAACCTCAGTTTGCCAAGATAACAACATCACATCTTTTTTTTAAATACTGAATAAGGTGGGATCACTAGATTGAAGATTTCTAGCATGTTCTAATATTTAGACCTTTAATAGAACTTGAGCGGGTTTTGCTGAATTTCCCATCTGTAGTTGTAATTGCCTTTCCTCACTTTAACTTAGACATGGGGGTTTATTGCAAGTGACAATTAACAACATACTGGCTTTCATATATGCTTTAGTTCAGCTCTGTTGCTGACTTTACAACATGTTTAAGCATGCTTTAATTTATTTTTGTATATTAGATCATCCGAATACATTTTATATAGAGGTTGTGATGACAGAGTGACATTTCAAAAAATGAGTCAGGAATGTTACAAAGTAATGAAAGGCTAGAGCCACATGTGTTATGAAGAAGATATTTCCAGCAAAAGTTCAACAAGGATTATCATTAAACAGAATAAAGTTGAGACCAATCCTGTTATAGTTGAGCGCCCGCGACCGTCCCCTGCGCCACAGTGCTGAAGTGGTGAAAAAGTGTAGTGCAGAACTATTTCTCCCTCCGACGTGTCGCAACTTGAAGGCGCTGAGTCAACATTGAGGCCATCGCTATGTTCGGCGCAGGAGGGGGAAATAATTGTTTTGCCTGTACTACCCTTTTTGACCACTTCACCACTGTGGTGCAGCGCACGGTCACGCGAGTGCGACTTTAAAAGGAAATGACTTAAAGTTGTTTAACGTGATCCTCATTTATATTGTGCACTACCTTGCCCTGTTAGTTGTTTATCCTTCTCTTTTTACCTCTCTATCCGTATTTAGGAGGATACACACAGGAACAGGGCAGCTATTCTCATCTCAGTTACCTTCCTTTATTTAGGAGCATCACAGGCTACATTCAAAACTTACTTAACGGCTTCTCAAAATGGCAGTTACCTCAGTTACCTCAGAGACACACATTGTATAACTAACTGTAACACAACTGGCAAATACAGATCACCTTATAACATTCTAAATCAGTTAACTCCTTATCAACTGGACACAATTAAACATACAGAAATCAACCTAATATAACATATTACCTAACTTCTGAGCTCAGTCCCAAAACCACAAATTCACAGGAGGCAGTCCTGATAGGAGTCATTATGCAGCCAGCATAATGGCCAGTCTCAAAATCCTAATCATCCTGGGTGGATCATATGAGTCCAAATGAGGGTGGTCAGGGGGGTCATGACACATAGCCCCTGCTTTGATCTGTGTTTGATGATAAGCTCATTTGGTTCCTATTCTCCCCAGTAGCCATGGAAATCTTGGAGCTGAAGACAGAGAGATAACCTGCTACACTAGGGGGATCGTCTGCAGGCTCTGGAAGGCCCAGAACAAATGGAATGGGGCGGGGAGAGATGACATGACTGGATGGACAGCTCCCAGGGGGGTCAGGGAGAGAGCTGGTGAAGATGGGTGGAACTGTGTGGGGGATAAATATGTGGTTTTACAATCAGTAAAGTGTTGTTACAGTTTAAACATACATCTGCATTGTGTATGGTTTATTCTGGGAAGATAATAATTCTACACAAGGGAATTTTTGCAACTGGCGCTATCTACTACTTCGCTACTAATTCACTGAGAGTGTGCTGCTGAACTGCTTCCTGGGTACCGGTGGTTGTATGCTGTGCTGGGTTCATTCTTGTTAACAGCGATTTTCCCAAGTACCTCCTGACCTACTGGGTGAGATTGATCAAAGATCTTTCTGAGCCCAACTGAATCAGTAGGATCATAACAGTATGAGCAAAAAGGTCTTACCCTAAACTATAGCACACAATACCATTTTTGATGTATGATCTTTACTAAGTCAAGTATAATCTTAGTAGTGAAGACAGGAAAAGTGATTAAGAAAAAGGACACAAAATACATTATCAGAATTAAAAGTACATGATTATATATAGGGTCCCTACAAATCATCCACACTTTCACCTATCACATGCTCATGCACAGCTATGGGACCACTATAAATAAATAAATTCACTTCTTCCAGATTATTTGCTTTTCTGTTAAGGCTTGCTCCCTTCATTGATGCAACAATTGGCTTTGGTACTAGAATCTCATCAGAAGCTGTTATTTGTTCTCCAGGAGTCTCAATGTGTTTTTCTCAATTTATCTTCAAAAACACACTTTAAACAGAGGCCCGAGTATGAAGAACATATATTCTCCCATGGCCCTGCAGGGCTAAGGGAGGCAGTTAGGTAATCTCTATAGTGAAACAGTCTTCCATTTTGTTGTTCGGCATTTGGTCATTTCAACATGCAGATCCAGTCCATGAAATCGGAAACACACCAATGTATTCTGACTCGAGTCCAGATGTCAAAATATTACAGAAAGATTATTGACTACTGGATTGGTTGATATGTCATTGTTTCAATAGAAGAAGTCGAAACTAAATCTTTATAATTATGTTGTCATATTTGGAAAGACACAAATCTTTTTAGAAAATGAAAGAACATTTTAAAACCACTATAGCTATGGAAGATGTTATGTAGAGCTGAAATAAAAGAAAAAGGAAGATGGGGTAAAGTTAGGTTAGAGAATTGACCATAACAATGCATGCTACTGCTCAGGAAGTAGTCCTGCTGAGGTAAGGTAGGAAGGTAAAGACTGACTACAACACAGGAATCTAAAAATGCTTTTAGACTAATAGCTTGGAACGCTGCTAATGTTTAGTTTTTACATATGAATTTTGTCTCAAACTACAGTCAACCTATTATTTATGTAGCGTTTTTTTCCCCTAAAGGCACTCCAAAAGAAGATGGGGAAAAAGAGAATCACAATTTGCAGGGAGGTTCCAAGAGTTTTGGCATAATTACATGAAAAATAATTTAAGGGCATTATAAAAGCTTGAAAAAGTTGTTAATCAGTAACCCCTTCCTCCTTATGGTTTATAATATTTTTCTTTTTAATATAACAAAATGCCCTTTTTTTTTTTCTTTTTTTTTTATATGTATCAAAATTAAAGTCTTATGAAAGCCATAAATAAAATTACCATGACTGCCCATAAAGCCTGTATTTTTTTCTCTATATTCTTTTTGATTTTATAAAAGCATATGTGACAACAATGGCCATCATCCCTATGTTACACATTTATCTTAATCTTTCACTCACAATATTACGGCACTCAGCACACATCCATACATCCTGCCTTATCCGCAATAGATTTCAGTGTAGGAAGTATGGGTTCATACATATATTACACCAAGCCAAACTTTACGGATGTGAAACAGCTCTAGGAACCAATAGAAAAGGAAAATGTCATGATTATTATAATGAGTGAGAGCAAGCGCTGTAACTGCGGCAAGAAACTATATATATCTATATATATAAATATATTATTTTTTTATGTATTTATATTTATTTAAATTAAATATATGCAACAATTGTATTTATAGATTTTAATATATATAATTGTGTTCATTTTGTCTGTATTTATATTATATGGATACAGACAATGCATTAGAGCATTTGCTCCTAGTCCACATAGTTTCTTGTAATATATTAACCCCTTGAATACTGGGTTGTGTGTTACCCTTGATGTTGTAATAAAATATCACATTTTTTAATTATACATATGTTTATATTGGATTGTTAAGTGTCAAATAATGAAGAACTTTAATATATATATATATATATATATATATATATATATATATATATTTTTTTTTTTTTTTTTTTTTATTTATTTATTTTTTTTTTTTTGATGCTATACTGTCTCTTTAACTGCTTCTGCGGGAAAATAAATTAAAACAATTTGCGAGTGGTCTTTGGTACCAGTAATATTTTCTTCTTTTTTTTATAGCTACAGCAATGCCATATTTTGCAAGTAATCCTTAACGTCTTATTAGCATAGGGTTGTGGTGTAAAAGTCTAATGCACTAACAAGGAAGCTTTTGTCAGTGCAAAAATCAACGGCAAAGTCTGCTGTCATTTTCGGCTCCGGCTTGCAGCAGTCACTTGTAGCAGTTCTCTCGCAGTGTTTCCGGGATCGGTAATTAACATAGCTAGGGAGATTTACTTTGCTCTTAAACATGGTGTGATCTGCGATACAGGGGATTAGCATGGAGGCCAATGTTTTCAGTTTATTTTTAAGATTGTCAAAGGAAGGGCCCTGGTAAAGAGTCATAGGATGTTGGTACTGGGAGAAAAAGAACAGATTCTGGTGATAAACCTAGTTTTTAATCAGAAATAAATAATGCCTCTACTGGATCCTGGAGACGTTGTGAAAGTTAAATGTATGAAAGGGGTATGTACATTTCTGTAGAAGGTAAAAGGAAGCTAAAGGTATATTTGACTCATATCAGGACAACCTCCTTGGTAAATCCTCTCCCACCCACTGGACACCTGATAGAAGGTTTGGATAAGCAAATAAGTCTGAAATACTAAAGTTCAAATGTTAGTTTTAAAAGCCAAATTAACTTGTTTTTTTCAATACTGATTTAAACTATAATCAATTACAGTATTAAATAAATAAATACTATTTCATGATCACTAAAGTGGTCATTTCATCCTGTTGACTCGAAAATAGTATACAAATGTATACATCTAATGTCCAGTTTATTTCCTGCAGTTTTACTCATTTTTTTGTTAAATAAAAAAAAATACATATACATGTTATCAAAGTGAATGTCAACACAGAAAGTTTCCTAGCTTGGCAAAAGCTTCCTTAATCCAATGTCATCTCTGAATTAATTTTCTCTTCCTACTGTAAATTGAACAAATCCCCTTTCTTGTTTGTTTGATTTTCAGCTGACGTGGGGAACAGCTGCAGTCTGTCTAGCCAGCTCTCTGAGCAGCACAGTCTTTAAGAGAGAGAGAGGGTTGGCTTTTTACAGATACTGCTCTTTCCTAAGCATCCTCGATTCGGTGACTCATCTGATCACAGACCGTGTGCGATGGACAATACAAATACAGATGACACCGAGCTTAAAAAATGACGTTTGTACATCTCTGGATAACCCTTACAAAAGAAAAAGAGCAAAGCCCTGATAAAGCAAGACTCTAGAGTGATACAGTATATAACTATGTATATATAAAATGGTGTACACAACATGATTTTTCTCCTTCATACGATCTTTAGGGGCCAATATTTAAATATTTCACTACACACAACTATGTCTGGTTATCACCTTCATTGTTTCTATACCGGTACACTTACCCCCAACTTTTCGATTCATCCTCACTTTTTCTTTACATACCCACATAACAGAACCTCTCTTTGCTCACTCCCTGTCATGTCTCCATACTCATTCAATGTGACTTTCTCTCCACTGTCCATACCCATTTCTGTTTCCCATATCCCTACCAATATATGTATCTCTCTGCCTCAAGTGCCTGCTTTAATCTCACCTACTCTGGTTCCATATCTTTTCCCTTCTGTATGTCTCATCTCTTTTCCCACAAGACCATTGCATCTCTCTCCCTGCATCCCATTCCCAGTTTACTATATCTCTTTTACAGCTGTCCACCCCTTCTCTCAGTTTAGTCCACGCCACCTTTCTGTTACCCACCCACTCTATCTCTTGAGAAAGAGTGTCATCCATTGGAGGCTTACTTTTCCAATGAGCTCTTTAGCTAATCTACATTAAAGCAAAATGTAAGACAATAGCTAGAAAATAAAGGGCCCTATTCTATTAGAAGCCCGCAAATGTCTCAAACTCATAGGTTTAGCTGCAGGTATTTTTTTATAAAGTTTTGGATGAATTTTATTGACTCTAGCTTGCATATTTCGACCTTGAGGCTGAACTCGTAAACCCTGCCTTTACAAGTCGGATTGCAGTGGCATGATCTGACATTATATAAGCAAGCCCGTAATGTACTTCTTAGACACAGCCAATAGTAAATGAGAACGTCATCATGATGTCAGTAAACATGGAGGTTAGATGTAATTTACAATCGAAGGCTACCATTTAATTAGTGTTGATAAGTAATATTTGCCGATCTGGCTCGTAATTAAACAATATAGATCATCTTTTCTAGCCCATGTGGGTTTTGTGATATGTATTAACCCCTTGAGTGCCGGATCAATATTACTCAAAAAATAACATTTAAAAATAATATTTTTTAATTGCATATTTATGTGTCTGAGGCTGTTGTGCAATTAATTCTAATGTCTTTCCATGCTTTTAAAGTACAGTATTGTATTTTTTATTGATGTTACAGCTCTAATAATTATTTGAAAAATGCCTTGTGAGTCCTGTTTACTACTCTTGATATTTTTGACAGAAACGTGATACTTTTTGAAATTGTGGGTTAGACTTTATTACCTACAAGTCTAATAGAATACCGATTTTGTGGAACGTTAATTATTTAAAGCTCGTAAAATTCGAGCTGTGCTAAAATCAATGGAGTTCTAAGGCCGGTTTTGCAGGTTTGGCTGACCCGTAGTGATTGTGTGCGGGTAACTCGTAATTGGATTGCGAGTAGGTAATTGAATATGTGGCAATATTAAGAGCAATTTTAGGTGTGTATAAATTTACAGATTTTGCACATCATCAAGCCAAGGTCCACAAAATACAATCATATAAACATGACAATTCAGTGATTCTTTAAATATTTTACCAATTAAATATTTTCAAAGAGAGTGTTAGAATAGCCTTATTATAGAGGCCGCAGTCTAAAATAGTAATGGGTTTTAAACACTTTTAGGATGGTCAGAAAGCTA
Source organism: Discoglossus pictus (assembly GCA_027410445.1). NCBI lineage: Eukaryota > Metazoa > Chordata > Amphibia > Anura > Alytidae > Discoglossus > Discoglossus pictus. The sequence goes on along the minus strand of CM050164.1, from coordinate 147,750,666 downwards.
CTTGGAGTATTTTAAAACTTTATTACAAAATAAGGCTTTGAACCAGCTAAAAAAAGCCAAGTAGGTAGGGCAGGAGATTCTTATCTACTGTCAGACTCTGTTAAAGCAGCAGAATTCTAGCCTTTCTTTATGAAGCTTATCTCATAGGAGAGGTGCAGTATCCCCTCCAGCTACATTGTGCTGTTTTTAGTTCTGGTAATCTCCAGGGGAGATCCCATGTTAAATATTCAGTATCTAGAAGGAAAAGCTTTTTTTTTTCAAATCTCAGATACAGTATCTTTTTACATAAAATAATCACCTGATTTTTGATAAATATTTTACAGTTCTATTCATATTTTATTTGTGTTCGTAATTTGAATACCCTGAACTGTGCATCGCTGCTGTATAGGTAGGTGATCTATAAATAAATTATTTTTATATATATTTTATGCTTCCAAATCCATAGAATGAGAAAATGCTATTTCACCTGCCACTATGAACGGCATGGAAAACGACTGTACCATGGCGTGCAGGGTGCACTATAAAATAGATTTCCAAATACATAAAGCGCCATTTTACTATTAAACTACAGTGCCCTCTACAATTATCATTAACGAAAAAATTATTAAGGAAAAAAAACTGTGATTTTTTTTTGTTGTTGTTTAAAATCTTGATCTTACACTACTGAAATGAGAGAAATCAAACCTTTCATTGAGGTAAAATTATTAAACAAAAAATAAAAATCTGTAAATACATGGCACCTCTAGAACTTCTTATAAACAAAATCATATGGGCATGTATTCCCATTCATATTTACCTTATTTTTGTTTGTTTATCTATTTTTACATTCAAAAGTATGAAATTATATCTAGAGATTCACAAGGCTCTCTGAACCTATTTTACTTATAATGTCAGAACAGAAGCAGAAAAAAAAATACATGTCTATTTCAAGTTAATGTAACTTTTCTACACAATAGCTAAATATATATATATATATTTTTTTCATAATGTCCTCTTTTAAAGCAGGTGTAATCAGTAAGTGGGGCTATATCTAAAACTGGACCTCCAGGCCCTGCCTTCCCTACCTCATTTGCATTATTTAAATCGCTCTTGTGTTTCAATTAGGTGATATAATTAATTTTATCCTCCTCAATGTAGTTGTCATAAGCAATTCACAATTCACTTACATCTATCAAGCCCCAGAGTAACACCTTTTGGAGACACCCCGTTCTTACTGCTCTCTCTTATGTAGGGTGCAATGTTCCACAGCTGTGATAAAGGCCAGTCTAAATTGTATATGACAATTGCATTGAAGAGGATGAAATTAATTAAGTCATCCAGTTAAAACATCATTATAAAGCACACAAAAAAAATCACTTAAATAGTATGTTTAAATTTACTATTCATGGAGCAGGGTCTTCTAAGTAAATTCATTAAAGGAAAACTGCACAATGAAAAAGATTATAAGTTTAAAAATTTCGAGCCTAACCAAGAACATAATTCAGCAAGGAAAAAGTCAAACTAGTTTAAAAAAAAGAAAAAAAAAGAAAATACACTTTGATGCCATTGCTGGACACTGGATGCAAATATGATACTTTGATGGAAGCTATTTGTGTGTTTACATTTCTGAGGAGCAATCTTTTCATTTCCTGATACAAAAAGCCTGCTTCTGTGTCTGTGATGGGGAAGGGGTGTGGTGTCAATTTCATTCAGATCTAATTATCTAAAAAAGCCTCTTGACCACTACCTGTTCTCTCATCACACACTTCTCCTTTTACCGAATATAAAAATAAACTGTCATGATTCAGCTCTCAGGAGGTGATGTAACAAATATAACATTCATAAACAGCCCCAACTTCATTGCCTATATAGGTGCTAAAGTTATTTTTTACATACTCCACAAAAAATTTCTTTTTTCTATAACTACTTTGGTCATTTAATGGGATTGCTCATGGGGCAAGGGGTTCTAAGCACACATTAATGTATTATTATTGTAAACGTTATTATATTATTTCACATTAATTAAAAAAAATGAAAGTTCAATAGCCATTATGAAATTATATTCAAGCTACTGTGCTACATTTATTACATGACAGAAAGGTGTTACAAATTTGATACCTCTGGGTCTCCAGCAAGATGCTGAAATTTAAAAGCAGACCTCCAGGTCTTTCCCTCTGATTCTCATCTTTTGCAATTCACAGTCTCTGCCTCTTCTCCCCTATCTTTCAATGAGTTGCTGTGATCTATCAATCACTTTGATCACCCTCTCAAATTTTTGATAATTTTGCTACCTGGCTCCCTAATTTTCACTTCTCTAATGTACCTTAATTCATTCTTGATGATTGTAACACCCACATCCCCTACAGCCCCACAATTACTTTGACTTACCTCTTCCCTTGGCCTCTCAAAATGGATCACAAGGATAGACACTTCCTTGACCTTATCTTTATCAATCTCTGCACAATCTCCAAACTTCTCACCCCTCCACTCCCTTTATCTGACCACAACTTCCTAACCTACAACCACACTACATTGTCCACTCATTGACATGACATTCTTCAATCCCCACCACCAGAACCCACAGAAACCTGCAAGCACTTTCCAATGTGCTGCATCCCCTTCTGATTCCTCTCATCTGCCTGAAATTGTCACCTCAAAGTACAAGATACTAACTTACATCCTTGACACTCTTGCTCCCAAAACCACAGGCCAATGCCCTCACTTTCATCAACAACCATGCCACACTGTGCCAACACACTACAACTAGAGGTGCTCCCCTCCTGCTGAACGACTATGGAGAAAATCTCTCACTTTAGAAGCCTTCATCCATTACAGGTTTATTTACTCCTACTTCTCAGCTCTCAATCTTGCCAAACAATACTACTTTTCACTATTAATATCAATTCCATCATCCAACCATAAACATTTGTTCTGTACATTCAACAGTCTCCTTTGCCTAGTCCCACATCCTATCCCTTCAAGACTTTGCCAGCCACTTCAAAAATAAAATTGATAACATCCAAATCTATCCTCTCAGTGTGGCTCTAAAGGATCTCTGCTGCGTTTGATGTATTTGACCATCCTCTTCTCATCCAAATTCTCCACTATCTTGGCATCCATGACACAGCTCTCTCATGGATCACATCTTATTTAGACAATTGAACATTTAGAGTCTCATTCTTCGGCACTCCCTCTGCCGGTGGGTGTACCCCAAGATTCGGTCTTAGGACCCTTCCTCTTTTCCATCTATGCATCCTCGCTTGGTACCCTCATAAAATATTTAGGATTTCAGTATCATCTACTTGCAGATGGCACTAAACTCTACCTCTCAGCATCAGATCAACCCCCCTCTCTTCTAGCACATGTTGCCCACTGCCTCTAATGTATATCCTCCTGAATATCCACCCATCAACTTAAAATAACTCTCACTGTTAATGCCATCATCACTACCACCTCTTGGGCTCATTGTCTTATGGTTATATAGGAACCTGCCCGCTCTTTGATTCCTCACACACAAGCATGTAATTTTCACCTACATCTTCAAAATGCTTCGCTATCTTACACAAGATGTAACAGCACTTCAAGTCCATTCTCTCATCATATTTCACCTTGACTACTGCAACTTGCTCCTTGTTGGCGTCCCCATCACCCATCTGTCTCCACTCCAATCCATAATGAACGTCATCACTAGACTCATCCATCTATTATACTCAATGCTCAGTGTCTGCACTCACACCAGTGGCATCCTGAAGCTTCCAGAATTTTTTTTTATCATGACTCTTCCAACCTTCTTCTTTCCTCATGATACAAGGCCTCTCCCCCATGATCTAGGATTTCCTCCTTCCCTAATGACCACAGGCAGCCAAGAATAGTTGTTATCACAAGTAGCTCAATTTCTGATAAAAGACTATACCCTTGAGTTTGTGTGATTTCTGAGGTTTGGGATGGAGTAGAGATCAATAGTGCCAAATACATTGCCACCCGATCTCAGTATCTGTTGGTAATGTTTAATGCAATATGTAACACTGTGATGATGTAGGGAGAAATTGGGGAAATAAAAATACAGCAGAGGTGTGTCATCTTACGGTGGGCACTGTGTCACCTCCCCCCCCCCCACACATGAAGTCAGCTTGCCTAGCCTGTGATCTGTCTATGCAGTGCTACCAGCTTCTAGACTGATAAAACTGAGGTTATCTCAAGGATTGTAACTGTTACTCCTTTGATAGGGAGTAGTTAACCTTTTGATTCCGTGTTCTGCAGTTAACTGCAAATTTGAATATGTTCTACACCTGTGTATGAATGGAGGGGAAAATGAATCACAGAAAGGGACTGTTACAATCACTTTAGCAGGCTAGGGACTTTAGTGTCACAATCTGCTACTTCAATTGGACTTGGTAAGAGCCTAGTTCAAACCTATCCAGCAGAATTGTGCAGTCCTTTTACACCTCTGATAGCAGAAGATGGACCATACACAGGAACCACGCAGAGGAACTTGCTTCAGCAGACCAGAATATCAGGAACACCATATTAACCCTTAGAACTAGGATCAATGCACAGACTGACACTTACACCTTGTCTATGTAAGTACAGATACCACTGTCATACCTTTATTAATTGGCACATTTTATTCAATTTTCTGGCACACAGGCTGGCCAATCACAGTAAGCGCCATCCTTAAATAATAGGCTGCCCCCTGCTTACTTGGAAACGCTGTACCTCTGACAAGCTCAAGCCTTTAATATAATTTTGTTGAATATATTTAGGTGGGTCATCAGATAACAACACTGTAACATAATAGGCTGTCCCTGCTTACTGGAAAACCTTGCACATCTGATGAACTCAGGCCTTAATCTTATCTTGGAGATTGTATTTTGGTGGGTGAGTGAGGTATCACCAGATAACAATACTGTAACATAATAGGCTGCTCCTGCTTACTGGCAAACCCTGTAAAAGGATTATCTATTGCACTATGGTCTTAAGTGTTGGCTGATGCAATAGCCTGCAGGATAGCTAATATGTTTTTTTTTTTACAATAATTCATATAACATGAAACATAATACATATGTTATGCAGAACATAAACCAAGTTACATACGGTATAACAGTGTATTCATATTTTAAACAAAAGCAATAAGAAATACATAACCATAATAATAAAAACAGAATAACTCTGGCCAGTCAGGTTCAGGCCATAGTGTAAAACAGTCCAGTCAGGCCCTGGGCATGACAACTCCTCCCCCTTTCTTTCTAGTCGAGACTGGGAAACTATCCTGCCGGATAGCTTTCTAGCTACACGGCGGCTACTTGTTCTCTGAGGTCTAAGCCACTGTACAGACCCAAAAATCTCCAGGGTCCAAGAACCTCTCTTTCTGTGGCTCAATACTGAGATTGCACTGGGGGCTTGCCAGGTTAATCCACCTCTCCAATCCCCTAGTAAAAATCAATCCAAGAGATAAACTTGGTGGCCCTCTGGGACCCCGCCTACTATCAAGGGTGAATTCTCCCTCCTTCCCAGTGGTGTAGTGGCCTTCCCAAGCCTCTGGGGAAACATATAAGACCACTGGCCTGGAGGAACCTTCAAGGCAGTCCAGGGGAAACAGTACATCCAGGCTAGTAGGTACAGCAAAAACTTGGGAGGGTCCTTCCCCAGCAAAACCCTCTCCTAGAAGGCAAGGGAGACCTTTTTGACCTGCAGATTCTGGGATTGGTAAAATAGAAGACCCCCACTTCCCCTTTCCCAATGATCCCGGCCAGTGGCCCCTCCTTTCCAGTGATAGAGGCACACAAACAGTGTATTTTGATCATGGGAGTCAATGCAGGAAGACCAGGTGACAAACCAAACCCTGGGGTATCCTTTGTGGACATCCAGAAAAATTGGCCCATTCAGTGGTGAACAAATCTGGGGTAATTCTGGGTCCTCACCCTCCCCAGCCAAGCCAGTACAAATAGCTGACTGGTGGTATTTACAACAGTCCATGGGTCTAGGGGACCACAAATGGCCAACATTCTTCCCCTCCCCATGTCTGCTACTTCCTTTGTCCAGTGTTTGAATCCCATGTGATCTGTTGGGCCTTCTGGCTTACCCAATGTAAGTGGTTTAAGGGGGATAGTAAGTTCAAGTGCCTGTTCATCAGGGGTTATCACCACCCCACCCCCAACAGCCAGGGCCACTGTCCCCTTTTTCCCTCTCCTTTAGGGAAAATATTCTTCTGGGGCACCCAATAAAACAATAGCTCTACTGAGGACTGTACCTGCCGCATCTGCCAGTCTGTACTCCTCCTGATGGCCTTGTTTGGGAACTCCACTCCTTGAGGCTGCGCTGAGCTCACTGTCTCACAGCCTCCTTTCTCTGGATACTGTCTGGGTACAGCTCTCATCTCCCTCTGGATCTTTAGTCCCTGGATCCTTGGGCAGAATCTCCTGGCTCTCTCCATCTGATACTGCCTGGCATGTGGATACAAGAAATCCTTGAGTACTAGCTAATACTTCCTCCTGCACAGTCTGAAGAGCAGGGCTGCTTGCCGTTCTTCTACATAGTTTGTGGCTGGCTTCTGGACAACGGATATCCAAGCAACCTCCCCACTAAGCTTACAGTCCTTTGGTGGGGCCCAGTGCCCATTTAGTTCTTCGCGGACTATAGGAGCAGGGTAGATTTCCCCCAGGCCTTCCCCTGGGCCTGGCACTGCTGTGGTTAGGCCCTGTCCCCATGCCTCTAACTTGGCGAGGCTCAGCCCCCTAAAGCTAGGGACCAGTTCGTACTCCTCCAGGTCAAGCAACGGCATCAAAACAGCTTTGCTAATTTTAACACCCATGAGGCCAGAATTCTCCCCACAGTCCATGGCACCCTCCCAGGACCTCTTGACATTTTTTATGGTCCTCTGGGACAACAGTGGACCTGCCCTCAAAGTATAAACAGTTACCCTCTGGCCCAGACGTGGAAAAAATTAGCTGGGTCTTCTTTGTCTCTGGAGGGTGACTCTACTCCATGCCTGACTGGCAGGACTCCTCCCACCTTGGTGGCCAAAACCCTTCTAGGGATTCTTATCTGACTGTTGGGCCACCCCCAGAGAGTTACAACATATCTTGTGCACATACATTGTACGCTGTGCAGTAACTACCCCACAATGCCAGCTCCCAGAGTGCCTCCTTCAGGCCTACTGACAAATAGAGCTCCACACTAGGGATTCCAACCCCTAACATCTAGCCTGCATCCTGGTCCTCTAAGTCACTTTCCTGCACCACCAGGTCCTCGAGCCATTCAATTAGCTTGTGACCTGGCCATAGTCCCAGAAACGCCATCCATTGGTTTAGAAGTGCCATTTCTTGACAGTACCTCCTCTGGGGATTTCTGTTGCATCAAGCTGTCTGCAAACCCATTTGTTTTATATTTGTATTGCATTGTACCTATATGTGTATTTCTTCTTAGGCTAGAATTTGTTTATACGTTTGTAATTTGCTAGTAATGTAATTTGTAATTTACTCTATACCACTTTGTAAATAGAAAAATTGTCACTTTACAAATTGGCATTATCTACGAATTTCACCCATTATATGGCTTTTTGTGGTGCCCTACCGGTAACAACCAAGAGCTGCAGCTACCAACTATCAACCAGATGTACTAAATAATTACCTAAAGACTGTTGTAACTTTTCTTTTTTTAATATCATGTTAGAAGCTTAAAGATGGACCCAAACAATTGTCCCTTTTAATAAATGATTATACATAATAATAATAATAAACCAGCACCTTCCTAATTACAATCACAGCCTGACCCAGAGGAAATGGGGTATTGGAGGACAAAAAAGAGGTGCAATGTATAATTTTGTCTATAGGAATAGTCTAATATTTTGTTAAGTCTGCATTTTCTTAAGCATAATATTCATTATATTCAGAATGTAAATTCCATATTACTGATTACTTGTCAATATATGAACACTTTTTAATTATATGTTTCTAATCTCAAAATTCCTATTTAATCTCAACCCTCTGTATATGACTTAAATGCAACATTTCTTCTGAATTAATTGTTTTTGCTAAAGCCTGAAATAAAGTAAAAAAAACTAATTAAAATAACCAGACAGTCTGTTGACTTCCAACTCCTCTCATTGTTTTACTGTTATTATCTAGCCAATAAGTTTCACTGCAACCTTCCACTGATAATGCATAAAAAACTGATAGTATGCAGAACTTGAAGCCATTATTCTGACAGGCTGTCAACATGTTCAATACAAATTAGTGATAGTTGGTTATCTAGACGTATATCTCATACCACATAAAATGCTTATTAAGGCCCAGATTACCTTAAGTCCACTTCTTCAATATGCCGGATATAACAGGCTTTTTTCCAATGATCCATCTCTTTATCACAGCTTAACAATGATAGTCCACTTAAACCGATATAGCCAACTCCACCTCAATCCCAATGACTGATATATTCGTTGTAACAATAAATGCGCCCTCAATAAAATCACTGTTGCAACAAGTTTCATTCTTAATCCATTTAGTACTTTACAGCAAAATGAAAAGAAAGATCAAGTGGTTGAGAGTCCCCCCAAAAAATCGAATGGAAAACATTTGACCAAATATCTTGTTGGGATTGGTAAACTTTATACCCAGTGTAACAGTGTCCAGCAAGGACAGATAACCTGCACTAGAATTCAGCAAGGGACCTACATAAGCAGAAGAATGAGTAGGGCTGTACATCTATGCTTGAACAGAAGGGGAGCTGCGTGTGAGCTGCGGCTTAATCAAGCCAGTACACCTGATCTAAGTCAGGAGGATTTAAAAGGCTGCTGTGTGAGCAGAGAGGGGGCTAGCTAAGTTCACAGGAGATAAGGAGCCTGGAAGAAACCTTGAGCAGAGAGAGCTGTTTTTGAGAAGCTGCAATACTGAATGTTGGAGTGCTGTTTTCCTGGAGCTGCAAGTAAACGGTCTTGCTGGATCTGCAAAGAAATCCTTATTAAGTACCTGTGGGACACTGCTGAGTTACCTGACTGAAGAAAGCTGCATGGCAGACTGAAGCTAGTGAGGAGACGGAAACTCCATTTACCATAAGGTCAGAAACATTTTACTTAAATTATTATACCCCAGGGAAGAGGCTGGGTGCTTGTCCTGTTAAATTGCAGTGTTCCTATTGCAATATCAAAGGGTCCCTGGGGTGAAGCATATGGGAGAGAACGGCGGGCCCTATGCTTCATCCAAGGTTAATTAAGTGGAGATGTGGAAAGTCCACAGGCTGGCACTATATAAGAGACTATTCATAACCTGGCCACAAGGTGGCACTACACCACATATACAAGACTACGGATACTGTAAGAGACTATCTGTATCCAGGCCACAAGCTGGCGCTATAAGGGACTGTTTGTATCCTGGCCACAAGGTGACACTACAAGAGACTGTTTGTATTCTTTATGAATTATAATTTAACCTGTAGTAGAAAAGCTGCTCAGGTTATAGTCAGGGTGTTCCAGAGTATATGTAAGCCCGTTTCCGTAGATGTTTATTTTTCTGACTATAAGCTATTTAATTTGTGTTTTTGTAACTACTCAATAAAAATATATAAAAAGAGCCCAGAAGTCTCTACCATTTACAGTCCATCAAAGGGTACCTTATTACACCAGTTATTGAAAACTGCAAGGAGAGATCTATAACAAAATGGTGAATGGGCTATAAAACAATACAATAGCAGAAAAACATTTGTAGATACAAATATGGTTATTTATTAGTCCAAAAAAGATTGTGATATACTCTGAAAATGCCATAAACACATCCAATAATTATCACATTCTAGAAAAACGTTTTGTTTAATATATTAAAATAATTGTATATTATAAAAGTGTCTAATGTTTCATTCAAACCATTTCGTAGTAATGTGTCTAACTTAAGTATCCTATATTATTCATAGCAACACAAGATGTAAAATTCAGATACTTAACATATTACTCCATTACTTCATCTCCCACTATAGACAGACAAGAAACATCTCTATTATCACGAGTGATAACATGTTTAAATAAACTATGTTTTAAAACAACTTTTTTTCTACATTCCACCTATGTTTTTTAAATGCTTTTACGAAGATCTCTTAGTACTTCCAACTGAGCTATAAGGTTGGAAATATGTTCGATTATGGATTTATGCACATATGGAGACAGGGATTTGGTATGAAGTACCAGTTTTTCTCTGGCTATGCACTTGGGTTATTCATGTGTGTAGTTGCTCCTTGTGCCTTAGCAAATTGTGCACACAGAGGGAGTTGGAATTTCGCACCCATATCTCTCTCTCTGTATCATGGGCATAAAAGCCCTAAAAAAACCTGGGGGCGGTGAAGTTTAAAAAGACAAACAAACAAACTGTGTCCCTGATTGGTGCAATATAACTCTACTCCAAAGACAGGAAGCAGGCGCTAAGGCCCAAGCGGCCCAATATAATTATAATATATATATATATATATATATTTATATATATAAAATCTATAAATATATATATATATATATATATATATATATATATATATATATATATACTGTATGTACGTATATGTACATATATATATATATATATATATAAAATCTAATAAATATATATATATATATATGTATATATATATATATATATATATATAAATATATATATATACCCTCAGCTTCCTAGAATGCAGTATAATAACTGTTTTTCTCGGAATTCTGAGCTGGAAGCAGTTTTTTTTTAACTTGTTTTAGACATTCAAATGTGAACACAGATGTACTATTAATTTACTATATATATATATATATATATATATATATATATATATATACATTCTGGGTCAAAGCTTTCATGGGAGAGACATACTGCTACCTCTAGTGGCCTAATGCATAACTAAACCTTGTTCTGCTATTTGTTGTGTCCCCTATTCAAATATTCTGCTCTGTTCTTAGTTAGTTCTTCCCACATACTGAACTTTACAAATGCAAGTAATCAACTAAACAATGTGTACTATTACACATTATATATTATTTATTTCAAATCCTTTATCATTTTTGCTTGTTTTTTCCAGTATTTTTCCACAAAAATGTTCAGTGAATAATGCTCCCTCTGCTCACTAGGATTCTGGGTAATGATATGCAGATGAAGCTCAACATGTACCCACCTTTTGCCTTCAGCCCACTTGTAATGAGATACATGTATGCATATGTGTGCTGCTGTCAGACAATTTCTACTATAGTCAATACAGTATCCGCTCAATGAAGTTTATATAAACTTTATGTGCACTTTGACTGTTAACTATTCAGTCAAAATAAATATCAATACTGACAGTGTACCATAAATTTTACTTAATATAATCTTTGTTTCCAGATATGTTGTTAGCTATTAGTATCCACTGTATATGACCCTATTATTTTATGAACTGTATAGTATTTTTCAGAGCTTTATCTTGAATACTGCTCTCTGATCTCTGACCTCCAATTATGTTATCCATTTAACACAGGAAACAACATAACCTTGTATCATGAGAGTACTGAACAATAAAAGAAAATAACATTATTGCTGTAATTACATGTACAGCCAGAACACAGATAATAGAGAGCATTATCTGACAAATTGATTTTACAAGCAATAATTGTTGAAGCTAATTCAAAGATATGCCATTAGACAAAGCATTGGTTCTTCTCAGGACACCAAGTAAAATGTTGGTGGGCATCTGGCTTTGATGAACTCCTTCCATGAATAATTCAAAACATAAACAGCAGCGTAACTTTTTAGTTGTTCAAAATGCAACAATGTTGCCAGATTGGCCTTTTATAAGAACATCTCAACGTTAGATGAGACCTTTCAGTTTTATATAACGGTCATAACTAGGCTAGTTAATACATTCCATCCTCCTCAGTGTAACATTTACACTTTACTTGGAACACCAGGGAGGAGCACTTACCCCCACCCCCCTTGTTCAGAGAGGCAAGAGAGCAGAGTTCTGAATTTCCTTTTGTAAGAAAAATTAAATAAACTCATCACAAAGTATGTTCCCATCAAGCTGAAAATGTAAGCAGTCTGACAAAAACCTTACCATTGAATTGAATATGGGGGACACCCATGCAACCTGTTTATTTCATTTGATTTCTCAGTAAAAAAAATACATGTTTTCAAAAATTCAAAAACAGTGTACTATGTGGAAGGAATGTTTTATTTAACAGTGTTATGTATATCCTAAGTAGACTTTAGATTTGTTTCCACTATCACATAGTCCATGGTAGATAAATTGTGTATGATGTTATTCCACATTTTGTCTGGTATCGTGGGAGTTAAATCGTGGGACCACAGCTTAATAAGTCTTTGTAGATGTGTCAATGGTGGTGCATTTATGCTATTATAGATTAATGAAAGATGTCCCTTACAATTAAAGTAATAAACGCATAACTTTTCATATATATAAAACAGTTTTTTTAGCAAAATTGTAGGCTGTATACAAAATGATCAATATATACATTTATAAAATATATTAAGCTGGGATATTGTAATTTTGTTGGTAAATTTGGAAGCTAATAGGTTTTCCCATGAGAATGAAATCTTTTAGATTTACAAATAATGGATTATGTTCAGGATCCTTCTAATGTAATCAGCAGCTTGTCGTTGAGGAATAAATCCCACTTGATCTGTGTGGATAATTTTATATAAACATGAGATAACTTAGGGCCCTATGCTAATCCTGGCAAAGGCATTTACGAGTGCCATGGTGGCACTAAAAATCCTACCTAGCTATGTTAATTACCCACCCCTATCCACATCCAAATAAATTATTCTGATTGGCTGAAATATGATTGACATCTATTTCAGCCAATCAGAAAGATCCATGCAGCAATCGAACAAGTGAATTATTTTTAGCACATTGTTTTTTTTTTTGGAAGGCCTTTTTCTGGCCCAGAAGTTGAGGACATAGACTTCAGACAGGTTAATTTTAGGTGCAAGGGGGTTCTTTAAGAATCCCCCTTGCAGGGGTTAACTGTTTATTTTCGATGAGGGGCTGTATAGACCTCCATGGTTATGTTGATGGGGTTTGAGCAGGGAAGGGAGCGATCTGGCATTGAGTAAGGATAAGGGATACCCGGGGATGTCCTCCTGCAGGCATTTAAATAGAAGTAATCCCCAGGGCATTATGGCGTTAAGGCTTTCTATTGACTCCTAGAGCCATTTTTCATCTATAAAGCTTGGTTTGGCTACGTCCTACCCTGAAAACTCTTGCAGAGAAGTCAAGGATTTACTGAGGTCGGCTCAGTGCCTTAATATGGGGGAAGCTAAAGATTTACATAGAGGTGTGGTTTAGGGGAAACAAGCTCTTGCAGCCGATTTTTGGCAGTGCCCTAACTTAGAGCACCTGATTAGCAAAAAGCCCTTGGTTACCTAAAATTTTGTTCAATATTTTAATATCTGTATTCATGAAGGATTCATCATTTTTGCAATATAACCAATCCCTGCCAGGTTTTGGTATTACAACAATGTCTGCATTGATCATTTCTTAAGGAATATCATAACCTTCTGTGATGTGGTTAAATATTTGAGGTTTGGAATTAGGCTTGCTTTAAATACTTTATAGTAGCCGGCTGAGAACCCATCCACGGCCAAGTGCTTTACTAGATTTGTATTACAATGGTTTTATGAAAGGCCCGTAGACCACCCCAGGTCTTCTGGGGTTGTTGGGAGGGGCCACTTGACATGCAGGACAATGGTATGTGATTGGAGGTGGACTTATTGATGAGGGTAAAAGAAGAGAGTGCAAAAGTTGGCCTGCTGCTCAATGTTAAAAAGACGAAGCTCATGGCAAACGGCAATCTCACTCCCTGACAAATAGACGGGGAAGAAGTGGAGGCAGTGACAGATTTTATTTTCCTTGGTTCCAAAATCTCTGCAGATGGTGACTGTAGTCATGAAATTAAAAGGTGTTTGCTTCTGGGGAGGAAAGCTATGGCAAGCTACTAAAAAGTAAAGATATTAAACTATCAACAAAGGTCCCAATAGTTCGAACTATGGTATTCCCAGTAGTAACATACGGATGTAAGAACTGGACCATAAAGAAATCTAAGGGCCATAGAATTGACGCCTCTGAATTATGGTGTTGGAGAAGACTGCTTAGAGTCCCTTGGACTGCAAGAAGATCCAATAAATCAATACTTCAGGAGATCAAGACAAACTGTTCACTAGAAGGTATGATCATGAGGCGGAAGCTCAAATATTTTGGCCATATTATGAGACGACAGGATTCCCTAGAAAAGACTCTGATGCTGAGAAATATTGAACTCACACGAAGAAGGGGACGACAGATGCAGAGATGGATAGATGAGGTCACTGAAGCAATGAACATGAGAGTCGGATGCGACTGAATGACTAAAAAACAAGAACAAGCTGGGGGGTGGAGCCATTTATAGGTTCTTTGGCCCCATCTGCGCCGTTATGATTGCAGCTAGCCATGTGTGAGGATACCCAACCAACCCATCCATTTAAAAAATAATTAAATAAATAAATAAAATAAATAGACATAAAAATAAAGAAAAAAAAAAAAAAAGAAAAATGACAATATGGGAGGTATTTATCTAGTTGATTGTATTAGGAAGTCGTTTGTTCTGGGGTATATGATTTAAGTTTGTAATATATGTTAAAAGAACATTTATTTTGTTATTGTCACAGCGGGGAGTCGCCAGGACAGTGGTAAAGTGGGTGAGATCCCACCCTACGGTGGTATGGCTATTCCATCAAGGTAGGCCCTGGACGAGGGATCAGGGCGTAGGGTGTACTGTCTTGGGCCAGGCTCCCCCCGTCGCTTGGTCATTGTTAATTTATTATTGTTATGGTTATTACCTTATTTGTGTTTACCAATAAACACTGGGGCCAGTTTCTAATCATTACATCCAATATCCAATATGTGATTTATGTTTAATCTTTATATGTACATATCAACTGGGCTTTGCTTAGGTCATGGTCAGACCAAGAATTTTGGCGCATGTCTGAATCCCTAATGTCTTGTGTAGTAGCTGTAGAGATTATAATAAAATCTATTCAGGAATAGGAATGGTGTGCTAATGAATAAAATGTGTACATTGTTTTTTGCAGTAGGATGTTGCTTGTCAGGTAACCATACTCTTTTGAAGGAAGGATAGAGATTTTGGTAGTTCCATGTCACTTTTTAACACTAATGCCTAGAAACTGACTTTAAATTTGGGATAACTATTATAACATAACATAATAACTGACATGATAATGGGGATATGTATTTAGAGAGCAATAAATATACACAGTGGTTAGTTTTTGCAACCTTTACATTAAATTATTCTTACTATGTCACTCCATTTTGCTGTCTTATGTGCTGCAGTCTATTATTATTATCCTCTATTTATAAAGTGGTAACATATACCATAGCACTAAGTACAGGGGACATAGTAAGAACATGATACTAATATGACAAAAGTTACATACTAATACAGAAGGTGTAGCGGGCCCTGCTCTCAGAAGAGCTTACATTCTACGTTGGTTTAGCATAGACTTAAAAAGAAAGGGGGTTTCTTGTCTGTTGTCCAGTGAGGCAGCAGGATCCATGCACATGGGGTGGTCACAGTCTTCTTTGAACCCTAGTAGGGAGGAGTTTGATCTTTGTTTGTAGGCTTTTCCACTACTCTTTACAGTTTTCAGGTAGTGTTTGAAACTATAAATAGAAGGGAGGAGTTTGACAGAGTGGAGTAGAGAATTTAACAAGGATGAGGCTGCACAAGAAAAGTATAGGAGACGTGAGTCTGTGGAGGTGATGACAGGTGACACGTAACTTATATCATGGGAAAAGTGGAGGAGTGGTTAGGGGAGTATCTGGAGATTAGATCTGATATGTAGAAGGGTGTAGTGTTGTGGAGGGTTTTGTAGGTGAGTGTCAAGATTTTGAACAAAATTCTAGTGGGTATAGGAAGCCAGTGAAGGAATTGGCAGAGGGGGGCAGCAGGTGAGAAAAAGCTGGTTAGATACATAAGTTTGGAATGGAGTAGGGAGAGTCTAGTATGTAGAAAACTGGTTATGAGTGAAGGCAATGAAGAGGTCTTGGAAAGTGATGTACAATGCCTCGCAAAAGTATTCACCCCCCTTGGCATTTTTCATGTTTTGTTGCCTCACAACCTGGAAGTACCATGGATTGTTTGAGGATTAGCATTATTTAATTTACAGAACATGCCCATAACTTTGAAGATGTTTTTTTTTATTGTGAAGCAAACAACAAATAGGACAAAATAACAGAAAAAGTCAATGTGCATAACTATTCACCCCCCTAAAGTCAATACTTTGCAGAGCCACAATTGTGGCAATCACAGCTCCAAGTCACTTTGGATAAGCCTCTATGAGCTTGTCACATTAAGTCTTTTAAGTAATTGTGCCATAAGTGTGAGAAAAAACATCATGGAAGTATCATATCATCATGTTCCAAATACAGAATCCAAGTTATCTTTATCTAATTAGCAGTATAACCACCGGAAAAGAATAGGGATTATCACTTGTGGACACAGAACTTGGCCAAAGTCCGTTGATTGTCCACATTGCACCATTGTATATTTCATAAATTGTCATAATCAACACCACATAAGTAGAATAAATATAGCAAAGTAATATTTACACATCCCTATATAATTTGAGGTACTTTCTTTACATACCTAGGGTGCAAAATTAGGAACAATCGCTGATTCAGCCCCAGCAATTCAATATAGAGAAAATGCAAGCTTATTTTTTACGCAAAAGAAACAAACAACCAAAACAATAAAATATGCCAGAAGTGTTTAAAAATCAGTCGGGAGTCTGGAAGTGCCATCCCCTTGTGGAATCCACAACAGACATCGGGGAAATGCGCATCGGGGCTACAAGGAATCTAAACCTCCAGTTTAACTACAAACAGCAAGTAGACGCTTTTCTGTTTATTATTGATTTAGTACTGATGGTAGTGTGCTAATCAGGCACCATCACAGAGTGGGCATTTAAAAAGAGCTGCAACAGCTGACACTAACAATTTGTTACCCAGCACATAAAGGAGACCTTGAAAAACAAAGTGAGTTTAATTCATGAGTCATCCTGAGTGCATCAATGGGATATAAAACAGATTGTAACAATTGACTAAGGGTGTATCTTTTCAATTGATACATATTTATATTGTATTGTCGATGATACAGACATTACTTTACACCTGGCAAAGTTATAGCATCTTACACAGCTAATCATTTTGATTATTAAAAGGAGAGTAATAGGTTCTTTAGATCTTGTTGTAAATAATTATTTTCACCATTTTGTTATTTATTTTATCAGAGTTAAATGTTGTATGTTGCAACAATTGAAAAAATAGAGTCTTTGTGGAGTCACACACATATAGCGTATCTGGTCTCATGGAGGTGATCATGATAAAGCACATACTTTGTTAATTGCTCTATTTACTTTTTAGGCTTGTATTCCCACAATAAAATTAGTAATATAGTTCCTGTCATTTTCAGATCAGTTCTCCATTTTACACCACATCCTTTATATACAGTACCCCCTTTAGCCATTGCTTGGCTAGATATCAATGTATATTTCCATTTATCTATTTATGTGTCATATTGTAAAATCCAATACATTCATTTGTAGGTAGAACAAGAAACACAAAAAAGATCAACAAGGGCAAAATATGCTCCAAACTAACATCACATTTTATTAATATTTCTGTCCTTTTTCCATTCCCCTAGCATAACCTCGGCTGTTATAAAAATAAATGTTAATATAGTGTGATGTTAATAAGGCTAGATGGAATTTTAGTTCTACCACAAAAAACAGCTAATGTAATGTGATGGATTACTTTTGGAAATATGAAACTAAATTGCTATACTTTTCTTTGGCTTTCAGGACAAAGGGAAATGGGATTATGCCTCAGATTTGATAGTTATCTTTAAGGCTTTCTGTGGGCACATTAAAAGTGCCTTTAACTGACCCAAATACATTTGGAGCTTGGCATAAACTTCAGTTTGTTTAGCAATATGTAATACATTTTTATATTTTGTTTTACATTTTACAACTTAATGCAATCTAGTTTCTTTAGAGTTCTTAATGGCAGTGAAATTTGTACATATTCATTTTAACAAAGGTTTTAGAATAGAAAAGTATTGACATTCCTGGAAAAAAACTGTGTAGATGAAGAGATTATTCAGACTTTACTTTTTACATTTGTGTTATAGAGAAATGCAAGATGGTTGGGCAATAACACACAATTCTACTAGAAAACTTACACACCCATCTGATTCTCCCCTAGGCTATTGCAACTATATTTTACGTAATGTAGTATCATCATCACTCTCCTCTCCAAAGTCAGGCACACAATTACATTTTGTACATGTACAGGCCACCCATTCACACATATATCAGCCCTCGTTTCCACTATTTCTTCACATGACCTGGCTTGTTGTTGATCTGTTGTTCAGTCATGTCCGGCTCTCTGTGGTTCTATGGGCCCCAGCATTCCAGGCACAATTGTTATGTCTCTGGTTGCGCTTATCCATATCGTTTTCTTGGCAAAGATACTGGAGTGGGTTGCCAGTTCCTTCTCCAGTGGACTGTGATGTGTCTGATCTCTCTGCTATGACCTGCCCATCATAGGTGAACCTACATGATATAGCTCACAGCTTCATTGAAGTACACAAGCCCCTTCATCACAACAAGGTAGCAATCCAGAAATATCCTCTCACTTTGGTGCAGCAACTGTTACTAGATTTGTGCAGATTCTTATATCCTTTCTTCCTCTTATCTCTCATATGGGGTGCCATGTTTCACTGCTGTGATCTAAAGCCAAACCCACAAGGAGTAGCTTCGCATTGCCAGGGTCTCAAGCAAACTTTGATATTGAGAAGCCCCACACCTGTGTGTGGCCTTAGGTTACAGGTGTACACAATGTCATCTATTAGGGGAGAGAGCTGGAATTCTTCGGAAGATAAGAATCAGTTATTCTGGGGACTTCTTAGAAGTAAGTGAAATATAAATTTTACATGACAATTAACTTGTGGAGAATAAAACTACTTAATTGACCTAAATAAAACATTTATAAAAAATAAATGCAAACAGCTTAAACTAGAATAGTTAACGTGAGTTTCCAAATAGCCTGCACTGCTGGTAAATCCCACCCTGTCTCTAACAGCACCTAACTAATGTAAATGTATGGAGTAAATGATGTATATTAAATTGGATCATTTAAATTTAGTGTATATTTTTCTGCAATTTCCTTTTGTGCTTGTTTCCTTGTGACATACTGCACGCTGTATGCATGTTGATTGGGTCACGTAATAGTGGTATTTGTAAACTCACATTAACAGTTCTAGTTTAGTATCGTGGGTCTTGTTTTTTTTTTGAGTTTTTTATTCTTGATAGTATTGTAACACTCTTTAAAACAAAGCTGACTATAACATTTCGACCAAATAGCACTATATTAGATTACTTTCTTTTTATAGAAAAAGTTTTTTCTGTTAACTAATAGATTCTAAGAGGTCCTCGTTCTCTTGTATCCTACATTATGTACCCCCTGAAAACAGTCCCTGTTCCAAGTTAATACTTGTATTAAAACTGTACATTGCCAATGACTTGTGCAGAGATCTGTAACCATATGCTTCTCAGTGCTGAATTAAAATAATACTAGCATTTTACTACAGTGTGTCACAGTAGGCCATTTATACTATCTTCAAAATGGTAATGAATGCAGATCAAGTTGCGGGATGCATCATTTAAACCAATTTAATGATGATGGGAATTAATGGCAGAATCCTGGTAAGTGCTTTGTTTGTCTAATTATATCTATGGTTGACAGAGCCTGCTAGCTGGAGAGTCATAGGGTTAGCCCTCATTTCTCAGACATTATCTTCAAAATGAGGCTTTAAACACACAGGAAGATGCATCAAAGAGGGAGGTAATGTTTACTTAATGGGGTAGCCTACAGTAGTCAATTAATAGCTTTGTTTAATAGAAATGTACTAATGTAAATGTGACATGGATATGAGACTTGGTAAGTGCCAGATACAAATACAGAAAAGCAAGCCAGTGAACGGAGCTGGTAAAAAGGATTCTAGGGGGAAAAAAGCAACAAATGAGACACTAGAAAATATATGAGAAATATAAAAGAGACACTAAACTCCCAAATTTTATAAAAGCTTGATTATATATAAAATGTATGAAAAATAAGTGAAATGCAGTGTTTAAGTAAGCATAGTTTTTCCATTTTCCATTTCCACAATCTGTTTAGAAAGGAAATTAGCCTTTTTATCCACCACTTCTGTCAGTGTTGACCTTAACAGATATCAATGTACTGAAAAGATATTTGTTACAATTTTCCACAATGCAAAAGAATTTGCCATGAAAAGATAGGTATATGTCTAGTACATTTAACTGTTTTACGGAATCTGTTTATGCTACTTTATCTTAAAGGAATTTGGTAGTGATAAAGCAATTTGTGGCCATTTAAACGGATATGTTGCATATAGCATTATAAAAGTACTTTCAGCCTAGTTATTTAAAGCTATTAATTATTAATTTTTGTAATATTTCCCACTGTTCACTTACATGGGACTTCTATGTTGGCGTCTATACCTCCTCCCATCTCTCAGATCATCTACTATGTGTGGTGGGTAGGCAGTATGCTGTAAATCCCTTATTGCATTTTCTAATGCAAATACAGCTCTACCAGCATCTTCCAATAAGTGCGTATGATGAGGTGGTGTACCAGCACCACACATCACATGGACGAATAGGAGTTGTATTGCCTATCCTGTAGGCAGGGCTCTGTTCATGGGAATACAAGGCATACTGCAGTATATGGCATGGCAAAAATGGAAGTACCTTCTTCCCATTTGTTAATTTCAGATTATGATTTTTTTAGTCGAGTTACAATGAAGACAATGGTCCCAAAGCACCAGGAGGTAATTGGATATTTCATCATTGAGACATAAGAATCTTTGTTTGTGGGTAGATAAGAAAGTCTGCTAAAAAATTCTACATTCTGTTAATTTACTGTTGGAAAATGCATTTTTTTTAAATAATATTCAATCCATTAACTACTTGTTATTTCCCATAGATTAGTCATACCATATATGGCTGTGTCACATTAATTGCATGATTCTTTTTTTGTCTACACTTAGATTATTACTGCTGTGCTGCAAGTGGATAATATTTAACAAATATGAAGAAGTGGTTTTACATTTCTGAAATCACATACACTTTCTTCAGGGAGGAGAGGGAAAGTATTAGTGTAAAAAGGTTAATCACATTAAAGACGCCCTTAGAGGAAATAATGCTTGAATTATTGTATTAAATGAATGCACTTCACTTGATTTCAATAAAAGGAGAGCTATATTTGGGAACAATAGGACTGCATAGATTGCTTCTCTTTCCTTTGGACACTAGAAAAGGAAGCATAGCTGACGGATAATCGGAAAAGAGCCACTCAGATTAGGAATTTGCTTTGCCCTTTCAACATCATGAATAAAGAGGAAATTAAATCTGGCACGTTCCTTTTTAAGACATCACAGAATATAAAGAATTTTTAGACCCTCTGGGTTATTGCTCTGGTAACAATGTTTTTTTAAATACCTTATACAATTTGACATACGAGGAGAAAAAAGCAACAATGGTTTAAATATCTGTAAATCTAGTAGTCATGGCAAATAGAGCCATGCAGGGTAATGTTTAGAACAGGCTCATTGTGTATGGTAATGCTGTATGCATTCTCCATATCTCAAGCTAATACACACAGAGCATCATAAGTGTCTTGTAAGGATGCAGGCCAACGAGGCTTCTGCATCTCTGGTACTGTCTACATTTTAATACCTTACATTCACATGCCTGCAAACATTTCAGAGGACCAAACAGGGGCACTTGTGTTGCTATTATTATTTGTATTATTATCTTTACTTATATATAGCACCAACATATACTGTAGCGCTGCACAGGGGTTGAGTACATGGCCAAAACAAAATTAACACCTTATAAAGAATGGAGGGCCCTGTTTTTGAGCTTAGAATCAAATGTACATAGAGCTTGTTTTCAAGGCACCGACACAAGATTAAAAACTCGCAAACTTATAATCTAAAAAATTATGCACTATTAAGTAGTGTTACCTCCATTCTGTATGATGCGTAAACTAATTTTAGAGATACACATATTTAATACATGTACTATACTCCATACAGATTTATATTATGTAGAAATTACACTCTGAGCTTCTATCTTTCTCCTAGAATGACAACAGGAGGAACCCGTGTAATTGATCATGCTGGAAAACAGATTTAAGGAACCACAGTACATTTTTTCAATATGGTATATTAAATAACTAAGCCTGATCATTTTTTAAAGAAAATAAATAAATAATTACATAAACAAATACACACAATCTTTACATTTGTAATTATATGCAATTATTTTCCACTGCAGACTTTTCCATTTTTTTATCAGCTGATCTGTCGCCACATTAAATTTGGCGGAGTTAAAGAGCGATAAAATCAGACAAGCCCGCAACAGACGTGGCCGACATCCAAATTCGTAAACCATGCTTCCGCATGTTGCATTTGCGGCCGTGAACATGATCAAAAAGTCAAACCCGTGGTTACAGGTTTAGACGGCGCCAATGGTAAAGAGATCGTCATCATTACGTCATTAAAATAATGGAGGTTAGATTTCAATCACTTACTTTTTGAAGTCTGAGTTATGATCGGACCCACATTCCAGAATTAATGCAATATTAAATAATCAATAAATATGATATTCTAGTCCATGCGCATTCCATTATATGTATTAACACATTGATTGCCGGGATCAATATAACATGGAAATTAAATACGAAATAAATAATACATTTTTTATTGCAGATTTGCAAGCTTGAGAATATTGTGCTATATACCTAACATCTCTTTCCCTTAAATGTAAAATATAGTATTGTGTTTATATTTGCATTTAAAGTGCTACAGACAGGACCCGTATGATTTTTTGGCTCCATTTGCCACTTTGTAGCAATTTAATAACGATTTGCGTTAGTAACATTTACGGGCTTGACAGATCAAAGGCTTAGCTGAGACAGAGTTCAGATTTTGACAGCCCATAGGGATTTTCCGCCTGTAACCCACAGATTGTTTGGGGGTAGCAGAAAGAGGCCAATTTAATAACCGTAACTCTTAAGGGCTCCTTTACGGGCTACAATTTCTTCAGTTGACACATTCCCATTCTGCAGATGGAACTCTCTGTATCCAAAGTCTCCTCCAACCCCAGGAAGCTGATCAACATAAATTAAAATTGTAGATCCCACAGCAGTATAATTTCATACAAAAGCTAACAAAAATAGAGGCTGTATTATTTTTTTACATTCTCAAAACATTTAGTCTGTTGTTAAGGGTAGTTTTTGAAAGAGTATACATAATATATAGGCCTACAGTGGTCCTTTAAATATGGATTTTCCTTCAAAAGGGGGGCATTCAAGAAGCTAAGAAACACAGTATGTGCTCAAATCAATGAGTCATTTCAGCATCATTTATATTCAATACCATTGCTTGTCATATTTATATTATGCTCTGTTGTGGAACTTAATTAGATACACCTTTTTTTACACAGTTTAAAATAAATAAATACATCCCTTTATTGTTGTATTCATGTTTGCTTTAAAGACAGCAGATAATTTGCCATTGTTCCTAACAGGATTAGAAATCTAGGAGGAATGGAACCTTGATTCAATCTAAATGCAAAGAATATGATCCATACACATTTGTGTATAATCAAAAGTCATAGAAATAGTATATAAGGTGAGGGCATGGTCAGAAAGCCAATAATCGTCAGGGTTGCACCTTGGAGGAGCTCCATTATTTTTGTTTTAGAGAATAGTGGGATTTTTAGGTGGAGGTCCTTTTTGTGGGCTGAAGATGAGGAACCAGGGTCTTCAAGCAAGATCTAAGTGTACCAACGTCTACTAACAACACAAATGTGCCCATTTGGGACTATGACTGAGGACTAGGGCATTCTAATTCTCTTCTAACACATGTCTCTAACTGCCTCTCTAGTATATCCTCTTGGATGTCCACCCACCATCTCAAACTCAACATGTCTAAGACTGAACTCCTTATCTTCTCTCCCTCTACCACAGTGTCAGTTCCTCTCATCTCTCTCACTGTCAACAATTACATCATCAACCCCAGCTCTCAAGCCCGATGTCTTGGGGTTGTACTGGACCTCGCTCTGTCTTTCATTCCTCACATACAATCGCTAACTAAATCTTGTCTTCTCCATCTAAAAAACATCTCCAGAATTCAACACTATCTTACGCAAGACACAACTATGGAGAAAGTTTATTCAGGAATGTGGGAGAAATACAACAGATTAATGAGTTCAAGATACTAATGTATATTCAAGATACAGAGTAAACTTTGCAAATGGGTGGACACAGAGAGATGTGGTTCCCTTTAACAGACCCCCATGGTATAACTATAACATAGGGGTCCTCAAGGAACAACCATGGTTATAATTACTGATACTATGGGGGGCCGTTGAACACCCCATGGAATGGGATTAGCGTTAGGTGCTATTATGGTCTGTTGAGGACTACTGTTGCACAGAAGTAACTTTTAATTTCCATGGGGATCCATAGGGTCCCCCATGGTTATAGTTCAATATATAACAGGAGTCTGTGGAGACCCCCAAGGTATAGAAATTAATTGTTAGATGCCATGGGGTCTGTATGAACCCCCATAATTGTACTTCAGCTGGGTATCCCCCAGTATTGGGTAGGAAGAGGAAATTCTTGAACCCCTGGGCTCATAGGGATAGTAGCAGGGGCGGCCCGTCCATTGGGGCGTCAGGGCAAACGCCCCCCCAAATATTTTCTTCACCCTGCAATAAAAAAAACACAACAATGTATTAGTATAACCCAAAAACAAATAAATATAAGGTGTACATCATCATTTCAAGTCTAAATAGTATTAAAATGAATTAAAGTTAGAAAAGGGACACTGTCACTTTAAAATAACTCTTGCGCTACATTAACTAATGCTGTGTATCTATCTATCGCCCCCTGCCTGCACCCTGTGTGATCAAATTACAATAGTTACACTGTGTACACTAACCTTTAGACTCTTCTCTTCTCTTCAATGAGTCCTGGCCTGGCCCACTGACCGTTAATGCATGCCGCCCACCATCACAGTGACGATATGCATGGGCGGTCATAAATGTATCAATTAATAAATGACAGTCTTCCATCATTGACCAATCAATGATGGAAGGCTGTCCAGTTACTAAGTGATAAATCTAAACCCACCCAGACCGTTAGCCCTGAGCGCCCGCCAGCAAATAGAGCCTCGAGTTTGATTTTGATTGACTGATACAGTCAATAAAACCACCAGTTCCCTGTCCCTTCCCCCTTTCTGTTTCCTGACCCTGGTCACGCTGAGACTGAGAGACCTCCCTGGCTGAATCTACTCATCTGCTCTGCCTGCCTAACACAGTAAGTCTACACCTGCCTCTGCCTGGCACCTGCCCCTGCCCCTGGCCAAACCAAAACCCCTAGTAGCCCCTAATAAAAGTTAGGGGTGACCAGTTACCCCCAGTCCCCCACTATGCCTGCCTGGCCTGCCAGTGACACCTACCCAGCCACCCACCAACTACCACCGACGACCCTAGGCCTACAATGCCTGGTGCCAGTGCCACCCCCAGCCATCACCCCCATGTGGCCTGTGCCACCCCCGATCAGGCCTGCCCTATGCTAGCCTAGCTATGCCATCATGCCACCACCGGATTACACCGATCACGGGATCGGGGTAGTCGGGTGGTGAGCGGGGTGGCACAGGCCCACATGGGGGTGATCGGATCACCCCCTTGATGAGGCCTGTGCCACCCCTGATGATGACCTCCATGTATGCCACCCTGCCCGAGGCCCGATCACCACCGGGCCCCCGGCACCACCCCGATGCGGCCTATGCTACCCCGGGTATTCGGGCAGTGAGCGGGGTTGACCAGGCCACATGGGGGTGGATGTTCACCCCCATGAGGCCTGTGCCACCCCTGGTCGTGGCCTATGGGCGACCGATGGGCGCCTGACCGTGACCGACCCCACCCTGGATGAACCATTAACCAACTACCTAACCCCCCCCCCCCCCCCCCCTATTTTTATTCCATTTTTAGAAGTAACAGGCATGTATATGTGCATGTCACTTCTAAAGATAAAATAAAAATAAGGGAAGGGAAAAAAAAAATACAGTAACAACATTATTACAATTAATTTACACACAGTAAGCAAACACATTGTTAGTAACACAACACATCGTATACAAAAATAAACAGCTTTAAACAAACATTAATAAAAAATAAAATAAACAGCACATACACACATTGTTAGTACAGTTAGTAACACAACACATTGTATACAAAAATAAACAGCTTTAAACAAACATTAATAAAAAATAAAATAAACAACAGCACATACTTACCTGTAAAATTGACCCCTCCAGCGTTGGCCTTCTGTCCTCTCTGGATATAGTCATGATGAAAAATAAATAATCCATGTTGATTGAAGCCAATGATCAAAAATTAAATAATCCATGTTGATTGAAGCCAATGATCAAAAATAAAATAATCCATGTTGATTGAAGCCAATGATCAAAAATAATCCAATCTTGATTGAAGCCATTGTCCATCCATCCATTCTAGCCCATTGAAAGAGGCCTCCAAAAAAAAAAACCGACGCTCTAAAAAAAAAAAAACAACACACTAAAAAGAGCTCCTCCTACAAGGAGCCCCTCCCGCGATTAATTGTTTTTTTCCCACGGTCTGCTATATATACTAATTTTTGAAGGACTCTGATTGGCTGAAATTTTTGATTGACATCGATTTCAACCAATGAGAGTCTTTAAAAAATTAGCAAATCAGCAAGCAGGTATGGAAGCCTGTAAGGGTAAAAAAGGTTAGTGTGAACTTGTTTGACCCTGTATGTATTATACATATTACAGGGCTATTTTATGTGATATACATGTTACAGGATAATATCCTGTAACATGTATAGCCAAAAAATAGCACTGTAATATGTATAATACATACAGTGTAATAGAAATGCATGAACAATATAATATATCATGAAATAAAGAACATCAATTAATCAAATAATAAATATCAATTAATATATATTGTTGTATGTATATGTTTATGTATATTTATGTGTAATTTTTTATATATATATATATATATATATATATATATATATATATATATATATAAATTAATATCAAAATATCACAATAAATAAATATATATATATATATATATATATATATATATATATATATATAACAATTTGATATATATATATATATATATATTTATTTATTGTGATATATTGATATCAATTTTTATATATATATATATATATATATATATATATATATATATATATATATATATATATATATATATATTTATATATATATATATATATTTTTTTTTTTTTGGGCCTATATGTTATTTAAGGTTTTTAAGGTACGGTTGGGGCCTATATGGTCCCAATTTGTTATTTAGGGTTTTTAAGGTACGGTTGGGGCCTATATGGTCCCAATTTGTTATTTAGGGTTTTTAAGGTGCGGTTGGGGCCTATATGGTCCCAATTTGTTATTTAGGGTTTTTAAGGTACGGTTGGGGCCTATATGGTCCCAATTTGTTATTTAGGGTTTTTAAGGTGCGGTTGGGGCCTATATGGTCCCAATTTGTTATTTAGGGTTTTTAAGGTACGGTTGGGGCCTATATGGTCCCAATTTGTTATTTAGGGTTTTTAAGGTGCGGTTGGGGCCTATATGGTCCCAATTTGTTATTTAAGGTTTTTAAGGTGCGGTTGGGGCCTATATGATCCCAATTTGTTATTTAGGGTTTTTAAGGTGCGGTTGGGGCCTATATGGTCCCAATTTGTTATTTAAGGTTTTTAAGGTGCGGTTGGGGCCTATATGGTCCCAATTTGTTATTTAGGGTTTTTAAGGTACGGTTGGGGCCTATATGGTCCCAATTTGTTATTTAAGGTTTTTAAGGTACGGTTGGGGCCTATATGGTCCCAATTTGTTATTTAAGGTTTTTAAGGTACGGTTGGGGCCTATATGGTCCCAATTTGTTATTTAGGGTTTTTAAGGTACGGTTGGGGCCTATATGGTCCCAATTTGTTATTTAGGGTTTTTAAGGTACGGTTGGGGCCTATATGGTCCCAATTTGTTATTTAGGGTTTTTAAGGTACGGTTGGGGCCTATATGGTCCCAATTTGTTATTTAGGGTTTTTAAGGTGCGGTTGGGGCCTATATGGTCCCAATTTGTTATTTAAGGTTTTTAAGGTGCGGTTGGGGCCTATATGGTCCCAATTTGTTATTTAAGGTTTTTAAGGTGCGGTTGGGGCCTATATGGTCCCAATTTGTTATTTAGGGTTTTTAAGGTACGGTTGGGGCCTATATGGTCCCAATTTGTTATTTAGGGTTTTTAAGGTGCGGTTGGGGCCTATATGGTCCCAATTTGTTATTTAGGGTTTTTAAGGTACGGTTGGGGCCTATATGGTCCCAATTTGTTATTTAGGGTTTTTAAGGTGCGGTTGGGGCCTATATGGTCCCAATTTGTTATTTAAGGTTTTTAAGGTGCGGTTGGGGCCTATATGATCCCAATTTGTTATTTAGGGTTTTTAAGGTGCGGTTGGGGCCTATATGGTCCCAATTTGTTATTTAAGGTTTTTAAGGTGCGGTTGGGGCCTATATGGTCCCAATTTGTTATTTAGGGTTTTTAAGGTACGGTTGGGGCCTATATGGTCCCAATTTGTTATTTAAGGTTTTTAAGGTACGGTTGGGGCCTATATGGTCCCAATTTGTTATTTAAGGTTTTTAAGGTACGGTTGGGGCCTATATGGTCCCAATTTGTTATTTAGGGTTTTTAAGGTACGGTTGGGGCCTATATGGTCCCAATTTGTTATTTAGGGTTTTTAAGGTACGGTTGGGGCCTATATGGTCCCAATTTGTTATTTAGGGTTTTTAAGGTACGGTTGGGGCCTATATGGTCCCAATTTGTTATTTAGGGTTTTTAAGGTGCGGTTGGGGCCTATATGGTCCCAATTTGTTATTTAAGGTTTTTAAGGTGCGGTTGGGGCCTATATGGTCCCAATTTGTTATTTAAGGTTTTTAAGGTGCGGTTGGGGCCTATATGGTCCCAATTTGTTATTTAGGGTTTTTAAGGTACGGTTGGGGCCTATATGGTCCCAATTTGTTATTTAGGGTTTTTAAGGTGCGGTTAGGGCCTATATGGTCCCAATTTGTTATTTAGGGTTTTTAAGGTGCGGTTGGGGCCTATATGGTCACACTTGCTCTTTTAAGGTTTTAAACGTTACAGTTTGGGTCTTAAACGTTCTAATGTTTTTTTTTTTGTTTTCTATAACTTCCCAGGTGCAAACTATCTGTGGAATCAGATTTCTTTGGACTCGTTGGTTGACTTACTGGACGTGAATACCCCGAGAAGGAGCGTCAACTGTTGGTGAGTATATGGTCACACTTGGACTTTTAAGGTTTTAAAAGTTACGGTTTGGGTCTTGAGATTTCTAATGTTTTTTTTGTTGTTTTCTATCACCCCCCAGGTGCAAACTATCTGTGAAAGCAGATTTGTTTGGACTCGTTGGTTGACTTACTGGACGTGAATACCCCGAGAAGGAGCGTCAACTGTTGGTGAGTATCATTGCCTTTAATTTTCCGTCCATGTGTATAGGTGCAAATTTGATGGTGATGTAGTCTTGTCACATGAGGGTTTGCAATCTGTAATGTATACCAATGAAATCAACACACTGTTATTTTTAAGTAATTTTGTGACATAATATAAATTAATATACCGTGATCTCTTTCTTTTATTGGTATCAATATCAGAAATGAATACTATTGACTCTCTACTTGTGAAGCCTTTCGCCACCCTAACCTATGAGGAGAAGGTGGAAGTAAAACGGTTAGGAGCTGACCAACCAGAGATAAATCTGCAGCAAATCGCAAGAGATAGAGGGAAGCAATATGTCCGTAATTTCAATACTGAATGGTACAAGAAGAACGACTGGCTTTCTGGAAGCGTTTCTAGGAAGTCCTTATATTGTTTCCCATGCATCCTATTTGGTGGTGACGCTGCTTGGACCAAAACTGGAGTGACTGACGTCAAACATCTAGCTGACAAATTGGCAAAACACAAAAGTTCTAAAGCTCACTTGGATAACAGGATCAAGTTTGAGATGCTTGGACAGGCGAACATTGCTGTTCAACTGGACCAAGGATACCAAGTCAGCATTCAAAAACACAACGAAGAAGTGGCTAAGAACCGGTACATCCTTTCGAAGATAATTGATTGTGTTCGCTTTTGTGGCGCCTTTGAACTGGCATTAAGAGGACACGACGAGAGTGAAACATCGCTAAATCCAGGAGTGTTTAGAGGCCTGGTGGATTTGGTTGGCAGTATCGATAGTGCAATGGAACAGCATTTGAAGACTGCAACTGTGTTTAAGGGCACTTCCAAAACCGTGCAGAATGAGCTACTGGACTGCATGCATGAAGTTATAAAGGAAGTGATTCACCAAGAGCTTAAGGAAGCCCAGTTTGTGGCAATCCAAGCGGATGAAACAACCGATATTTCCGCTAGGACACAGTGCGTTGTAGTCTATCGCTACATTGACAAGAAGCATCAAGTGGTGGAAAGATTTGATGGCTTCACGGAAATGAAATCAACGGATGCAGACTCCATTGCTGCTGTTGTGCTGGAAACACTGAATACTGTTCTCCCAGAGCCAGAAGACAAGAAGAAACTCATAGCTCAAAGCTATGATGGTGCCAGTGTGATGCGTGGAGATCAAGGAGGAGTTCAAAGAAAAATAAAAGACGTTTACCCGAACGCACACTACGTCCATTGCTATGCTCACCAACTGAACCTAATAATGGAGAAAGCAGTTTCAAGGATTGGAAGAGTTAGAGTTTTTTTTTCAAACATAGGCGGCATACCATCTTTTTTTTCACGCTCTCCAAAAAGGACTGGAGTTCTGGATGAGGTAGTTGGTAGAAGACTTCCAAGAGGTGCACCAACACGATGGAACTTCAACGTTAGGACCGTGAACGTGATCTACGAGAACAGAGATGCGCTACTTGAGTGTTTCCAGACAATTGAAGCATGTCTAAACTTTGATCCAACATCTATACGGGAAGCCGCAGGTTTCATTGGAATGCTGGAAGACAGGGAGTTCCTTTACTTCCTTAAATTATTTCATTTAATAATGCCACATGTAGACATCCTCTATAGTCAGCTTCAGAAGCGAGACACGGATACTGTTTATATCAAAAAAGTCACAGAAGACTTTGTCGCCAGCATCCAGAAAATCCGTAATTCTGTGGAAGAGATAGAAGCAAGTTTGCCAAGCGATCTAACAGTCAACAGACGGAGTGCGGAGATCTCAACCTTGAGACAACTTTCAAGAGAGGTATGTGACATAGTGGTGGTTCATGCAAAAGAACGATTTTCATTTTCAAATCACCTAGTCAGTGCCAAACTTGTTCAAAGTGACTTGTATAAAACCCATGGCACTTGCTTTCCAACCCAAGCTCTGGAAGACACCGTGCAAGCATATCCAATACTGAAGAAGGAACAATTACGCACTGAGCTGTCACTTATGTATGGGAAGACAGAGTTTCATACTTGTACAAGTGCTGTTGCTCTGCACAAACTTTTCCATCAATTTAATCTGCAGAATGATTTCACAGAGACAGTAAAATTATTAAGAATCCTGATTACAACACCAATGACTACTGCAGAATCAGAAAGATGCTTCTCAACATTGAAGAGGATAAAAACCTTTTTAAGAAGCACCATGTCCCTGGAGCGGTTGAATGCATTGGCGATGCTCTCAATGGAAAAGCAACTGATTTCCGAGATCCCACACTTCAATGAAAAAACCATTGAGAAGTTTTGTTCTTTGAAAGATCGCCGTGCAAAATTAAAATACAAGTGATTGAAGCAAAGAAGAATGCATACCCCCAAGGTGTGCAAAGATAAACTGCGTTAAGCAGCACCACCTCACACTACCAAACATAACTAGTGGTAAGTAAAGTATGAACGGTGTGTGGGTGTGCATATGGAAGGAGCTATGAAAGGTGTGTGCATGGTCAGTAACAATTGTTGAAGCCTTGGCGTGGTTTGAAGGAATTGGAGGCACTTCCAAGGGTAGCTGTCACTTGTGTACAGGAAGCAAGAATTCCATGTCTGTACAAGTGCTGTTGCTCTGCAGCAACTTTAGCATCAATTTAATCTACATAATCTAACAGAGTGAGTGAAGCTATAAGGAATCCTGCTTACAACAACGAAGACTACTAAAGAACCAGAAAGATGCTTCTCCACATTGAAGAGGATCAAAAAAGTAATTAAAAAGCACCATGGCCCTGTAGCGGTTAAATGCATTGGTTTGAAGGAATTGGAGGCACCTTCAAGGGTACGTAAAGTTCTCAGAAATGGCACCACCTCACTACCAAAAATAACTAGTGGTAAGTAAAGTATGAATGGTGTGTGGGTGTGCATATTGAAGGAGCTATGAAAGGTGTGTGAATGGTCAGTAACAATTGTTGAAGCCTTGGCGTGGCGTTACTGCTCATATGGTTATCCATATGCTAATTCAACGTGTTTGTTTGACATTGATTATTGTGTGGTCTAAACAGAAGTGAAATGTTGTTGTTTTCTTGAATCCCAAGGTCCACTGGTTTGGGCCTATGCAGTGCTGATTGGTCTTCTAAGGTATGTTTGAGGCCTATATGGTCCCACTTGGTCTTCTAAGGTATGTTTGGGGCCTATGGTCACACTTGGTCTTCTAAGGTATGTTTGAGGCCTATATGGTCAAACTTGGTCTTCTAAGGTATGTTTGGGGCCTATATAGTTCCACTTGGTCTTCTAAGGTATGTTTGGGGCCTATGGTCACACTTGGTCTTCTAAGGTATGTTTGGGGCTTATATAGTCACACTTGGTCTTCTAAGGTATGTTTGGGGCCTATATAGTCACACTTGGTCTTCTAAGGTATGTTTGGGGCCTATAGTCACACTTGGTCTTCTAAGGTATGTTTGGGGCCTATATAGTCACACTTGGTCTTCTAAGGTATGTTTGGGGCCTATATGGTTCCACTTGGTCGTTTAATGTTTTTTAAGTATGGTTTTGTTCTTGAATGGTATGATTGATTTGCTTGTTTTCTTCCAACCCCAGGTGCAAACCCTATGTGGCTGCAGATTTGTTTCTACTCATTGGTCAACTTAATGAACGTGAATACCCTGAGAAGAAGAGCCGACTAATGGTAGGTGTCACTCCTTTAATTTTTCTGTTAATACGTATAGGTGCAATTATGATATTGCTGTAGTCTTGTCACATGAGTTTTTTCAATCTATATTGTATACCAATGAATTTAACACATTGTTACTTTACTTCTTGACATTTCTGCATTGCAGATCATGTATTTCAATGGGCTTCACAAGCATAAGGTCATTGGGCGGGGCTTATAAAGGTCATTATGACGTCAGGGGGAGGAGTTATAAAAATGGGTGTGGTTTGAAAAAGGGGGAGTGGCTATGTTTCGCCCTGTCGCCCCTCCAACTTGAAAAGTCACCAGCCGCCACTGGATAGTAGGTATTGAGAGGGGATCACCTGCATCATGGGTATTAAACCCTTAAAGGCATATCTAAATTTCCTTGTTTTTCCATTTTTCCAATCTAACACATAGGGCCTCATTAAATTCTCCCTCGTAGTTCTCTCAGTCCTCGCAAAAGGCAGTTTTTTTGCTGTTTGTGAGGACTGAATCTCTTGCAGCCTGCTTTGCGAGATGACTACGAAAAATGGCCAAGAATAAACTCAGAGAGAGCTATCGAGTCACACGCAGCCATAAATCTACGATTGATTCTCGCATCTCGGAAGAATCCCTACGAGCACAAGTGCAAGCAAGGGATCCTAAAGCCTCTACGTGCTGCCTTGGAGCAGCCCGAGACAGCCGTGTGAGGCTCCCCCCTGCTCCCTACACACATCCCCATGCTGCAGGGGTCTCTATCGGGACCCCCGCAGCCCCCACACATTAACCCCTTGCAGCGGGGGTCCCCGATCTGCATCGATCAGGCCCACGCTGCATTTAAAAAATTTAAATTCCCAGCCGCGGCTCCATAAAGGGCCCGCGGCACACTATTTCTAATCCTGGCCGCGGCACCTAAAATTAACCCCCCTCTATGCTGGGGGTCCCCATAAGCACTTATTTAACCCCATAATTGATGGGGGTCAATACAGACCCACATAAGCACTTAATTTACCCCATAACTCATGGGGGTCAATACAGACCCCCATAAGCACTTAATTAACTGCATAATTAATGGGGGTCAATACAGACCCCCATAAGCACTTAATTAACCCAATAACTCATGGGGGTCATTACAGACCCCCATAAGGCCTTAATTAACCCTATAACTCATGGGGGTCAATACAGACCCCCATAAGCACTTAATTAACCCTGTCACTCATGGGGGTCAATACAGACCCCCATAAGCACTTAATTAACCCTATAACTCATGGGAGTCAATACAGACCCCATAAGCCTCTATTTAACCCCATCAGTCCCATAAGGGTATATTATGACCCTTATGGGGCTGTTAAAACCCTAACATTAACCACATAAGTGCCACGACGGTCCACAAGGACCATCATGATACTAACTACAAACACTACACTATAACCCCCAATAAACCATTAAATCTAAACTAACCCCCTCTACACTAATCTATTAACACTTACACTACCTACCTACACAACCTACCCCTAATAAACCCCCCCACCACTCTAATTACAAAAAATAAAAAAAACACCTACCTTACAGAAAATAAAAAAACCTGCAGAAAAAAAAATTACACACCTGAAAAGGAAAGACAGACATACACAATACAATACATAATACAATACATTACATTACATACAATACATTACATACAACGTATTACATATAATACAAATAAAATACCCCCTATCTATCTAACATACAATCTATTTACTATACAATAAATCCTAACTATATCAAATACATCCCCCTACCTATCTAATATACAATACATCCTAACTACATTCATAAATCCTAATACTAAGCTAAAATAAAATAATTAAAATCCTAACTACATCCAGAAACCCTAATACTAAGCTAAAATAAAATAATCAAAATCCTAACTACATACACAAACCCTAATTCTAAGCTAAAATAAAATAATTAAGACCACTTACCTTTGAGATGTCCCTTCAGATCACCAACCTAGGGGTAAAACAAAACAAAAATTAGTACAACACATTAACATAAATTAAATAAACATTATACATATTCTAAATATTCTACTCACGTTTCCAGCATATCCCGTCCTTCTTTTCTTCTACGGCGCGGCCCTGTTAAAAACAACACAATACATTACAACACATACAGACACAAAATAAAATAAACATATAAACATATAAATATACATTCAACTAACCTCCCCGCGATGTCGCCGGCCTCCTCCTCTTCAGCTCCGGCTGGGGCCTGGAACCATCCGCGCTCTAAAAAAATAAAAATAAAAAAACTAACAGAGGTCTGCACTCGCAGACCTTCCCGACGCTAATGAGCCTCCAGGAGAAAATGAGCTAATGACCCTCCGCAGGTTCCTTCAGCCAATCACAATGGGATACACCCCCACGGAGTGATTGGGTGAAGACATCTGCGCATTCTCAGTGGCTGTAATACTGACTGACATTGGGAAATTGAAAAATTGAAATGCAGCTGGGTCACGATCAGTGCCGATCGGGGCCCCCGTTGCAAAGGGTTAATGTGGGGGGGCTGCGGGGTCCCTATGGACCCCTGCAGCAAGGGGTTAATGTGGGTACACTTTGGGGGTCCCAATTGGGACCCCCAGCATAGAGGGGGGTTAATTTTAGGTCCTGGGCCGGGATTGTTAAGGAGCCGCGGTGGGGAATTTAAAAGTTTTATATGCAACGGAAGCCTGATCGGTGCCGATCGGGGACCCCTGCTGCAAGGGGTTAATGTGTGGGGGCTCTTCAGGAGGCCCGATGGGGACCCCTGCATAGAGGGGGTTAATTTTAGGTGTCGGGGGGTGGTTGGAGTACCCCCCACGGCAGGGCTTATGTGTGGGACTGCCGCGGAGGTCCCATTTAGGACCCCTGCACTAATTGATGAGGTGCGGGAGCCTGCGAGATCATCTCGCAGGCTGTCACTCCTCATGTACATTATCGCAGTGATCACACGGACGGCCCTGCTGCGTAGCTCACACGTTGCTCGTAGCTGGGCTATTGTAATAGCGTTGTAACTTTCAGAAATTTTGAAGTACGTAGGGTTTAAGTAGAAGCCTCTTATTTACGAGACTGGAATTTAATAAGGCTGATAATGTTTATATCAGAAACACACATTACATTGAGTCGTTCTATACACATACAGACTTATTTTAT
Organism: Discoglossus pictus; assembly: GCA_027410445.1. NCBI lineage: Eukaryota > Metazoa > Chordata > Amphibia > Anura > Alytidae > Discoglossus > Discoglossus pictus. The sequence goes on along the minus strand of CM050164.1, from coordinate 147,714,199 downwards.
TTAAAAATAAAACTTGTTTTCCACACCCCCAGATCGGCTTACATAGGCACAATGAACATCCCAATAGAAACACTGCATTTGGGTATAGATTGTAACCCTTTACTAACCTTCAAGCTAACAGCAGCACAATGCAGAGATAACACAGCAGTATCCGGGCTCCTCCTTACTTCATGTTCCTAGGTGGAAACATGACTACACATCCCATGATTCTTTGGTGCACAAACTGGTTTTACAGATTGATAAAATGTATTAGCTGCCTATGATTAGCCAAAACCAAATATTAATTGTATGCCAATTTTAGTAGGGATATCTAGGGGTGAGTTTGATAATGTTTATTTTGGTATTTGTTTTATGCAAAAAATGTTTGCCTACACCACTGATTCTCCTCTATTGATGGCTTAATAATTCAGAAAACCTAAATATGCCTTAACTGTGTTGGATTTGAGCCTCAAACTTATATCATCTGTTTTGACACATGTAGGCTTGTCAGAAGCATTTTGTTCCTCTATGGGTGGGTAAAAGTAGACATGGACTTTTGCAAAAAATCCCAGCACACGTAGGGACAGGTACACTGGGGTTACGATTTTTGGTACCTCACAAGCATTCAGAAGGCATTTCTCATAGGTTTTCTTATGGTGTGTAATGTGATTGTTGGTAGCTTTTTTCAAATAAAGATGGAATGGATGATATACAGAGTAACACAGTACTGCATTCTTATGATTTTAGTATATGGGTATTTTGACTTGGAAAAATAAAACTTTACATTGACTTTTATCATCCCATTTCTTCTCTGACTTTCTCTTCTCATCCCTCTCTTTCCATTTCTACATCAACCCCTTTCATTTTCTTATTTTTTCTTGTCTCTTATTCTCACCTCTCACATCCTTTTCTTATAATATTAATGTTCCTACCTTCATACTTTCTAAATATATTGTCAACTGGTGTAAAGCTTGTTGGAACTCAGATTTCATATCCTACTCTTTAGATATGTCATTCTATTGAACTCTATTATCCAGAATATGGGAGCCATGGTTGTTGCCAGTAGGGAGGTAGCCATATGCTGTGCCAAGTAATCCTTTTCGGGGATTATACTCTGTGTTAGCAGTCATGCTCACTGTCTCTGATATTGGATATTTGATAAAAAGAATATCCTACAGTGCCTAGCACAAATATTGGCATTCTTAGTAAAGACAAGCAAAATAAAAAAACATTGAAAAATATGTATTTGTTGTTTATCACTTTCAACTTACACTGAGTTAAAAACATTCAAAGAAGGAAAATCCTTATAAAAAATAAGCAATTTTCTCACAAACACGCTGGTGGGTAAATTGATGGTAACTGTCCTAAAAGCACATAGGGATCAGGGGAGCTAGAACACATATAAAACATTTAAAATAAAACTATAAAAACATGGCTCTGGATACAAGTTTTCCTAATTTGTTTTCTTTGAGGCATCTGGCGTTTTTTTTTTTTTCAACAGTTAAATCGGGCCCATAGCCGCCAGTGGATTGAAGGTCCTTGCAACTAGAAACAGGTTTTGATCTCTGCTTTGTGCTATTGCTAACAAGCTGTATATGAAACTGTAAATAGCTGAACGCAGCACATTTACACCCTGATATTTCAGCTCTGCTGCTTCTCACTGTGCTGCAGTTGTCAAGTCAGTTGCAAACACCTGGGAATCCTACAAGACCTTTGGAGAATTCACTTTGTAAAATTCATGGTGTTTCTCTTTCTTTAACCTTGACCTTACTGCCGGATCCCAAGATAATAAGACCCACTGTGTCAAAGCATGATGGAGTACACCAGTGGGTTTAAGAGTTAAAGGACCAGTTCACTTCCAAGTTTCACATCATGCATTTAAATATTGTATTAACAGGGACTCTTAAACCATTTTTTGTTTCAAATATATATTTTAACTACAATAATTAAATAATTGTATTCTCCTCAATGCAATTCTCATGTAAAATGTACACTTCACTTACTTCTAAGAAGCCCATAGTTTTATATATATATACTAGTTTAGCCCATATACTAGTTTTTCACCTTTTTGAATTGCCCCCTTTCTTCCTATTTTCTCTAATACAGGTGCCGTGTTTTAAAACTTTGACATTTGTCCATGCTCCCAGGGTGGGGCATCACACTGCCCTTATAATTCTGCTGTATGCGAACAAACAACATGTCACTGTCTGCTTGCTACCAGTCTTGCACTGGCAGTGCAAAACCTCTCCCTGTGGTTGTGACCTTAGGTCACAGCTGTGAAAGATGACATCTATGTGAAACAGAACAGGAAGAAAAGGGGCAGTCCCAGAACATGGAAAACTTTATCCCTCATTAGAAGTAAGAGAAGTTTAAATTTTATATGACATTTTGTTCTGTCTGGTGTCCATTTAAATTGAGCGACACAGCAAATGCCCAGCTATTGTAGAAGTGATTAGAACATGTATAAATAACTATAATTACATTTGGTTGGTATGAGTTGTAGTGTTAGATAATCAAGCTTGAAAGGTGATGGAGAATCTATTCAGATAGATAATGTATGATATATATTATATAGTATATTGTATGTATAATTGTTATGCAGTAATAGTTAATGTTATCTTGACCTTTCCATTATAATGTACTATTCATGGGTTTATAACTTTCCATTGGTTTAACTAATCTGTGTACATTTTTTTAATTTTTGGAGGGTTTGAGGACTTTTTTATAAAATTCTGTTTAATTTTAAGTTATATTTTGTTACATATCATGTCTGAGACTGTGGCGGTTTCTATAATAATTCTACAGTTTTTTTTACAATTAAATTGTTTATAAAATACTATTTAGGTTTCAAACATTACAAACACACACAATAAAATGGAGGGCGGGGCAAAGTAACAGTTCACTGATTGGGCTGCCTTAAATAAAATAATAATGGTTACAGAAAAACTTTGCAGCCACTTAAAAAAAACATTAAAAAAACTGTACAAAACATACACTTGTTTTGCTTCCTTTAATTCTCCTGAGAAGCTCTCTTTGTGAAAGCTCAAACAAACATGACCTCTACCTGGACACAATGTACAAGGAGATGGCTGTACTGAGTGCAATCCTCAGAAACTCTGCTCACTGACAATTTAAAGTTCTGTATTGCTATTAATCCACTAGACACAGCTCTTTTTATGAGAGAGCTTTGTGTTTACTTTTTTTTAAATAAATCCAAAGTTAATCCAAATTCAAAGTTAAATCCATAGCACTGGTAGCCAACATAAACAACTTTTGATTTCTTTCTAAAGACACTGGGCTCTCCCATATTGCTTTAAGGGCCTTTGGTCAGTGGAAAGTTGGTTTCTCTGCTAAACACATTGATGTGTCAGTTATTACATATATCTTGGTATTTATTTGATCATAAGTTTGCATGTGTCTATGTCTGCATTTGTGTAATTATGCCTGCAAACATTTGAAATATTGAATATTTAATGACTATAGTAAGTTCCACTTGCATTTACAAATAATCTAACCTTTTTATTTTACGATATAATAATGTATGTTAATAAATGTATGTAACATCAGCTGCATATGTTCACAGAACATTTTAAAGTTTAGCAAAATAGAATTATACAGGAATTAAACAGGACTGAACAGGAATTGAATACAAACAAGGCAATCATATTTTATCTTTATTTTTATATATTCTATTACTTTTTTGCTTACACATTGTGTCACAATTTTTCCTCACACTTTCTTATTCTTTATAACCTCCTGCATCTTTCTCAGACTCTTCTTCTCAATTTCTCCACATCATATCTCCAACAACATAACCATCTTACCTTTTTGCTTTCCTCTACTCTTCTTTGCTCCCACGAGCTCCACTCTTTCCTCTAGTCACCATCTCCTTCCTTTCTAAAGCTCAAAATCAGAAATGCTTCGGTAAGCCCCACTCCCATCTTCTCTCACTTCTTCCTCTCTGGCTGCTGGCGATATATCCCCTATCCCAGCCCCCTCACTCATTTCCATGCACAGCCTCCATGGCAGCAAAAACCCAAAACATCCATAATTTAATATCCAACACGTGTCAGAAACCATCTATGTTTGCCCTTTCCTGTGCCCTTCAATAAAAAAAACAATAGCCCTTCAATGTTTAGTCCTAGGTCCCCTCCTATTCTCCTTCATCTATGTATCTTCCCTTGGTACCCTGATGAAATCTTTTGTATTTCATTATAATCTATATGCAGATGACACTCAAATCTGCCTCTTGGCGCCAGATCTATCCTCCTCTCTATAGCATATCCTCCTGGATGTCCACCCATCAACTCAAACTCAACATGTCAAAGATCTTCCCACCCTCTACCATAGCTCCCACCAATGGCAGATATAGTTCATAGGGGGCCCGGTGCAAAAAAAATATATATACCGTATTTTTCCGTCAATAAGATGAAATTTGTGGGCAAAATTTTGACCTTTAAATTGGGGTGTCATCTTATACACGGAAAACAGCCAGGCAGTGCTGGGAGTTTGCGCAGCTAGATGATGCTGACGCAGTCCTGCATTTTGGTATGTAGATATTTGCCTGTATATCTTTGTGTGTGCACAGATCTCTCATTAGCTATATGTCTATAACTGTGTGTGCCCAGATCTGTCTGTGTATAACCATGTGCCCAGATCCATAGACAGCTGTCTGTGTATAACCATGTGCCCAGATCCATAGACAGCTGTCTGTGTATAACCATGTGCCCAGATCCATAGACAGCTGTCTATGTATAACTGTGTGCCCAGATCTGTAGTTAGGTGTGTGTATATATTTATTTGGCTGTTTTGTATACTCCTGTGTGTATCCTGCAGTCCCATTCTCACATTTGTCACAGAGGCAGCACTGCGACAGCGCTGTTCATCAACAGAACACATCCATGCAGAGCAGAAGAGAACATGACACACGCACCCACACCCCATATTACAGTGCTGCCGTGTGCTTCTTGCCCTTTGCCTTGGGGCTGTACAGTCTGATTTCCTGTGCAGCAGGCGATCATCTTATGACTGTGGTACATCCTCACCATGTTCAGTCTGATGGACAAATGGCACAAGGAGCCCCAGCAGCCTCCACTGCACCCCCGGGCGCTCCCCACTGGGCATGGTGCACACACATAGCCCAGCAAACCAAAACAGGAAGGAAGATGTGTGGGAGGCAAATGCACATGCCATGCCCTCCTCCGCTCCGCACAGAGGTGCTCCACCACCAACCAACACAGCACCAGTGCACTTAGTAAGTTATTCTTATCAGGGACTTGATTCCCTATTTATTTTAATTTGGGGGTCAAAAAAACAGGTGTTGTCTTATACATGGGGCCATTTTATAGACGGAAAAATACAGTATATATAAATGTACATATACATATGTACCGGATGAACAAATACACAGCGCATGTTTTAATCTGGCTGAGATACATAGATGATCTCTTTTTTATTGTGGGACAAGTCTGAGGAACTTTTTGATGAGTATATACAACAACTTAATCATAATGATCTCAATCTAAAATTTACATATCACTTGGATCCTAATCGCATTGACTTTTTGGACATAACCATCTACAGAGGTCTCAACAGACTGCCACAAATAGCTTACTCCACAACGCCAGTTCACCCATACCATCAAACAAAAGAGCTATTCCCTTGAATTTATACATCTGAGATGTAATTGCTCCGAAGTCGACATGTTCCAAATAAGGGCACAAGAACTACGTAATCTCCTCAAACAGAGAGGCTATAGCAATAGGCAAACAAAGAAGGCCTATCATCGTCCCCTATATATTGAGAGAGACACACTTTTAACCCCCAAAACTAACAGAACACCCGACGAGAATATCAGTCATTGGATCCTACAATGCCCAATAGAGGCAAATTCTGAGCATACTCAATAAACACATACATATCTTGAGAACCGACGATGACCTTAAATTGTGGTTAAAAGAAGGGATCAAGGCGAGCTAAAGGAGATCTCCATCCCTGAAAGACGTCTTGGTACCCAGTCACTTTGTCAAAATATTCGGCAATATTCGCAAGAAGACATATATAAAGGGTAATTATCAGTGGGCACATTGCAAGGTATGTCCACATATCAAGAAAGTGAAAACATTTCAGGACAGTATGGGACAAAAGCATAAAGTGCAACAATGTTTTAACTGCAGTTCTAAACAAGTCATATACGTCATGGAATGTCCCTGTCCTTTACCTAAGTATTACGTGGGGATGACCTCACGAGAAATGTGCAAACGTCTTGGTGAACATATTTGAAACATTAGCAACAGCAAAAAAGACTTGGAGAATAATAAAAAACTAACATCAGTTGCAAGACATTTTTGGCAATTACACAACTGTGATCCCTCAAAGTTGAAGTGTTGGATGATCCAGCAGGTCAGTTTAGGCATTAGGTGGGAATCTGGGGAATGCCCTCCTAAGAGCTGAATGCAAGTGGATATTTTTATTAAACTCAAGTGCCACAGGGGGACTGAATGAAGCCATCAATTACACCGTTTTTCTATAACATGCCTTTCCCACTAGGTCTGTTAGGTGGATCATCAGTCCCTTTCATTCATAGTCATTGTAAGTCTAATACACATCTGTTCTGACATGGTTCTTGCCATCTCATCCTTTCTCTTATCAGTTTGTCCACACATCTTTTTCCAGCATACATTCCATCTCATGATATATTAATCTTTTTATCTAACTTGAAACTGACCATATTATCACTCTTATGTTATCTGTGTCCAAATACATACAGTACTTGCACATGTACACTCCCCTCTCTACCACACTAATCCCAGCTCTCACACACATTTTCAACCTTTCCCTAACTACCGGCAAGTTTCCATCTTGTCTAAAACACGCCACAATTACACCCATCCTCAAAAAGTTCTCATCTGACTCTGACATTGCTTCTAACTACCACCCTATTTCTCTACTTCCTTTGGCTTCCAAACTGCTCGAGCGGCTCGTCTATACCCGCCTTACCAGCTTTATCTCCTCTAACTCCTTTCTTGACACCTTCCAATCCGGCTTTCGGCCCCAACATTCCACTGAGACAGCTCTCACGAAAGTCACCAATGACCTGCTTACTGCCAAGTCAAAAGGTCACTTTTCTATTCTCCTTCTTCTAGATCTCTCTGCTGCCTTTGACACTGTTGACCATCCACTTCTACTCCATATCCTCTCCTCCCTCGGTATTCGAGACACTGCTCTCTCGTGGTTCTCATCATACCTACAAAATCGATCATTCAGTATCTCCTTCTCTGACACCTCTTCTTCTACCTACTCCCTGTCTGTTGGCGTACCACAAGGATCTGTACTAGGCCCGCTCCTCTTCTCCATCTACACTTCCTCACTTGGTACCCTTATAAACTCTTTTGGGCTGCAATATCATCTCTACGCAGATGACACCCAAATCTACCTCTCAGCACCAGATCTATCCCCCTCTCTTCTAACACATGTCTCCAACTGCTTCTCTAGTATATCCTCTTGGATGTCCACCCACCATCTCAAACTCAACATGTCTAAAACTGAACTCCTTATCTTCCCTCCCTCTCCCACAGCTTCAATTCCTCACATCTCTCTTACTGTCAACAATGACATCATCACCCCCTCCTCCCAAGCCCGTTGTCTTGGGGTTCTTTTGGACCCCGCCCTGTCCTTCATCCCTCACATATAATCACTAACTAAATCTTGTCTTCTCCATCTAAAAAACATCTCCAGAATTCGCCACTTTCTTACACAGGACACAACTAAAATCCTTATACACTCTCTCATCATCTCTCGACTGGACTACTGCAACTCGCTTCTTGCTGGCCTCCCCACCACCCGACTATCTCCACTTCAATCCATTATGAATGCCTCTGCTAGACTCGTCTTCCGTACACAACATTCAGTGTCGGCATCACCTCTCTGTAAATCTCTCCACTGGCTTCCCATAGCCTCCAGAATAAAATTTAAAATCCTGACCCTTACTTTCAAAGCCCTCAACAAGTGCACTCCCCCATACCTTTCTGGTCTCATCTCCAAATACTCCCCCACACGCCCTCTTCGCTCTGCTAATGACCTTCTTCTTTCCACAACTCTTGTCACCTCTTCTCATTCTCGCCTTCAGGACTTTTCTCGTGCTGCCCCTATTCTCTGGAACTCCTTGCCTCGCTCCACCAGACTATCCTCCAACCTCAAATCATTCAAATCCTCTCTAAAAACACATCTCTTTAAAGAAGCGTATCACCTCTCACCCTAACACACTCTCAAATCTCTCTCCCTCCTTTCCCTCACACAATACCTTTAAGATGTAAGTCTGCGAGTTTCAATCCCACAAGGTGTTTTAGGAAAAGCACCATGGACACTGGATTCCAAACTCAAAGACAGGGCCCTCCTTGTTTTACTATGTGTTAACTTGTATGTATCTTTGTCTTGAACTTATCTTATGTACAGCGCTACGGAATATGTTGGCGCGTTATAAATAAATGATAATAATAATAATAATAATCTAATATTGTCAGTGCAGTCCCTTTTTATGAATTGTTTTTTATGAATTGTTTTTTGTAATTCTAATTATGTAGTCCCAGCACACTGACCTTTGGGCGCACCAGATGTGTGCTCCGTCATCTGCGTGCCGTCAAAAGTGCACACCAACAACAGCGTGCCTGAGAAATGGAAGCAGAGACACCATTGTGCCCGAATACAGGGCACCAGTCATAAGGGGGAGATCGCTTTCAGAGGGGGGACCAGACGCTGTAAGTAGCTGGGTTTGTGGATGGGCAGGAGATAGATGTGCGGAAGGGAAGGGGGAAGGATGTGGGGATAGTTAGGGGATGAATGTGGGGATAGTTAGGGGATGGATGTGGGGATAGTTAGGGGATGGATGTGGGGATAGTTAGGGGATGGATGGGTATGACAAGCCAAGTATATCTGCAAGCTATTAGTTGCTGCGGAGGTAGGTGTAACACATAAAGCTTTTCATTTAGAAAAAACATACACATCCATTCCATAACTATCCCCACATCTATCCCCCTGCCCATCCGCACAAGAAACCTTGTGGTCAACCGGATGAGCTGAAGTAACACATGTTCATTGGCCTTTCTATCATTTGGACTTATCTTATCTGGTCTTTCACATTATTAGTTGCCATATATACGCATTTACATATACATCTATATATATTATAGTACTATAAATACTTTCTTACCTGCCCAGTGCTGCACTTCACTTTCTGGGGTGAGAAGGGTCCAGGATGGGGTGAGAAGGGTCCAGGATGCAGGAGAAGTCTGCGGGGGCCATAAAAGGCATTGGGGGTCACAGGGGGCCATAAGGGGTTGCAGGGGTCCTATGGGAGGTCCGCAGGGCCATAAGGGGCTGTGGGGGTCACTGGACCAACAGGGTGCACAGCGGGGACCGTGGAGCCTGTGAGGGGAAAGGACTGTAAGGAGACACAGGGGCCCCATGGGATGTATGTGGGGGCCACAGGGACCTCAGGGGACCTGTAGGGGCTGCGTGGGCCACAGGGGACCCACGGGGTCAATAGGATCCTTGGGGGCCACAGGGGTCCCACAAGGCCACAAAAGATCCACGAGGGCCGCAGGGTCCACAGATGGTCTGCGCGGGCCACAGCAGGCCACAGGGGCGAAGGTGGATCTGAGTGTGTTCCGTGGGGGCCCCTCTGAGGTCAGGGGCTTTGGTGCCTTGCACCGTCTGCACCGGCAGTAGCTCTGCCTATGGCTCCCACTGCTAAAATATCTCTCACTGTTGACAATTTCATCACCACTTCTACCTCCCATATCTGTTGTCTTGGGGTTCTACTGGACCATGTCCTCTTTTTCATTCCTCACATACACTCAATAACAAAATCTTGTAATTTTCACCTAAAATATGCCACCATCTTACACAAATAAAATCTGAATAATTGAAAAGGTATAACATCTGAGTGTAAGTCAATAGAAAGAAAACCATTTGAGGGAGATAACGCCTTTTAATTGCTAACTCAGAATAATTAGTTACAGTGTTTCTACAGAATAAAAACATGCACAAAGAGTTTCTTTAATAATGTGCATAATAAGAATTTGAAAAGTTTACCCGTTTGTATGGAAAATATCATGATTTTATGAATTTTTATCCTAATACTTTATATACATCTGACATTCTCCCTTTTCACCTCTAAGCCTGCACATAAAATACACAGGCCAGTTCTCCTCCTTATCATGCACGCTTCTGACCCTGAGCAGTGATTTGTGTTCAATGCTTTCCGACAGTGTTCTACTAATAATGTAGCATATGATTCAGTGTGCCAAAACTCAATGTTAAGTACCGTACTTTAGTGCTGTTTGTATTTCCAAGTGCAAGTGCTGCAAGCAATAGATTTATAGAGAAAAATCTGAAAATAAAATAGGTGTTTGTCATGTATACAGATTTATTTTCTCTTTTACTAAAGATTGCCAGTTGCAAGATACAGGCAAAAATTCCTGTAAAAGATTAGCACCAGACATATAAAAGGAAATACTTCAATTACATTAAAATCAGGCAGACACCTCATAAGAGTATGTCTTTTTGGCTTTATGGCTATTTTAAAGCTGACCGATTTTGGGCTTGAAACGACAACCTACCCTTTCCGGTGGAGCTCTCCTTGACCTGATATAGTTTGTAAAAAAAGAGACATGATGATCGTCTGTGCAACTTAAAAGGGACACTGTAGCTTTATTGTGAGGTAGACCCTACAGGTTTCTGCCAAATATGGGAGTGTCTAAAAGGGTTAAACAGCTTATTGAAGCTATCAATCACCTACATTACCTTTCAAAATTCCTTTAACGTTCACCTATATATCAAAATCAATAATGTAAGACTGCCATCAATATGGTGGTATAAGATGTAATAAGGTACTAAACACCAGTTTGGTCGCAAGGGAAAGCTTTATCCTTTACACATTATAAATATATTTGCGGTAATGTGAGGTTCTTAAGAGCACAATTGCGTGTTTCGGGCTTGCTCGTGAGTGACTTTGTTGCAATTTAATAGCATCATCGGAATTGTAGCGGTTACGGGCCTGACAAATCAAAGGACTTACGTCCGCAAAGTTCAACGTTCCTTATCCCGTAGGGGGCTAATTTAATAGCCATAGGTCTTACTTGCTACAATACGAGCTACAGTGTTGCACGTAGCCCGGATTTAATAGGGCTGCTGGTCAGCTGACCTTTAATCATAGCCTGGACCTGCCTGGAGCACACTATTATACTTTTTTTTTATTTTTTTATTAACCCTTAATCCCCATTTACATGTTGCATATGAATGATTCAACCATATGACCTATAAAATAAATGCCCCCTTCCCCAACATGGCCTATTCTTAATAACTGTAAGTGTATAGTCTTTTAAAAAGTTAAAACTATGATAATAGCTTGTTGGTTTGATATAGCAACCACAGTTCTTCTTCTGTCTCCGCTGGCTCTGCGGGAATCTGACGATCTTCACAAAATTAATATAGTTACTGTTGGTTTTTATAAAAAATAAAAACACTTGGGTGGAACTGTTAGATAACTGCACTTACTTTATCCCCATGATTCACTAACTTGTGCAGTGGTAATACGTATGAAGAACATGTCTATTTGAAATAGAATATAATAATAAGACCTTAACACTTAAAAGTCTCTGTGACTATTATTATTTTTTGCCAGATGTCAAGGCTCTTCTGGCTTATCAACACCACTATGAGAGATAGTTAAAGGGTCATTTACCTAACTGTAAATGCTCTTCATGGTGTGAAAGATCACAAGATTGTACATTAAAATTAGCTATTTTTTTTAGTTACACTAATATCACCTTAAACATCTAAGGTATTAGGTCTGTTTACAAACACACTGTAGCCTGCCTCCTGCTGTTTCATGATTAATAAGATTGATAGTAGTCTTCCCTGAACTCAGTAATGCAGCAGGAGATGTTAACCCACAACTGTCCTGTTTAGCTGATTCCAGCATTCCTTTCTCCGCACAGATGAATTTGTGAAGGGTTAACTATTTTTTTTTGCTTGTGCTCACTGCACAGAGCTGTAGCTGTGGGTCTGTCTGTGGGCCTGCCAGTAACACATGTAAATCAAGATTTAATTTGTTAATCTCTCAGTGAAAAATGCACATATTTCAAAAATTCAAAAAGTATTTCAACATGTACAGTGTTTTTCTTTACAGTGGTGGGCTCCAATTTGTGGTGAATTAAGAGAGGAAGGAGCTTTTCTTGTCATTTATCATTAAAATACCATTTTTTTAAGTTGATTTTCTAACACTTCCTTTCTACTAACACAATTATAATTATAATTAATTATTATTATATTTACTTGTCTGTTTTAACTAGGACTCTTGTTTTGTCCCTTTTAACTGGGCTGATAAAATATCTGTCTATATGATGATTTCATTAGATTTTATTTATTGAGTTGGCTGCACCAAGTTCAGGATGACTACAAAAGTGCGGTAACAGATCTCTACAGTTTTCACTAATAAGCTATGCCAGCTGGTACAATTTAAAAAGAATAGAGTTGAACTAACATGGGATGGCAGAAGAATACCCTGCATGGCTTTACAATATGTTTTCATTTAAAGATTTGTAGTGCATTGGCAGTCACAGTCACTCTCTCCAATTTCCAATGTATGTTAGTCTAATCTATGTCAGGTTTGTGTTTCTCCCTAGCCCGGTTAGGGCTCGGTCTAGGGCAGCACATTTTTCAGGGGACAGCAGGCTGTCTGAAGATGCAGAGCAGTACACTGAAAGATGTGTGTATGTGCTCAGAAATATCTATATGCAGTGATATTTCTGTCATGTTTGTCTCTAAAAGGTCATAGTGTGTTAGGAAAGGAACCACAGACATGTCCTCATTTAGAGAGGATCATGTTTATACAAATGTGACATAATTAGTGGCTCCTGATCTTGTAGTTAAATATAAAATAGCTGCATAACATGATCAAAAATAAATATTCCCAAACCCAGGACTGGTTTGGACCTGCTATGTTATAGTGTAGGCTCCATCACAAATACCAGTCTTATTCATGCTTATACAAAATAACCACTGCTGAATGCAGAAAAAAACTCAAGTAAGGCAAACATTCTACAAAATGGCTGCTGCTGAATGTAGAAAGGAAGTGAAATAAGGCAACATTCCTACAAAGTTGTTGCTGCTGGATGCACAGAGAAACTGAAATAGCATCATCTCTGCAAAATGCCCACTACTGGATGCATAAAGAAAGTAAAAAATTAACCTTTCTTCAAAATGGCCTCTTCTGGATACAGAGAAATAATCCTATAAACTTGCTTTTGTTGTATGCAAAGAGGAATATCCTAAATGGCTGCTGACAAATGCAGAAAGAAAATGAAATAAAACAACATTCCTACAAAATTGCTGCTGCTGGATGCATAAAGAATCTAAAATGGCATTCTTCCTGCAAAATGCCCACTAATGGATGCATAAAGAAAGAAAAAGAAAAAACTTCCTTCAAAATGGCCTCTGCTGGATGCAAAAAGAAACTGAAATAAGGAAGCTGTCCTACAAACTTGCTTCTGTTGTATTCAAAGAGAAATTAAAAAAAAAGAGTTTCTACAAAATGGTTATTGCAGGACGAGGAAAGAAACTGAAATTAAACAACCTTGCTACAAAATGGCCATTGAGGTAGCACAATACACCCCAAATAATATAATTAATTATATATTATACAGCAGGATTTGTCTCATAAACAAACATCACTATGGGAGATACCATTTCATGCCATACTAACTGGCACCAAACTGGGATATAATGGCTGTATCACAATAGTTCAGTTTGCTTAGCACAGTGCAGCAGTCTTTCACAGCAATCTCCTGCAAGGTGTGTGTTTAAATACATCCTCATTTCCATGAAATTACAGAGTGGGGGCATTCATATTTGTGACCAGTCTTCTCCCTGCTAATCATTTGTCTTCATTTAGTTTTATTCCTTGTTTTGATAAGACTAAAGTGCCTGAATTAGGAATGCCAACTGTTTACCACCTGTACATTAACGGCTTCTCACAGCTGTTGGAAATAAATTAAAAGAGCCCAGCAGCTCATTACCATGCTATTCAATGAACCATTCACTTATTCTTAGGCATTTTTTTACAGAATAAGATACACTTTTTTTTCTACTGGAAACCAGCTGATTTAACTCTTTTCTGAAGGCAAATTCTGAAAAGCGCTGTGAAGATTCATATATGTGAAGCTTAATGTCACTCTTTTAAAAATGTTGTGGTCTTCTGCCTTAATGCTTTCTAAATCAGCACCTATACAAAGAACAAGTGTACTCATGCAAACAAAATTGCTTTAAAGATGTTGTGACTGCACCCTAAAGTTGTCCAAAGGAAATGATTTTACATGTTTCCTCCACACCCTGGTAGTTCTCCTTTACAGTTTTCAATCAATCACAGTTATCATGGAGATAAAGCTTGGGATTGGCTGAGAAGCCAACATGGGCTTTTAATTGTAATTGAATTTGGGGATGAAGCATTTGAAGCTTGATTTATTGTATGCTAGTTTTAGGGCGAGTGCATAGCCTAGCAATCATGCTTCAAGTCTATGGAAATCAGGTAGTATTATTATATGTTAAAAGATGTAGTGCAATTAAAAGTAAAGTCTGTTTTTTGGGGAGTTACTATTACAAAAAAGTATGCAGTTTAAAATAAATACAAGTTAATATTTTTTCTTACATTTTAAATTGAAAAGCAGAGCTTCTTTTCACCACTTCCCTGTCTCTTATCAGGGGGGTTGACCAGTTTGACTAATATGGAGCTTGGCAACAAACAGGGTTATGATATCATTTTCCCCACTCTGTCATGTCATTGACTGCTAGCCACACAGAGGTATTGAGGGTGGAATCCCCTGCAGCTGGCCTATTGAGAGACATAATGAGGAGTGGCAATGACTACATGGTTTATCACAGCCTTTAATAATCATGCTCAGTAAGAACAAGTACCTAGACAAGTCAGCATTTTTTAGCCCAGGCCCAAGGCAGAGCTGGCCTGCCCAAGATAAGCATAGGAAGATGGAGAGAAGCGGCTCTGCTTGAGAGAAAAACTAACAATTTAAAATATTAAGTTGTAATTATTTTAAACTCATACTATTTGTCAGGACCATTTCCAGACGGCAAGGTGTGGCAGAGCAAAGATGAGATGAGATTCAAATTTGGGACTGTAAGCTTTGAGTTATTTTCTGCTCTGCCACCAGGGATAGATAGTGAGTGATTCTAACACATGACTATCTCCACCTGGAACCCATAACTAGGGACATAGGCTGAGCCCTTGTGCTCAGATAGAGATTTTGATCCCTGACCCAGCATATATCTGATTCCTTCTTTGCCTATGTGTTTTATGACACCTTCCACAGTGTTTGTCTTGCTCTGCCTCTCAATCCTTTGCCCTATTTTAATAGTCTATACTCAACACATGTATGACCTTTACTTTTAAATGCATGACCCATGTACCCTTGATCTCTCTTACAGAAATGTCACCCCTGACACCCATAACCCAACTGTCCCAAGTATACATAAAAGAAAACAAAAAGATAGGCAGCCCCTCGAGCCAGCATGGGGGAGGGGGCTTTTGACCAGGCAAGTGCTGGGTAGTGATGGGTGCTTTTGAGATCGAGGGGGAAAAACAGCCTCACATAAAGAATATCTTTGAGTATGGTTACGATTCCTTTCTCAATTCAATGGCTAGTCGTTTATTATGCATGATCTGCTAAAGAATGCAGAATTGGCGGTTTAGGCTGTTTTGGGGCTTACTTCCGGGGCACTGGTGTGCTGAGGCATGGCCACCTCACTGGGTTGCTAGCATCTGGAGGAATCTGTTTTTGCTTGAAATGTATCCCATTGTGATGACTTTGTATCTGTGGTCAAGAGCCTGCGTAATCATCACGTGATATTTTATTGCGATAACCTAGGAGTAGTCCAGGCTATTAATTCCTCCACGGCATTGTCACTGCCGGTGGTCAGGTTGCTTAGAAAGCTGGTTTTGAGGTGCTTAGAGTTTAACATCTATTGCAGAGTGCTTCACATCCCAGGTGAGCAGAATGTTATAGCTGATGCACTTTCTTAATTTCAGTGGCAGAGATTCTGAAAAGCTGCGCCAGCCTGAAAACGCCTCTACCGTTCCAAACATAGAATCGCTAATTCGTAACTTATTTGCAAAGGGAACTTGGAACCATTACAACAAAATATGGAAAGAATAGACATTTTTCTTTAACGAGACAAAATGTGAGGAGCCAGCAAGTGTTGTTGTCCTTCATATAGTCCAAACATTCGCAAGGTATTTCCTTCACTACCCTGGCAAAGAGTTTGAGGATGTGACAAAAAGTTTAATTGTGCGCCAAGTTTTCATGGGTTTACATAAGGGGATGGGCAGGCAGATTGGGGACAGGAGGAGACCAGTTTCTTATGCACTGCTGGTTAGATTAGTTGGGGCATTACAATCTGTTTGCATTGCTGCCTTTGAGGTAACTCTGTTTAAAGCAGCTTTTGTGTTAGCATTTTCTTTAGCTTTTAGGGTTGGGGATATGGTATTGACTGCCAAATCAGTGGTGGGAGGTTTACTGCTTTCAGATGTCCTGGTTAATGAGGATGTGTTATCTGTTTGGGTTAGGAAGTCCAAAACAGATCAGCTGGGACTGGGAAAAATGGTTATTATTTATCTGGGGCAGCAACAGAGGCAGCAAGGCTCAGTTTGGATAGTGATACTGTGAAGAGGATAGGGAGATGGGAATCCAAAAGATTTCATTCTTATATCTTCCCTAACTTGCTGGTTTAATTTCTTTTATAGGTTTCCCGCTTAACCTTTGGATCTTTGGCAACTTGTTTATTTATTGGGCCAGGAGAACAGCAGCGGTGCAGGACAGAGGTATTTTATTAGGTTTTGACCCATCTGTACTGGATATAAAATGGTTTGGGACTAGGGATATGCGATGGCACCAGTTGCTGCAAGAAATTGTGGTCTATTCTAGGGTGGTCGGGCCTTCAAGGGGAGTTCTTATCCATCAGGGGGAAATTATTTAGATCTGGTTCCCATGAAGGATCTGATCAGGGTTATCAAGAGGGACTTGAGGAGGTTAGTTGTGCTGTTTCCCTGGCGGGGGATTATTTGGTCGGGTATTGCTCCTCGGGTTCATTAGAGGGCTCTTGATCCTGTAAAACTTGAAAATGCTAGAGTAAAAGATAATAAGATAATTTCTTCATTTGTTAGATGGATGGATAGCAATTAGGAATTTGGATTTGGAGACTACGGATGCACCTCAGTATTATATGATGGATGGTGTGCACCTTAACGAGGTAGGTCTTAGGGTTTTTAACATGCCTTGCCTTTGTTTGATGGCAGGGCTAGCCATGCTCAGCTGGCCGGTGGAGGGGGTGATTGTTGTTGGTAAGGTGGGAGCATTTTATTGGTGTTGGTTTACACCTGGTTTGGTTATGAGGCTCATGGGCATGGGATGCCTGGAAACTTCAAATGTTGGGCTCCCTTTGTTGGTTGCGAGCATTCACCTCTGATTTGTTTCTGTCACTCAAATAAAGCTGTAGCCTGTTTTATCCCATATCTTGTGTCTGTCAATTTATTGAGGTTAAAGGGGAGGTGGGTTATTCTGGGTATTCTGGTATACATACCATATCACTTATGCTTAGGTCAAGATACTATCATTGGGAATAAAAATTTAGGCCACAACTTTATCAAGAATATAGCAAAACACAGCAGGTGCTTGCTCGGTCCACAACCATTTATGGAGGGGTAAGTAACAAACAAAAACACCATCTTCCGGAACTTCATGCCTAGGAGAAAACAATGGCCAAAACTTCACCTAAAACAATGTCCTGTATGAAACCCCCATAAAAGAGCAAGCACCCTTGCTCCTCCAGTGACTAACTTACCATGAAACCATGGGAGGGAGGGTTGTTTTTCCACACATGTCCATTACTGAAGTGGAGGAGCGCTGCAGCCAGTTTTCATACATACAAGATCCAAATACAAACACATGTATTTTTATTCATGATCCCCTGGAGGCTGCCTTAATCTATGTACCATCAAGCAACTCACCCTCCTGACACCCATTACTCCCAAGTTAAAATAAAAGAATAAATAATGTGACAGACAGTATGACTGGGAATAAAAGTTCAAGCCATAACTTTATTAAGCATATAACAAGACACAGCTGGTGCTTGTTCGGACCACAACGATTTATGGAGGGAGGAGGCAGTAACCAACAAAACCATCATCCCCGGAACCCTGTTCCCAGAAGAAAATGGTGCCCAAAGCTCCCCCCAAAACAATGCCATGTATGATATTCCCCAATAAAAGAGTAAGCAACCCAACCACAGGACCAGGCTTGTCCTGCCAACCCACATAAGGAAAGGTCTATTTTATTCCCTCAGACATAGCCTATATATAGCCTAAGCACCATTTTATTAAGGTGCACTCCATCTGTGAGAAAGAAAGGAAGAGGAATTTCTAGTCTCTAAATATAAATGCCTAATTGATATGCAACTAATCCGCCTAATAAAACTATTCTAAGTAACAAAAGAGGGCAGAACAATTCTCTGGGTTTTTCTCCCCAATAGAAGCAATTTTGAAAAGTTTTAGGGATCTTCCTATACTTTCACTTCCTCCCCTCTTCCTCCTTCTAGGCTTCTTTAATATCAATAAAATGATCAAGAGGAAGCAATTAGAAGATCTCTATAAACTCCAGCCACCATATTTTCTACCGAAGCTCCAATGATACATGCTCCCCAATAGGTCCTCTAGAACAAAGAGATGTTTTCTCCATAGCTGTGTCCACAAGTTTTAATAGAGAACCAGACTTAGCAACAACCTCTACCATCTTTTGTTGGGAGTTAGTAACATTCAGTGTATTTTGCCCTTTGTACTTGATGATCCCTTGTCATTTGCACCACTTCCTGCTGATATTCCTCATTATCACGTGCAGCATATTGTCCTCTTGACACAAGTCAAGCAACTTCCTGCACATCCACAATATTGTGTGGCTCCTCCAGCAGCAGCGCTGCCTGCTAACATTGGGCCATATTCTATTAGAAGGCTGCAAAGGACTAACTCGTAATTTATTCTGCAGGTGCTTTTTTCTCTAAATGTCTATATGTATATTATTGACTCAAGCCCACAATTTACTTCTCACTGCCTCCACACATAGTAGGAGATTTTGGAGAGCAGGTTATTACGGTTTTATTGATTTATATTTCTTAAGTACTGATTTGACACTTAATTTATCAAAACACATATTAACGGATAAGACATAATCTACATACATATATATAATAATAATACACACAGGTACATATATAGATAGGTCACTACATCCACACATCCCCCCCCCCCCCCAGTCTATACCCTAACATATAAAATATACACATCAAACAAACATTTGTTTTACATCATCCATATATACATATACACTTATTTAGGTTTATCATTATATTATTTTTGGGATTGTTAAGAAGGGTGGAGAGAGGAGAGGTGCGGAGGAGAGGAGGATGAGAGGAGAAGAGGAGAGAGAGGGGGTGGAGGTAAGAGTGGGGAGAGAGGGAGAGAGACAAGGAGTGGGGGTGGTAGCCCCTCCTCTCTTAATAGCCCAAGTTTCTGGTGTAGATGCCATACCTTCCTATGGATATGGGTAGATGATCTCTTCGAGTATTGTGCTGAGGTGGGGATCAATATGTATTTCTGAGTATTATTTTGGGTGTGTCTATCCCTTGCATAGTCCGTGCATTAGAGCACCTGTTGTGGTCCCTGTGTGTTTCCAGATTGGTAGTAACCTCTTGCATACTTTGGTTTATGTTCCCCTGGTAGTTTTTGTTCCAATATATATATGACTAACCACTTGCCCGTCAAAAATGATGGCAATAAAAAGTGAAGCCTAGCAATGCTACCTCACTTTTGTCTCCTTTCCACCCTCCTCTCCCTCCCTTGTGTCTCCTTTCCCCCCACTGTGTTTTTACCCCTCTCTTCCTCCTGTGTCTCTAACCCCCTCCCCTGTATCTCTTTCCCCCTGTCCCCCTCCCCCTGTGTCTGTTCCCCCCTCCCTCATGACTCTTTCTCTCCTGTGTCTCTTTCCCTCCTGTGTCTCTTCCCCCCTCTCCCTCCCATGCATCTCTTTCCCCCTCCCGTATGTCTCTTTCTCCCTCCCCTGTGTCTCTTTCCCCCCTTTCCCTCCCCTGTGTATCTTCCCTCCTCCTCACCCTCCCCTGTGTCTCTTTCTCCTCCTCTCACTCCCATCTCTTCCAACTCCTCTCATTCCCCTGTGTCTCTTCCCCCCTCCTATCCATCCCCTGTGTCTCTTTCCCCCTCCCCTGTGTCTCTTTCCCCCTCCCCTGTGTCTCTTTCCCCCCCTCTCCCTCCTGTGTCTCTTTCCCCCTTATCCCTCCCATGTGTCTCTTTACCCCTTCCCTGTGTCTATTTCCCCCTCCCTCCGTCTGTGTCTCTTTCAACCCCTCTCCCACTGTGTCTCTTCCTCCTCCCCTTATGCTTTGCGAATGTGTGGTTTTCGATTCGCAATGCACAGGAGCGAATCATTGTCAACCTGAGATTCTTCGCAAAGCGTGATGACGAATCGCAGTTTGACACTTACATATATGTGATTACTTTTTTTTAAAGTCCACGTTAAAGCTTCTGTGAATGTTATGTATCATTTCTATTGCAGTTACAATGTTTTTCTTGTAACTGCAAGAAAAAAAATGTACTGTGACTTTAATTGCTTTATACGTCTTTCAGCAACACTTTCATATTACCATATGCATGACCAGTCCCAAAAAATATATTACATTTTTTGTTGCCATATTTGTTCTTTGTAGACTGTTGTGCAATTAATTCTTATGTATTTCTATGCTTTGCCGTGCTTTTAAAGTACAGTATTGTGTGTATCATTGCTGCTACAGCTCTAATAAGTGTTTGAAAAAGTCTTTGCGAATCCTATTTAGAACTCGTAATATTTTTGACAGAAACTTAGAGCCCCATTAAATTGCTCAGATTTTAGAAATCGTAGCCCGTAAAGGAGCCCACAAGAGTTACGGCTACGCAATTGGCTTCTTTCAGCTACCCGCAAACGATCTGTTGGTTACAGGCGGAAAATCTCCACAGGCTGTCAAAATCTGGACTACGTCCCAGCTAAGCATTTGATCTGTCAAGCCTGTAAATGTTACTAACGCTTATTGTGAACCTATCCCCTCGTGTACAGATATATAAGTACAGTGTAAAATATATATTTTTTGAGTACAATGAATTAATAAAGTAATATGAATTATTAAATTAATATACTTTACCTATTTATATGTAATATGCAGCAATAAATATCCTGAAGATGCTTCCTGCATCTGAAAATATACAGTTGGAGTGTTGATCATCTGAGGAGAAAGTGTCAGCAATGTTGCAAGTGTGCAGTGTAAATAGGCTGCGTGCGCAAGGGCAAACCAGTTGTTTAGGTGCGTAAAATGGCATTTTAGAATCCTAATGTTATGAGTTGTACGTTAGTGTTGTAAAATGGAGGCTTTTTTCTATGTGTTACTTGGCTCGCAAGCATTTTCCGTCGTTGTAATGGTATATTGTGTATCTGCTGTGTTCCTGGCTAACTCGTACGTTCCTGGCGGTGATTTTTGCGGCTCTGTGTCCTTTACCCTCGTTCAAATTTTTTTCTGCCGCCATTTTTTTTCTTGCTTAGCTGAGTTTCTAGTGCTGATACTTAAATGTGACTTAAATTGGCGTGCAACCTCATTTCCAGACGTCTTGGCTGTCCCCCCGTGCTGTGTGTGATGTTTGTTTTATGTTGTATTTTTTTGTTGCTGTGCTTTTCGTGTTTGTCGATGTGCGCGGTTTGGCCGTTTAACTTCGTATTTTTGTGACCTCGTATTATTATTTTTTTTAAAGTTCCACAGGTCGTAATTGTTGTTTTTAAAAGTCGTACATCCTTGGGGGTGTTTTGTGCGCTTCATAGTCGTTTTGCCTCGTTTTTCATTTTTTGCGGCAGCCATTTTTTTCTCGTTTAGCCGATTTTCAAGTGAAACTCCTTAAATTTGACTTTAATTTGTGTGCAACCTAACTCCCAGACGTCCTGGCTGTCCCCCGGTGCTGTGTGTGATGTTTTTTTTTATGTTTTGTTTTTATTTTTCAGTGTTTTCTGTGTTTTTTGATGTACGCTTTTCTGCCGATACCTTCATATTTTTGCGACCTCGTAATTTTTTTTTTCTAAGTCCCGCTTTTCTGGGTTGTTTTTTATTGTGAGTGAGGCACCGTAGAGCCTCCAGCTCCACAAATGCAGACACTCGCTTCGCGAGGTCCACATTTGGGGCCTTCAGTGAGCCTTTGGCTCATTGCAGTTTATGTCCACCTCTGCAAATGCGCCCCCTCGCTTCACGAGGTCCGCATTTGCGGCCTGCAATGACCCGAAGGCACATTGCAGCTAACGTGGGAGCCTCCACAAATACGGCCCTTGCTTCGCGAGGTCCGCATTTGCAGCCTAAACTCGCTCGCAAAGCGTGACGACGACTTTCAGTTTGACAACTATTTTATGTGATTGCATTATTTCTGGAATGCGGGCTTGATCGCAACTCGTACTTCAAACCTGTAAGTGATTGAAATCTAACCTCTCATTATGACTTAATGATGACAATCTCTTTTCCTCTGTCTCTGTCTAAACACGTAACCACGGGTTTGACTAATTGATCATGTTCACAGCCGCATAAGGAAAATGCGGAAGCATGGTTTATGGATTTGGATGTCGGTTACCTATGTTGCGGGCTTCTCTAATTTAATAGTTCTATACCACCGCCACATTTCAAGGCTTTGCGGCTGTACCTCGGCTGCGGGCTTCAAATTTAATGGGGCCCTTGGTTTGTGAGCTAGACATACAGTTCTTATAGAATATCAATTTAGTGCAACTTTAATTATTTAGCACTTGTAATGCTTGAGCTGTGCAAAAATCAATGGAGATGGCTGGCTCTTAGTGATTGTGGGCAGGTAACTCGTAATCGGACTTAGCTAATACAATGTGTGGCAATTTAAACAGCGACTTTAGGTGTGTAACTTTACGATCTGGCCAATAGAAAAGAGCCCATTGTCTAAGAGGGAGAGGGCCTCTTTCAGGAGACAGCAGCACCTGGCGTTGCCGCGGAGCCGCGATTTATGTGGAAGCTCTAGACTTCCTGGACAACCTCCTCAGTGGTGTCTCTTGCTGCACAGGAAAGAGGGGGCCTGCAATGTCCTCCTACTCCACCCAATCTTAGCTCTGCGAGTCAAGCTCTTAGGGAGCCTAGTTTCATGTAGAGATATCTGGGGAGGCTCAGAGGCAGCTTTCATAGTAGTTGCTTCAATATCTTAATTACATAGTTACATAGTAATTATGGTTGAAAAAGACTTTCAGTCCATCAAGTTCAACCTGTTAAGATCTCCTCTGATCTGCAAAATGCGGATTAGTTATTAATTAATTAGTTGCTAAATAATTATTAATATTATAGTATTGGAGGATGAATAAAGAGTTAATCCATCAAGTTCAACCTTTTTAGATCTCTATTGATCTTTTTAATATGTGGACTATTTATTATTAATTGTTAATTGATCCAGAGGAAGGCAAACAGAAAAAAAAAACATTGAAACTTTGCCAATTGTCTCATAAGGGGAAAAAAAGCTAAATTCCTTCCTGACCCCAGAAACTAGCATTCAAATTTCTCCCTGGATCAATATTCCCTCGCTAGTTATCAAGGATAGTCTTAAATGCCCTCTTTATTCCAAAATATATCTAACCCCTTTTTGAAGTTGTCTATCGAATTCACTGTCATCACCTCCTTTGGTAGAGAATTCCACAGTTTAACCACCCTAACTGTGAAGAATCCTTCTCTTTAAGGTGAAATCCTTTTTCCTCTAACCTCAAAGGATGTCCTCTTGTCATTTGAGCAAATCTCTTGCTACAAAAAGTTCACTTGACAAAGCCTTATATTGACCCTGGATGTATTCAAATAAGGTAATCATATCTCCTCGTAGATGCCTTTTTTCTAGCGAAAATAAGTTTAATTTGGTTAGTCTTTCTTCATAACTTAGCCCATCCATTCCCCTTATTAGTTTTGTAGCCCTTCTCTGTACTTTTTCCAGCTCTAAAATGTCCTTATTATGAAGTGGTGCCCAAAATTGTACTACATATTCCAAATGAGGGCGTACTAGGCATTTGTATAGTGGTAGAATTATATTTGCTTCCATTGCTTCTATACCCTTCTTAATACATGCTAATATTTTACTTGCCTTTGCAGCTGCTGCTTGGCATTGAGCACTGCTACCTAGGTGGTTGTCCACTAGTACTCCCAAATCCCTTTCAATATCTGATACCCCTAGATTTGCTCCATTAAGATTATAAATTGCTATTTTTCCTTCCCAAATGCATAACCTAACATTTATTTGTATTAAATCTCATCTGCCATTTAGCCGCCCATTTCTCTAATTTATGCAAATCCCTTTGTAGGGAAAGTACATCATTATCTGATTTTATTACCTTGCACATCTTAGTGTCATCAGCAAAAATAGAGACACTACTTTCGAGTCCTACTTCTACATCATTAATAAATATGTTAAAAAGGAGAGGACCTAATACTGAACCTTGAGGAACCCCACTTACCACATTAGTCCAATCAGAGTATGTTCCATTTACAACAACCCTTTGCTTTCTGTCTTTTAGCCAGCTCTCTATCCATTTACTGTTTACTGCAATATCTGAATCCCTTAGTTTGCTCACTAGTCTTCCATGTGGCACTGTATCAAATGCCTTTGAAAAATCCAAAAAGACTACATCCACTGAGTTGCCCTAACCCCATTAGCCACTTTGTGTCATAGATGACAGATTGTTCCCTAAGATGGGCCAATAGTGAGGAAAATGAAGTGGGAGATATTTTAGTGTTGAAGGATGTTTCTCCAGATGTTTTTCACACAACTGAAGTCAGTTGTCATTCCTACAGGCCCCACCCCCTAGTTTTCCCAGTCAGTCACAACAACATTGTTTCTTTACTCATGTCTGGGTCACAAGCCCCTTTCCCCACTCTGCCTCCCAGGGCTTGCCTTCACAGTGATCCTTTAGTGATCACAATCAAAGTTTCTACTCACAAAATTCCTGCGCCCTTCAGCCCCACTAGGAAGCTAGACTGTCTTAAGAAGGAAGACAAAAAAGTTATAAAAAATAAGGGGGAGCTGTTGGATTCATAGAAAATAGACCACCTACTAACAAAAACAGAATAATCCCCTTCCGTGTGTGTGTACAGAGGTTAATAAAACAATTGAGAAATAAAATATATTACACTCACACACTTGGTTCCAACATCCAGTGATTTTTTTCACTTAGAGTGTTTTGTTGTGTTTTTGTTATTAGGTCTTCCATTTTATACTTTGAAAATAGGTAAATATAAATGAACATAGATTTTGCCACCTTCCCAGTTTTCTATGTACAAATTGTAACAAGAAAGCAATCCAATATAACTAGATGGTATTAACGAGCCCCAGATGTTACAGAACAAGGAACACATTTGGTAACATCCCCGGGGTTATGTTTTAATGCTCATGATACTTCTAATTAACCCATTGCCTGTTTAGTTTTACTGTCCTAGAGGGTATCTGAGAAGCTATATCCCCAGATGGTCCTTTACATGTTTGTCAGTAAATACCGGTGGAATTGAGATTTCAGTCTGTTTGCCAAGAAAAGCTACAAACCTGTTAAGGGCCAACATTCACTAGGCTTGGCAGGGGCTCTAAAGTGATCAATGGATGTTGCAATGAATGCTTTCTATGGAAAATTTACTTTGCTGCCTCTGAAGATTGGTGATTTTTGCTCAGTGTTGTATTTGCGGATATATTTTTTTATTATTGATGTATAAAATGTAGATAATATTTATCTAATATATTGGCCTTTTTTCAAGTCCTGTTAATCTCTCTCTCCTCTGTCTCCTTGCTCTTTTCTGTGTCTATTCTCTCTCCAGCTATCGTCTCTTGCTCTCCTCTCTTCTCTATATCCTTTTCTCTCTCTTCTATAGCTCCTTTCTCTTTTCTGTCTCTCTTTTGTGTTTTCGTCCTCTCACTTTCTGTCTCCCAGTCCACTCTTATCCTCTTCCTCATTTCTTCTCTCCGTCACTGACGAACATGTAAGGAGGTATAATGTACGCACGTAGGCGTCTCATTACCAGTGTGTTGTGTGCATGTGTCCCTTAACCGTCCTTACCCAAATATTTATGGATGCTGCTATGTATAGCTAACATACCAAGGCAGAAAGTCGCTATTTAGTATGGCATAGGATTTGGAACGTTTAGTTTGCTCCGCCAGTATAATATACCACAGTAAGTATAAATCTATACTGCAGCTATACACAAAATACCCCGGAAAGGCGTTACTTTATAGGATATAGCAAAGAGAACTTTGCAGATAATTGGCAACCCTTGATTGGTTGGATACTATCTGGGCATATAGAGTCTTGCCAACCATTTAACATTGTATACTAGACTATCATTATTGATCTGTATAAACCCCTACCCATACAGCTCCACTGATCATAAGTAAGGACAGAAAATTGTAAACTGATGGATCAGACCAAATTGACATTGAGGGACTATAAATAAATAAATAACAGAGTTTTTTTGCTATAAGATAGACACACAGCCACATGGTTAGAATTTCTGTTGCCCCTCCAAAGTGAGTTCAAGATATTCTTTGGCAAATATCACTGTGGCAACATATATTTCCTACAAGCAGCCAAATTTTTAATTCCCAATTCCAATCCTGGATTTGTTATTACTTTATTCGCCGCTGTGATCAAGATTTAATACAATTATTGCTTTTATTAGTTATTTTTTCCTCTCATGTCTTATATCTATAATGTACCCTATTCAAACCAGTGCAAATCTAGAGGAAAATTCAGGATGTCACATGAAGTATCACACTGTTACATATGCTTTGGATATCACAGCTTCGCCTCACTGCAGGATGACCAAAAAAAGATTGAGAAACACTGATCTAGACCAAGGAAAGACAAGTTTGGTCCAGACAGGCAAAGGATTTGAGAATATTTAGATTGTAAGTTTGCAAGTTTTCAATCTTTCACTTAAGAAAAAAATAAGGACAAATCTCTAAGTAGAATAGAGTAAATAATGATATCAAATGGGTGTTCCCAGTAACTCTGGATCCTATGAGTCTATGTCCAGTGTACTAAAAAAACACCTAAGACTCTATTTTGAAATATGTAGCAACTAGTTACTAGAAAAAAACAAAATAAACTTTATTAGAGAAAAAAAATGTGAATAAGATTTATATACAATGTGTGTAATAAAAGATATACTGAAGTATATCAAACAGTGATCATGATAAGGTGATCATTTTGTTTTTGCCATGTACTAAACCCCTGTAGAGCGCTATGGAATATGTTGGCGCGTTACAAATAAAGATAATAGTAATAATAATATTTGACTATTGCCTCTTCAGTCATCCTGATTGAATTGTCTGTTCACCGAAAGGAAATCCTCAAATCCAGGCCTGTCTGTGGCTCTCCAGGACCAAACTTGCCTACCCCTGACCTTGACAATTAGCTAAGGAGCGTACTGCACCCATTCCTTATCTATCGCTCTGTATGTGCGAACTTGCCTCTGTCTTCAATACATTTCACACATACATATTTTTATATTAACACCTTTATATCATTAAACACAAACTCACATGCAGGAAGTGTTCTAGAGGGAAATAAAAGATAACACTTATTTGTAGTTTATTACTGCAAATGTAACTCTTACTTGACATATTGGGTCTCATTAGCTGTATGTAATAACATTTAACTAATAGATGTTCTTGCTTATTGACACAAACTAACATGCACAAATATACATAAAACAGAAGCCATTATATGCCTTCAGACCTCTACCGCCCCCCGCCCCCAGTTTGAGACAGAGATAAACATTTCCCTGGTTCCTTTGTCACTGCCGGCTTTCAGCTCTGTGCTTCATAAAGACTTGCGTTATAAAATAAAAAGGAAGCACATTTGAATTCTCCTCATTGGATGCATTCAGCCTAGTTGGGCTCTAGGGACCCCACACAGAAGGCTGCGGAAGCATCAAATGTAATCTAAACAGCTGTGGGAAAACGGCCTTTAACTGTAAACGCTGACTAGCAGTCATTCATAATCTGCCGTTTTATTAAATACCGCCAGATGTGAAATCTTTTGTATTGATATGAAATTAGGGGTCATGTTCCTAAGGTATGATCTCAGGTGATGTTTCACTTTTTATTTCTAACTCTACGCAAAGCAGAAAAAGTTTGTATGGGTGAATATATCTATAAATATGTCCTGTCACTAAACAAACAAGCATAACAATGTATTATATTTCTTTTTAAAAACTATGCTCTTATTCAGAAGTTATATATATATATATATATATATATATATATATATATATATATATATATATATATATATATATATATATATACATGGGTGTAGGAGTCAAAGAAAATGAGGGGGTACCGCATAAAGTATAAAAATACCACATAACTGCTTCCCTACATATAAACACACACATTGACAAAATCTGTGTGTGTGTGGGGAGGGGGGGGGGGGTTGTCCCCTTCGCCCCCCAGTTCCTACAACCATGTGTTCATAGTACACTGGTTCTTTAATGTGTAAAGAGATGGATAATAGATGCTTAAGTGACATAGAAAACTTTTTTTTTCCCTGCATTTGAGGCTACCAGGGAAGAATTTACATTAGCGTTACCCTAGGCAAATGTTACTTAGATGGTCCTCTCTCCATTGAACTGTCTACATATATATAGAAATAAATAAAATATATGTTTCAATATGAATGTTTTTATAGATTAGCCCAGATTGTGAGAGCTTTAGGCAAACTATGCATTTGTAATGGATTTTCTATAACCAGTAACACCCAGAAAACCACCCAGCTTGCTAAGTGGAGAAGAAAGGAAGCGTATAGATCAGTAGCACAATTCAGTTAACCAGAGAAAAGCTTTGTTATTCCTTCCACCAAAGAGCTCAGCACTTCCTGCATGGAGCACTGTATAAGTCACAAAGTTTATAGGACCTTTGCACTTCCTTCAGTCAGGTGCCGCTAGGTTGTTGCCTGTTCTGCCTTATATTAAATCAAGTGCTGGAGGTTACACAACTAGGGCCTCATTCTATTATCGGCCGTAAATCGGCCGTAAGGCTGCGATTCCTTGCGAGGGTTCAGTTAACTCGCGATTCTATTATACGGCCCCGCAAGGATCTCCTTTTACGGCCGGCCGCATATCTTGGAACCGGCCGTAATCTGTGAAATATAAAAACTCAAAAATAAATTCAAGCCTGCACTGTACAGCTCTGTAAATGCTAGGGATCATATTGGGGGACATGAGGATTAAAAGGAACCCACTCTCAAGCTTGCACATCAGCCCAAACCCGAGTTCAAATTAACTGTTTATTTTCCGGCTGCGGCGTGGGTGTGTCTGAGGTGCTCCAAGCACTCTGGACTTTTTACATGGATATTTTACGGATATTAAAAATTAAATATTTTACGGATTTGAGTACAGGATAATTATGTGCTATTTTTTCTAACACCGAAAATCCCTTTATAGTCTTCTCAAAGTGCAGGATGGCTTTATTTGAGCTATTTTATGTGCTTAATTGGTGCTAGCGAGACCTTTTTCCTGCAAGTAACTGCGGCTCGTTTTTAGCCTTGCAGAGAGGTTTCCCGGAGCAATTGAATTGCAAATCTCTTGCGGCCGTTTAAGATCAAAGGCTTTCCTCCGGCGCGAGCGGCCGCAAGAGATAGCAAGGCACCGGCCGCAAGCCTGCCGGAGTCCCCGGCCGTAAGGGAATAGAATAGCCGAATAGCTTGTGGCCGGTCCTTGCGGCCCCGCAACGGCTGCGGCCGATAATAGAATGAGGCCCCTAGTCTACAGAGACCATATTGTTCATACCTATAGGAGTAACTTATTTAATTTAATAAAATGCCAGAAAAAGATGTGATCTTGCTCCAGAAGTTTGCAATCCAACCCTGCTCAGTCAATACATTGTATTATCTCTGTTGCTACTAGTTTCAGATAATCTTTTGACCTTTATAGAAATATCAAGTGGCACCAACTTATGCTATAAATGAGGGGTATGCAGGATTGGAGTGAAACCCTTGAGAGTGCAAACTGGAAGCCACGACTTGGACCCAATGCCCCCTGTTGGAATGGAAAATCATGCTCTATGTTTTTCTTTTGACCCAACTTAAAATATTTAGTTTTCCACACCTCAGCAGATATGCTTCTCTACTCACAAGCAGGTGTCCAGGGATGCTCATTTACTGATGGAAATGTTTATCTGTCTCTTTCCTAGCAGTAGCCAAACCAAACAAAAAAAAAGGACTAATAGTGTGTCCTAAAACACTAAAATCCAAATGTAGTTTTAAAAATGACATTGATTTTTAATACTGTTTTTATTGTTGCTAATCATTTACTAAATAAATAAACAGATGAAACCCACTTTTTTTATTAAAAAAATATTTACTCCTTATGAAGTTTTTAAAACAGTGCAAATATGTGACTTGTGACCCTGTTAACAAGTGTCTTCTCTGCAGGTCTGGATTTAACATTAGGCAGAGCCAGTAGTTGTCAAAATGTACTAAAATCTTATCAGAAGGGAGAAAATAACAAAGCTTCTCTCTTTCTGTACTATGTTGTGAATCAATGCACTTCCTCTCTTAGTTTTGAATGTTGTCTTTATAACATATGAATCAAAATGCAAAATAAGCACAATTACCTAATTTTCAGGGAGGGAGCAGCTATCAAATCTTCCATGTGTTACAGTGACATTCTGAAACTGCATGTAAGTAGCAGCTGAGAGCAGTAGTGGGAAGTTTAATACAGGAAATTTGGACAGTGCACAAAACAATGTGATATGGTAAACAAAGAAGGACTGGAAATAAAAATCTGATCTGAGCATCAACATTTTCTGGCAGCTAAATGGTTAAAATAAATGATAAAATATTTAATAACTTGTAAATAATGCTTACTTTTATGTTTCTTTCATAGTATTCTATTAATCTAAGTATCTGTTTTCTCTTATTGTTTACATAAACACTTTTTACACACATTTACTTATTTGTATAATAATGTTTATTAATCACAGATTAAATATTCTGTAAAACAATTTTCAGATTGTCTGCGTGATGATAACCAGCTAATATCACAAGCAAATATTTATTTTTAAGGAGGAACCCTAGATCATCACATATATAGTTGTGAGCGTACGAGTTGTTGCTAACGCTGCGGGCTCGCGTAGCGAGCCCGCGGCCCTCGCGAAGCGAGGGCCGCGGGCTCGCTACGCGAGTCGCGGCCCTCGCAAAGCGAGGGCCGCGACTCGCGTAGCGAGGGCCGCGGCTCGCGCAGCGAGCCAAGGCCCTCGCAAAGCGAGGGCACTGCCCGAGGGTCTCAGTTGCTGGCATGGAGCGCCGTAGGCGCTCCATGCCAGCACCTGAGGACCTCGCAAAGCGAGGGCCGCAGTTGCTGGCATGGAGCGCCGAAGGCGCTCCTTGCCAGCAACTGCGACCCTCGCAAACTTCACGTCGCAACCCAAACAGTACGACACACACATTACGACACTCGCAAACAACATACGACACACGTTCACACACATTACGGACTCGCAACACTCGGACGCAACTCGCGAACATTACAAAATGTAAAACACAATACATACACACACCACATACATAAAAAACTTACCTACACCAAGAGGGAGCACCCAGCACCTCAAAAATACAACTTACACCTCGATTTTACTTCAAATAAAACAGTTTAGAGACTAAAAAAAAAACGAAGCGAGAGAAAAAATGGCCGCCGAACAAAACGAAAACGAGGCTACAGCACTCTAAACTCGCAAAACACCACAAGAAACTCGCAAAACACCACAAAACACCTACGGATATTCCGATACAAACGTATAACACACATTACTCGCCATTTGACGCCAATGCGGAAGTACACGACAACGGTTTGGGCTCGCGCACGCACAGTGTTACACTGCACACATTCAGCACGCTTACACAGCAGATCCACACCACTAATGCTGCAGCAACATCAAAACACATTCACAGCTCTTCCACACAATGCTTTAAAATAGGTAAAGTATATTCATTTATTAATGTATTATATATTTCATTATTACACACTAAACAGCATTAGCTACCTTACAATTTCATTGCCGTCATTTTTTGACGGGCAATTCGCTAGTTCTATATATTTCTCTGGATGGGCACCTAAGTAGTTTTTGCTTAGAGGCACCTGAAATATAAATCTGGGCTGGCTTTTATGGTTAGTCTTTTTTTCAAGCAAAGGGAAACAGATACAATAGCATCTGTCTGCTGCCTCATTATCAATGATAAGTAGCTTTTCCACCTATTTCCTAATCAGACGGCTTCGTTTATCATCCCATCCTTTGTGTCTCAAGCCTGCAATAATCTCTTTCCCAAATCTATCTTCAAACTTATTTTATTGTTTCAGCACAGTGAAGATGGAATATTTCCTAAAACAAACTGTGACAGCCCCAGTCATTTGGAGACATTAAGCTAACTTTTTTAAAAGCAGAATTATTGACTGCAGTGCTTTTGTTTTACTTCTTTGAAATCAATCACAGTAAGACTTTGCATGAACTTGTTTCTTATTTTGTATTGCTGGACTGGATAAACAAAATGTGTTTTTAAGTGCTTTGATGGTACTGTTAGGGTTAAAATGCCACTGGAGTCACCAAATGATCTCTACTGCATCTGATTTAGGATGAAAAATAATGTTTTCATTTTTAAAATTGCTGCTTTAGTTATTTGTAGGTAGTGGTTTTAGACTGTCTGAATCCACCCCTGAAATGGCTGTGTATATATATGTATATATATATATATATATATATATATATATTTAAAACAGACCACACTCTGGCTGCATAATGACTTAAGGAAGCTAACAATATCTGGACTCTTATTTATGTGTTTGTGGGACTGGGCTCGGTAGCTGTTTTATAGTTATTTAATATGTTTTTATGTTATGTTGATTACCCTATATATGTTTACCTCATGATGTTAGACACTGTTTACACTCTCCCTGCATGACAATTTATATCCTAACTCAAAGTTCCATTTCTATTCAGTTTTGCTTCAGAATTGAAAAAGAGAGGTCACAGATAAATATGCACATGGAACAAGATATCAAGGAGATATATATGTCAAAATCCTCAGAGAAGATAAGAGCTGCTCTGGTTCTATACAACTAGTGAAGTGGATGTTAGGGTGTTATGATGGCTTGCAGAAGAAATATTTTTAATGGTAGTATAAGCAATTTATACAAACTCCAGAAGACCCACACACTGTTATCAGTTTAAACTTAAATATACACCCATTGAATCTGTCAACAACAATAAAAGCAGTTCCGGCACAGCTTGTCTAGATGTAGTATAATGATTTTGTATGCTTTTTTTGGGTTCATATTTTTTAATGCTGCATCCATCAGAGGAAGGGGATTTTAAGGACATCGGCTCCCTTGGTGAAGGGACCTAAAATAACCTGAAAGATTTGCTGGGTAGGTTTGGCCATAACAGCCTTATCAAGCCCAACTGAAGAAAGCAGACCCCATAATTGGTGTCAGAAGCGGGATCCTTTCATCAATTATCTAAGACAGCGACCAGATAACTTCTTGTGCTGACCTTCCCATTGCTGAGATCCACAGCCTCCTTGAGGAGTATTGTGGTTTCCCAACCCTGCCCGAGGGAGAGAAGAAAGGTGCTTGATTGCCCCTCTCCAGTGCCTCTCCAGGTCCAGAACCAAGTAGCAGCCCAGCTAAAGGTGGTCCAGGTGAAACGGGAGCTGACCAACCAGATAGTACAACAGAAACCAGCAGCCAGGATGGTATATGGAAACTTATACAAGATTGAAATCAAGTACTTTCAGCATCTTGGAGGAGATGCAGAGACCTACAAGCGATTTGCCCAGATCACATAAATGATGGAGCGGAGAACACATCAGGTTACCATGGAGGGGGACCTGGCAGCAGCTCTTATGGATCAGTGAATGGCATTCTTGGGGCTCAAGCAGGGAGGTGAACTATCAAAATGGCTGGTGGTTAGGGGGATCATGATAGGTTCAAGTCACACTTTTTAAAATAGTTTTTATTTAGCTCACAGTGTAAAATAGAAATAAATCAATCTAGGTACTAAAGGCAAAACAAGGCTGCCAGGATTAACTGTGTGCTCCATTTCATGCCAGTTGTCCTTCATACTGAGAATATCCTCCCATCTCAAGATGTTGTTTCTTCATGATCCAGGCTTGCTGGGAAGTCCACAAATAACTGGTAACCTGTGATTCTAACTATAAATGAGAACAGACAGAAACTAGATAAAAAAACTGAGGCCTCCATTCCATTAGTTTTATAACATCCAAGACAACCGTTACTCGGAACTCTGGGAGTATTAACTTACATATGTATCACATCAATCCCATTTTACTCGCAGATAGTTCTGTTACAGGGGCTTTAATTCTTAGTAAAAATAGCTTGCAGGTACAAGTAGGGACTGAATTTAATGACGTATCAGACATCTCAGCCAATTTCTGTGGGTTTATCAATTTCAGCAATATAATTGAAAAAGTCATCAAAAACTATCATTTACAGTCTATAAAAAACAGTGTTTCCCACTCAAAGTTTGACAGTGCTCTGCGTCTTGAACTAACACATAGGTCCCAGGCAAGATGGTTACTGAAATAGGTAGAGGTGGTCAAGGAGATAGATTGTGAGAGTAGGAGTTTATTGTTATAAATTATTTTACACATATTTTCTAGAATACATTAATATACTGTATATACACATCTCAACATTTAATACATATTTTACTGGTATTCACTAGGCCTCAACAAACACATACCAAGTAACCCTAAATCTCCCACCCTTACATATACCCACACCCCCCTCGATATGCATACCCTTTACCTAAAGGTGAGGTCAGTTCTGTGGGGGTGAATCTAAGTGATGTAAAGAGCATTAAGCATTGCTATGAGGGACCCTCAAGAAGAAAATGGCTGAAGTCAGCTAGTGCTAGGTGTAAAGCCAGTGGACCTACATCTAATGTCCACTATAATCAGTGGAGCAGTTACTAAAAGATGTCCATAGCAACAATTGTGAGAATCCCAGAGGTGTGCGAAATGGACCAGCCTGAGACCCTTCTAGGTGACTATTATCATCAAGTTCACTACAAAGATATCATCACAAAACATTATCCATCCTGCATCATAAAGTGAATGCTCTTTAAACCAGCAGCCATATAAATAACAGACATACAGTGATCATTTAACTTATGGTGGGCCAAAGAGTGATAGAACTGTACAGAGTACAGTAGTAGAGAAAATTAATAGTACATTTATGATTCCATTTGAATACGAAAGTCCCACACCCATTAAGATTGGAACAGTGATTGTATGTGGGTAGGTCTCTTGGTTTGTGCACAATCCATCCTGTGCTATGCTTGAAGCTGTGTAATACAGCACGCATATGCCTAAAAGGAGACACGTAAAAAAGGGTTTTTTTGTTTAAAAGATTGAGAGTGCATTGCGGTCTCATTTGCATGTCCCCACACAGTTTCCCAAAATGCAGTGCAATAACTGTATTTCTGGGTAGCCTGAGCAGGAAATACCTTTTTTAACTTTTTTAAGTGGAATCACAAATGTACTATTCATTTTCTGTACTACACATACAGTGTAAACTCTGAGCA
The DNA here is from genome assembly GCA_027410445.1 of Discoglossus pictus. NCBI lineage: Eukaryota > Metazoa > Chordata > Amphibia > Anura > Alytidae > Discoglossus > Discoglossus pictus. Next base: position 147,678,444 of record CM050164.1, on the reverse strand, counting down.
TCACTTAAAGTGACTCACCTCAACAGGATGTAGATTTATTTGTGAAAAACATTAGAAACTGCTAATGCAGTGCCATATTAAATTCCAGCCTCATAAGTCCAACGTGTAGCAAGTAAGTGCTGCGTGCTTCAAATTTGCCCATTTTACATAGTTATTAAATTAGAATGGGCTGCGAGCTATGAGCGAGAGACGCTATTTTGTAAAGCAGTTCTTATCTTTAGTATGACTACGCCTAACACTATTTTCTCAGCTTAGTGAAGCTGCTATAATTAATGGCTAGGACGGGCTTATTAGCCTGGTGGGTCTCTGTCTCCTATATCTGCCCCTATAATTTCCCCATCCCCCTTCTTCCCCCCTCACTGGCGCCATTGCCCCCCAGTATTTCCCCCAGCCCAATCCATCTGTCAGCCACCTCATCATTACCTGTGACTAGTAATGCGGAATTGGATTTCTTCACAGATGCAGTAAGTAGTGAGTGATTTGGAGCACATTTCAGAGGGCAGTGGTGTGACGCACCATGGCCAGTGCAATGGAGCGCATTTGGCTCGACAAAAAATCTAGCTTTTTTTGAGTTTTTTTCAATAGATGTTTCAATTTTCATTTGGGGGGACCAGCTGTGGGATCAGCATGTGCTATTTTATTGTGATAGCCTGGGAGTAGTCACTGCAGTTAACACGCTAACGGCCAATTCAGTCCCAGGTATCAGGCTTCTAAAGCATTTGGTATTGAAGTGTTTATAGTGGAACATTACTTTTAGGGCAAAACTTGTGCCTGGATCCCAGAATGTGATAGCGGATGCCCTTTCTTGTTCCCAGTGGGATTGACTACTTCAAGCTGCTCCGCTCGCATCTCAGATAGGAGTTCCTTTTCTGCAACACCTGTGGCAAATGGGAGCTTGGAATTAGGTAGTCTGATTCAGAAATCTTTGGCCCTGAGTACTTGAAAACATTACACAAAGTTGTGGCAGGAATGGGGTGAATTTCAGGAGGCCCAGGAATAGGACCAGGGGGAACAGCAAGGTGACAATTTGGGGGTTCTAGTAGCATTCGGGTCTATCCCCATCCGTGGTCGAAAATTGTCAGCCCCAGTTTTTATGTTTAAGCTGCAGGGAAAGCTTTACTGCACCAAAGAATTCTGCATCAGACACCTTTTCTCTGGCATTTTTTGGGTTGTTTAGGTTGGGTGAATTAGTGAGTCCAAATAAATCAGTAATGAGAGGTTTACAAGTTGAAAACATTTCCGATTTGGGTCATTCCCTTTCAATTCACTTGAGACAGTAAAAAACATAGGTTTGGCCAGGGGGAGTTCATTTTCTTACATCCAACATCAGGACAGGCATGCCCATATAATTTTGTTACAAGTTAATTTTTAGCTTGTCCCAAGTTACCGGGTTCCCTGCTATTGCACGAGGGAGGGGAGCCATTGACTAAGTTACAGTTTATAGCAGTTTTACGTATGGCCCTAGGTAACCTAGGCCTTATCCCTTCACAGTTTGGGTCCCATTTGTTCATGATAGTGAAAGCCACAGAGACAGTTAGGGCAGGGCTTAGCTATGAGTGGGTGCAGTGGATTTGTAGATGGAACTCAAACAGGTTTAGGATGTATGTACACCCAGAATTGGTGATTAATTGAAGTCTCTACATCAGGTTCCCTGCTACGCCTCTGGCTCACAGGGCATTTGTATTTTCACTGGGCACTGAGAGAAGCTGGGATCAAAGAAGGCAGATTACAGTTGGGGTTCTCATCAGACAAGGTTTCTCTGGGTTGGTTAGGGGTCAGGGTGATGAGGTGGAGCCAAGTGTTGGGCCATGTTGTTTAATATGCAAGGATGATTGAGGTTCCTCAGTTGTTGCTAATATGCAGGTGGGAAAGATTTGGGGGCCATGCCACTGAAGGAATTGATTAGAATTATGAAGAACGATGTGGAGCGTTTATTGACCCTGTTCCCAAATATAAAGATTATTTGGTCAGAAATGGTGAAGCACAGGAAGTGGTACTCATTCTTGGATATAATTGCTATGAAGAGGTTCCGGAAGAGGGTCAACAAGGCGATGATGAGCTTCATTAAGATAGTATGGGGGTTCCTAATAGACATGTTGACTTTGTGCCAGATTTCTTAGAACATTATTTTTTTTTAAACATTTTTTTTGATTAGGTAACATTATAAAATTACACATCAGTTTAAATGTCATACCATAACTTTTACAATATCAAGATATGGTTTTGATAGAAAAGTATGAGATAATTACATGGATAATACAGTATACAAAGTCATTTGGATGACAAAATACATATAAATTATTTACGCATATCAGGACCTATCCCCATCTGTGGTAAGGTCTAATTAAACCTAGGTTACCTAAATATTTTCACTTTTTTTAATGATAACAACAATAATTAATGATTTTTTTAAAGAACACAGTGTGATATACGCCTAAAGCTAAAAATAGCATATTTAAGATTATAAAAAGAAAACATAGCTCCTATGGAGCTCAAATAATTTTAAATACTGTAAAAAGTTACAACTCAAATCTTATATTAATTGTGGAAGTCTGACTAAAGTAAAAAAGTAAGCTAGAGAATTAGATTGAGTTAACCATTCCTGAAATTCCTAGTTTAGATTTTCACAGAATAATCATTAAAGTCCATTACCTGACTAGTTCCATCTCCTCTGGCCTCTGACCATCCCCACCACCTCTTATTTTGTTTGGGCATCGAAGATTTACAAAGAGAGAAGAGTGTTATGTCATAGGGGGGCTATGAATTGAATTTATCCAGGGATCCCAAATTTGAAAAAATGTGGGCATTTAGTCATCCAATAAGTGGGTAAGCCTCTCAATCATTGCAATATAATTCATTGTATTATTACTATTTGTAGATTGAGTATGGGAGACTTCCATTGTCTTGCTATGTGACTTTTTGTCGCTAGTTTAGATAAATAGGAGACTGTATGACATAAAAGGCCTACTTCAGCAGATGCTTGGATTGATTTTTCGAAGATATTAGATGCCAAATGAAAAACTTTACTCCATAGGAGTGTGACATGGGGGAAAGACCACCAAGTGTGGAGGAAAGTTCCAGAAGTCTGGCAAGCCCTGAAGCATTTAGGACTAGGGGAGTTTATCCATTTGTATAATTTGTCCTGAGTGATGTAAGTGCTATGGAGAACCTCAATAAATGTCTCCAATATATTGTTGTAAAACGACCCTCTAGACAAGTTGAGCCATTATTTTTGCAGGTCTCAACCTCCCAAGTGCATTTTAAATCCTCCTCCCATTGTCGAATATATTTGGGAGGGGGGGCGGAGTTAACTAGGAGGGAGTTAAACATATTACACAGAATACCCAGTATTCCTTTGGTAAGGGGAGATGAGGCACATAACCTACTAAACCAGTTTGAGGTAGGTTTCCCTTGGATGTTCCATGGAAGTGAGAAAATGCCTAATTCTGCAGTATATGTAATGTTCCCGGAGTGGGATGTTGAAATCCTCTTTTAACTGGGTGAATGACATATTAGCATTTTCTCTGTACCAATAATTTACTGTTAGGAGGTTATGTGATTTCCACCAAGTAAGTGCTGTGCATGAGAACTATATATAACCACAGAGTAAATTTTTACAGAAGTTTTTAGTTAGTGAACTTCTATCCAAAAGCAAAGTCTTCACTAACTAAAAACGTATGTAAAAAAAAAAAGCTCTGGGCTTACATAGAGACCTTTTCAAAAGGCTGTAAGTTTGGGTGATATGGGATGAGAGAGGAATATCTAGGAATTAAATTAAATTTTCGAACCGCCCATGACCAGATAGAAACGGATTGTAACGTAAAGGGGTTTGGGAGCCATATTAGGGAATTCCATGAATATGGAGCCATCATCAAATTCTCAATAAAAATCCAGAGAGGTTGGTGGGTAGGGGAGTGGGCAATTGGGATAAAGGTTAGTTGAGCTGCCCTAAAATATATTTTCAGGTGGGGGCAGGAGAGGGCTCAATTTGATTTATGTTTGAACATGGTAACCTTGAAGATACAGTGAGTTTTATTTTTCCAAATGAAATTGAAAACTTGACATTGGAATTTTTCCAACTCTAAGTAATTTATTGGCATTGGTAGGGAGCAAATTAGATACATAAGGCGGGGGAAGAGATTCATCTTAAAAGCATGTATGCGCCCTAGCCAGGATATAGGGTACCTTGACCATGTTAATACATTTTGTAGTAGAGTTTTATAAAGGGCTGCATAATTAGCTTTATGTGGATTTGTAGTACTATGGGTGAGATTGACACCTAAATATTTAAGATGATGTGGGGGCCATTTAAAATGAACGTGCTGGTGTAGGAAATCAAGGTCAGGAGGGGGTAAGGAGATATTTAGGTCATCTATTTTGTCAATATTAATATGGAACCCTGAGATTTCGCTGAAAGACACTAATAGTTTGAATAGGGCAGGAACCAAAATAGCGGGGTCTGTTAGGGTACGGAGAATATCATCAGTGAACAAAGTACACTTAAAATTGTGATGACCTATATTTATGCCTTTCATTTCTAAGGCCATTCTGATTGATTGGGCTAATGGTTCGACTGCTAAAGCAAATAGTAAAGGGGCTAGCGGTCATCCTTGCCTAGTACCCATTTCTATAGTAAAGGAGGTCTTAGTATCCCCTGGAAGTTTTAAGAAAGCCTGAGGAGAATTGTAATAGGTAACTATCGAATTCAAAAAATGTCCTGTGAAACCTAATTTTGAGAGAATGGCTTTCAGGTAGGGCCACTCTAAGAAGTTATAAACCTTCTCCTTATCAAGGGCTAGAAGGCATAGTGGAATGTGATGTCGATTCGTCCAGTGCATGGTATCTAGCGTCCACCTAATATTATCCACTGCCTGCCAAAATGGAATAAACGAAATGGAATAAAAATGTAGATATTCTGCCAATAATTTAGCAAGAATTTTGACTTCCCCATTTAATAATGAAATAGGTCTATAGTTCTTAACTTCCAGTGCGTCACGTCCCTCTTTAGGAAAAAGAAACATGTCCGTCAGGCTAAGTTCTTGGGGGACCGTATGGCCTTCCCGAATTGCATTAAATAAAGATACCAGATCCATCAGGGCCTGGGGCTTTGCGTAGTTTTAGTTTTTTGATGACTTCTTTGACCTTTTCAATGGAGATAGGAGAGTTCAATTGTTCTCTTTCTTGATTAGAAATTTGCGGAAGATCACAAGATTCTAAGAATGAGGCTATTTGGTAGAATCGTAGGTTGTGTGTAGAAGTATATAATTTCCGGAAAAAGGTAGTAAAGCAATTCTTAATCTCATTGGGGCTATAGCTAGTGTTCCCTGAGGGGTTTTTAATTTAGAAAAATTTCGATTGAGCCAGTTTACCTCTAAGTTTTCTGGCAAGCATATAGTCTGGCTTGTTTGCTTTTGTATAAAATGTATGGATTGTCCATCTCAGTGATTTTTCAGTTTTGGCTGAAAGTAGTAAATCTAATTCAGCCACCAAGACATCAATTTGTTTACGGCGGTGGGCCAAGGGGTCCTGATTACATTTTTCCAGATCTAATAGAGATTTCCTTTGCTCTTTATTGTTTCATATAAGCAGAAGAAAGTTTAATGCATGAGCCCCTGATAAAGGCTTTGTGCGCAGCCCATACCCAGCCAATATCAGCACCTGGGGTCAAATTTGTCTCAAAATATTATCTAAGTTCAAGGGCTATTTGTTCTTTAAAGGATGGGTTACATAGGAGCATATGATTAAATTTCCAAGAATACAGAGGTCTGATTTGAACACCAAAATCTATAGACAAATATAGAGCCGAATGATCGGACCAGAGGTAGGGGCGGATTTCTGAGGTGAGAATTCCATCAGATAAAGAAGCGTCTAATAGCAAAGTATCAATTCTAGAATAGGAACCATGCACTGGGGAATAGAACGTGCATTCTCTTTCTCCTAGGTATTTTACTCTCCAGGCGTCTAGAAGGTGAAAAATGTCGAATAATTTTTGGATCGTTTTAAGTTTATTGGCAAATTTGTCTCTCTGAACCCTAGAGGATCTATCCAAAATAGGATCTAAAGTCTGATTGAAATCCCCCCTCCCCCATTATAATTGTGCCTGTATCTAGAGATTTAAGAAGGGTAAGTTATTTAATAAGGGTGTTATGAGGATCGGTAGTGGGGGAATAAAGGGCTACTAAGGAAATCTTAGTATTTAGTAGTGAGCCAGTTAAAATAATAAGGTTACCTTCCGGGTCAATTTTCTTATTCTTCAAGGTAAAAGGGAAATCCTTATGGAGCAGGATAGCCACGCCTGCCTTTTTAGAGGGTTGTTCCGAGGTGATGAAAACAGGGTATGTAATGTTTAAAAAAGAGGGGGTTTTATCTGGCAAAATGGGTCTCTTGCAAAAAGATGACCGAAGGTTGGAGCGATTTATATGAAATAAAGGCTTTTTGCTGTTTAAAACAGAGAATTGAACCCTTTAACATTATGTGTGAGAAATGTAAAGGAGGAGTTTTTCATGATACATGAGAGGGTGGTAGTTGTTTATGATTAAAGGAATACGTTGGCACTTGCATATGGCAGATGTCCGATGGGGGGGCAGCAGGAGACGGCAAGAGCCGGAAGAGGGGGTCAGTACCTGAGAGCCTAGTATAGGAGGGAACAGACAGAGCAGAAAAAGAGGTAAGTACATAGCAAACTTCCACTTTATCAACAGTGTACATAACAAAAACATGATGAAACTAGTGCCTCACAAAAACCATTAGAGGCACAACAGTGCAGAGGGTAAGGAAGGTAATCTCCGTAACCTTGGCTTCCTTACTTGTGAGGTAGGAATAAGTTACCAAACTATCTATATACCGTATGTTATGGAACCAGAATGGTCCCGGTCAGAGTATGCAAAAAATTTGGGTGGGTGGTGGTGGGGATCTCCTAGGAGATTCAAGCAGGTAAATAGTGATCCATGGTGTGGCCAAACAAGTCAGCATAACCCTGGGAGGCTACGATCAAAAGGAAGATCAAGTTTGTTTGTTTGTCTATTTACTGCTTACCGATTTCGATCTATGGAGCTCAAGCTAAGGGATCATTGATTTAGGTACATGATGTGTTGAGTAATCATCTGAATCTAAATGTCATAATCCTATGGTAGTCTTGTCACAACTCTTGAATAGGCCTAGAAGACTAATCCTACCCACAGGTTGTATAGGTCCATTATTTTTTAAAGGACGAGGTACACCTCATTAATGTAGTTTTAAACTTGTTTAATTTTATGTTGAAAGAAGGAATTGCTGAGGTCATAGCTTCTTTGGCAAATCGCTCCTAGAGGGCGCTTGTGACAGTAGTGCTTGCCCTTTCATTGGTGGACAAAGAGAAGCCTCTAGGAGCAAGCACTAATGGTTATGTGTTACGTTATTGTAGTCGCTTTAATTTTAGGAAGTAATGACCGAAGAAAGTATGCTATCCACACCACGAAATGGAAATCATAACACATGTCCTGTACTAACACAAAGTTAATTGTGTATATATATATATATATATATATATATATATAAAGAATGAGGTAACCGTGAAAGTCCAGTAATTTAGTTCAATAATCAGAGTATTGCAGTATATAGTGATACTTTCTGTATTGGACAAACATATTCATAATAATGCTGATGAGCTTTCGAGAGTGACCGCAATACTCAACTATATATATAGGGAATAACCAGAATAGGTGTACAAAGAATCGTTGTAGATATAGGAAAGGAAATGAGTGTTGGCAGAAGGATAAACGGATGTAGGACATCATGGTGGCAATGAGGAACACATTCAGATGTATCTAGATTTTGAGTAGAATCTACAATGTACTACCCAAAATGATGACATATCATCTTTTCCTAGTTGAAGAATACACAGTCAAATAGTATGTGTGTATATATGACAGTTCAGGGTCACAATACAATATGCATCAGATTGTTTATGATACATGGTGGTTATATCATTAACTATAAAATCTGAAACATGAATTCCAAAAATAATCTTAATAGTACAGGAATAGACATAAAAAAAAGCTGCTATCACTCCTTACCAGTCTAGTGGGGCTCATTCTGTGCCTGTCCAGTCTCCTGAGGCTTCTTGGCCTTTTGGCAAATATCAACTGTAGTACTTTGGTAATACCTGCCTGGAGGGGACAGAAAAACACATGGTCCTTTGGCCAGAGGTTCGGGTTACATTTATCCCAGGAGCATATTGGGGGATTGGTCACCCCTCATATGCATAACAATGAAATATATGCATTTAGGCACTTTAGGCCCCTTACAAGGATCTTCTGGTTCATGGGGAGTACTGATTTTTTGCACAGCTTTCGGCTTGGGGGTGCACATTTACTGTGCACCCCTAAGCACTTGGTGAAGAGAGGTCTGTAAGAGGGCCAGGGAGGTAAGTGGCAGTCGCCTCCCAGGCTGAACACAGCAGTTTCTGGCACCTGGATTCAACACTGGCTCAGGGTTTTGATTCTTGATTTGGGCACCTTTATTTTCACACCCACCACCACTGCATACTGTAGAGGTTGGGGGTCCTATGACCTTTGAGCCAAGATCCCCTTTGGGTAGAAGAGTCTGAAGGCCTTGATCAGAAGAACAAGTTGAAGAGTCGATCTCTAGAGAGGAGGGATTGAGTCCTCCAAACTCTTGTCACCTCGCACCTTCTGGTCAGGGCGTTGGGGAGGACAGCAAAAGGGCCTCTATGATCTCAAGGTAGGGGAAGGGGGGGTGAATACTTTTTTGGCTTCACATCTAATAAATCACTATCACAAGTTCGGCATGAAGATGTGGTAACAAACAGAACTATTTATCAGGTAGTCAATTTAAAACTTAAAAAGGTTCTACATTTTCTAATAATTCTAAACATATTGCTGCCCAAAGCTGTAGCATGCAGTCCTATAATAGAATTTTATTAGGGAAAAAATGTGGGGGCTTAAAGGTAATCTACATTTTAATGCTAAAATGCAAAATTGTGCACTTAGGGTACAAAAATACAAAATTATAATAGACACTTAATGGTATTTTGATGTATTTTAGTATTTATTTTCTCTGTAATCTCTTTCCTGAAACGTGTACATCATTGTAAATGAGAATGAAAAGAAATATTTAAGGCTTTCTTTTTTTTTAGCAGTATAAGATGAGTTTACAACATCTTAAAAACATTTTTGTTTGATTAAGACCCTTTTGAGAGAAACTCTTGTTGAATAAGACTTACACATTCATTCATTATTTTTTATTTTTAAAAAAACAGATACAAAATATTACTTGTGAATAGCAGCAATATTCGTAGGAGACCATAGATCTGAAAGGAAAAAAAAATATCACACCAGTCTGTTAAAAAGGTACTTCAAATAAGATCTACTGTTTAAGCATTTCTATCACATTGCAATTTTGTAATTAGCAAGTGTCAGTCAGCAATGTTGCTAAAAAATTATTCAAGGAACTTCATTCATCTTGCACATTACAAAGACATAGAGCCTCATTCAATTGAGGCATCGGGAGATCCGGGCTTCGGAAATGGAGGCCGTAACTTATATTGCTATACAGTTGGCGTCTTTTTGCGGGCTCCAATCAGGTTACGGCTCCGGGCTCCGATTCATTGCGATGGTTACCATCCCAAATTAATGTCCCTCCAAGCCTTCTAAACGCTAAAATCTCAAATCGCAAATCGATATTCAATTGCTCTGATTCCCCCTGGCTAAGCAAGCCGTCAAGGGCGCAAATGGCAAAAGTCAAACCACAAGTTACGGGTGCCAGGGAGGACTCGCAAAGGGCTTAATGACATGTATGGAGCACTTTAAATGCACATATACACACACTACTGTACTTTTATTAAAAGGGAAAGTGATGTTAGGTCTTAGAATTAATAGCACAACATTCTCAGACTCGCAAATCTGCAATATAAAACACTTTTTTTAATGTTTAATTTTCGTGTTATATCGATTCCTGCAATCGATGTGTTAATACATATAATGGAACTCGCGTGTAAAAGAATATCATATTTACGGCTGTATCAATATGGCATTATATCTGTAATGTGGGTCCGACCATAACTCGTAATTGAAGCCCGTAGGACTTTGAAATCCAACCTCCATTTTGACGTAATGATGACGATCTGTGTTTCCATTGGCTAGCTCGGAAGTTATGGCCTTGCTTATTTGATGATGTTCAAGCTTGCAAATGCTACATACGATGGCATGGTTTACTAATTTCGCTATCAGCCCCTAACTTGCGGTTTTGATGATTTGAATAGTACTGTAACTCGAGCGTCCTGCAGGCCCACAGGAGGCACGCAGACATACGATCTACATCCAAGAAGTTACGGCCTCCAAAGTATGCATCTTCATTTGACTTAAAAATGTAAAAGTGTTTGCGTAATCACTAGCCTTTGTCTGGGATGTCAACAGTTACCTATACAGGCGGTAGAACGTCTTTGTATGACCTCTATTGTAGTAGTTAGGGTGCCACAGTGATCCATAGGGTTTTGTGTGCTGTATGATAATATGTGTTACACTTTATTTCTTTAATACATTTTCAGCCAATGTTAGTCCAGTTTAGTCATAAACTGTTTAGCCCTAAAATGAAACTTGCTGGTACAGTTGGTCAACAATTGTTATATTTCTATTAAACAGCATTGTCCAAGTTTTTTTATTCCTGGAGTTCCATTTTGTAAGGCTACGGGTTCCACTTACTTCTAAAGGATGCATTCTGTTTAAAACTTTGTGCTAACATGGGGTCTCATTCAATTCAGGGCCATAACATGATCGCAAGTAGCCTATTTCCTGAGATCAAGTTGTGGGCTCAAATAGTGTCTTGTGTCTTTCCCCCCTGTCCCCCCGTGTCTCTTCCCCCCCTCCCCTGTGTCTCTTTCCCCCTATGTCTTTTCCCCCTGTGTCTCTTCCCCCTGTGTCTCTTCCCCCTCATCTCCTTCCCCTGTGTCTCTTCCCACTCCTCTCCCTCCCCTGTGTGTCTACCCCCTCCTCTCCCACCCGTGTGTCTCCCCCTCCCCTGTGTCTCTTCCCCCTCCTCTCCCTCCCCTGTGACTCTTCCCCCTCCTCTCACTCCCCTTTCTCTCTCCCCTCTCCTCTCCCTCCCCTGTGTCTCTTGCCCCTCTCTCCCGCCCCTGTGTCTCTTCCCCCTCCTTTCCCTCCCCTGTGTCTCTCCCCTCCTCCTCTCCCTCCCCTGTGTGTCTACCCCCTCCTCTCCCACCCCCTTGTGTCTCCCCCCTCCCCAGTGTCTCTTCCCCTCCTCTCCCTCCCCTGTGTCTCTCCCCCTCCTCTCCCTCCCCTGTTTGTAAACAATTATCATATGAACTAAACACTGTCAGCACTTTATGCACGTTTTGCAGGCACTAATATACCACTTTATTCAAACACATACTATAAGCTAGACTCCAATTAACATCTATCAATTTGTTATAGAGTCATCTATGACCTAAACAATAAATTTACTTAACTTGTTGTATTTCCTGAGATCAAGTTGTGGGCTCAAGTAGGTTTACTTTTACCTTTAAGCGCAGGTCACGAGAATTGGAAACCATGCTCTCGGCAGTAGCATTTGCAGGCTTGAACATGATTGTGGACGCAAGCCTGTAACTCATGGTTCAAGCCCGGAAGATCAGAGCACTTTAAAAGTGAATATATATTCAATACAACACTGTAAATGATGTGGAACACAATGGGTGATATTAGAATTAAAGGCACAACATTCACATTCAGCTTGAAGCAAGGCCAAAATATAATACTTTATTTCAGGTTTAATTTCTGTCCAAAGTCCTACGGGCTTGAATGACCTCCAACCCGTAACTCGTTATTCAAGACCGTAGGACTCTGAACAAAAATGGAGGTTGGATTCCAAAGTCCTACGGGCTTGGAGGTTGAAGCCCGTAGAACTTTGGATGGAAATTAAACATGAAATAAAGTATTATATTTTGGCGATGTGCGAGCTTGAGAATGTAGTGCTTTTAATTATTATGTCACCCATTGTGTTCCCCGTCATTTACAATGCTGGATTGAATTTATATTTGCATTTAAAGTGCTCCGATTTGTAATTTAGCCCTTTGCGAGACCTCCTTGGTTCCAGTAACCTGTGGTTCGATTTTTGCCATTTGCAGGCTTGACGGAGTGGTTCGCGAGGGAGAATGGGAGCAATTGAATAGTGATTCATGATTTTAGCGGCAGCAACTCTTGCGACCATTAAAGATCAAAGGCTTTGAGGGAAGTAACTTGTGATTTGATGAGTCACAATAGATCGCAGCTCGTAGCAAGAAACCCTGTCAGAGCACGCAAATGGAAGGCAATTGAATAGCAATGTAGCTTGCGACCTCCATTTGAGATCCCGGATTTCTAATTGAGTGAGGCCCATTGTAAGGATCCTATAAAGTAGTTATGCGGTTCTGTCTAGAAATTTTGAGGTTTTTGGACTATGAGGAGCCATTTTGTATTACAAATGAAGAGCTTGTGAGTTTCGATTAGAGCCATTTTGTAGTTTTGGGGTTCTGCCAGTACTTTTAGCTCTCAAATAAGGTTTCATTGTACACTAAGAGGTGTAAGAAGATGCAAAGCCTCAGTTGTATCAGCTTTAAAATACACCTAAGCAGTTTGTTTCCCTTTAAGTTGACACTTTCCTTTTTTGTATGCAGTTATAAGACTTATTTTGAGCCATAATTCAATATAATAAAAGTAACTGGTTGTTTATTGTAACCTATGTAGAAATGATTAAAGGCTGTCTGTTATCAAGATTAATATATGGCTTCTGCGAAAGAGCATGTGTTAATTAGCAAGTGTATACATTTTTTTTTAAATCTGTGTCATTTTCATAGTGAAAATGATTAATATAGACTGCCTTTTCCTTGATCACAGGGTCTCTTGAGAGTCCTTGTTTGTGCACCCCCTGCGGCGTTTGTATTTTTTTAGTTCTAAAAAACAGTGTACAACTCCCTCAGAGAGTGCTCCTGTAAATGGCAGCACCTGAAGGCTGAGCAACAAATCACAGCACTGACAGAACCTACAGCTGTGCTGGAGGAAGCTCATATACACCAAAGTAAGCTTAATTAGGTGAAAACCTAAGGGACCCAATAACTAACATAACAAGTGGTGACTAACTGAGGTTGGTCCTGTTCTTCTACTGAAAACCCAAACCATTATCCTGACAAAATGGCATCCATTCTCTGGATCTCCTTTACTATGTAAACATTCTTCCCCCAGGCTTATGATATTAAAATGTAAGAGCAAATATATGTATAAAACATTATGGAGTATGGATCTTGTCTTCATATTTTGAAAAAAAATTGATGATAAAAGTGGGCCAACTATATTGTGGCTCAATTTAAAGTATAAGGGAAAATAGGTCCCCAGTTACCTCACGTTTATTTGGTTTTTCTTCACAGAGCAGTATAGATAACAGCACATTATAGAAGGGGGTAAGTGGAGGGTCCCCAGTCCTATCACTTGAGACAGATCAGGGACTGACCCACTCTATATAACCACACTTTATATTATACTAGCCTTGATCATCAAAAATCACAGCAATAAAATGTGAATCCTGGCAATGCTGTTTGCCACACAATGGGAGCCTCTCCCCCTCTACTTCACGAGCCTAGCAATAAGTGCCTTCTCTCCCTCTGTCTACTTCCTCCCTTGTGTCTTATTTCCCCCTCCTCTCCCTCCCTTGTGTCTCCTTTCCCCCCCCTGTGTTTTTACCCCCTCTCCTCCCTGTGTCTTTCACCCCTGTCCCCCCGTGTCTCTTTCAACCCACCTCCCCCTCCCCTGTGTCTCTTGCCCCCTCTCCCTCCCCTGTTTCTCTTTCCCGCTCTCCCTCCCCTGTGTCTCTTTCCCCCATGTCTCTTTCACCTGTGTCTCTTTCCCCCTATGTCTCTTCCCCTCTGTGTCTCTTCCCCCTCCTCTTCTTCCCCTGTGTCTCTCCCAAATCTTCCCCCTCCCCTGTCTGTCTACCCCCTCCTTTCCCACCCGTGTGTCTCCCCCCTCCCCTGTGTCTCTTCCCCCTCCTCTCCCTCCCCTGTGACTCTTCCCCCTCCTCTCACTCCCATTTTTCTCTCCCCCTCTAATCCCTCCCCTGTGTCTCTTGCCCCTCTCTCCCTCCCCTGTGTCTCTGCCCCCTCCTTTCCCTCCCCTGTGTCTCTCCCCTCCTCCTCTCCCTCCCCTGTGTGTCTACCCCCTCCTCTACCACCCCTTTGTGTCTCCCCCCTCCCCAGTGTCTCTTCCCCTCCTCTCCCTCCCCTGTGTCTCTCCCCCCTCCTCTCCCTCCCCTGTTTGTAAACTATTATCATATGCACTAAACACTGTCAGCACTTTATGCACGTTTTGCAGGCACTAATATACCACTTTATTCAAACACAGACTATAAGCTAGACTCCAATTAACATCTGTCAATTTGTTATAGAGTCATCTATGACCTAAACAATAAATTTACTTAACTTGTTGTACTATGACAGATCATGAACCTTAATGCTGTATTTATATATTTGGTTAAGTCTTGCTTAAAGATTGCATTAATATTCAAATAATTTATTATAACATTTGATAGTGATTTCTTGCACAAATAGATAATAGGTCAATACTCAAAATCAAGGTGGAGACTGTATGTATTTGTAATATTTGTTTTTAATATGTCATCAATAAAATCTATATATTTATAATTTCTGGCCCTACTCATTATATTATCTCTGTAGGAAAGTTATTGCTGAGGAATAAGAGTGTCTTTCTTCTTGTTTTTTTTTCCTTTAAATAACCAATTTAAAGTGTCACAGCGTTGTGATATTTACCGTATATTGTGCTATTATGAAGAACTTGCCTTGATAAATCCAAGAACATTTAGAAGGTTGAAAATAAATGCAAACCTTTAATATTTAATTATTCATTTTTTTCATCATCATCTCTGTTCAGTTCTGTTGAAAGTTATACTATGACACAATGTACAACTATGTGACAATAATGCAAATTATAGAAGTAAATTCCATTAGATAAACCCTTCCCGTGAGCTTATAAGTAAACTAGCAATATAAGACTGAAACCCTCATGACAGAAGTAGGTTTTCTAGATGAAATAAGTTCTCTAAAATGCTTTCATGCTCATGGTTTATATAGATGATTTTTGGCACATATTTTGCAACAAGTGTAATAACTAGAACATTTTAAAATTCATATACATTCCCAGTAATATGATTTATGGCTAATTTACTACTACCATACAACAGAAACATACATGAATATTGGAAAGTCTATCCAAAAGGAGTCTGAAAGGGCAAACATTAAAATATGCTAGTTTGGATAACATGTTTCTCAGCCATTTGGTCATTCACTCATTTATCATTAATAGTGAATATTTTTACCTTGGTAATCGGGTAAGGAGGTACCTTCAATAGCTCTGTTTGGGCACCAGTGGCAGAGCCAATTATATCACAGCATGTTCTGGAACTCATAGGCAGTCCCCATGAGCACTGGACCAGTCCTCAGACCATAAAAGGTTGAAAACTATTCACAGTAGTTCAAGAAAAACTTCACATTTGTGACATATGTAATGAATTAACAAAAATAGCAGCTACACTCTGTAAGCATAAACATATTGTAAAATCAATTATTAAAGGAGCATTTTGATAAAAAAAAATAATTGCCCTCTTTGGAGAATTACACTTGTAAATAAAGCAACATGTTTTTGATATTATGTAAATGAAAAGAAAAATATATATGCAATTATGTTGCTGTCAAATCAACACGTTTAGAATCTAAAAAAATACAGCCATTAATTTATTACATTGTATATGTTATTATGATGTAGTGGAATCTACCATTTTGTTAACATCTACTTCTTCAGGAAGTCAGAAACTTTGAATGCAACAGAGGAAGCTTCTATTTGGACAATGGGAATGTGGCAGCTACAAATGCCAATTTCATTAGGACCAATGCAAGGCTTGTTAGTTCACAAGGATATACTCTCCTGACACAGAATTTGCAAGAAGCAGCCTAGCAAAGAACATGGAGTAAAAATAATTGCATATAACAGTAAAAAATGTAAAGGCTGTATTTTCTTTTTTGCTTACTAAACCTTTTGGTCATTATCAAGTTGAGTTATTTGTGGGATATATATGAGCTATATTATTTTGTATAATACTATATGTACAATATTATTTTATATACTATATTATATTTATACATACTATATAATAATTTATGATATTATATTATACTATTATTTAGCTATTTCCATTTCAGTCTTATTTATTAGCATTAACCATTTGCCACTAAGATTCTTAAGTGTCCAAAAGACTCTAAATCCCCTTAAATCTCTACATTGCTTTGCTATTTCCTTTTTTATCACAAAAAATATTGCTAATGCAATAAAATCATTTTCTGTATGTCACAAATTATCTGCGATATATCTGCAATGTGAAAAAATTAAACTGAAAAAATGATGTTGACTGAAGAATGCTCAATAGACCATTTTGGAAGCTAAGGGGGAAGAGCCAAGGGTATTTAAAAAGGATTTGTGAGATTTCCCTTGTCAGTTTCCATCCTGTACCTTATTAAATAACCTATCAATACTTCATTTGGCAAGCTTCCCTTGTTTGTATACCAAACATTTCACAGAATTGGAATCATTATGAAAAAGACAGTTAGCTAGCAGAATGGACATAAAATCTGTTTAAATAATACAGCAAGACTTTATGGGATATTGCCTTGCCTTACATAAAATCTCTGATTTTGCTCTTTAAATTGCTCACAGAACTTAAAGGACCATTGTAGAATAAAAAATATATGTGTTTGAAAACCTTGAGCCTCATTCAATTCAGAGGCGCATGTTATGGAGGAATAGGCAGTAAGTTTGCGGGCCTCCTGTGGGCCTGCAGCGTTTGCAACTTATAGTGCTAGTCTATTGGCTCGGCCTGCAAGTCCCGGCCAAATAGCGCACATCGCAAACCATGCTATCCGATGTGGCATATGCATGCTTAAACATGATCAATCATGCAAGGCCGTAACTCCGGTTTAGAAACAGCCAATGGAAACAGAGATCGTCATCATTACGTCAATGGAAAATGGAGGTTGGATTTCAAAGTCCTACAGACTTGAATTGCAGCTTACGATCGGACCCACATTCCAGATATAATGCAATATTGATAAAGCCGCAAATATGATATTCTACTACATGCAAGTTCCATTATATGTATTAACACATTGATTGCAGGGATCGATATAACACGAAAAGGAAACATTAAAAAAAGTATTTTATATTGCAGATTTGCGAGCTTGAGAATGTTGTGCTATTAATTCTAAGACCTAACATCACTTTCACTTTTAATAAAAGTACAGTATTGATTTTTTATTTGCTTTCAAAGTTCTCCGATTTGGCATTAAGGCCTCTGCGAGTCCTCCTTGGTACCAGTAACTTGTGGTTCGACTTTTGCCATTTGCGGGCTTGGCGGGGTGGTTTGCAAGGGTGCATCAAAGCAATTGAATAGCGATTTATGATTTTAGCGTTCGCAACTCTTACTAGCCATGAAAGATCAAAAGTTTGGATGGGCATTAACTTGAGATTTGTACCATCGCAGTGAATCACAGGCTGTAACTCGATCGGAGCTCACAAAAAGTTATCAATTGAACAGCGAAGGAACTTGCGGCCTACATTTCCGAAGCCAGGAACTCCTGAAAGCTCAGTTGAATGAGGCTCCTTGAGTCTGACTAAAAGCATAATTAAGCAGGAAAAAGACATACAGCTAGATTATAATTAATATTCTGTATGACCCTGAGGAATCCATGATGCATTGCATGTGTGAGAGGGAAGGTTAACATTTCTGCAGAGCTCTAATTGCATCTTTTGATGCCACATTCTGCTTCTGGACTAGTGAAGAGGAAGGGGTGAGGATTAATTTCAACCTTATCCATTTATCTAACAAAGTTGTTGGACTTCTCCCTGTATGCTTCTCCACAACCCTCCCCCATTGATAACTATAAATACACACCCCATCATCCATCTCTCAGGATATGATGTAACACAGACAAAATCAATTCCTCTACTCATAAACAGAGTATGCAAAAATTCAGATTCTTTCTCAAAAATGTTATTTTTTTTTTACCCATTGTTTACAAAACTACTAATATTGTTGTTTTTGTTCAGTCCTTCAGACGTGTCCGACTCTCGTGACCATAAGGACGCAGCACGTCAGGCACATCTGTCTGTGTTTGTGGTTGTGCTTATCCATATGGTTTTCTTTGCAAAGATACTGGAGTGGGTTGCCAGTTCCTTTTCCAGTAGACCACAATTTGACTGACCTCTCTGCTATGACCTGCCCCTCTTGGGTGACCCTACATGATATAGCTCACAGCTTCATTTGAGGTACACAAGTCTCTTCAACACGACAAGGTAGCGATCCTGAAGGGGGCTAATATTGGTAGCCTGGTGCATACTTGACAAACAAGTGTATTTTTTCTTGAACTGCAGTGGTCCTTTAAAAGACCACTGAAGTCTCATTCTTATAGTATGTTCTTCTTTTCAGGAACCTAACTCAAGAACATACAATCTCTAATTTTTTATGTAGGGAATTGAAATTTGCTTTAAAGGCAGCAGGGATTTTGCATTACCTCCTAAAATGATTTGACATTTGGGAGGGTTGGAAAGAACTGTGGTTCAGTTATGATCTCTATTCAGTTCGGTTGACACTTTAAATAGCCCCTTGACAGTAGAAGTAAATAGAAGAAGAAATCCCAGTAGCATAATCCTCCCTCTCAAGCTATATGCAAATGAACTCTGCAAGCCCATGACATAAGCAGTCAAATTTAAAGGAAAACTTTGATCGGATTTTCTATATGGTCTTTTGAAAAACAAAATTTGATTAAAACGTAAGTCTTTATATTTTTCAATTTTATATACGATTATTATTCACTTCAGATTTCCATTTTCTTTACTAAGCCGGCTTCTTGCAGCTTTTGCTTAACAGGGATTGCGTTAGAGCAAATAAGAAAATCGGCAGTTGTAGATAGTTGTAGATAGATACTTCCTGTGTAAATTCTCTTCACACCAAAGGAAGTAGATTACTGGAAAATAAATGGTTTATTCGACAGCAGAATGGTTGCATGCTAAATTAATACATTTGAGATCACTCGTATATACTCGAGTATAAGCCGACCCGAGTATAAGCCGCAGCACCTAATTTTACCACAAAAAACTGTGAAAACTTATTGACTCAAGTATAAGCCGAGGGTGCAAAAGAGGGTCATTCCTCCCTGAACATCCTCCTCCTCCTCCCCTTATCATCCTCCTCCTTCCCCCTCTTATTATCCTCCTCACCCCCCCCCCCTTATTATCCCTCTCCTCCCCCCTTATCATCATCCGCCTTCTTCTCCTCTTCACATGCTCGTCACGTCATTAGCATATGCCGGTACGGAAGACGTGCTGCGGTGTCAGGATCGGCATCAGCTCATCGGAGCATAGTAGCAAGTAAGGAGAGAGGGAGATAGGGATTGGAGAGGGCGCAGTAAGTAGGAGGTTATGGGGGAAGAAGATGATGATAAGGAGTGGGGGGAGGAGGAGGATGATAATGGTAAGGAGGATGATAAGGGGGGGAGGAGGATGATAAGGGGGGGGAAGGAGGAGGATTTCTTTTTTTTTTTACTCGAGAATAAGCCGAGGGGGGCTTTTTCAGCATAAAAAAAATGTGCTGAAAAAGTCGGCTTATACTCGAGTATATACAGTATATTATTTCTTTTTTATTACATTTAAAAATACATTGTGATTTATATGACTGACAGATAGGAATACCTTCAAGTAAAACATTATATACAAACATATCTAAAAATGAAAGCTTCTTACAACCTTACAATTCTTGAAAGCCATTATTTCCATTGTAGGGATGGCCCTGGCACTATAATGCAGCTATATAACATGCTTAGCAATCTAAATGCAAATAGTGCATTAACATATACACACAAATGCAGCTCTATTCTAAATAGAGAAATAGATAATGAAACATGGAATCAGAACTTTAAAGCATCAAAACATATTCAGACTAAATAAACAGACTATAAAATATTACACTATTGGTACAGAATTCCAATAATAATAAATAAGTACAAATCACTCATATCTCCACCATGTTCTAGATCAGGAGTAGTAAGCCTTTTAATACCTACCACCCACTTTCAAAAGTAAAATCCCACCAGTACTGCAGTTGCTCAATTTACCCTCCCTCATTTCTGGTTACATAAATCACATGATCCTAGCTATGTATCATCCTGTACTTACTAGATAGTGATCCGGTCCTGACTGCTGTCCCTAGGCTCTCTCACCAGCTCTCCAACCAGCCAAGTGTTATGCTGTGGGTCTCCAGTGTGTGACGTCACTCAGTACAGTATTTGGAAACCACGGGCAGAGTACAGTGGCGGCTGATGACTTTCCAAGTTGGTGGGGCGGAAAGCAGAAAATTGTCCCTTCCCCTTAAATTGACTCCACCCAAAAGTAGAAACTTCTCCCCTTCATAACATGTTACTTCTGTAGGCCCTGCCCACTGACACATACTCCACCCACTTACTTAATTTTTTTTTCCGGTCACTTTGCGTGTGTATTATCTTGATGAGTTGGTGCTGGTTCTGCTCACTATTCTTATGATGGGAAGTTCTTGCATTTTCTTGATGACAGGCAATAATGAAATAGAATAGATATAAAACATGTTAGATTAGGACGTATAGCGGTGGCAGCTCTCAGAAACAGACAATAATTATCCCATAGAGAGAGACAGGGATCGAGAGAGAGAGGGATGGAGAAAGGGAGGGGGATAGCGAGAGGGATAGATAAGCAAGCAGTAAAGAACAATTTAGAATAGAAGACAGGATTTCCAAGAGAAAACACTGATGGTGGAAAAGTGTAAGGCATACGAATAAGGGGATGACAGAGGAGGAGATTGATAGATGAGGTTATTGAAGCAATGAACATGAACTTGAGGAAGCTCAGAGGGTAGTGGCAGACAGATGTACCTGTGCTGTGGTCCATAGGGTCACAGAGAGACAGACATGACTGAACAAAAGCAAAAGTAATGGGGAAAACAATACTAGATTTGCATACATTTTTACAACACGACATGAGCGAAATGCTCCTACAGACTGACTGATTGAAGTAAGACCTAAAAAGCAGACATCAAGTTATTTTACTTGAGAATACAAAAACTGAAGTAAAAATCACTCAACCTCTTATTCCATACTCCATCGTCTTAAACTGGCTACAATACTGTGTATCATTTAAATAAAAAAAAATCAGATGTTAACTGTTATACTAAACTGCTCCACAAGTACATATATAATGTATATTCTATATAATATATGTGTGTTTTATATATATATATATATATATATATATATATAAATATACCGTATATACCGTATATACTTAAGCCGACCAGAGTATAAGCCGAGGCACCTATTTTACCACAAAATACTGGGAAAAATGAGTGACTCGAGTATAAGCCAAGGGCGGGAAATGTGCTGCCCCCTGTGTCCCTCTTGTACCCTCTGTGTCCCCCTCTAGTGTGCCCATTTCTTGTGTCCCCCCTCTCTCGCCCCTGTGTCTCTTCTTCCCTCCCCTGTGTCTCTTCACCTCTCTCCCTTCCCTGTGTCTCTTCCCCCCTCTCCCTTCCCTGTGTCCCCCACTCGCTTATCACCCTCCTCAACCCCCCTCCTCATTCTAAACCCCACTCCTCACTTTACCCCTCTAAATACCTCCCCCTCTCCCTTTCCCCTCACTTACCTCCATCTTCAGCTTCTGCTCCAGCCTCCACTCCTACCGGCGTCTTGACCCGGCCAATGCTAATGACGTGGTGCGCATGTGACGTCACGTCATTAGCATATACCGGGTGCCGCCGCCTAGCCGCCCCTGGCAGAGTATAATAGGCAGAGTATAATATTTTAGATTTAACAACATATTGGTTATAAACTTCCCCTTTTTATAAGGTAAAAATAAGGTATAGAGATTGAGGTGTGACTTTCTAGGTTAAAACATTTTTACATTTAATACAAAACAACTTTTAACTATTATCTACTGCTATCTTTTATATTTATGTATTATATATTATTTGTTTACAGTTGTGATCTGTATGTATAAAAACATGTCACTTATTCTCAAGTGCAGTTCCTCAAATGTGGGCTATTTTACATTGTTGACCACAATGGTCCTTTAATAATTTATTTAAAAATATATTTGTTCTTACAGCTTATTTACCTGCTACTTCATTATATACTTTAGAAATGTGAAGTTTTTTTGGTCTGGAGACTAGCTCAGCTAATGTTTGAGACCAATCAGCTAATGTTCAGCTCACTTGGCCCCTACACAGGGAGAAATATCCTGTAGTATATCAGTCTGGTCCCACTCACTAGAGTGGTCCAGCCCCAAAATACAGGCGATTGTACCTTGAACAGGAGAATCAGCAAACCCTGGACATATGTCTTGGCCTTCATTGGATCTCATCAGTGAGGTGCAGCTTATAACTCCCTAAGGGACAGTGAGCTAGGGCTCCACATCAGGGACACTAATGAGTTAACAAAAAATGAAATAGAGGTGCTCAATCAGAGAATTAACTAACCTTTATAGGTTAGTTCTATGGACATGATAACCACTCTGAGAGCAGCCTCTTTTAGCTCACTTGTGCCCTTCACAGAGAGAAATATCCTGTAGTATATCAGTCTGGTCCCACTCAAGAGAGTGACCCAGCCCCGAAATACCAGCCAATTCTACCCTGAACAGGAGAAACAGCAAACCCCAGACAAACGTTTCGGCCTACATTGGGCCTCGTTAGTGTGGTGTAGCTGAACTCCCTAAGGCACAGTAGTGCAGAAACAAAAAAACAAAGTAAGAGGTGCTAAATCTGAGAACGAACTAACCTTAATAGGTTAATTCTATGGACATGATAAGCCACTCTGAGAGCAGCCTCTTTTAGCTCACTTGTGCCCTTCACAGGGAGAAATATCCTGTAGTATATCAGTTTGATAATCAGAAAATTATCCTTTTTTTGTTTTAGCCTTGGTGCTATTACTATTATACAAATAATAATTTATCTAATGGACCCACATTTTGGAACCAATAGACAAGCAACCTTGGGTTGTACAGATACACCTTTTATATGGCTAAGATTATTGTTTTTAATGCCAATCCTTAAAATAATTTAATGTTTATTAGATTAATACTAAAAATTCCTTTTTTTTTTTAAATGCAATGATTTAAAAATATATTTCCCTTGGTTTTTTAATCCTAGGGATTATTTGACATCTCTAGTTTATTGTGTTTAACATTTATTTTGGTTTTATTCTTTTATTACTGTTTGCTCCTTATTTAACTATCCTTTGCTCAGATCACAGCTTGTTGTATCTTTTTCTGTTATTTGCCTCCACAGTTTATGAGATGTTTTTGATTTTTTAAAGTTTCTTTCAAGGTATCTTTTCTTGTAATAATTTGTGTTTGTTTTCCCGTGTATAATAAACTTTGTGTATCCCTGGTACTTGTTGTTTATTTCTTAGAAATCTTCTAATATAGGTGGCCATGCTGTCTCACAATTGCTGAACTGATAGCTTACTCATGTGTTCAATGCTCAAATTTGGTTTCTAATATGACAAGTGCCTTTGTGCCTTTTTTATATAGAACTTGTTAATTTCTTTCACAATTAATTGTGCTGCTGTGCTTTCACTACATTCCTCAAAGGTGCTTATTTCAAATAATGAAAGATGTGACTTAAACATAAAGTGCTTGTGCCTTCTTGTGATAGAAATCCTTTAGATTGTAAGTCTGCGAGTTTCAATCCTGCGCAGTGCTTTAGGGAAAGCGCTATGGACACTGGATTCCAAGCTCAAAGACAGGGCCATACACTCTTTGCAATGTATGAATCTTTAACTTGTCATTGCCTGTAACTTAACTTATGTATAGCGCTACGGAATATGTTGGCGCGTTACAAATAAACGATAATAATAATAATAATAATAGAAATGTTGCTTTTTCGATTCTTTATACCTCTGTGCTTACAAATGAATTTACTTATACCTTGTGGTAATATAGTTAATATAGTCACTACATTACCCTTTCACTCCTTTAAAGTGCTTGTGCTAGATATTATTGTGGTACCTATTATTACCACTCATACAATGTATATCACATGTAGTCTTTTCTATATTTTGTCTTAATTCTGTGTTATAAAAGATACAACAAGCTGTGATCTGAGCAAATGATAATTAAATAAGGAACAAACAGTAATAAACAGTAATAAAATAATAAAACCCAAAAAAATGTGAAACACAATAAAGTAGAAAAGTCAAATAATCCCTAGGATTAAAAAAACAAGGGAAATATATTTTTAAATCATTGCATTTAAAAAAAAAGGAATTTTTAATAAGTATATCAGTCTGGTCTCACCCAAAAGAGTGTCCCAGCCCCAAAATACCAGGCAATTAGTGCTGAGACCCACAGAGGCCGAATCATACGGCTGGAGTCTGCTGTTTCTCCTGTTCATGGCAGAATTGTCTGGTATTTCAGGGCTGAGTCCCTCTTCTGAGTGGGACTAGACTGACATTCAACAGGATATTTCTCCCTGTGAAGGGCACATGTGAGCTAAAAGAGGTTGCTCTCTGTGTAGGTAACCAGACCTATAGAGCAAACCTACTTTGATCTCAGATAAGCACCTCTGAGTCTTTTTGTGTAATCTTTATTATATATTTTATTTATTGAGAAATATGAATAGAATACATTGTTATTAATTTCATTGTATAAATAATAGGATATTTATATTACAAAATCTGAAGTGTAACTATTTAACAAATGATAATTAAAAAGCATCACCTATTGGAATAAAGTCTAAAGCTGGTATAAAAAGCATAGGCAAAGTTTCTAATCATTAGAACATTTGCCTGATGAAGCAGTTGTCAAAGATGTTGAATTGAATATTACCAAGGTATCATTCATAATTTGACGTGGTCGCGTCCATTATTTTATTCGTTTGGTATTTATTTTTTTATTTATTAGTTGTTGTTTAGACTTTAGACTTTATTACTTTTGGTGATGCTCTGTTTTTATTTGTTTATTAATTACACTTGAGGTTTTGTAATACATCTGTAATAAACCTGTCCTATTATTTGTACAAATTACATCTGCTGAGTGGTTTGCAGTCATATTATATTATTCATTGTATTCTATTTTATATTTACTCTTTATTTTTATTTTACTTTTTTATTAGGTGTTTTATATAATGTCTGTTAACTTGATATTTTTTTTCTTTTTATATAGATAGTCCTTGGGAGAAACTACAACCTAGAATATATTTAGCATAAAGAAGCTGCTTCTACAGATAATAAAAAATATACATCTATTTGCTGTTTTATGTTCTTCTATTAAAAATGTCATTCTCACCCTGAATTGAAGTGCCTGCGACCTTACACTGGGTTATTTTAGAACTCCATATTATCATTTTTTAACCAATCCCAGGTAACATCCTGTGATGTATTTGTTCCATGATCCCTTGTGACTCTAAAATGACAACACTGCATGTTCACAGGCAGGTGTTGGAGGAATTTATACCTTGTTTGACTGATGTATAGTCAGTTTAGGATTAAAATTAAGTACCCAGTCAATACTTATTAGAAAATTAATGCCACGGCTCTTTTATCATATTTAGCACATAAACCTAACATTAAGTTATGAAGAAACATTCCAGTGGTGCTTGGCACACCCCTGTAGATGGGTACCTCAGGGGGACCCCATGCCCCAGGAGGACTACCGCCATCTCCACCTCTTTGGCCATCATGCATAATAAGGGCAAGCACCTTGCTGTGACATTACATATATAAACAACCCTGAAGGAAAAAACTCACATAAATTAACAGATCCACTGAAACAACACCAATATATATTTAAATAATAGGTAGGGTGGGAAGAAGTTATTCCAGCTTTGCCTAGCTCCTAAATGACGAAGAACAGAAAAACTCAATACCAATAGAATTAAATTTAACATCGCTTGTTCCGAACTAGGTCATACCTCCACTCTCTATGATCAGCCATGGCCTAACTTTTTGGTGGGGCAACTTTAGGGCAATAGTAAAATAACTTAAAGGTGTGTTATAACGGAAACTATCCTCCCTCTCTCCTAATGACTTTGGGTTCTATTCCAATCCGATACGTAGCGGCTCAATAAGGCTCTCCCGTAACTGTGGGCACATTTTTTGCACAAACTGTGTATCCATTTCAATCTCAACTAGCCATGTTCTGTGCGTTATCCTTATTATATATAAACTCTTGTACCGTTCATTAGAATAAATGCCTCACATAGTCTACGTAGGGGCAAGTTACATGACATGTCAGCAAATTAGCCAATCTGCGTTGTTTATTGAATAGCCCTGGGAACCAATGGAAAAGTTGAACGTCACGTTAATTGAGAGGTACAGTTCATAAAAGTGCCTCTTTCCTGCCCACACTTTGACTGTTTTATATATTTTGTAAGTGAACATGCGAGGAAGTAATTTGCCAGTTGAGGTTCACTTCAAGCATGGATCAGAAGCTCACATATACCCACAATAAATGTCAACCACTCCTCTCTTTAAGGCCTTAAGCTGTCCATTGCGACATTTATCACACCCTGGGGTCTAACACACAATGGTATTGTGTACATGACATACCTTCCCATGGATGTGACTTGATCATTTTTGGGTTTCACAATGCATAAGAGCACCTGCTGTGGGCCATGTGGGTTTCCTGATTTTTTATTAACCTCTTAAGTACTGGAGTCTGTGTGGCCATTGAAGTTGACATATGTTATGTTGAATTGTATTATTGACAATGGTTGATGTTCACAGATTTATGCAGACTCACACATCATACTTCATTTTTTCTTCTTCGCTTTGAGTAAAATCCAAGCAGACCATAGCATTATAACGTAGGTCATTTTAGTCTATTCTGCAGAAATTTAGTGGGATATGTACCAGTGGCGGCTGGTGACTTTTCAAGTTGGAGGGGCGACAGGGCGAAACATAGCCACTCCCCCTTTTCAAACCACACCCATTTTATAACTCCTCCCCCTGACGTCATGATGACCTTTATAAGCCCCGCCCAATGACCTTATACTTGTAAAACCCATTGAAATACATGATCAGCAATGCAGAAATGTCAAGAAGTAAAGTAACAATGTGTTAAATTCATTGGTATACAATATAGATTGAAAAAACTCATGTGACAATACTACAGCAATATCACAATTGCACCTATACGCATTAACAGAAGAATTAAAGGAGTGACACCTACCATTAGTCGGGTCTTCTTCTCAGGGTATTCACGTTCAGTAAGTTGACCAACGAGTAGAAACAAATCTGCAGCCACATAGGTTTTGCACCTGGGGTTGAAAGAAAACAAGCAAATCAATCAGACCATTCAAGAACAAAACCATACTTAAAAAACATTAAAAGACCAAGTGGAACCATA
This sequence comes from Discoglossus pictus, assembly GCA_027410445.1. Taxonomy (NCBI): domain Eukaryota; kingdom Metazoa; phylum Chordata; class Amphibia; order Anura; family Alytidae; genus Discoglossus; species Discoglossus pictus. Next base: position 147,650,989 of record CM050164.1, on the reverse strand, counting down.
TAGGCCCCAAACATACCTTAGAAGACCAAGTGGAACCATATAGGCCTCAAACATACCTTAGAAGACCAAGTGTGACCATAGGCCCCAAACATACCTTAGAAGTCCAAGTGGAACTATATAGGCCCCAAACATACCTTAGAAGACAAAGTTTGACCATAGGCCCCAAACATACCTTAGAAGACCAAGTGTGACCATATAGGCCCCAAATATACCTTAAAAGACCAAGTGTGACCATATAGACCCCAAACATACCTTAGAAGACCAAGTGTGACCATAGGCCCCAAACATACCTTAGAAGACCAAGTGGAACTATATAGGCCCCAAACATACCTTAAAAACACTAAATAACAAATTGGGACCATATAGGCCCCAACCGCACCTTAAAAACCCTAAATAACAAATTGGGACCATATAGGCCCCAACCGCACCTTAAAAACCTTAAGTAACAAATTGGGACCATATAGGCCCCAACCGCACCTTAAAAACCTTAAATAACAAATTGGGACCATATAGGCCCCAACCGCACCTTAAAAACCCTAAATAACAAATTGGGACCATGTAGGCCCCAACCGCACCTTAAAAACCTTAAATAACAAATTGGGACCATATAGGCCCCAACCGCACCTTAAAAACCTTAAATAACAAATTGGGACCATGTAGGCCCAAATTGTACATGAAAAAAAATGAAAAAAAAAATATATATATATCAATTGATATCAATATATCTCAATAAATATATATATATATATATATATATATATATAAATCAATAATCAATATATAAATCAATCAATATATAAATATATATATATATATATATCAATCAATAATCAATATATAAATCAATCAATATATAAATATATATATATATTTATGTATATCTCAATATATATATATATATATATATATATATATATATCAATCAATATATCTATCAATCAATATATATATATATATATATAAATATATATATATATATATATCAATCAATATATATATATATATCAATATATATAAATATATATATATCTATATATATATATATATAAATATATATATATATATATATATATATATATATATATCACACACACACACATAAAAAATATACATAAATATACATAAACATATACATAAAAAAATATATATTATTTGATATTTATTATTTGATTAATTGATGTACTTTATAACTTATTTTCTTATATTGTTCATGTATTTCTATTACACATAATTTTTTATACATATTACAGTGCTATTTTTTTGCTATACATGTTACAGGATATATGCTGTAACATGTATATCACATAAATAGCTCTGTAATATGTATAATACATACAGGGTCAAACAAGTTCACACTAACCTTTTTTTCCCTTACAGGCTTCCATACCTGCTTGCTGATTTGCTAATTTTTCAAAGACTCTCATTGGTTGAAATCGATGTCAATCAAAAATTTCAGCCAATCAGAGTCCTTCAAAAATTAGTATATAAAGCAGAGCGTGGGAAAAAACCAATTAATCTTCTAGGAGGAGCTCTGTTAGTTTTTTTTAATTTTTTTTAGAGCGTCCGGTTTTTCTGGTGGAGGCCTCTTTCAATGGGCCAGAATGGATGGACAATGGCTTCAATCAAGATTGGATTATTTTTTGACAATGGCTTCAATCAAGATTGGATTATTTATTTGACCAGTGGCTTCAATCAACATTGGATTATTTATTTGACTGTGACATGGGCTTCAATCAACATTGGATTATTTAATTGACATGGGCTTCAATCAACATTGGATTATTTTTTTGACATGGGCTTCAATCAACATTGGATTATTTATTTGACATGGGCTTCAATCAACATTGGATTTTATGACATGGGCTTCAATCAACATTGGATTATTATGACTATCCAGGTCACTGAGGGCAGAAGGCCAACGCTGGAGGGGTCAATTTGACAGGTAAGTATGTGCTGTTGTTTATTTTATTTTTATTATTGTTTGTTTAATCTGTATGTGCTGTTTACTTTATTTGTATTATTGTTTGTTTAGTATGTGTGATGTTTTTACTGTATTGTTTTCCCCTTACCTTATTTTTATTTTATCTTTAAAAGTGACAGGCACATGCACATGCCTGTTACTTCTAAAAATGGAATAAAAATAGGGGGGGGGTGCTGCTAGGTAGGTAGTTGGAACAGGGTGGGGTCGGTCACGCTCAGGCGCCCATTGGTCGGTCAGTGGCCGCGTAGGCCACGATCAGGAATGGCACAGGCCTCATGGGGGTGATCATCCACCCCCATGTGACCTGTGCAACCCCGCTCACCGCCCGAATACCCCGACCACCGTGATCGGGGTAATCGGGCGGTGGCATAGCATAGGCCACATCGGGGTGGTGGTGATCGGGCCTCGGGGGTGGCACAGGCGACATGGAGGTGATTGTATGCAACTTTCCAAACCACCCTACAAGATTAGAAACTCGCTACTTACAATCTAGATTTGTGAGCTTGATACTGTTGTGCAATTAATTCTAATGTCTTTCATTGCTTTCCCTGTACTTTAAAGTGCAGTATCAATTTTTTATTTGCATTTAAAGTGCTATGAACAGGTGTTTAATCTCCTTGTGAGTCCTATCTGGTACCCTTAAGTTTTTCTTCTACATTTGCCATTTACAGGTGTGAAAACATTTGCGGGCTTGAGGAGTTGTAGCAATTGAATAGCGATTTGTGATTGTAACATTTACAGGCTTGATCAAAGGCTTACATGGTTTGGAGTTATGACTTTAACAACCACAGGCATTTTCAGCCTGTAACCTGCAAATGCTTTGCAGGTAGCTAAAAGACGCCAATTGAATAGCAAATTAGTTTACGGGCTACATTACGGGCTCCAGTAATTAACAATAGCTCAACTGAATAGGAGCCTTTCAGTCTCCATGATCTAACACTTAAGTTGTTTAATAAGACCTGGGCAACCTATATAGTTATTCAAATGTACCTTTTCATTAACTGGGACCTTTAATGAGTCCCTTTAAAGCTAGATTTATCTTAAAACTAGATTTGTCTTAAAGAGTTTTAAAAATGGGCTATGAATTGTACGAGTCATTTTTCTCTACAGACAGGGGTTTAGGAGCCAGAATAATTCCGGTGGGAATACAGCCCATTGTCTACACAGGCTGTAAAATAGCTTATATATACATACATACAAACACCCATGTCTACAGAAAATTATTTCTGGAGTATTCACTGCTCAGTAAGGGTGAGATAGGTAATCAAACTCCATGATAATATTGGGGGACATTGTTTTGGCACAACAGAGACAATACTAATACTACAGTATATACTCGAGTATAAGCCGAGTTTTTCAGTCCTTTTTTTAAGGCTAAAAAGGGCCTCCTCGGCTTATACTCGAGTCACTCTCCCCCCCATGTCTCTCTAACCGACCCCCCCCGTGTCTCTCTACCCCCCCCCCCGTGTCTCTCTACCCCCCGTGTCTCTCTAACCCCCCCGTGTCTCTTTCCCTTCCCCCTCCTCATCCTCAAAACCCCTCCTCATTCTTAACCCCCCTCCTCATTCTAAACCCTCACTTTACCCCTCTAAATACCTCCCCCTCTCCCTTTCCCCTCACTTACCTTCATCTGCAGCTTCTCCTCCGGCCTCCGCTCCTTCCTGCGTCGGCACCCGGTATATGCTTATGACGTGACGCCACATGCGCGCCACGTCATTAGCATTGGCCAGGTCAAGACGCCCGGAAGGAGCGTGGAGGCCGGAGGAGAGAGGAACCTGCAGATGAAGGTAAGTGAGGGGAGAGGGGGAGGTATTTAGGGGAGTTTAGAATGAGGAGGGGGGTTTAGAATGAGGAGGGTGGGTTGAGGAGGGAGTTTGAGGAGGGAGGTTGAGGAGGAAGATTGAGGAGGGAGGTTGAGGAGGGGGTTGAGGATGAGGAGCGGGGTTGAGGATGAGGAGGGGGGTTGAGGTTGAGGAGGGGGGTTGAGGTTGAGGAGGGGGTTGAGGATGAGGAGGGGGGTTGAGGATGGGGGTTTGAGGTTGAGGAGGGGGTTGAGGATGAGGAGTGAGGTTGAGGAGGGGGTTGAGGATGAGGAGGGGGGTGGAGAATGAGGAGGTGTAGGATGAGGAGGGAGGTTGAGGAGGGGGGTTGAGGTTGAGGAGGGGATTGAGGATGAGGAGGGGGGTTGAGGATGGGGGGTTGAGGTTGAGAATGGGCTTGAGGATGAGGAGGGAGGTTAAGGAGGGGGGTTGAGGATGAGGAGTGGGGTTGAGGAGGGAGGTTGAGGATGAGGAGTGGGGTGGAGGAGGGAGGTTGAGGATGAGGAAGGAGGATGAGGAGGGAGGTTGAGGATAAGCAGTGGGGTTGAGGAGGGAGGTTGAGAATGAGGAGGGGGATTGAGGAGGGTGATAAGGGAGGGAAGTGAGGGGGGAAGAGACACAGGGAAGGGAGAGGGGGGAAGAGACACAGGGAATGGAGAGGGGGGAAGAGACACAGGGAAGGGAGAGGGGAGAAGAGACACAGGAGAGAGAGGGGGGACACAGAGGGCACAAGAGGGACACAGAGGGCAGCACATGTCCCACCCTCGGCTTATACTCGAGTCACTCATTTTACCCAGTATTTTGTGGTAAAATAGGTGCCTTATACTCGGGTCGGCTTATACTCGAGTATATAAGGGTAATTAGTATGTGAAACCATCTAGCAAGTATTTAAGGTGCTGCTCTTTTTTTATTATCTCAAACAACAATGATGAATATCTCAAGAATGGTTCACTTTAGAAAAATGGCTAATACAATACATAGCCTTTTTATCGTGCTCCTTAAGAAAAAGTTAAAAAAAACTTGATCTTGGGGTGACATTTCTGATTCTGTGTTCTTTACATTTTTATAGCTTCTTTATATAGGCTTGTCATAAGATTTCTGTATTTTTCTTAAAAATTCCCTGAAATGTACCTGTAATAAAAATGATTTCATTATTCATGCCAATACAAGCTACTGTAAGATGAATAGATCTCCCCAACTATCTTCACCAATCCTTTTGAAATGTCTACTTGCTTTACAAGCAATTACTAGGTCAAGCTGGATACCACCCGAAAACATGAAATTCAGCTTAATTCACATATCTGAGCTGAACCTGCTATCTTAGCAGAGTCTGAGAGCATCTGTGACATCTGATACTGTCACCAGAGAATTCTGTAGCGTATACAAGAAAACATCCTGCCTAATGTGTTATAACATGATGACACAATTCAATTTTCAAATGTTTTTTTTCTCCAATAATGTCTCTTTTTTTTCCAGCTGCCCTCAGTGATTTTCATTTGCTAAGAGAAAATATGCTTTTAGTTATGGTACTTAAAAAAATAAAAGCTGAAACAAGCACAAATAAGCAGGCAAGGAAATTAATTAGTTTTCAGGAGCGTAATTGCTTAATAGAATATTGGCAGAGTTGCTTTTGTTTTTCAGTGTACAATTCCTTGGCTGCATTCAGTATATATTCTGAAGGCTAGTGCCCCATGACTGTAGCAGTGCTGGTATGTGTGACCGTTACATAGACAATACAGACTCTGAAAAAGGACACAACCCAATAAATACACATATACATGGATAGGATTTAAACGGCCACAGCTTTTATTTCCCTTAAATTTTTCATATGGAAAACGAACCCCGACGAGAGGTGCTTACCCACCCACAACTGACTAATGGGGACCACGTTGCCCCAAGAGTCCAGATACTAGCAAGTGCTGATACTGATTCTCACACCCACTGTGCGCAAGCACCCCCACCAACCCCCTGCTGTGACAATACCACCAGGCCCCGTTAAAACCTAACCACACACTTATACAGCCCTATTACGCCCGCCAGATTTGGGGGACTACGCTCACCCCAATTCTCTCTCTCCCTACGGGTCGCAACTTTTTGTTCAGATCTCAACACCAGCAGACACTTCAGATGACAGCATAAATTCTGAAGAGACAGGCACCATCAGACCCCTTTTCTTAGGATCTAAGAATCACACACCATGTAACTCTGAGGGAGGGGATACGCAACCAGCTCATATAAACAGTTATTGCACCACACCTTAACTCCTCCCTACTCAAGCTTCCCTTAAGTTAACCCTTTGCATGCCTGTTTTTTCCCCATCCTGTCTAACATGATGATATCCCCACTCTTCTTAGCTTTGTGCGGCTGTGGGGTTGCTTGACAGTTGCATAGGCAATAAATACTTTAAAAAAGGACACAACACAATAAATACACTTACACATGGATGGGAGGTGCTTGCCCACCCACAAATTACTCAAGGGGACCACATGCCTCAAGAGTCCAGATACTAGCAAGAGCTGATACTGATGCTCACACCCACTGTGGGCGAGCACCCCCGCCACAAGGGCAAACCCAGAACCTTTGCCCTCCACCCACACTAACCAACTTCCCAAAACGAAAAGACCATACCCTTATGAATTTGCAATTACTTCTACACCCCGCAAAGGCATGCCTTGAACATAATGCACTCCACCCCTCCCATGCTTATTGACCCTCAATGCAAGCCCCACCCCCTGTGGATGCACGCCTCTACCACAGTGCTCTCCGCCCCATCCATGACAACCTGGTCAACAAAACTGTAAAATGAGCACTTCCTTTGAAACAATGACCTTACTAATTCCCTCCTCTAACCCCAAATTGAAAAGCCTTAAACCAATTTCAATAAGGTGTGCCCAATCCACAATGTAATATTTAGTTGCATCCGGTCCCTCCAAATTGGTGTGCCATACTGAAACTCCCCCCAGCTTTCAATCAAAGTATACAATAGTCCTATTAACCTTCTTTCTACACCTACACATGATAACATTATCAATAACTGAACGTCATTGAAGCCGAATACCCATTTCTGACCATACCAACACTGTATCTGGGAACAATTGCTGAAGCCTTAACAAATCCATCCTCATAGTATCCAATAGATTCTTTAATAGCATCATCCCCAAATCATTGCCGCCTGCATGGATTAGTAATATGTCTGGCGGGGGCTTCCACCTAGCATACTGTACTGTCTCAAGTATTCCATCCCATCTCATACCCCTCTTTCCAAACCACATGACCTTTACTACATTACTATCCAAACCCAGTTGAAGACGGTTATCCTTCACAGCCGCTGTCTTACGTGCCCAGTACACGTAGGAATGACCCATTATCCATGCAACCAAAGGTTTCACAGCACCCGCAAAAATATAAAAATTGACATAAGTTCCCCCCCTCCTGCTCTATCCTCTAACAACCCCCCCTACATTTAGTTATTTTTTTTTTATATATATACTCTTCTTCTTTTCTTTTCTTTTTTATATACAGTATATATATAAAGCATAACAAAACACAGCATGTCAACTGTAACATACATCCCAATTGGCCCAAGTTGACAAAGAGAGGGTCTACCGTTTGCTGTGTCAGCTATGATCCTGACCTCTTCCATCTTTTTCCCCGGTTTTGACATATGTCAGGTTGGATTTCAAAGTGTTACAGGCTTCAATTATGAGTTACGATCGGACCCACATTCCAGAAATAATAATATAATAGCAATATTGATAAAGCTGTAAATATGATATTCTAGTCCATGCAAGCTCCATTATAAGACTTAACACCTTGATTGCCGGGATCGATATAACACGGAATTTAAATGGAATTAAAATTATTTTATATTGCCAATTTGTGAGCTTCAGAATATTGTGCTATTTATGTCAATACCTAACACCACTTTCCCTTTTAATATACGTACAGTAGTGTGTGTATATTTGCATCTACAGTGTTACGGATTGGACTTTACCCCTCTAGCGGGTCCTCTCTAGTACCCGTTGGCTTCTTGGCTCCATTTGCGGGTTACAGGCTTGAACGGCAGTGAATTTAATAGCATGATTGGAAACGTAACAGTTACAGGCCTGACAGATCAAAGGATTTGCAGGCTCGCAGTTCAAATTTCCACGTCCCGTAGCCTTTTCCCACCCTTACCCTGCAAATCGCCGGCGGGTTGCTTTACGGGGCCAATTAAATAGCCGTAAGTATTGCGGGCTACGTTACAGGCTACGGATTTCAACATTGAGCTAATTTAATAGGGCTGCAAATGTACTAGATGACAGCACCCTTTTTTGTAAAAAATATATTTTAATGATAACATTAAAATATTATCATCCAGCAAAATATATATTTTAAGCTTTAAATCATAAAAATATAGTAAAAACAAATACTTGGAGCACGGTGTGGGACAGCTCTTCATCTTGAGCTACTTGAAGGCGACAGAGGGAGGCTACTTCCTGACTCAGCAAAAATAATTGGAAGTTAATATGTGGTCTTTATTCCTGCAGATAAGACTTCAGATGTAATGAACAGAACAGAAAATCTTGAAAAGCAAAGTGCTATGGATGAATGGATAAATAGAAAAGATAAATGTTATCCTTAAAAAAATAGTCAAAATAAAGACAACTAAATGTAATTTTCTGTCTTTATTTACAGTAGTTCATTTTAGGTGGTTTGGGTCGGTCGTGCATACATGGCAGAGAGATAGGCATTTAAGGGTTAAAAAAAATAATTTGTGGCCTAAAAAGTGCCATCATCCCCTGCCACCTCCCAGTATTTGTGGACCCCCAGACGTGGGAGGCTTGCTATGATTCATATTCACTTATGAAATCTTCTGTGTGTCTTCCTTCCTCACCCCGTGTTCCCCTACATGCATGTGAACATGCTTATACTAAAAGCGGAAGCAGGAGGATACTGACAACCCTCCTCAATTCAGTATGAGCTGATTAGGCAGTGCGGGGGCAAAGCCTGGTAACATCACTGGGCGTCATCAAAGCACCACCACGAGCCTCTCCTCCCTTAAAGGGATTCCAACAGGAAGGTGATTTTATTTTAAAGTAAATTAAAACTGGCTATACATTGTACTAGCATGCTCTTTTAGAATAAACTTAAAAAACACTTATCTTTCAGATGACAAACATTTCCAGCAAACCCTTAAGAATCTCTTAAGTGTAATGTTCTGCCCTCCATTAAATTTAAATAAATAGTTTGAACTGTGTCACTTTGTATGATGTGTGTGTGGCTGAATAGGGCAACTAGTCAAACACACAGCATGGTCACTTTAATTCAGCACATACTTCACACTTTTTTAACAACTTATTTTTCTGTTCCATGCACTGTTTACTATCTAACATAACAATTCATTGAGTTTCATTATCATTAGTCAGTGTTTGTGTGTGATTAGTTAATTAATAAAAATTGATCCATTTTTAATGTGGATGAGCTCACTTAATTATATGTGTGTAATCTGAATTCCTCTCCCTCTGAATAAAAGGACCGCTGAAGTGTCATATTTATATTATGATGTTGTGATGTTAAACTGTTTAAAATAAATAATTACAGCCTTTACATTTTAGCTATTGTATTCAATTTTGCTTTAATGATGAAGGACGTTTTGTGAAAGGATTTGAAACCAGGGAGGAGTGGGAAGAACAATAGACACAGACAAGGATCTGCATTCAGTTATGTTTAAAAGTTTTCTTCGAAAAAGCTCCTTGACAATGGAATTCAGCAGCAGAGTAAGGTTCTATAGGATAACCCTTCCCCTCATGCTACAGACAAATAGTCCAAAATTGAATAATCCTTCACACAATCAAAGTAATCTTAATATAAGACTTTCTCTAAGAATGTTTTTATGTCTTCCATAGTTCCTATTGTTGTTATTTGGTTACATACTTCACAAGCATGTGAAGATTTCATCAAGCTACAGTGGTTCTTCAAATAATGAACAAACAAGTACAGTAAGTGCTCTTTGTGTGAGTGAACACGCACATTATAAATATATTAGTGCTCACTGTCTCCCCAATATTGCAGAAAAGGGTATATTGTTCTGTAGTATATATGTGTATTTTGTTCAATGTGCATTAATGACATATATATATATATATATATATATATATATATATATATATATATATATATATATATAAATAAACATATATATATATATATATATATATATATATATATATAAAGAGTGAGGTAGTTGTGATTGTCCTGTAATCTAGTATATAGTGATACCTATTTTATTGGGCAAACTTATTCATAATTTTTATGACAAGCTTTCGAGAGTGGACCTTTCTTTGTCAAGTATTGCCTCTGAGTATTGTCTCTGACTTGACAAAGAGAGGTCTGCTATTGAAACTTTGTCATAAAAAACTATGAATATTTTTCTCCAACAAAAAAGGTATCAATATCTACTGCAATACTCTTATTATTTATATACAGTGAGGGAAAAATGTATTTGATCCCCTGCTGATTTTGATCCCCACTGACAAAGACATGATCAGTCTATAATTTTAATGGTAGGTGTATATTAACAGTGAAAGGCAGAAACACAAAAAACAAACAAACAAGAAAAACGCATGTCAAAAAAGATATACATTGATTTGCAGGTCAATGAGGGAAATAAGTATTTAACTCCTTCGACTTAGTACTTTGTGGGAAAAACCCTTGTTGGCAATCACAGAGGTTAGATGTTTCTTGTAGTTGGCCACCAGGTTTGCACACATCTCAGGAGGGATTTTGTCCCACTCCTCTTTGCAGATCCTCTCCAAGGCCTAATTTAATTGCGATTTCTCCAATTGAATAGGGCTCTATATAAGCACAGAGCATATTTTTTTACAGAAGTTTTTAGTTAGTGAACTTCTATCCAAAAGCAAGGTCTCCACAAACTAAAAACTTCTGTAAAATAATATGCTTTGTGCTTATAAAGAGCCCTATTCAATTGGCCAAATCACAATTCAATGAGGTCCCAAGTCATTAAGGTTTCAAGGCTGATGTTTGGCAACTCGAACCTACAGCTCCCTCCACAGATTTTCTATGGGATTAAGGTCTGGAGACTTCTTGAGCCACTCCTTTGTTGCCTTGGTTGTGTGTTTTGGGTCATTGTCATGCTGGAATACCCATTCACAATCCATTTGATGCAGTGCAGTTGTCCTGTCCCCTTAGCAGAAAAATACCCCCAAAGCATAAAGTTTCCACGGTGGGGATGGTGTTCTTGGGGTCATAGGCAGCATTCCTCCTCCTCCAAACATGGCGAGTTGAGTTTATGCCAAAGAGCTTGTTTTTGGTCTCATCTGAACACAACACTTTCACCCAGTTCTCCTCTGAAGTTTGCCAATGAACATCTGAATGATTCAGACGGGCCTGTACATGTGCTTTCTTCAGCAGGGGGAACTTGCTGGCACTGCAGGATTTCAGTCCTTCACTACGTAGTGTGTTACCAATTGTTTTCTTGGTGACTATGGTCCTAGTTGCCTTGAGATCATTAACAAGATCTTCCCATGTAGATCTGGGCTGATTCCTCACCGTTCTCAGGATCATTGAAGCTCCATGAGCTGAGATCTTGCATGGAGCACCAGACCGAGGGAGACTGACGGTTATTTTGTGTTTCTTCCATTTGCGAATAAAGTCACCAACTGTTGTCACCTTCTCACCAAGCTGCTTGGCGATGGTCTTGTAGCCCATTCCAGTCTTGTGTAGGCCTACAATCTTGTTCCAGACATCCTTGGACAGCTCTTTGGCCTTAGCCATGGTGGAGAGTTTGGAATCTGAATGATTGATTGCTTCTGTGGACAGCTGTCTTTTATATAGGTAACAAGCAGGGATTAGTAGTACTTCCTTTAAGAGAGTGCTCCTAATCTCAGTTTGTTACCTTTTAAAAAGACGCCTGGGAGCCAGAAATATTGCTGATTGATAGGGGATCGAATACTTATTTTACTCATTGACCCGTAAATCAATTTATAACTTTTTTGACAGATGCAGGAAAAGCCTGAAGGATACTTGGTTGCATTGGAAAAGGAATTAGCATCAGAAAAAGAGAGGCACTATCACCAAACATACCGCATCTAGGCTATGAACATCTTAAAAACCTTCAAGTGTATGAAAGGATTTAATAAATCCTGTCACCAGAGGTGTGGCCAGCACTGCCTGTGTGCTGGACTAAAAATAAAATCCAAGAACTATAAATTCTGTTTCAGACTGAGCAGGCTTGGTAAAGGGGGAGGGGATAGTTCACGCACTGTCACTGGGAGTGGCTTGTGAGGTAGCTGCAAGCATGTTACAATAGAGCTGTTACATCTGTGTAGGCAGTGGGGGCAGAGGTAATGTGATAATGGGTAAGGACCAGTGACACCAGCCCAGCCTGCCTCCAAGCTCTATGACAATCCAGCACACAGGCAGAGCTGACCACATCCCTGATGAGACACGAAAGTTGAGATACACAGCTCTGCTTGAGGGGAAAACCAACAGCTTAAAAGTTAAGAAAACATGTTAACTGTCATTTATTTTTACTGAATATTGTTTATTTATATACAGCAAACAAACATATTAGCTTTATTTGTAAATTTAGTACAGTGCCACTTAAAATCTTAAGCCACCTTGTCAATGCATTTTTTCACTTTTGCAGTACATTTGGAGTATACTCGTTTAGACGCTTTTCTGCCTTTTCTACTGTGTGTTCCATGTTGGTACATACGTGACCCTTACTTGCATCAATCTGCACCTCTGATGTGGTCGATAGCCTCGGTTAATGTCCATGGGCCTCTTCCAATTGTGAATTGGCCAATTGAATAGGGCTCTAAATAAGCACATAGCATATTTTTTTTAAAGAAGTTTTTAGTGCGTGAAGACCTTGCTTTTGGATAGATGCTTACTAACAAAAAAACATCTTTAAAAAATATTTGTTATGTGTTTATTTAGAGCCCTATTCAATTGGCAAAATTGCAAATGAATGAGGGCCTATATTTGTAAATGCACCTGGGGATATTGGAGCAAATAAGTACTTTGGAGTCTCATTTACTTCACTGCCTAGTGACACTAAAAAGCAAAATCCAGGCCTGAATTGCAGGCTGAAGTCTGTACGGTTGATCAGGGGAAGTATAGGCTTACCTTTAAGAACCATACTCTGTATTCATTCCCAGTCTCTTTATTAAGCTTCCAACTGCCTGACATTGAACCATCGAAACTGGACCACTTCATCTATACTGTGTATACCACAACTTTAAATAGATGGAACTGAAACTATACAATTAGCAAATAGCTACTCTTTGCAATGAACAAAAAAAGAAAAAAATAGACAGAAATTATTAAATTGACTGGAATTTCCAAAAAAATGGTATAAATTAAAACCATAGACAATTACAAACATTATTAATTGAATGCCATTAAAAAATGTTTTTTTCCACATTAAACTAACATTGAAGTTTGTCATTTTCAGCTGTCAGTCTTTCTGATCCATTTACAAATTGAGATTCATATATTTTGTTCATGAAAGCTCATTACCATTAATTATTAATTAGCCCCTGATGCATTGTGTCCATTGTGCTGTCACCTGCAGAGACAATGTGCAGGAGACTGAATTGAGATAATTGATATAGTACTTGTTATTACCTATAGTTTTTAATAATACCACATGTGTAACTTCAATATTCATTTTGTATTGAGAATAATAATAATAATAATAATAATAATAATTGTTTTATTGTTTTAAATGAAAACCTGACATTTATAACTTCGGCTCTATCCTGTTATGTTGTCGGGACAGGTCCGATATTTTGCAGCATTGTCGATATGTGAGAGAAGTTTTAAGCTTATAATGTTAGCCTAACCCTTGAACTAACCCTAACCCTTACCCTAACACTCACCCTACGCCCAACCCAAACCCTCACCCTAACCCTAACAGTTTACCTAAGCCTTGACTCTATGATATGGCACCGGAATATCGTCAGCGCCATCTAGTGGATGCTAACCCGTCACTGCTGCTGCCTTGTGCTGTGCCAGCATGCGCCAGCATAACAGGATAGGACCATGACTTCTATACAAAATTGTATGTATTACAACTATTTCATCCATTTGTTTAATTTTAAAGTGTTTGAAAGCGTGGATCCTTGTTTTTCTTTTTTTCTCTGTTGGGAAATATACCATTGTATATAGAGCATCACATACAGTGCCTTGCAAAAGTATATATTTTTATAACCTAACCATGACTTGTACTTCTCAACAATATTGTCCCTTACTTGTTTGGAGAGTTCATGGCAGTGTTTGGTTAGTGGTGCCTCTTTCTTAGGTGTTGCAGGCTCTGGGCCTTTCAAAGAAGGTGTGTATATGTAATGACAGATCATGTGACACTTAGATTGCACACAGGTGGATATCATTTCACTAATTATGTGACTTCTGAAGGTAATTGGTTGCACCAGAGCTTTTTATGGGCTTCATAACAAAGGGGGTGTATACATACGCACAAGCCAATTTTCTGTTTTCTATTTCTAAAAAATAGTTTTCTGTATATATTTTTCTAAATTTCACTTCACCAACTTAGACTATTGTGTTCTGATCCATCACATAAAATTCAGATTAACAAAACATTGAACTTAAGACTTTAATGGAACAAAATAGGTGAAAAGTCAAGGGGGTGAATACTTTTGCAAGGCACTGTATGTGTAATGAATAACTGTTGGGGGGTGGGGTGTGGGGGATATGTCTCTATGTGTGTTCTTTAAATTATGTGTATTGCAAATATGTGTAATCTGTAAATATGTGTAAGCAAGTATTAAGTGTAAACTTGTATGTAATAGAATATAAATGAATAAAACCGCAAACTAACTCTCTCCATACTCTCCTATTCTCTCTCAAATTAGAACCTGACCACCAACTCCGGGACCTGCGTGCTACTTCGTAAGAATGGGCGGGTGGAATGCAAATTTATAATCTCCCACTGTCAATCATCTTTGGCTAGACCGCTCTCTATTGGCTGGAAGGCCTGTATTGCACACCGTTATACTGCAATTGGATAGTTATGGACGATCGCGGCTCGTCCGGCCCCTTTACAGCTTGCATGCGCAGAGAGGGTTTACGGGCTTGCGTCTATGGCTCTTAACTCGTGGCATGGTTTAATGTTATAGCTCTGTATTGCAGGCAAATTTGAAGCCCCGAGGCTTTGCGGGTGTCCCATAGACATTATGGGATTTGAATTTATGTGGGTGTTGGTTAGCAAAGTACACATTAAGATTTAGCAGATTTTGTAGTGTTTGCTGCTGAGAGAGAATGGGGGGAGAGATAAGCCATGGTTCACAGATAGGGGATGGGTTTCATATTTTTAAATTATTTCTAACTATAAATTCTATTATATTAGCCTTAATAAAATGCAGGATAAACATCAAATGTTGCCCTTTTGTGCTGCGATAAATTCAATTGAAATAGTAATTGCTAAAAGACAAACAATTGTTAAAGAAATGTAATTATAGTAGATCACCACAATTATTTAATGAAATCCTTCAATAAAACTGAATAGTGAGCCAACCTACATTAAAACAAAGTTAACAAGCTACCCCTCGCTAAATCACCACCCACCATCATAGGCATTTGACACCCATTGTTATGAGCCTTGGTGCTATTATAATTTAATGTGGTGTCCTTGGATGAATGCTATGTTTTACTCAGAAACCTATTATGAAGCTACATTTACAAAAAATTCTGGTAATGCGGTTTCATCAAAATAGTCCTTCATCTTTGATGAGAATAATAAAGGGATAATAAAAAAAGTCTAATTCACTTGCTTTCCCCAAACACATTATCCATTTCCTATCCCTTGTCTCTCCTTTGCAGTTAATCCCCTCACATTTTTAATTCTCCCACTTTCTATTATTTTTGTCACTTGCTCTAAACACCTCAAAACCTCAGACATTCCTCTCATTCTTGACCTTTCACTCCTTCTTTCTTTCTGTATATTCACAGATCAGTATCAAGAATATAGAGCCTCATTCAATTCAGGGCTCGCAACTCTATCGGAGTAGGCCGTATGTCTGTGTGCCTGCTGCGAGCCCGCAGCCGCCACAACTTATGGTCATATTCAATTGGCTGGGCTCGCAAATCCTGGCCCGATAGCTCACATCGCAAATCATGCTTTCGATAGTAGCATTTGCGGGCTTGAACATGATCGCTGACTCAAGGCCGTAACTCACGGTTAGAAACAGCTAATGTAATGTGGGTCCGATCGTGACTCTGGGTTCAAGCCGTATGACTTTGAAATCCAACGTCCGTTTTTCATTGAAGTCCTACGGGCTTGAACCATGAGTCACAATCGGACCCATATTCAATTGGCTGTTTCTAACCACGAGTAACGGCCTTACATCAGCGATCATGTTCAAGCCCGCAAATGCTACTATCGAAAGCATGATTTGCGATGTGAGTTTAAGCGGTAGGACTTCAATGGAGAATGGAGGTTTGGATTTCAAAGTCATACGGGCTTGAGTTACGATCGGACCAACAATCCAGAAATAATGCAATATTTATAAAGCCGTAAATATGATATTTTATTACATGCGAGTTCTATTATATGTATTAACACATTGATTGCCAGTATCAATATAATACAGATATTAAACATGAAATAAAGTATTTTATTTGGGTGATTTGCGAGCTTGAGAATGGTGTGCTAGTAATTCTAAGACCTAACATCACTTTCCCTTTTAATGAAGGTACAGTAGAGTATTTATTTATGCATCTACAGTGCTCCATACATGTCATTAAGCCCTTTGCGAGACCTCCTTGGTACCAGTTACTTGTAATTACATTTTTGCCATTTGTGGGCTTGACGAAGTGGTTAGCGAGTGTGAATCGGAGCAATTGAATTTCGATTTGAGATTTTACAGAGTGCAACTCTTGTGGCTGCGAAAGAGGGCATTAACTTGTGGTTTTATAAATTGCTATGAATCGCAATGAATCGCAGCTCGGAGCCCGTAACTCAATCGGAGCCCGCAAACGGAAGCCAATTGAATTTCAAAATAAGTTACGGGCTCCATTTGCAATCTCCCGAAAGCCTCAATTGAATGAGGCTCCTAGTGTGCGTTATAGGTATTGCATTAATACAATCAAACACATTCACTAGCAGAATATATATTAATATTATAATTCTGTTGCATATCATATTTTAATAATAATAGTTAAAATGTTGAGTGGATGTAGAAATGGATATTGCAATCATTTATCTTTGTCAAATATGTTTGTGACACTGTATTATTGCATAAATATACCTTCCTAATCCCATTTGTTTTTCTGGTGTATGAGGCACTGCTAAATCCATGATTTCATACCAAGAATCTGTTAGCACCACATAGAACAATAGTAAGGTGTGGAAGTTCAATTAGCAATCGTTAACTGAATCTAATTGCAATAACACAGGTAACAAGGACCAAATTGCACACCAGCTACATGTTAGCAGAAATTAATATTGTTATCACAAGTATCATTTCAGTTGTTAAATTAGATAGTATGTCACCCAGAGATTCTCATTAGAGAATCAGCTGCCTTGGGGTGTTTCACACGTACAGGAACCTGCCCGCAGTTTTACTGCTATTAAGTTGGTCGTATTTTTTTCATACTCCATACTTCCAAAAGGGCCAACTGACTTCACAACTATACAATTACTACTAACATTCTAAATAGCCAAGGATGAACATTTATACCTCAATTTTGTTTGATGTGTGAATTAAGTTTAGACATTTACACACTTACAGCCTTATTAAATTGCGATTCGGCCAATTGAATAGGGCTCTATATAAGCACATAGAATACTTTTTTCACTGAAGTTTTTAGTTAGTGACCTTCTATCCAAAAGCAAGGTCTTCACTAACTAAAAACTTATTTAAAAAAAGATATGCTCTGTGCTTATATAGGGCCTCATTCAATTGCGATTTAGCCAATTGAATAGGGCTCTAAATAAGCACATAGCATATTTTTTTTAAAGAAGTTTTTAGTTAGTGAAAACCTTGCTTTTGGATAAATGCTTATTAACTAAAAACTTCTTTAAAAAATATATGTAATATGCTTATTTAGAGCCCTATTCAAGTGGCCGAATCGCAATTTAATAAGGCTGTTAATATGTGCATAATGTTCCATACACACACATATAGGCCCTCATTCAATTGCGATTTGGCCAATTCAATAGTGCTCTAAATAAGCACATAACATATTTTTTTAAAATAAGTTTTTAGTTAGTGAAAACCTTGCTTTTGGATAGATGTTTACTTACTAAAATCTTCTTTAAAACAATATGTTATGTGCTTATTTAGACCACTATTCAATTGGCCAAATTGCAATTGAGTGAGGGCCATATTCTGATACCCCAGGTACTGACAGAGCTAGTAATTGGAGGACCTAGGTGCAAAACTAAATTTTGTGGGCCCACCCCTTCCAGCCGATGAGAATTAGACAGGGTAATTTGTCACCCGGATCCCAGCAATCAAACAATTTGCCATCTCCCAGGAGCTCGGCTTCGACATGTTGTGGATTGGGTGGATAAATTATTGGAAGGGGCTGGAAATAAACCGGCGGTCTTGGTACATATTGGTAACAATGACAAAGTTAGTGGAGAATAGAGTGTCCTAAAGAATGATTTAAGAAAACTAGGGAATAAGCTTAAGGCAAGGTAGTATTTTTCCAGATACTACCAATGCCACATGTTAGCCCAGGGAGATTAAAGGAGTTTAGGGAGGTTAATGTGTGGCTAAATATGTGGGTTTGGGATTTTAGAGCACTGGGTTGACTTCTCACTTCGGTACAATCTCTATAGCAGGGATGGATTGCACCTTAATAATGAGAGAGCTTGTGTGCTAGGGGATAGGATGGTAAAACGGCTGGGGGAGTTTTTAAACTACGTCATGGGTTGGAGAAAAGGGAAGAGTTAGTATAGTCAATAGGGAGGTATTGCAAAGTAACTCAAGTATAGTGGCTGTTACTTCAAAGCTACAAACTCATAACAACATATGGTGTATGAGGAGTTAACACTGATTTATGAGGGATAGGTCATGTCAAACGAATGTAATTAGCTTCTATGAGGAGGTCAGTGGGAACTTGGATCAAGGCAACTTGGTGGATTTAGTATTTTGGGATTTTGCAAAGGCTTTTGATACAGTGCCATATGGAAAACTATTGTGCAAACTAAGGGATACATGAATTGTAGTAAATATCTGCTCATGGATTGAGAGTTGGCTAAAACACAGAAAGCAAATGTTTGTTGTAAACATAACATAGTCAGATTGGAATAATGTGGTAAGTGTGGTTCTTCAAGGTTTAGTATTAGGTCCTCTCCTTTTTAACATACTTGTTAATTACTTAGAAGTAGGACTGGAAAGTATTGTCTCCATTATTGCTGATGACACTAAGTTGTGCAAGGTAATTCAATCAGAAAATCCTCCAAAAGGGATTTGCATAAATTAGAGAAATGGGCAACTAAATGACAGATGAGATTTAAAACGATTAAATGGGAAGTAAAAATAGTCATGCAATTTATAATCTTAATGGAGCAAATCTAGGAGTATCCGATATTGAAAGGAATTTGGGAAAAACTTGTGGACAACCCCCAGCATCTGCAAAGGCAAGTAAAATATTAGCATGCATTAAGAAGGGTATAGAAGCAAGGGAAGCAAATATAATTCTGCCACTATACAAATCCCTAGTATGCCCTCATTTAGAATATGGAGTACAATTTTGATATTTCAGGGTTAAATCGATCTTGGGTATTAATGAGTTAATACATATCAGTCCACCCATATGAACTAGAATAGTATTGGCATTCATTTTCATAATTCTTTATTTTGCAAGTTTTGCTAATCTGATCGCATATCGGACCCCCGAACCTTATTGATTGACATGTAACCTCTGTGTTTTACTGCCGTAATAATGACAGTCTCATTTTCTTTTTGGAAAGGGGTGGTTATGGGCTTGATGAATTGATCAGGTCCCGCCAAGATCTGCTCCAAACTAGTGCTTAATTTACGGTTTTGGCTTGAGGCCCGTAACTCGCACCATTCAGCAATTGAATTGTATCGCAATCGGAGGGCAATGGGACCCCGCAACTCACTTGCAGGCATACGGCTGTCTGCGATAGAGTTACGGGCTTGCAATTGAATATGGCCCTCTGTCTGCATATTCCTCCGGGATGGTGAAAACTTGGATGCTATGGGCCTCAGTCTTTTACTCCTTGCTCAGAGTGAATGTGTTGCTCTTGAGGTGTGGGGAGTGAATCACATCCTGGTTGATGTTGTTTCACTGGTAGAGGGCAATTTTGATGCTGGTTGTCCAGTTAGAGAATATGACTGAAGGTGTGCTTATGGCTTAAGTACCACCCCTTGGTTGGTTGGGCTCAGTCCCTTTTATGGCTAGCAGGCAAAGTAATTCCTCTCTCCAGTCAGTCCTAAAGGTGGAGGCATCCTGGCAGTAAAGGCACTGGCACCTGCATCATGTAAGATGGTCTTGTGACCAATGGTTGATTTGTCATGTTGACATAAAGTTAATAAAGTGGCTGTGGTCTAGTTTCTCCAAGTAATGTTTTGTGGCACTTTATTGGTAGGAGTGGTGGTGTTAAATTGGGCATTGTCTAGTGACGGAGACAGTTATCTTACAACAGTGATAGGTCATGTAATTGTGGCTCTTTATAAAAGTGCAACAGTAAGAGGTGGGTGCCTGTATGAGGGGGGGGGGGAGTGGTTGCTTGAGTCCTGGTGTTGAGTGGGGCTGGGGATTCAGTGGTGAGTACTCAAAGAAAATTAAGTTAGCTGGTTCAGTATTTAAGAGTAGGGGAAGAGTGGTACCATCAGGGAAAAGTTTAACATTACTGAGAAGGGGAGAATTTTAGTTTTTTTTAAAAAGCAGGGTCAATAAAAACAGTCACATAATATATACACAGCTGAAACTTATTATAGATAAAATATGAAAAAGTCTGCATGGTTGAATGAAGCTAGATACCTCTGCTTAGATAGTAATTATGTCGACTTGTATCACTGGTTCAGCCCTTGTTGCTTGAATCCTGGAGG
Source organism: Discoglossus pictus (assembly GCA_027410445.1). Taxonomy (NCBI): domain Eukaryota; kingdom Metazoa; phylum Chordata; class Amphibia; order Anura; family Alytidae; genus Discoglossus; species Discoglossus pictus. The sequence goes on along the minus strand of CM050164.1, from coordinate 147,630,134 downwards.
TGAACCAACCAGGAATAAGTGGTGTGTGGGACTAATTACCTATACCTTTATAACCAATTACCATTTTTTCTTGGAGTAGAATAAAACAATTTAAAACAACATGAGGCCCTTTTGAAGACCCACCCTCCATACCATATATCCAACCTCCCTACCACATACTTCATGTCCAACCCAACTACCACATACTTCATACCCACTCCCTGGCACACACCCTGACCCTGGCTCCTGCCACATAATGAATAATCATTTCCTCCACATCTTACCTTTTTTTTTCTCAATAATTTTTATTAAAAGGCATGTTATAGTATAACATTGTAATAAATAGGTTTTTGTCGGTTGTATTACATTAACTTCTTCAATGAAACATTTCACAATTATTAACTGACTGAACCTTCTCATTTTATATTTTTTATTCTTAATAAAACCAATTATATAGAACAGAAAACAAACAAAAAAGTATATAGATTAAAAATAAACTTGTTAAATAAATAAATAAATTACAACAAATAGAGAACAATATAAAAAAAAAGAAAAATAAACTAAGCTAGAAGTAGCTAATATAGATCAAATAAATGGTTAACCTTGGTGAATGTTTCACAGAAAAGTTCAGGTTTGCTATGAATCATTCTATCAAGGTGTGCCTTGGCTAGAAGGCTTCAGAACCGTCAAATAGTATAGTTACCTCTTTTTTAGACCTAGAAACACGAAAAAGGGATCCAGACTCGAGTCTCCTCTGCCTTTAGCTCTTCCCTAATATCAGTATGGTGATTCCAACCAAGGTTCCCAGATCTTCAGAAATTGGGGGATTTTGTCCAAGATAATATGGGTTAAGCTCTCATTAATAAGAAAATAATTAATTTTTCTGATTACCTCTTGAAAATGCAAAGCAGATGTCTTCCAACAACTAGCGATGTGTTTTAGTAGCTACAGCCATTAATTAGAATAATTTATTCTGCTATGGGAATAAAGTATTAATATGGATCCCCAGCAGACAAGATTCCATCTTGGTTGGAATAACCCTCTTAAAGAGTGTTTTGGTGAGTCGGATCAGCCTAACCCAGAGATACTGGGCTGATGGTCATGACCACCAAATGTGAATATGGTCACCTAATTGGTAGCAACCCCTAAAACATGTATTGCTCTCTCTGGGATTGATCTTCTGCAGTTTATCTGGCATACAGTAGGCTCCCTATAGGACCTTGAGGGACGATTCTAGGAGGGTGGAATTAAGTGAGCCTCTGTTTAAGTTGGAGCAGGATTCAGTCCACTTACCCCAATCCCAGTCTACTCTCAGTTCCTCTTCCCATTTCAGCATAAAATTGGGTTTCACCTTGCTGGTACTGCTAGTGAAGGTATCATAGAGTGACCCTACTATGCCTTTGGTAAGTGAGAGATTTTTACAGATAAAGGATATCCAGGAAGTCTTGGGGAGTCACAATTCTTTAGATGTCTTACTAACCCAGCTTCTGATTTTTAAATAATTATAAAATTCTGTGGAGGGTAAGTCGTAGGCCGGGAGGCAGTTGTTAGTGAACCAGATCCCTATCCTGTCAAGGTTTATGGAGGTCCACCAATGTCTTGAGACTGCATTGGAGTCTGCCAAAATTTGGGGGGATGAAATAACTGATACAAAGGGAGATCTACCAGAACTAAGCAGATACCTGGAGTTGGCTCACCCCCAGGAGGCTAAGGTTAGATTGATCATAGGATTTTAGTGGGTTGTGAAGGGGGTTAGTTCCCTTGGAATCCAGATTATTTTATCCCAGCTATGTGGGTACATTTGCTGGTTCTCCCTGAAACAACTAGATTGCTGGTGATTGATTGAGTGTGCTAGAAACAGATGGACTAATTGAGCAGCCTTGAAGTAGTGCCTCAAGTTTGGACATGAAAGTCGCCCCTTGATTGTATGCCTAAGCATTATCTGCATGGAGATCTGAGGGCATTTATTTCTCCAAATGAACCTTAACATACTATTTTGAAATCTGTCTAATTCTTTCAATGAGATTGGGATGGGTAGAGTTCTAAAAAGGTAAAGAATCTTAGGTAGGATACTCATTTTAGTGGCCACAACATTTTAAATTTAGCCCACTTCTGTATTTCTTCAGTCAATATTTTATACATAGGGGATCATTTGCCTTGTATAAGTCTGATATTTTGGGTGTAATTGTAACTCCCAGGTATTCACATCCTCCTCCTTCTAATGGTTACTTGTGAATTTCACATGTCTACTCTTCATGTTGTTTTGTGTGTGATCCTTTAAATTTTAATTGTTTTGCAGTGTATTTTTTAACTTGTAATAGATTTTAACATGCACACTTGGGAATCAGTTTTGCATCACTGAACATCATTGAAGTATCTTTTAATACATTTTCTGGGAAATATAGTGTATGTGAGTGTACTGAGCATATGCAACAAAGTATTTCTTCTTTTAGGTAATCTATCTAAAAAGCCTGCTCATTGTCTTGGTGGTTTTGCACATAGTTTGGGTAGTAACTATTTCACAGAGAGTCGGACATGACTGAACGTCAAAACTACAACAACATAGCATTGACTCACTATGAATTTTAACAAGCACCATCTAATTGCAAGTAAAGACTCTTGGCCCAAGACAGAGGGATCTCCAACTACATGCAAATGATAAAAACAGACTGAAGAGTCATTGTGATATCTTAAAACACAATATATTGGGCCTCTTTTTAGCACACAGGTTGTAATTACATTGATGTAAGTGTGCCTTATATATCAAATTTAGTTTCTTCCCTATATATATATCTAAATGTATAACAGTGAATATTCTCTGCAAAGCAGAAAGCTATATTTTTTTTATACATTGAACAATAACAGATAAAAGTAACAACAGGTTTAGCAAAAAAAAAATGACAATGAAATTAATAGTCTTTGATAGTTATTGTGTTCTGTCTAGCTACAGTTCTCTTCAAATATTATTGCAGCTGGGAGACTATTAAATTAAGCCCTGTGGTGTTGAGATATTAAGTCTATTAAACTAGTATCTAATTAAATTTGTGCATGTATCCTCGCCAAACAAATAGTAAACATGTGCAATACTGCTTACTGTTATATTGGTTAAAGTTCATTTTAATTTAGCGTTTACAAAATTGAATCCAGTTTTTTTCTTTTTGAATGTAAAAAATACCCACAATCCACATGAAAAAAAGATAGCCATCTTTAATATATTTGGTATTTAACAGTGACTCTTGTCCTATCATTTATTGTACCAAATGTTGAGCTTTTAGTCATGCAGCTCCAGTTCTGTGGAACTTTCTCCCCATAACAGAGGTCCCCCCTCATTGGACATCTTCAAGAAGAAGCTTAAGATCATTTTGTTTACCCAGTCATAATATACCCTGAAGAATTGTAACGTGTTTTGAGTTCACAGTTCCATAATGCTCTCTTGGTAATATCCTAACTCTCCATCCGCACATTCAGTATTTCCCTATCTAGCACTTCTTCCAGTCCTCTGTACCTGACAGTTGGGATATCACAAGTATCAGTCTTGGATCCCTTGGTATTTTCTTTTTACACATAACCTATTGACAGCTTTTAAAAAAAAATGTAATTCAAATATCACTTGTACACAGATGACACCAACATTTACCTACCCTCACCAGACATATGACCTTCCATTCTAGCCCAAGTCACAACCTTTGTAAACAAAATCTCTTCATGGATTTCCTCATGTTACTTATATTTCATTATCTCTAAAACAGACCTCCTATTGTACCCTCACTCTACCATAACCCCCACGCCCTGCATATTCCACAATGTCAAGAACTCAGTCATTAACCCCAGACCTCAGACTTGCTGCTTTGCTGTGATACTGGACTTTGTACTTTCATGTTCCCATTCATTCAATCTCTAGCAAATCCTGCAGATTTTACGTAGAGAAAATCTCTTGAATCCAGTACTTTGTTATACACAACACTACAAAAATTCTAATATACTCACTCATCTTATTTGATCATTACTGGTAATCCCATTAACTATCTATTCCCACTTCAATCCATCTTGTCCTCTTGCAAGACTCACACTGCCATGCTCTCCATTGTCTCCCTGTACCCTACATAATAAGTATTCCCTAATCCACCCTCGTTCTTCTATCATCTGTAATTACCTCCTCTCACTTTCTCCTACAAGACATCTCCCATGTCATTCCTGCCTTTTGTAATCCTAACTTACACTATCAGACTCTCCCACAGCTTTCAGAGACTTAGGAGATCAAGGAAGATTAGCATCTATAATGCCCTCAACCTACTGCTTACTAACGCCAACTAACCTGCTGGTTCACTCTACACCATGACAAAAAGCCACCTTCTTCAACCTACTACTACTCATACCCCACTCCTTACTAGCACTTGACTAGCCATCTCCTTTATAATGCAAGCTCCCATGGGCAATTACTTCTCCTACTTTTGTATAAATATTTGTTATGGTGCTGTTAAGGGTCACATCCTCTCTGTATTTTCACATTGTATATAGAGCTGCGTAAAATCAATCTTTGTGGTTAATACAATTCTTGCTAATTGCATTATGCAAATGTTGACTGAGCCAGATTTTCCAATAAGAAATCACAAGGAATCAAGGAGCAGCAGTTAAATGAAGTCACCACAGTCAAATCTCTATTTCCAGTCTCTTTCACCTTTTTCCTTCTTTATCTTTGTAAGATTTTAGCACAAGGCACCTTACCCCTCCATCACATAGACTCAGTTGAGTAATTTGCAAACTTTCCTCTGTAACCACTGCTTGTGCTTTGAAAAGCAAGTATGAAAATCATCCATGCACTAGCAGTGTCTGCTAAAGTGAAGATTTTCGCTGAAAATGTTTTCATGCCCATGATATTCACAGTTGCAAATGTTTTTAGTGTTTCATGCTTCACAGACGTGTAGCATGTATTTTGCTAATCTGCAGTGGTCCTTTTGATAACCACTTAAGTGTGATATTTATAGTGTGCTCTCATGAAGAACTTGCCAATTGCTTTTAAAATACATAAATACAATCAGCATTCCATTCTATTGATTTAATGTTGCAAACTTTGCTTTTCTCCCTAACAGAATTAGGCAATTTGAAGGAATGAAAGGGATTCAGTAAAATCTCTATTCAGTTCTATTGAAAGATAACATTTGTGAATAGTCATTAGACAATAACCCTTTATAGAAGAGCAAGTGTCAGTAGGAAAACAATTCCTTTCAGGCAGACTATCAGTCCAAGATTGAAGCCCCCACTATACTAGCCAAGTCTGATAAATGTATTATTTTCTCTAAAAATAATTTTATGATCATGGCTCACAAAGCTGATAACATTGTTGTTACATACTTCACAAACATATTAAATCTTACAAAAACAGTGTTCCTTCAACAATATCTCCCCAAGAAGATCCTTCAAAAACATCTGCTGCAAACTAGAGGAAATTGTATAAATACTACAGATGGGTTTTGCTGCATTATGCCATTATGATACCTCAATGTTACATCAACTGCAAGGACATAAAGAACATTGGATAACATTGGAATATTGGATTAGCCTCCAGCAACCACTTAAGTGCTTGGATGTGGCCCTAGGAGCAGAACCTCTGCTCTAGAGTACAAGCCTGGGGCATCTATTCACGTCATAGATGCCTAGTTGGAAAACCTTAGCTTTGTATAAATACAGATTTTGAAAGTTGGTCCCGGCCACCCTTCCTTTAAATCGTCTTGAGAAACACTTCTTCAGTCCCACCATTATAGTATTAGTGTGTTGAAGCAAGAGAAGACTGCTTGGTGATTTAGACCTATGTACTACAACCTGCAATGACATTCAGGGATTAGTGGAGCATTCTACATCATGCCTTGATGAGATGGACATTCAGGTTATATTTAAACTCAACTAGAAATATTTATATATACATAAATATTTTAATAAACTCCTTTTTTTGTGATGTCAATGTCAATTTAATAATATAGTAAACCCCATTTCTCTTTACCCTCTATACATCTAATTATAAAAAATCACATGTCAATATGTCCATGGTTATTAGAACAATCCAGATCTGTTCATAATCCCAACCTATTTAGTTAACACAGGCTGATAATTCAAAACCACTTCATGTTATTTTGAAGCTGAACTTACTTGGGATTTGAACCTGCTGTTGACAAATAAAATTCTCCCTGAAATAATCCCCTTTTTCTGTATAGATAAGTAAAAATGGTTTATCAACAATGGCAGAATGCTACGTTTAGGGATTGAGAAGATGTTTATATAGCAGTTTCCTTTTAAACAAAGTTAAACAGCATTTGGCCAGGGCCTCTGTGGGCACGTAGGGTTCTGTTTAAAATGGCACCAATTGATGGTCACTGCGGAATGCTGTTGAGAAGAGATGCTGCAGTCCCTATGATTTTTTCAGGCCTTATTTTGTAGGTTTTGTCTTTTTTTTGTCTCTTTTTTGTTTTAGGTACAATTCAGGTCCATGGAGGCATCTTCTGCATCTGCAAGCATTGTGGAGGAAATGTATGAGGTGTAAGGTTTTCCCAGTGCCTCTCAGGCAGACATTCCTTCAATGACAGCCCTCTCTTAACATGTAACTCCCACAATCTTAAAGCTATCATATATGCAGATATCTAAGACATGCTTGTTGTTAGCTTAAATGTAGACTAATACCGCTATGGCGGTGGACTTGCAGAGTCTCACAATGGCATGTTAATGACAGCCAGCATTAATACACGCACTAGTGAAGCATGTGATCCTGACCTCAATATCAGTCTGAGAACAGATCCTTGTGTCTGATGTAAGTAACAGTGAATCTGGCTGCTGACCTTTGTGTCCTCTCCGTATTAATGGCTATTTGCCCATATTAGTAATGCTTGCAGATGGGAATCAGGTGAGTTGGTATGTTGTTACAGTTATAGTATCTAGCACTGTACTGTACATGCATGTTGATTAGTTTTTTTTATCCTCCTCCTTTTTTAGTTGACCACTTTTTTTCAGATTTTTGTTTTGTCACCACACTGTATGTGTGAAACTGCATTGGATTACACAGTCCAGAGGTTGAATCATCTGTTTAATTGAACACATCTAGACAAGTTGTAAGTGCTATGCACATTAATGGTTTCTTCAGTTAAATGGAGTGATTTCTGATAATCCTGGTTGCAGTGGTGTAGTGACCACATGTGACTCTGGTAGGTGCTATGCATCATGCTTATTCTAGACTAGCACATTACCCCCTGTAGGTATCCCCTTTTTCCCATTAATAGCTTGCTCTCTCGGGACCCGCCCACACCACACCCATGATATTAATGAACAGTCTTGTCTATTTCTGATTGTGGTCTGTGTATAAAATAAAGCTTTGTTATACCGTACTAACCGTGTCAGTGTGTTTTCAATGGTTGGGGTTATGGGACATCCACATACATCACATTAGTGTCACATTCCTATATAAGTAAACGAATGAGCCCGGGTTACCATGCAGTAGATTAATACATATACAACTAATAATAGTCATAATAGCATTAGATATCATATAATACTATATATCATATATACAAATAATAAAGGGCTAATACACATGCCAAGTCCAATGAGTGATACTGTGGAGTAGTACTGATAGGAATATGACAGGTGATACTGGTGTAGGTTGCCAGTTCCTTCTCTAGTGGACTGTGATTTGTCTGACCTCTCTGCTATGACCTGCCCACCTAGAGTGACCCTACATGGTATAGCTCACAGCTTCATTGCAGTACACAAGCCACTTCACCTCCACCACCACTTAGCAATGCTGAAGGGGACCAGAGGAACATACACCACACTAATCTACTCTAACCCATCAGTAGGGGCCGCAAAAACTAATGGAGGCTTTGCAGAGGCAGTTGGATCGCCCATCCTGGAAAGTCCCACGCCATTGCCGGTGGCCATGTGTCAAGATGTATACCCATTCTCATTTGGTGACCACCCAATATGTTTTGCTATTCATCAATTTACATTAGTGTGGATTGCTAAGTGGTGGTGGTGGAGGGGCTTGTGTACCTGAAGGAAGCTGTGAGCTATACCTTGTAGGGCTAGTGTAGGTGGGCAGGTGATAGCAGAGAGTTCAGACAAATTATAGTCCATTGGAGAAGGAACTGGCAACCCACTCCAGTATCTTTGGCTTGCAAACCTTGTGGAACAGCACAGGCAGAAACCTAGCTGCAGCCTATAGGGTCACAGAGAGTCAGACATGACTGAAGGACTAAACAACAAATATTAAAATGTTCCCCTGGTACTTGATATATGTAATGTGGTGGGGAAATATGGCAACTATTTGTTTTCCCAATGTTGATGTGATGAGTGAGATGTAATTATATTTATATTTAAGGGGCCACATTAGAGCCTCTGTGAGTGAAAAAGGTTTAATATGGCATGAGTTTCATGTTTTTAGGTTGCTATTTAATCAGGTAGTGTGTCTTTAATTACTTTCTGCATGGCTTTTCATATTGGCATGTGCATGACCATTCCAACATATGATTATTTTAATTTTTTTATTTTTTTAATGCCCATTTTTTATTTTTTTATTTTAAAGTGCACTGGTGTGTTTAAATTGTCTTTTACAGTGTTGAGAAGTTGTCTGTAAACCTTTTGCGGTTCCTATTTGGAGCCTGTAATGTTTTTGCCTCCATTTGCAGGTTACGAGCTTAAATGCCAGGTTGTCTTTGGAACCTCGTAGCAATTTAATAGCGATTTTCGAACATAGCAGTTACAGGCTTGACAGTGCAAAGGATTTGCCTAACGTGCAGTTCAAATTTCCGTGTCCCGTAGATTTTTCTCTCCATTAACCCGCAGATCGTTAGCGGGTTGCTTTACGGGGCCAATTTAATAGCCGTAAAGTCTTACGTGCTACGTTACGTGCTACGGTTTTACGCGTTAGGTGAATTTCATTTGGCTGCTTGTCTGTTAATTAAGTTTCTTACATGTGATGCAGATCATTAGGAGTCTTGTACAAGTTTTGAATACCAGCTGAAAGGACCAGGATCAAACCTTTAAAAAGAGAGTAGAAAACCCAATAACATGGAAATTACAATAATATGACTTATTTTTCATCCTTCTTTCTTTCTTTCTTTCCTAGAACAATTGGTTTTGTGTTTAGAATTGTACACATTTACAGGTAAATATCAGTATTTCTCATTGTCTCATGTAAATGATAATGATGACTGTGAAAGAGAAGTGTGTGTTTGGCTCTGCTGTGCTCACCTGCGAACATCTGTTGTGATAAACGCTTTCTTGCTGGGTTTGTTTGTTCTTGAATAATTTTAGTAATTAGCAGTCACTCTGTGCACTCAGTTTTTATAAAACATTCTCTGCTACAAGTTCTGTAGAAGGTGCAGAAATACTTTCACGTTATAAGTATGTGAGTGGGAATATTAAATGACCTTAAAGGAGGAGTTCCACTTAAATACAGGTTGCTTTTATAAGAAATAGATTTCTTTTAGAAGTTTAAATAAATGTGTAAACGTTTTAACAATTACTCCTTATTGTGAAAACTTCTACAGTGAGGGGAAGAAAGTATTTGATCCCCTGCTGATTTTGAACATTTGTCCACTGACAAAGAAATGATCAGTCTATAATTTTAATGGTAGGTGTATTTTAACAGTGAGAGACAGAATAACAAAAACAAAATCCAGAAAAAAAGCATGTAAAAAAAGTTATAAATTGATTTGCAGGTCAATCAGTGAAATAAGTATTTGACCCCTTTGACTTAGTACTTGGTGGCAAAACCCTTGTTGGCAATCACAGAAGTCAGATGTTTCTTGTATTCGGCCACCAGGTTTGCATACATCTCAGGAGGGATTTTGTCCCACTCCTCTTTGCAGATCCTCTCCAAGTCATTAAAGTTTCGAGGCTGATGTTTGACAACTCGAACCTTTAGCTCCCTACACAGATTTTCTGTGGGATTAAGGTCTAGAGAGTAGCTAGGCCACTCCAGGACCTTAATGTGCTCCTTCTTGAGCCACTCCTATGTTGCCTTGGCTGTATGTTTTGGGTCATTGTAATGCTGGAATACCCATCCACGACCCATTTTCAATGCCCTGGCTGAGGGAAGGAGGTTCTCGCCCACAATTTGACCGTACATGGCCTTGTCCATCGTCCGTTTGTTGCTGTGCAATTGTCCTGTCCCCTTAGCAGAAAAACATCCCCAAAGCATAATGTTTCCACCTCCATGTTTGACGGTGGGGATGGTGTTCTTGGGGTTATAGGCAGCATTCCTCCTCCTCTAAACACTGAAAGTTGAGTTGATGCCAAAGAGCTTGATTTTGGTCTCATCTGACCACAACACTTTCACACAGTTCTCTTCTGAATCATAATGAAATTGGAATGATCACATCCGTCTACTAATGGCAAAAAATGTATTCATTCCCTGGCTCAGCTGGCACTTATAAAATGGAATCCTGGTGGCAGTTCTCAGAGCCTAAGTGTTCCAGTAGACTCTCATGAGTTTAATGCCTTTCTGGAAGTGACTGAAGTCCAGGCAGCAGCAAATATTGTTAAAAAACAATATATAATAGCACATGTACATTTAAAAAAAAAAAAAAAACATAAAATAGTATAATGTAGTCAAAAGCATATTTTCCTATCAATGTGATAACTCACTCAAAATGTAGAAGGTTAGTGTGCACTGAAACCCCTCTCTTTGTTTCTTTTGTATATCATCTCCTTTTTCAGCAGCAATACCAAAGTTTTTCACTAAATGATTCGGTTAGGAAGTAAGGAACATTGTTGTTCATAATTTGAAATATTAAATTCCATTAAATTTGCAGCAGTTATAGAGCGATTAAATTGAACAAGCCCCCAACTACATGTCCGAAAGCCAAAACCGTAAACCATGTAACCGTAAGTAGCACTTCAGGTCATGATCATGATCAATTAAGCAAGGCCGTAACTACCGATTTAGAAACAGCCAATAGTAAATGAGACCGTCATCATGACGTCATCATGATGTCAGAAAAACATGGCGTTTAAACCAAAATCAATTAGTGTTTAGAAATCTGAATCGCGATCGAACTCGCAATCATCAAATGTTGAAATTTATGAAACTCAATAAATCTACTGGTCTAGTGCATGTGGGTTCCATGATATGTATTAACCCATTGATTTCTTGGATCAATATAACACAGAACTAAAACTTAAAAAAAAAAAATTCTAATGTCTTGCAACGCTTTCCCTGTAGTTTAAAGTGCAGTATTCATTTTTTATTTACTTTTCTAGTGTTACAAACGGGTTTTTATCCCCCTTGCAAGTCTTCTCTAGTACTCATAGGATTTTTGGCTACATTTGCCATTTACGGTTTTAAAAGCAATTGCAGGCTTGAGGAATTGTAGCAATTGAATAGCAGTTTGTGATTGTAACAATTACGTGTTTGAAAGATCAAAGGCTTAGCTGAGTCAGAGTTACGATTTTGACAACCGCAGGGATTTTCAGCCTGTAACCCGCAGATCAATTGCGGGTAGCTAAAAGATGCCAATTTAATAGCAGTAACTTTTGCAGGCTACCTTACGGGCTACAGTAACTACAACTTGGACAATATAATAGGGGTCAATATTTTTGTTTTAAAATTAAAAGACCACCTAGGTCAATATTTTTTGGTATGTTTTTTGATTAACTAAACTTGATAAAGGGTAAAGTATTTTTTAGAAAGGAAACTAAATAAACACAGTCTTAACATGTTTACCTTTTATATCCATTTATTATTTACGGTGCATTCCATTTTCTTTCCCCTATTTAATTTTGTCTGTCTCAGAATGGTATGCACTTGTAAACTAATGAAGTCGCTATTAGTCTCGCTCAGATAGTTTTAGCTTCTACATTCCTTTTGTGCAGATAGAATCTTCCTCTCTGAATACAACATCTCCTCCCAAGTCAGGAAGTTGACCAGTATAAACCAAAATGGTAGATAAATAAATTAAGTTGTATCGTTTTTTACATTGCCTAATGTTTTAATTATAGGACTATAATTGATGTCCACTAACATTTTTTAAGGTCATGGCTTACACAACTGCTAATGTTTTTATCCCTTGTGTAAGCCTTGTGACAATGGATGAATTAACCACTGCAACTTTACTTTCTTTGTGACCAATTTGAACATTTTATACTATATAAAGGTTAGAGGATTTGAATGTATTTCCTCTATTTGTCTGTGTTTTAATGAAACAAGACCTTACTTTGTGTGGTGATGTCATGCCCATCTTGGCAAACAAGGCTTAAGTGCTGTTCCATTTCACATCACTAGAGAAATGTTAAGGCAATATTTACAAATTAAATGTGTGTAAAAGCAGAGCAGGACGCACAGAGTGGATAATGGATTCAGATGCGGCCCTTGATTAAATTGCAGCACATCTGAAATGTCCATTTGCTTTTATTTTTCCATCTTCCCACCACCTTACTGGCTTGGCCTTTCTTCCTGGAAAAAAACAAACAGTTGAGTGGTCTTATAATTACAGAAAAAAAACAATTTAGACTCGGTACTCATTGTTTGTATCATTTAATGAGCATAATAGCCTGGCTGACCATTCATTAACGTGAAAGCATACTGTTTGTTGGAGTTCTTGTCAGATGTCCAGTTCTGAACAGGGCAGTTTAATATTTGAGTCTCTGTCTAATATTTAAATGCTTAGCATTTACTAATTAACTTTTTGACACATTTAAAAACTAAAAGACATTTTTTAACCTTTTTTGTTTTATATAAATGTTTCTAAGTTTCATTCATTTATTTTATCCTCTTGAAGGTAAAATTAAAATGTACACTTCACTTACTTCTAAGAGGCCCACAGCGTAATAGATTGCTGAAACTGCACTGTTTCTTACTGTTTACTCCAAGCAAGTTGTCATCCTGCACATCTGTGACCCGTATCTCTGCATTTTGCGAACTAAGGCTGCTCCGAAGGAAAGGAACATCACATTACCCATTGTCAAGGTAGCCCTGGACTTTGGACTTTTGGTTGAACATTTTTTGTTTAAATATTTTTTAATATATATCTTTATTACAATATATTTCAATACACCTGAAAAAATGTTTTAAACCATCACTGGAGCAATGCTGTATCTGAAAAAATTGTAGCCAACCTATGAAGCATTAATCAGATAATGTCCAAGAGTAACCATATTGTCATTTCCAAGCTTAGCCTCTTGGATCTAGCTAGCCTTGTTAATTCGCATTTGCTCAATTTGTGCCTCCCCTTATCAATCTTGGATTTATGTACACATATATAATGAGATTTATTTTTATGTATATTTTAAATAATTTATTTTAAGACATTTCTAAACTGATTTTACATGGGGTCAATACATTTCTTCCAGCAATCTTATCAGGTCAATAAGACACAGAAGGTTCAGCCTATAGAAATGCTGAGTGCTAGTATAAAGATGATATTAATTATGTAATTATGTTATTTTCCATGGTATGTACCACTATTGTTGCATTACTCAGTATAATATAATTACCCTTTTATCAGAATTATGGAATCAGCTAAACATTGTGCTTTTGCCAACACAATATATATAGTTGTATAAAATCAATACTGTAAACTATTACAACAAGGAGATTTCATCATTGTCCTTATAAAGATAAAATCATTTTAGAAATCAGACAGAAATGTTTTTGAGAGTTGCAGGAAGGTTATCTGGGAGGAGGAGGCCTGGTTGATAAACCAAAGCATAAAGTATTCCACTAGCACACATGTTAACATTCTGTACTGCCTGTGTTAAGTTCATTTCATATATTTAGTAATTATTATATACTAGCAACTTGACTGTCAAAAATGATGGCAATAAAATGTGAAGCCTGGCAATGGTGTTTGCCACACAATGGGAGCCTCTCCACCTCTACTTTACTGGCCTCACGATGAGCGCCTTCAGCGCTCATCACGGGGCACGCAGTGAGCGCCTTCAGCTCTCATTCAAGTCTCTCCCTCTGTCTACTTCCTCCCTTGTGTCTCATTTCCCCCCTCCTCTCCATCCCCTGTGTCTCTTTCCCCCCTCACCCTCCCCTGTGTCTCTTTTCCCCCCTGTGTCTCCTTCCACCGTGTCTCTTCCCTCCCCTGTCTCTCTCCCCATGACTCTTCCCCCCTCTCTCATGTCTGTTCCCCCCATTTCCCTCCCCTGTGTCTCTTCCCCCTCTTCTCCCTCCGCTGTGTCTCTCCCCCTCCTCTCCCTCTCCTGTGTGTCTACCCCCTCATCTCCCACCCCTGTGTGTCTCCCCCTCCCCTGTGTCTTTCCCCCATCCCTCGCTGTGTCTTTTCCCCTCCTCTCACTCCCCTGTGTCCCCCCTCCTCTTACTCCCCTATGTCTCCCCCCCTCCTCTGTGTCTCTCCCTCCCTTCTCTCACTCCCCTGTGTCTCCCCCCTCCTCTCACTCCCCTGTGTCTCTGCCCCCTTCTCTGTGTCTCTCCCCCCTCTCATTCCCCTGTGTCTTTCCCCTCCTCTTTGTCTCCCCCCCTCCTCTGTGTCTCCCCCCTCTCCTCTGTGTCTTCCCCGCTCCTACCCTGTGTGTCTCCCCTCCTCCTCTCTCTCCTCCTGTCTCGTCGCCGCAATACGAGTGCACGCCCCGCCGCAAAGTGCATGCGCGACGTAATCGAGGCCCGTTGCGCAATGCGCATGCACGGGCGTTGCGGCAATCATAGTTGTCAAACTGGGATTTGTCGCAGGCTTGACGACGAATCGCAGTTTGACAACTATTACATGTGATGTAGTAAAATTATTCAGTGATCTTGAGAAAAGCCATTAAATCCAATCCTACCTTGCCTTTTTCAACCTGTTTCAACTTAACCACTGCTTGTGAAGACTGGAAAACTGCATTTTTTGTCCTCAGAACCAAGCAAACATTATTTGTAGCAAAACATATCTATAAATGTGAAGTTATACCCAACAGTTATTTATACCGCAAAATTATTTTAATATTTTATGTTTTCCAGTTTATCTAATTGACTTTAATTAGTATTAAAGGTATTCCACTCGGTAAATGCAGGCTGTTTCTGTAACAGGTGTGTAATTATTGGTTCAAAGTTACACTGAGTTTACCTCTAAAAGAAAACTCTTTAGCAGCAGTCATACAGAATCTACCTATAAAACTCTGCTTCCATAAAGGACCACTTTAGTATTGAAAAAAACGTAATATGTTTGTGAACTATGTTACAAACTAACCACATAAGCAGCTTTGTAATCAATGAGCACAAGGATATATTTAGGTAATATTTGTATTTTAGCCTAAAGATTCCATCTTTGTATGTTCTGTAATTTATTTTGCCTTGGAGTCTGAGGGGTGCCATCTGCTGACTTCATTATCCTTTCTGGAGTGAAAGGAGGGTTTGGGATTTGTTGACATTGGTTAATTCAGATAAGCTTATAGCATTTGACATCCTCTTCCTCTCATGCTCAGTAGTAGGCATTGACCAGAAAGCTTGCAGGACCTGCCTTCCCTGCTGTGTATTGTCCCCTTAAAAAGGAAATAGTACTGTCATTGCTGCTTTTATGCACTAGCAGAGCATATTAAAGTTAAGATTTTCTCTGAAAATGCCTTGATGCTTATGGTTTACTCAGCTACTCATGTTGATCATTTGTTGCATCTTTCACAGGTGTGAAGTTTTTTGTAATCTCCAGTGGTCCTTTAATTTATGATAAAATAGAGGATTACAAAACGTATTGGCAGAATATGTCATGCATAAGGCCAGCTTGAAGAATCCAAAGCCAGACACAAGACTGCTGGAAGAAATACCAACAACCTCAGATAAGTGGATGATACTACTCTGATGGCTGAAAGTGAGGAGAAACTAAAGAAGCTATTGATGAAAGTATAGGAAGAGAGTGCAAAAGCTGGCCTGCAACTCAGTGTTAAAAAGACAAAGATCATGGCAAACGGCAATCTCTGTTCCTGGCAAATAGATGGGTAAGAAGTTTAGACAGTGACTAATGTAATTTTCCTGGGATCCAAGATATCTTCAGATGGTGAATGTAGCCTTGAAATTAAAAGATGTTTGCTTCTAGGGAGGAAAGCTATGGTAATCGTGGACAATTTGTAAAAAGTAAAGATATTACATTATCAATACATAAGGTCCACATAGTAAAAGTATGGTATTCCCAGTAGTATCATACAGATGTGAGAGCTTTTTTGCACAATTTGGGAGTAAGCGGCGGGCTCCTCCTATGCTACTCTTTTCAGGTTGTATATGGGTATATTATATTGCACTCAGGCACTTTATTTCCTAAGTGGTTTGGAGATTACCACCAGCAATACTTTGCACATAGACTTTATACATTGATGTAATTTATATGTGAGGGTGTTTTGGCTACACGGGCAACTATTTGTATTTTAATTGTCGTTTTTTAATAGTGTTTATATTTGCTAATAAATTCTATATATTTGATTCTACACTATGATATTGTTTATTTATAATTGATAAGGGTAATGTAATAGGGCATACTGGATTAAATGGGAGACTTATTTCTCTTTTTTTATTTACAGTGATATTTTTCTTCCATACCAGGTTCTTAGAGAGACATACAGCCTTATTAAATTGTGATTCAGTAAATTTAAAAGGGCTCTATTTAAGCACACAGCATATTTTTACAGCAGTTTTTAGTTAGTGAATTTCTATCCAAAAGCAAGGTCTTCACTAACTAAAAACTTCTGTAAATAAAATATGCTATGTACTTATATAGAGCCCTATTCAATTGACCGAATCACAATTTAATAAGGATGATAATATATTACTTGGTCTAGAAATTATAGGATTGTCAGATGCTCTGTTGTTGCCCAAAGAATGTCAGCATATAAATGTTCTTGTTGTATAGATGTGAGAGCTGGACCTAAAAGAAGATAAAGAAGGCTGAGCAGCATAGAATTGAAGCGTTTGAATTGTGATGTTGGAGAGGACTGCTTAGAGTCCCTTGGACTGCAAGAAGATCCAATAACTTAGTACTATAGGAAATCAAGACAAACTGTTCACTGGAAGGTATGGTCATGAATCTAAATAAACAAAAAAAGAGAAAAAGAACACCTATATATCCAAACCGGTTTAACCTCCTAAGATAGGGTAGTTATTAATTAATTATTATTAAAAAAATGTTATCTAGTCAGCCTAAATAAAGATCAAAGGGATAAAGTGCTGAGGAAGCGGAAGTGACGCGAAACGCGCACTTCGGACTTGTCTCGCAGCAGTGACGTCACTAGGACCTACTGAGAAGTCCAGCTTTTACTGGCGCCAAACTGACAGCGATGGAGTCATAGAACTCCCATACATAATAGAAAGAAAACATCAACATACAGGATAAGTTATAGTTATATTTCTTTGTCAATTGTAAACTTTTTGATTATGTCCCTGTATAATTGTTATGAAATCTATATAAAGAAGTGTTGAACACTGTCTCCAAATATTAAGAAATTGGATAAAAATGATATTTAGAGCTATATAATATATAAGGCGACAATCATACAACAGAGATATATTCTGATATAATAATCTTTTCCTGTACGATAATTAAGATATATTATTAGAACTGCTACATATTTTATATTATTATTATATTGATTTATCACAGTTATAACAATAATAATTTTGTTTTAAACATCTGCTTACTATATAAATTAGATATAAAGTTTGAACAGCACTTGGTGGATTGGTAATTGGTGGATCCCCAGTACCACCATCAGGATTAGTTTATTATTTTTTTCAGGTTTTTTTCTGCAGACAGCATATTTAGAATTAGTATAATGTAGTAAATGGTGGGCACCGCTACCACCAAATTAGAATAGTATAACATTTTTCATTGAATCATCACTTTATCACTTTGATCTTTATTTAGGTCATATTAAAATGTTATTATTTTGCAGTGTCTCTATAGCAATTATATCATCATACTTACCTTTTGTCAATGTTTTGGTGTTTGTTCATTGCTGCTATATGTTAATTTTTAATTGTTTTTAATATGTCGTACTTGTATATATATTGAATAAATTGAGCAATTTTACTTATCCAGATAAAGATGTTTGAATTATAATTAATTAATTACTACCCTATCTTAGGAGGTTAAACCGGTTTGGATATATAGGTGTTCTTTTTCTCTTTTTTTGTTTATTTAACTTATTTACACCTTTTCATTCTGACAAGTATAAATTCAATAAATGTAATTACTAATTACTTTTTCAATTAATTTATATAGCTTTTTCATACTACCTCCCCTCAGATTACTAATTTCATATGTTGTATTATGGTCATGAATCTGAAGCTCAAATATTTTGGCTAAATCATGAGAAGCTGGAATTCCTTAGAGAAGAAACTTTAGGGAAAGATTGAAGGTATTCAAAGATGGGGGAGGCATGGAGAAGGAAAGATGAGATCATTGAAGCAACGAACATGAACTTGATGGAACTCAGAGGGGAAGTGGCTGACAGACATGTTGTGGTCCATAAGGTCACGCGACTGAATGACTAAGCAACAACAACTGCATGACATTATTAACAATGCATCCAATAAGAACACTCACCATTTGAATAGCTTGTCTGGTGGATACATATTTACAACTGCAGCAATGTATGAATGACTAGGATCAGCAAATAGTATCTTTATTCTTCTCTTCAGTAAAAACATTTCTTAAGTATCAAGTATGAATGAAATGATCTTATTCCTGAAATAGAATACACATTAAATATTGTTCTTTGGTTTATTCTCTTGTCACTAAGGCATTTCATAAATATTCCATGATAAAGATACACTTGTATCTTAATCATTCTTAAACATTTGGCCACATTCCCCAGTTAGTGATGAGCCAAAAAATGTACACAAAATTATTTATGCTTATAAATTCCATGTTTTGGGGGGGAATTACGGTATTTAAATAAGTAAGCACCAAACATATATTTGTTCTTTGTTCTGATATTTTAATTTAAAATAGTCTTAAACATGGCTATCACTTTCCTCATTGCAATAATTCAATGATCACAGAGTTTGTACAGCGGGATAATCCTCTGCCCAAAACAATATCAAGGATAATTTATATATCAAATTACTTAAACATAACACCAAATTCTATTTAACTTCTAAACCTCCATCTAACTACCTACTCAAGTTATTTTAAGATAATATAAAAGGCTGGTATTATTTAAATTGTTATGTAGTTTTTGCATTTTTCTTGATAGAGTAGGATTCTCTAAAATATGATGTAAAAAAACCACATTACATTTCATTCACTATTAAATTTATAATTTTGATTTAATGTTATTTTTCATTATTACAATGAACCAGTTCATATTGTTTTCTCCATCTTTCATTATAATGTTTCATATTTTACCTAACATCTGATGTAGCCAACTCTACCTACAGGATGTTAACAATGCCTATTAATCCCAATGGTATCTGGGTTTCTTTTACTATACCATTTTTAGTCATGATGGTACCATAATTTATATAATTCAATATATGTATGTGTACAGTTGCTTGTCAGTTGTTATCACTTCACTTCCCAAATTAAGTTCCATAGTATTATATATCTTTCAGAGAATTACTTAAATAAACACTGTGTAATTGTTATCTTCATTCATACCAATCAGGTATTAAGTAAATATAACCATCTATAACCATCTAGTTTCTTTTTGCAATAATAATTTCACAGTATCTCCATCTTTATTATTTGGTTTGACTGTTTCCATCCGTCAACATATTACATGTTTTGGGTTATTATCATGGTGTTGTGTGACATTACTTGCTACTGTGGCTATTCATTTCTTTTATACTGTCTCTCTTTGCCAATCTGATATTACTCTTATGCTCTTGTATATCCTAGGGGCCTAATGGTCATAACCACATATAAAATATTGCAAGAGATACAGTATAATCCATATTCATTTCTACAATTGATGAAATCCTTAATATGCAGCTTGATCTAACACCCATTTGGTTTTACGCATATGTGTACAAACACTGCATCCTCCCCATGCTATAGAGCCCTTGAAAAGCGGTCATCTTTTTTAACTAGTTTAAAATAGCTTTCAACTAGGATGTTCTTTAAATTCCTCCCTTGTTTCAAACTAAACTAGCGGAGGGAGGAGGGCTTTGGCAAAATATCTTTAATATCTCATCTGTTAACAATACTGTATATGCCAATGCTTTGCCACAAATTTTATTTTGTGAAGAAAAAGTAGTAAAAATATGTATTTCTGATTAATTTCATTTCTTCTTTAGGGTGGAAAATCCATTCTGTTCTTATTGATGCTATTCTGATTGACCTTTCATAGTATACTATGTTTATATTCCCTTTGAATCTCCAGATTCTCCAGGTATTTTCCTATTGATAATTATCCCTAAATAGTTTAGGGTAGGCACTTTCTTCAATTGGTATGAAAAACAATTAACTACTAGTTAACAATTAGTGCTGCCCTTCAAAGGGGGCGGGACCAGCTAATTGGATGTCGATCAGCAAATGGATGCTGTGTGGGCATGAGCGTAAGAGCCCAAAAAAATCTGCGAAGAGGGTGGGAGTGAGGAGGAGTTTAGGGGGGAAGGATGAAGATGATAAGAGGGGAAGGAGGAGGAAGAGGAGGATAATAAGAGAGGGAGGAGGAGGAGAATGATGATAAAGGGGAAGGGAGGATGATAAAGGGGAAAGGGTGAAAAAGGAGGAGGATACAGGAAAGAGAGAGGAGGATAAGGGGGAAAGGGAAGAGGATGAAGGGGGAAAAGGAGGAGGAGGATTAGGGGGGAGGAGGGAAGGGGGCACCTCTCCTGTTTTATGTGCGCATTTCTGGAAGCGCTAGGGGGTAGGGCTAGGGGATTAGGATTAGAGGGTTAGGGGTTAGGATTAGGAAGTGAGGTTAGGTGGTTAGGGTTAGGGGGTTAGGGGTTATGAAGTGAGGTTTAGGGGGTTAGGGTTATAGGGTTGGGGTGTACTACCTAGTTTTCACAGCTACATGGGGACGCGAGCACCGCCTAGACATCCTAGAGTCGTCGGCGGCTTACTTCCACAAATGCGCACATAAAACAGGATAGATCCAAAGGGGGGAAAGGGGAGGAGGAGAAGGATAAGGGGGAAAGGGAGGATGAAGAGGATAATGGAAAGGGAGGAGGATAATGGGGAAAGGGTGGTATGATTAGTCAGTATTTTTGAATGTACCGCTTTAACATTCTAAATATTTAAATAATCATACCCCCAGGAAGATTAAAGGAGCCATATAAAAAAAAAAAAATTGTATTTAAGAGTAACATGCATTGTCTTCTCATTTGCATGTCTCCTCCCAGTTGCTTCAGAGTGCAGTACAGTGACTGTAGTTCTGAGAAAAAAGTATTACTTATTACTTATTTTTATACTTGTAAATGGGTCTTCAAATATATATATATATATATATATATATATATATATATATATATATATATACAGTGAGGGGAAAAAATATTTAATCCCCTGCTGATTTTGAATATTTGTCCTCTGATAAAGGAATGATCAGTCAATAATTTTAATGGTAGGTGTATTTTAACAGTAAGAGACAGAAAAACAACAACAACAAAAAAAAACAAGAAAAATGCATGTAACAAAAGTTATAAATTGATTTGCAGGTCAATGAGTGAAATAAGTATTTGATTCCCTATCAATCAGTAAGATTTCTGGCCCCCAGGTGTCTTTTATACAGGTAACGTGCTTAGATTAGGAGCCCTCTCTTAAAGGGAGTGCTCCTAATCTCAGCTCGTTACCTGTATAAAATACACATGCCCACAGAAGCAATAAATCAATCAGATTCCAAACTCTGCACCATGGCCAAGACCAAAGAGCTGTCCAAGGATGTCAGGGGCAAGATTGTAGACCTAGACAAGGCTGTAATGGGCCACAAGACCATCGCCAAGCAGCTTGGTGACTAGGTGACAAAAGTTGGTGTGATTATTCGCAAATGGAAGAAACACAAAATAACTGCCAGTCTCCTCTCGGTCTGATGCTCCATGCAAGATCTCACCTTGTGGAGTTTTAATGATCATGAGAACGGTGAGGAATCAGCCCAAAACTACACGGGAGGATCTTGTTAATGATCTCAAGGCAGCTGGGATCATGGTCACCAAGAAAACAATTGTTAACATACTACGCCGCGAAGGACTGAAATCCTCCAGCGCCCGCTAGGTCCCCCTGCTCAAGAAAGCACATGTACAGGCACGTCTGAAGGTTGCCAATGAACATCTGAATGATTCAGAGGAGAACTGGGTAAAAGTATTGTGATCAGATGAGATCAAAATCGAGCACTTTGACATCAACTCAACTGAATGCTGCCCATGACCCTAACAACACCATCCCCATCCGTCAAACATGGAGGTGGGAACAATATGCTTTGGGGGTGTTTTTCAGCTAAGGGGACAGGACAAATGCACTGCATCAAATTGGACAATGGACGGGGCCATGTACAATCAAATCTTGGGTGAGAACCTCCTTCCCTCAGCCAGGGCATTGAAAATGGGTCGTGAATGGGTATTCCAGCATGACAATGACACAAAACTCACAGCCAAGGCTACAAAGGAGTGGCTCAAGAAGAAGCCCATTAAGATTCTGGAGTGGTCTAGCCAGTATCCAGACCTTAATCCCATAGAAAATCTGTTGAGGGAGCTGAAGGTTCGAGTCGCCAAACATCAGCGTCGAAACCTTACTGACTTGTAGAGTATCTGCAAAGAAGAGTGGGTTAAAAACCCTCCTGAGATATGTGCAAACCTGTTAGTCAACTACAAGAAACATCAGTACTTGGTGGCAAAACCCTTATTGGAAATCGCAGAGGTTAAAGTTGAAGGGGTCCCCATCCCCCTCCCCACCCTACCAGTTCCTACGCCCCTGTGTGTGGGCATGGCTGCTTAGCTTATATCTGCCAGGAAAACTTTGGGTGCTATAACCTCATGTTTGACCTTTGCCCTTATTTCCTTCCCCTGTGTCTCTTTTCCCCCCTCTCTCACCCCTGTGTTTCTTCCCACCCTCTCCCTCCTTTGTGTCTTTCTTCTCTCTTTCTGAAAGGCCCCAATGTCTTGCACCTTGCGATGAGTGCCTATGGCGCTCATTGCGCATGCACAAGCCCGTAACTTTTAACATGGCGTGACCGACAATTCATAACTACCACCACTATTACAGTTGATTGTGAGGAACTTACATTATTTGTAGTTAGAAAGCATTCTACTAATCAGTACAAAGCTAAATAAAATGCAGTGTGCCACATGTGGTATCACCTATTAAAAATGTTCTGGATCTCAAAGGTGGTCCCCATGAACAGTGGAAGAAAACCAGAAAAGCTTAACTTAGAGGAGAGAAGATAGTGAGGTGATATGATATAAAGGGTGGGCGGTGATATGATATGAGACCATCTGTCACGATAGGGAACCAGTATGACCGGCTTGCTCTGGAACTCCCACTGGTTAGGTCCTTGTATTTGGTGGGTATCCCTATTCTCAGTGAACACAGGCAAAGTACAGAGATTCTCTTTTGAAAATAGGGTAACGGTCTTATAAAAATTTTTTTCCTGAGCTAACTAAGTACAGTTATCATGCTTCCAATTGTTGAGCAGAACTGATTTATTGGGGATGGGTAAGCACTTTTATAGGGGACCGAATAAAAGGCCAGTCAAACAATACATAGGAATTAAACCGCACGTCCATAGACCCAACTTAAACCACAGACCCCACTTGAGTCTCTCCCATTGTCCACTAATCAACAAAAGCAGCAGACTCAGTGGTATCATGTCCATTGTCACACCTTCATATATGTCAAAGGTTATAATACATTTTAGATGGGAGATATCTTCAAAAAAGAGGAATGCAAGATCATGAAGTTGGGATGTGGAAGATTTAGTGGTTTTATTTGAAAGCACTACTTACAGAAAGTGTTGTAGATAAGTGTAACAGCCTTCCAGTGGAAGTGGTACAAAATTAAGGAGATTAAGCTTGCCTAGAAGATCAACTTAAAGCTTTATAGATAGATATAATGGACAGAGTACACTTCCTTTTTGGTTCTTATCTCACATCAAAACTAGCCATTACTAGAGGCACTGTAAATATTTTTTTCTTATTATTCTATGTTTGCCAAGTTTTCATTTACCTTTTCTAAGTTATATTTCAAAACTTTCTTTCCTTCACTGCAGTCATCGATAACTACCGCCTCAGATAACACCGACTTATTTTGAAACAATTTCTTGGCTTCAGCTGCTGTCCCTGAGTTAAAAGCACAGTATAAACGCTGCACAATAATTGTTGCTTGCTCAAAAAGCTTGTCAATTGGATATGAAAATTGGTAGTCAGATGAATTTATGTTAGTTTAACACAACTTATTTTTTAAGGACAGCTGGGTATTAAAGTACTGTGTAGGTGACAATGTACCTTTACATTATGTATAACATTTAGTGTCTCCATAACCATTTCCCACCATTGGTAAATGCAAAGTTAATTAGATGATACTTAGAGGAGGACTGGTGACATTTTGATCATAATTAAGGGCATTGCTAGATTATAAAAAGTTATAATAATTTTACAAATAGGATAGGCAGAGTTGATGAGAAAGTCAACATGACAATGGAATAGACATAGTTGATAAGTTAAAGTGTGTGCCAGTCAAAGACTGCCATCAGGGGGGTAATGTTATGTAATACTGTATTGAGCGTGGCATGGAAAGAGACCTGGGTGAGTAAGATTGTGCATTCATTTGCATATATACCGTGGGTGGGGCACTATTCCATAATGCTTTGTGGAGTAAGGGTGTGCAACTCAACTCTGATGTTAATCTTCTAGAACAGAGATGAGGAACATTTTTTCTGCCGAGGGCCATTTGAATATTTATAAAATCATTCAATGGCCTTACAAAATTATCAACTTAGAAATTTGCCTGCTATATTTGGTCAAACATTGAATTAACTAACCCTAATGTGATGGCTAGAATTCCTATCATCTGACTCATTCCCATCAGCTCTTCCTATCTCATTTGTGTCATTAGCACTTTCTCATTATCTTTCTCATTGGCTATGGAATAAGGAGAATGGCCACATCAAACGACTCCGAGGGCCTTATACGGCCCTTGGGCCTGATGTTCCTCACCCCTGTTCTAGAAGAAAACTAGAGTGAAAATACACAACTCTGGTCCTGGGAGGGGACAGGCACACACTTGGATATGTCACTGAATGTATTCCGGGCTCCTCTACACTTTATGGAGGAGTATCTAGTGCCTCTAGTGTCTGGACCCAGAGATCTGTCTCTGTACAAGCTCCAACCTTGTTATTTCCCTACTCACTCTATCTGACCACCACCTTATAACCTGCAACCTCACCAGACCTTTCATTGACTTCCGTATTTCAATCCCTGCCACCAGAACCTAGAGAAACCTCCAATTACTTCACCCAGAACTGTGCCTACTTCACATCCCTCTCCACCCTTACCTTCCCTGATATTGCCACCTCACAGTAAAATAAGATACTAACTTCTACCCTTGATGCCCTCCTAGCCTTGGTTGGCAGCCAGCCTAGAAGAAGGAAAACTCTGATTTAAAACCCGGGCAGATGCAGCTTGTTAGCCCTGTAAGGCCATCAATCTAGGAGAAGGACACTCCAATATAACACCTACGACTCAAGGACCTTACTGTCACCGTCCAAGCTTGCTAGGCCATGACAGATGAACCCCCCGAATGTAAAGGGTGGGACCAGTACTGCGCACACTGCGTCTCACCTAAAAAATCCCATTGCCCAGGCACGTCTACATCTAGAACAATTGAGATTTTCAAGCCCTGCATCGATGGGAAAGGGGCGAAACGTCAGGTGGAAGATGTCACTGGAAGCCACAGTCTCAATCCTGCATGCAAAACTCATTGCACAGTGCAGACGGTTAAACAGGTGTTGATTCTGAACCAGTGGTCTGATCACTTTCAGACTCTATTCTGTGCCAACGACATAGTTTCAGTCTCAGCGATCTATCGCATTTCACAACAACCAATTAAATATGAACTGGATTAAACCCCTGCTTTCCAAGAGACTGTAAAAGCTACTGAGCAGCTAAAAATGGTAACACAGCAGCAACTGATTTGATTCCAGCAGAGATCTGTAAACATGGGGGCTCAGCTCTTCATGCAAAACTGTCACAGGACCTTTGTGGTGCAATCATCATCACCCTGTACAAGAAGGGAGAAAAGTCAGAATGCTTTAATTACCGAGAGAGAACTCTGCTCTCCGTCGCAGGGAGAATACTTACAAGAGTACTCCTCATCAGACTGGTGCCCACTATTGCAGACTAGTTCCTCTTGGAGAGTCAGTGTGGCTTTAGAGCCAACAGGAGCACCACTGACATGGTTTTTGTTCTCAAGCAGCTACAAGAGAAATGCAGAGAACAGAACAAGGGACTTTATGTGACATTTCTCAACCTTATCAAAGCGTTCAACATTGTGAGCAGAAAGGGTCTATGGAAATCCTGAAATGTATAGGATGTCCTCCTAAGTTCCTCAACATGATCATCCAGCTACACGAAGACCAGCGTGGCCAAGTTAGGCACAACAATGACCATATCTCAGCCCCTCCCAATAAGCAACGGTGTGAAGCAGTGCTGTGTCCTTGCACCCACCCTATTCACACTATTCTTCAATATGATGTTGCAAAGGGACACAACAGACCTTGATGTTGAGGATGGACTCTACATCTGATTCCGCACAGATGACAGTCTGTTCAACTTGAGACGACTAAAGGCCCACACCAAGACAGCGGAAAGACTAGTTAGAGAGCTGCTCCTCACCGACAATGCTGCCCTTGTTTCCCATACAGCAACAGCTCTGTAGCAAAAGACACATAACGCATAACTAAGTCTAAGCTGAAAACAGTCCAACAGTTTACCTACCTGGGTTGCATCATCACCTCAGATGCAAAGGTTGACAAGGAAATTGACAACAGACTGGCAAAGGCAAATGATGCATTTGGTAAGTTATATAAAAGGGTTTGAACAAGTGCACAAAGGTCAACGTGTACGGAGCTGTTGTGCTGACCACCCTACTGTACGGTTCCGAGTCATGGGTTACCTACCACCACCACCTACAACTTATTGAGTACTTTCATCAACGCTGCCTCCGCATCATCCTCAACATTCACTGGAATGACCACATTCCCAACACTGAAGTCCTAGAACAGGAAGGAGTCAATGGCATTGAAGCCATACTGTTGAAGAAATAGTTGCGCTGGGCAGGACACATCTCTGGGATGGAGGGTGATCGGCTTCCAAAGATTTTGCTATATAGTGAGCTCACCACTGGCAATCGTGATGTAGGAGGACCGAAGAAGAGGTACAGGGACTTATTGAAACAGTCCCTTGATGCCTATAATTTTGACCGCTTTAGCTTCAGACTGAAAGGCATGGAGAAGGCCAGGCTGTCTTCTCTTTCAATAGCACATGTAGGGCTGGTTTTGAGGACAAAATGAGAAATAGAAAAAATGGTGTCACTGCAACATCCAACCCAGAACAAGCCTTCCAGTGCAATCACTGCGGTCGAGTCTGCCTGTCCCTCATTGACCTCGTCAGCTACCAGAGAGCCCATAGATGTGGACACGACACCCCTCTTAATTTGTTTGCAAAGCCAAGCCTTTATATATATATATTTATATGTATATATATATATATATATATATATATATATATATATATATATATATGTATTGCTTGAGACTTGATAAAGGGAGGTTAAGCCTTTTCGAAGGCTCGTCATTATAAATAAGACGTTTGTCCAATACAAAAGGTATCAAATTATATTGCAATGCTCATTATTAATCTATGTATATATATATATATATATATATATATATATATATACAGTATATGTGTGTGTGTATATATATATATATATGACAGAGTGCCCCCTAGAGGTCCGTGTGGAGGCATAGTGGAGTGCAGAACAGCAAGGAGAGAGTTAGCCCTGGCTGTAAAAGCAGCACACTTTGTTATGGGTATGGTCTCTCCATTAGATCTGTCTGTGAGACAGAGAGTGCAGAGGCAGGCTTGGAGAGACTCAGACCCAAGTGAAGGAAGGTCCATTGTCAGCAGAGGCCAATGCTCAAAGGAGTTCGGAAAGATTGCAGTCTATAAGGAGACCCCAAAAGGTCAATACCCAGGAGGGGAGCTCCTGTAATAAAGGTACTGGATTCCTTTCTGATATACCCCAGGGGAGAGACTGTGTGTAAAGACTGTTTCTGAGCTAAGAGAAATAGTTGTTTCTTAAAAGGGGCCCTAGGGAGAGCACATGGAAGAGAAATGTTCCCATGTTCTAGCCCTGATATAGTGTTAGGACTGTGTTGTGAGATAGTGAGTCAAACTATCAAAAGAAGAGCTACATGAAAGCTGGATACATTTCTGTTTATGCTCTTTTGATGTGCTGGCTTTCTGTAAATAAAAACGTATTCAGAGTTGAAAAGTCTCCTGTGCCTTCCTCCATAAAGGAAAAGAGTGGATAAAACAGGGCACTGACCCTGTGAGTGGTAGTGCTCTGTGACAATTTATATGTGTACTAGCGCCTTACCCATAAAAAAATGCTGTTTGCTACACAAAGTAAGTCTTTTGGTTGCGTGAGTACCTTTGTCACTGATTGCGAGCCTTGTGCTGAGAGCCTTCGGTGCTCATTGCAAGCCTCTTGGTTGGTGTATTTTTGGTTATCAGAGCTCCTCTGTCGCTCATTGCAAGGTTTGCGCTGAACGCCTTTTGGCGCGCATTGCAAGCCTCTCCCCTGGTGTAGTTTTGCTCCTCTGAACACCGTTTGTGCTCCTTGTGAGGCGCGCACTGAGCGTTTATTGGGATCCTGTCATCTGTTTCTTTTTTCTTTTTTCTGTCTATGTATTTTGTAATGTTAATTAATTAATTAATAAAATTATAAATTAATATACTTTACCTATTTGTAATTAATATATGCAGGAAGCAATATGCTAAAGAGCGAACAATCTGTTTAACTGCAGCATACAATGTAGATTTGCACTGTTGATGAGCTGAGGTGTAAGTGTTAGCAATGTGTGCAGCGTGTAGTGTAAATAGGCTGCATGCGCAAGGGGAAACCGTTTGTTTAGCTGTGTAGTTCCGCATTTTGTAATGGTAATTTTATTAGTTTACAGTTAGTGTTGTAAAATGGCTGCGATTGTGTATGTGTTAGGCGGGTGTGGAGCATTTACCACTCTTCCTAATTGTGTATTTTGTAGCTCGTACGGTTCTGTGTAAAAGGCATATGTGCCTGGCAGTATTTTGCGTAGTTAGGTGGTGTAGCCTCATTTTCGTTTTTTTCGGGGCCCATTTTTTTTTTCACTTAGGGGATTTTCGAGTGGCGAAAGTCTTGAAATTGGATTTAAATTGGCATGTAACCACGGTCCTGGTCTGGTCCCCCTTGCTGTGTGTGTATTTTTTTTATTTTAGCTTGTATTTTGTGTTTTTTTTGCTGTGCGTGGCCTGGCCGTTAAGTTCATATTTTTTGCGGGTCGTATTTTTTTTTCTAGGGCGCGCATCTCCACCGGCGCAGTGAGCCTGCAGTTTTAATGTTGCATTACCAACTGATTTTGGCAAGGTTGCGCTGCTGAGAACTATATATATATATATATATATATATATATATATATATACATGTATGTGTGTGTAGATGTATATGTAAATGTATAGATGGATGCATATGTATATATATATATATATATATATATATATATAAACACATACATATATATATATATATATATATATATATATATATATATATATATATATATATATATATATACATACATACATACACATATGTATAATGGATTCACACAAGGCCCAGCAGAGGCATCAACATTTATTTTATCTAATTAAAAACTAGCTACAGTATATGACTTAGTTAGATTCAACTTTTTTCAAACAATTTCTGTTTTCATTGCGCAGTGGCCCTTTAACTCATAATTACTCCGTTTTTATGTGTGATACAAGTGATCATGATATGTGTTTGTGTAACATGTGCTTGGTGCCCTCCCATAGAAAATACAAATAATGTGGCCCACCATATGGTGTGTGTATGAGTAACTATGTTTTAAAAATGGTGGAAATGTCTGTGATTTGCTCATACCGCAAAAGAGCGATATACACACAGAAGAGGGAAACATGGGTTCTGGCACACCTTGTACACGCAGGTACAAATATAGAAATTCAGATTTTACTTAAAAATGCTTTATTTCCACAGCTTACACAGCTGCTAATTGTTTAGTACATGTTTGTTTGGTACACGCTTGACAAACAAGTGTCTATTTTCTTGAACTGCATTACCACTCTCGCATTCTTGTAAATCGTTTTATTATCGTTGTGCTTATTTATTTTTTTTACACATTAAGTTTATGAAAAGCCGCTCAGTATAAACCAAAGCATTAATAGGAGAATGCATCAATTGCTCACAAATGTTGCAGCGAGCCTATGACTAATATAAAACACCCAATAAGTATAATTTTAAAGAACAATTTATTTTCTCTCATGTGTGATTGCAGGGAGGCTCTTTCAGGCTAAAGATTATTGTAATCTTATCACATTCTCTACTGATCAATATGGCAAGCAGAAAGAAAATGAGGTTTGTATGTTAAGCAAACTCAGAGCTGACTGAAAACAAATCAATGTTTTTTCTTTGCTTCCAAATTTGTTGGAGTTAAAGCTGGAGAGATCATATCTAGTTCCATCTAGATTGTTTTTTTTTTTTAATCAAATTGGCCACCCAAGATATTAACATTCAGTGGCATACAATAGAACGTTTTAAATATTATGGAAATCAGCAATGTTATACACAGGTAATGGTTCTCCTAGGCTCTGAAGCTGAACAGTGAATACATACCACATCCATAGAAAACATTTTTGCACTCCATGGGATTTTTAGTGAATCTGGTCCAATGTTATGCTGTTAACAAATAGAGCTAAAGAAATTTCTTCCCAAATACAGTAGACTCTTTGTTAGCCGGCATCTATGGAGATTGGTAGATGCCGGATAAATGTAGTTTCTGGTTGCTTGAGAGTCACTATCAAAATAGGCCTAGATTTGCTGCACATATGATGCTCTGTTAAGTATATTTGTCAGTGAGGGCTGTTCTAGCAGCAGCAGCTTTCACTCCTCACTGCGGTGCTGACCCCGGGGAATGTAACACCAACACTGCACTCGATAAGTCACTCATGCCTGTCTACTTCCAGTTAACATTGAATTTAAGAGGCGTACATTGGTTTAAATCTAGGTGCCTGTAAGCATTTTGTGGCATGACAACCTGGCTCCTGGAATTTGTTGAGCTCTAAAAATGATTTAAATATTTTTTTCTGGTTGTTTGAAAGATCTGGTTGCTTAAGTTCTGGTTAACTGTACATCTAAATAACATAATTTTATGTCACTGGTTTAAAATTCACATATAAAGAACATATTTGATTATAGATAAGGACCGTTAATAACCATCTAATCTGCCCATTCTGTTTACCTAAAGCTTGACTTTATTAAAGGGGAATGGAAGACAGTTCTTTTTTATGCATTTAAAGGACCACTGTACTATAAAAATAGTGGCATTTAAATACAAATATGTAGCTAAATATGTAGTACTTACTCATGTACTTTCATATTAACAGACATTATTCCTATAGTACTATTGGCATTACCAAATGTGTGTTTTGCATGAAAGAATATTAAGTAAAACCTTTTTACACCTCATTGAAACTAACAGGAAGTGTAGAAAGTATACGCACATCTGTAGATTTAATTGGCAGACAAGAATGGCAACTACATCTATATTGCTCTTTATTGGCTGTCACAAGCAAGTCCCCAGATCAGTTAAACATTTAAATGTATTTATTTTCTGCTTGGAGAGATTAATTTGTAAAAAGAAAACATACAGTGGTAACATGTACAACAAAAACAATGTGTTCAATATCCCTGGGATGGTCTTATGCCTATCCCAGACAGGCTTAAGGGCCTAGCTGTATTTCCCTCTACCGCTTCCACTGGAAGGTTGTTTCTGCTAGCCTTTCCATAAAATAGTACTTTCCCACATTACCCCTAAAACCCTAAACCCCTAAAGATAATTCCCTCCCTTCCTTTATTAAATCATCTGATATATATGAAGGTTTCTATCATATATTGTATAAGTTATATATTGAAATCTTTCTTTATAAATTGTGTCCTTTAGTTCATGCACAATTTCGGTTGCCCTCCTCTGAACTGTTCCTAATCTGGTAATATCCTTTTGGATGTGAAGTCTTCAGAACTGTGCACAGTGTATTAGGCTGAGGTCTGAGTATGGAATCTATATAGTGACATTAGTAATTAGCTCCCGGGCATTGAGACCATTGTCTTGAGGGAAAATTACATGTAATTAATAATGTTCAATTGATAACTTGTTATTACCTAAAGTTTTAAATGATACCCTTTGGAACTTCTATTGTGTCGCACTTCAATTAATTAAAAGATACATTTATCTTCTGAAACATTTTGCCCATTGCCTAGTTCTTCAAAGAGAGAATTTACTAAGCATCATGGTGGCTGTGATGTGCATCCTTGCATTTATTATGCACTATTTCTTATGGGGAATAATTGCCATCATAACCCTTCACACCTTACAGTCGTCCTATTTCTTTCGTAAACTTATCATTACACCCATTATGTCTCTCTATATTACTTTTTAGTTTTGCTTGCAAAATTTAAATGTAATATTTCCATTTTTCTTTCTTCAAAATTTCTAATTGTTTATACATACTTATTTATATCAACTAATTGATTGAATTATATCTATATTATATTGGTACTAGCGATTTGCCCATCAAAAAATGATGGTCAATAAAATTTTAAGCCATGGCAATGCTGTTTGGCAACCAATGTGAATGTTTTTGTACTGTGAGGACCTTCGGCGCTCATTGCGAGCCTCTCCTCTGGCGTACTTTTGCTCCTCTGAGCAGCCTCTCCACTCATCACAAAGACAGATACATATGTCTATATTTTTGTAAGTAATAATTAATTAGTTACTTAATGAATTAACTTTACCTAATTATAATTAATATATCCATTAATCAATAGGCTGAAGAGCTAACAATCTTTTTTAATTTTCTCCTCTGGTGAGCTTTTGCTCCTCTGAGCAGCCTGTGCGTTCATCACAAAAACAGATACATATGTCTCTATTTTTGTAAATAATAATCAATTCATTAGTTAATTAATTAATCTACTTTATCTATTTGTAATTAATATATCCATCAATCAATAGGCTGAAGAGCTAACAATTCTTTTTTAATTTTCCGGCAGCATATAATGTCCATTTGGACTGTTGCTGGCCTATGGAGATTTTTTTATGAATGTCCCAACTGTGCATTAGACGTAGGCTGTGTGCGCGAGGGCAAACTGTTGGTTTATTTGTGTAAAGCACTATGTTAGATGCGTAATGTTGTGTATGTGCTACGTGGTTTGCAAGTATTTGGCGCCCTTTGTAGTAGTGTATTTTGTACTTTGTGTATTGTGCGGTCCATGGTCGTGTAGCCTCGTTATCATTTTATTTGGCCAACATTTTTTTTTTTTTGCTTAGCCGAAACTCTATAAAATCGACTTAAATTGCGTTCCACCTCACTTCCAGATGTCCTGGCTGTTCCCCCGTGCTGTGTGTGATGTTTTTGTTGTTTTTTGGTTTCTTTTTTTTGTGTTTTTCGTGTATTTTGATTCATATTTTTCCTACCTCGTATATTTTTTGTTTCTCATTCCCCCATCTAGAATTTTTTTTTTCTAAGTCCTGAGTCTCGGAATGTTTTTTTTTCTAAGTCACGCATTTGTCAACTGCTTGCAGCCTAACAGCCTTATTGAATTGCAAATGGGGCAATTAATTATGGCTCTATATAAGCACATAGCATTTTTTTTTTTTACAGAAGTATTTAGTCAGTGAACTTCTATGCAAAAGCAAGTTCTTCAATAAGTAAAAATTTATTTTGAAAAAAGATGCTATATGCTTATATAGAGCCCTATTCAATTTGTGAATGGCAATTTAATAAGTCAGGCAATGAGCGCCTTTGGCACTCATCTCCTTAGTGCTCCCAGTTAACGGCTCGCCTCGCTTCGCGAGGCTTGCAAGTGATGAGCAAAGCGTGATGACAGCTTGTAGTTTGACAATTATAATATGTGATTTGTCTTTCAATTTATAATTTTTACATAAATGAATTAATGTATTTATATTTAATATTTTAACGTTGAGATATTCATGTATTCTGTCAAAAAGAATAGTGTTCCCATTGTTTAAAATTATAATTTGGTACTATTAGTTTTATTTATGTATATTTATATTTCAATATATATATCATACATTTATATATTTCATTATTATAACTCTTGTAACTTTATTAATGACAAACACATATTGGTCTAGATTCAAACATACTTGAATGTGAAGTGTTGGAGACTGTAGTGACTGCTAGAGATTTGCCATCATCAAGAATTTCCAATGCTTCAGATCTTAGTTCATATGGTCCACTATATTATCATAAGGAGTCTCATTTTCAGACTGGAGAGCTTTCCCAGACTTCTTAATCAATCTAACCCTTTATGAGTAGTACAAGGTGACTACCCAAGACAGAGGACCTTCAATGGCAAATCACA
Organism: Discoglossus pictus; assembly: GCA_027410445.1. Taxonomy (NCBI): domain Eukaryota; kingdom Metazoa; phylum Chordata; class Amphibia; order Anura; family Alytidae; genus Discoglossus; species Discoglossus pictus. Next base: position 147,595,566 of record CM050164.1, on the reverse strand, counting down.
TTTTTTAATGAAAGCCCCATCTAATAAGTGTGTAATAAAGATAGAATTGATTTTATAGATTACCTCTGCCATTTCAGGCAGCATGAAAAGTGATAAAAGTGTCTCTTCAAATAACATGACAGGAAAGTCATTTCTTTCATGGCAGTAGAATAAGGGCATGATACTACAACTGGGAAATTAGTTGAGAACTGCATTTTTTATAATTAATGGAGATATCCCAGTGCATTACAAAAGGTAGATAATATAGCTCATCTTTAGATGAATGGTATTCAGAGGCAGGGTATAGGATACTAGCATTATTGGGTATCTATAGAATATACAATACTATAATGATATATTGTAATTATTTATTATTTTCATAAGAAAAAGCATAGGAACTCTTGTTTGGCAGAGTTACTTTGGGTCATGTTCTCTAAAATTAAAGATAACCCAGGAATCATAGCAAAAATGCGGATGGATGTTTTTTTTAGTGGGTAGAAATAAAGAAGTTTGTGGTGTTCTCATTGACTAGGCAAAGAATATTGAGGTAGGATTTCCAAGAGGGCTAGGGAGTGCAATAATGGCAGCCATTCTGTGTCCAGCAGGTGTTAAATTCCCCCATCTTTATGGGCTTACCGTTTCCCACATGGGGTTAATTTCTTGGCCCACTAACCCATGGCCTCACCAAATAGGTTACTTGTCGCTCTAATCACGACTGACTATGTCTGCTGATGGTGGATCAACTAGCACTCTGCTTGGAGCAGGAGACAGGTTGTCTTTAGTCTATTGCCCTGGGAGGGCCAATCACCCCCTACAAATACACATCATTCCAGCAGAATTACATCTTAACCCATTTAGCGCCCTTCTACCTGTCCAGTTCCCTCCTTAGCAGATTCAATAAGATTCTATATTGCTTTATGAGACCATCTAGGTTACTCAGACCACGCAATTTAGCAAAGGCCATTCCCATTCCCAAGTTCTTCTGTTGAAAAAGTAAATTGTATTTTATGTGACCCATAGCTTATCTGGCCTTATTGCAAAAATGGTTTTGGTGTATCTCCATTTGCTTATCTACTATAACTTTCAACGAGCTGGTGTTTTACCTCCATACAAGGCATATATAAGTTGAATGTTAATTGGTTTTACTGTTCATTCATAATTTTCCTTTCTTCACTTCACTTCTTCCTTGAAAAATAAACATTTAAATGGAGAGGCAATTTAATTTTGATGCCCTGGCAGTTTACAGATGGCATGTCTTTGGTTATTTTACATACTGTCTAATTGGCATTTGTCATATTTTGTTACCATTTTCATTATTTGGATGGCTCCTCTTTTTATGGTATTTGTTTCTATCTTCTCTAAATTAAACTTAAATCAAATTAAATTAAAATCTGTTGAAACAAGAAGTATGATTAAAATCCGTTAAACTAAGAATAGTGACTAAATGGGAAAAAGATACAGGAAAAATCTCAATTAAAGAAGTTTTGGCAAAATATTTGTAGAAATATTACTTCCAGGTAAGAAAATATATTACTTGAATAAAAGTAGCTCTTAGGTGGTATTTATCCAGATCATATCTAAAAACAGGAATTCAGACTCAAATGTGTTTCAGAGGATGTGGTGAAATTGTTAGAAAGATCTTTTATATTTAAATTATTAAATACAATAAATAATTTACAAATTATTCCAGAACAATTTGTAGCTATGCAAAAATTCAGATTCTTGTTCAAAATATAATTTTAAATTTCTAAAGGAATACAACAAATAATACATTTCAAAACAAGTCTATTTAGCTTACATAAAAATTAAGAATAAAAATAAAATTACATGAAAAATGTTGATTAGAGAATTAGTAGCATCTTCATAAGAAGATTGTAAGCTTTAAAATGTATTTAGCTCTTTTTATATACATATTTCTAAAATTGTAATATTATTATTTATTACGTAATCCATACCTTCAAATTGTATCTGTTACAATTGTCATTTTAATTTTACTGTATTTATCTATAATAAATAAATACTTATCTTCACATCATGGGTGGTGATCTAATAAGGGGGGGAACTGCAGGCAGTGTATAATGAAGGAGGAGAGTGTAAGGAGGGGGTGCCTGGGCACTATGTATTGGGATATGTAATGAGGAAGTGGTGCGTGATTGGTGGGAACCAATAAGGAAGAGGGGATAAAGAGGTAATGGGATGAGATAGGAAAATATGGGAGAGAGAGAGGTGTTAATGGGGAGGTGAGAGGGGTTGATGGGAGAGGCAGAAAAGAATGAGCGTGGGTTAGGATGGTGGTAGAGGGAGAATAGAGGATTATGGATGGATGAGATGATGATAAGGGAGGAGGTAGGGAGGGAGGATTAAGGAAAAGAAGATTGATAGGGATAGAATGGGGAAGAGAGAGGTAACTATGGGGGAGACAGAGGGCAGTGATGAATTAAGGTGTATGAAAAGTGTAATGATGGAATAATGGGGGAGAGAGAGAAAGGCAGTGATGGAGGAAAGAGAAAAAAAAAGAGAAAGAGGGTGGGGCATGGGTAAGAGAAAGTTAGTAATGGGTCAGAAAGAGAAAGGAGATTAGTGGTAGAGAGAGGGGATAATGAAGAAAGAGGGGGATGGGGGAGATAGAGGGGAGTTTGAGGATGGGCATAGAGATGGGGAAGGGGGACAGGGGAGAGGGGGATGAGGTACCCATAGAGTGTTTTAGTGAGAGCTCAGAAATTAACTTACATTTCTACAGCACTCCAAATATCCCTATGTGATCTTATATTTATGGGAACTGTGTTAGATATTAGCATGTAGACTTATACATATTTGGCATATATTTCACCATTAGTTTTGGGCTTTCATAATTAATATTTTATATGTGTCTTACAATGAGCTTGACCAGGATTTTTTGAAATTGTGAAATGCTTATATTTTTGTATACATTTATAAAAATGTTGGCATTTAGCAAGGATAAGTGATTGGGTGTTATTTGGAAATTAAACATATAGGGTGTTTTTTAATTCTCTATGGTCTGTTCTTTCAGACAATATATAGTTTTCCAAGATTATGTTGATGTAGAGGGATAGATTAAATCTTTAGTCTTGGGTATGTTTATTGTGTATATAAAGTCAAGAAAAGCCATCCTGGCATCTACCTTGTAATGTCCTGTCTTGGTCAGAGATATATGTAATGTAACCCAAACTTGTTATCAGTGTACTCAGGAGATCCAGGACTTATCAGCTAAACTTTCATTGATCATTTTGGTTACAGTAAAACTACAAATTATCAAATTAAAGAAAATGTTTTTTTGATTAATTTCTAGCTGTGTTCCCCCCCCCCTCCTGTTGCAGTTATAACCAAAATAACAAATATACCAGTAGAAATCTAAACTTCTATTTAACAAAAAAACATATATAATTTTTCATATGTAAATAAAAATAAGCAAACAGGTACTATGTATAAATAGAAGTATAGCAAAATGTTTGAGATGTCTTCATGAGTAAGGAAAATATCCTGAATCCCTGAAAGATTAAAGTGGCATTGAATCAGATGCTGGCCTAATGTTCATTTAAAAGAGAAGACTCTAAAAATTAAATGCAGCCTTGCAGCAATGTCAGGACCAATTTTGATTCGGTAGAGTCATCTGTACCCAACTAAATTAGAGGATTTTAACTGATTTCACCATTTTATTTGTCATTCAGTTGTGTCCGACTCTCAGTGACCTCATGGACACACCAGGGACATCTTTTCATGGCAGAGATAATGGAATGGGTTGCCAGTTCCCTTTCCAGTCGACCGCAGCATACAGCTCTTGGTATTTCTAGGTGGTCTCCCATCCGAGTACTGACCAGGCTCAACCCTGTATGGTGTCAGGGTGGTGTGATCGCTTGGTTCCTTGACCGGAATCAAACCTAGGTTACAGTGAGGAAAGCATTGAATCCTAACCACTGGACCACATTTCACCATAGAGCTAAAAGTAAAGTCTGCACAGGGATAGCATTGTAACTGCTGGCAGCTCTACTTTTTGTGCACAAATATTGATGTGAGTGTGCATTATTTTCCAACATTGGCAAAGGGCATGCACAGTACTAAAAAGGGGAATGCAGAATCTTACAGTTTGTTCCCATGTTGGAAGCAGATGCAGCATTGTGGCTTTCTATAGGGCAGCAGCTTGGGTAAAGAGGGGCCATTGATTTTACATTTGCACAATTTTTTTTGCACTTAACATAATTTATAATTATTACAGTGCACAGAACACACTATGAGACCTTAAAAAGAGTAATAGCTGCACTATTGGTACATAACTTAACAAACTATTTTATACATTGATATAGAAGAGATATATGATACAATATTTCAGCTTCTGCAGTATACAGACAGGAAGCCACTTCAAGTGGCTTTAAGATTTTAAAATGTTTCTTAGTCGGTTCTACGCACTGGATGAAAGATACCAGTTAGGGCTGAAATAAGACAGCACAATGTGGTTGAAGTGTGGAAAAAAAGTGGGAATATCAATTTAACTTCCAACGCCAGAGGATAAGTGTCCTGCAGATTAGTAGGGTTGCCAAATTATTTTGCACCAGGTCTCTTCTATTCAGTAGCTCCACCACTGTCTGGCAGTGAGGCAGAGTCCTAAACTGGCACATTCTACATTGAAACGTAAATATACTGTATAAATGACCACATGCTCAGCACATTGCCAATAAAATGCTTCAAATAAATTCAGTACATACATATTATGCACACAACTTGGCTGAACGAGGTCTCCTTGGATAGGGCTTCATCATACAAGAGGGGCCTATAACACCAACAGAATCAATCAAGCCCTTCTCCCTGTATAATATTCAGTATTGTCATTCTGTCCACTAGAGGAGAATATATGCTTTTATGAAGTTTAAAAGTTCAGATTCTCACACTTACACTGGTAGAAGATTGAGTTGATTTACAGAAACCTTTTGGTTACTCTTTATCTCATCTACAAACACATGGTAAGTTGTTCCACTTTAAGGCATCCACTACTACACTGAATACATGTATACAGAAGTTTACTTTAAAATTATAAAGACCAGATGTACTTGTAAAAGTTGGGAGAGACCTGCACATGTTAGCATCCCAATGGTCTCAAAGATAGAGATGGATCAGAAACCAGGGAGGCACAAATCAGGCTGATACTGCAGTAGAAGAAAAGGCTTGACAGACAGGAGTAAGTCCAAATGGCACTGGAAGACTTGGGATACTACTGTTAAATCATTAATATAGTCATGAATAGGTTAACAGCATGTGAACTCTCAGCAATGCAGAAGCATCAAAAAGAAAGCGACACACCCATGGGGCCTCATTCAATTGCAATTCGGCCAATTGAATAGGGCTCTATATAAGCACATAGCATATTTTGTTTACAGAAGTTTTTAGTTAGTGATGACCTTGATTTTGGATAGAAGATCACTAACTAAAAACTTCTGTAAAAAATATATGCTCTGTGCTTATATAGAGCCCTATTCAATTGGCCAAATCGCAATTGAATGAGGCCCATGGATTCTGGAAACACCTACTACTGGTGGCCAGGCAACACAGGTGTCACAGGAGCTTAATCACTGGCAGTGGATAACCAGAAAATGTACAGGAGTCACAAGCACAAAGGAGCTCAGCAGCTAGGGTAGTAAAGCAAAAAACAGTGTGCTCAACACCCAAATACACATACCTCTGTTGTGCCTCAATATTAATCCCTACCATGGGAGGCTTTAATGGACCTCCATGGCAAACAAATGTAACCCTTATGCCATGGAAGTCCAATAAGGACCACCATTGCATCTACATACTACCTTGCAGGACCTCCATGGTACTAAAACGATGTCCCCATGATGAGACATGTTCATTGCTTGGGGCTGGGGATGCAGGTGGGTATGAAATAGGATTCCACCCATGCGTGTAGGAACTAGGGGGGGGGGGGGATAAGGATGACCCCCCCCTCCCCCCCAGATTAGTCAGTGTGTGTATTTATATGTATATAAGGATATTATGCTCTGTGAATTATTTTGCCATATTTATTATATGTATATTTATTCTTATATATATTTATTGTAATATAAGTCTGTGTATGTATATACATACATATACATACACACTTATATTAGAATTACTGCAGCACACACCTATAGATGTTGGTTGAGTAGCATGTGGAAGAAAGATGCACATGCTCTTGTGCAACCCTCGAGCAGCTAAGGAGTTTGTGCCTATGGGTGCCACATATTCCAGCCCAGTCAATGCAGGGTTTTCTCAAGACCATACCTGTAGTCAAACCTTAATGGTTCTAATAGGTTGAATTGAAATAGAATTGACACACTGTCCTACTCCATTACATGTTTCCACAGTGTACAGACAAAGGCACTTTTTTAATATAAATATATTTGCTTTTTTATTTAAATATGTTGCAGTTTTAAGTTTTTCCTTGTAGGTTGAAAATTATACCTTTAAGTCTTTACTTAGTTTCAAGAAGATTTTGTCTGTTTTTTTTAAAGAAACTATGTTTTTTTTTTCCAAAATACCATCCTTGACCCTTTTTTCATTATTCTTCAAAAGCCTCCCACTGTTTGAAATACATTTATACAGCTAGAAAATAGACATTTCCTCTCTCGCTCAGTTCATAGAGAATTTTATATTCGAGTCATTAGAGACCAGTCCATAGCTGTCAATTGCTATTTGATTTGTTATTTCCTTTAAATGGAAATGCAATCAACATGTCACTTCCAATACTCCAACACATCTATTATCATTTACGACAACTAACAAGAAATTGGCTTAGTACAGTTCAATGTGTTAGATGTCTGCCTGGCGCGCCCTGCGGAAATAGGGGGTTAACAAATATCTCAGAGTTATGAAATTTTAATAGAGGTTTAATAAAAAAAACAACTGTAGTTTTGTGTTTGACATCTCCCTTTGAAATTGTTGATGGTACAAAAATTTGAGCAGGTTCGTAGATAAGTACACACTTGCCACTACTAAAGGCCCACTGAAACATTAGTGCTTTTAAGCTTAATAGCAGATACAGTTGGTTAACAGCATACATTTTGTGTCAGGTGATTAAAAGGACCACTATAATTTAGTAAAAATGTCATATGCTTGTGAAGTAGGTAAAATAACAACATTAGCAAGTTTGCAAGGCAGAAACATAAAGGTATTTCAGAATTTTTTTTTATATTTAGATGATGAGTTGAGTTCTATTGTCAGGGGACTATTTGAAGAAGACCTTTTTCAACGTAAGTGAATTCAGATCTTATTAAATAGTACCGAATCTAAACAAAGCCTTAAAGAGACATGGAAGGTTTCTGGAAATCACCAGGCTTATAATATACCTATGCATCTATTAACTTTTTGTGCTTTATTTTATTAAGAAGGGCATAAAAGCTAGGTAGCTCATGTAGCTCATGAATACACAGACTGTGAAGTGCAGTGTTTCAAACTAATCTGTCAATGACAAATACATAGTTTCAGAATGTTGCGTTTGATTTGTTTATATGAGACAGTGCAACCTTTACAACTAGAAGAACACTGTCTTCATGAGCTGCAGAGGGGAGAAACCAGTTAGGAACTATTTGTAAGACTTATTCAAAACACCAACAGCCTCATTAAATTCGCCCTCATAGTTCCCTCGGTCCTCGCAAAAGACAGTTTTGGGCTGTTTGCGAGGAGCGATTCCACCATATGTCCCTTGCAGACCCCCTTTGCGAGATGACACCCCAAAACGGCCCTGAATAGGCTCCGGGAGAGCTACGTGGTAACACGCAGCCATAAATCTACAAGATGAACCTCGCACCTCGAAACAATCCCTATGGGCACAAAAAAGTGCACGCAAGGCATACTAAAGCCAATACGTGCTGCATCGCAGCAGCCCAACACCGCCCTCTGATGCTCCCCCCTGCTCCCTAAACACATCCCCTTGCTGCAGGGGTCCCTATCGAGGCCCCTGCAGCCTCCCCACATTAACCCCTTGCAGCAGGGGTCCTCGATCTGCATCGATCAGTACCCAGCTGCATTTAAACTTTGCAAATTTCCCGCTGCAGCTCCTTATAGGGCCCGCGCACACCAGTAGCCAATACCGGCAGCGGGGGTATTGTAAGTACCCCAGCGGCACCTAACATTAACCCCCCTCTATGCTGGTGGTCCCCATCGGGACCCTCAAAGTATCCCTATATTAACCCCTTGCTGCAGGGGCCCATAGGAACCCCAACAGCCCCTCACATTGACCCCTTGCAGCAGGTGTCCCCACTGCATTTAAAAATGTTAAATTTCCTACCGCGGCTCCTTCAAGGGCCAGCGACACACCATCAACCAATCCCGGCTGAGGGGGTATTGCAAGTACCCCCACGGCACCTAACATTAACCCCCTCAATGCTGGAGGTCCCCATCGGGACCCCCACAGCTCCCCCACATTAACCCCTTGCTGCAGGGGTCCATAGGGACCCCCGCAGACCCCCACATTAACCGATTGGCATCGATCAGGCCCCCGCTGCATTGAAAAAAAATTCAATTTCCCCGCCTTGCGAATCCTTAAAGAACTGAAAGGACCCGCGCAAAAAAAATATTAGCCCCTGCCACAGGGGGTACTATATGACTCATGGGGTTAATATACAGCCCTTAATTAACTCAATAACTCATGGGGCTCTATACAGAGCCCCATGAGCCCTTAAATAACCCTGTCACTCGTGGGGGTCAATACAGACCCCCATGAGCCCTTATTTAACCCTGTCACTCTTGGGGGTCAATACAGACCCCATAAGCCCTTAATTAACCTTGTCTCTCATGGGGCTCTATACAGAGCCCCATGAGACTAAAATTAACCCCCTCAGTCCAATAGGGGTCTATATAAACTGAGAGTTAATTAAGGGCTCATGGGGCTCTGTATAGAACTCCATGAGAGACAAGGTTAATTAAGGGCTTATGGGGTCTGTATTGACCCCCCCATGAGTGACAGGGTTACTTAAGGGCTCATAGGGCTCTGTATAGAACCCCATTTTAGGTGCCTGAGGGGGGGGGGCTTGTAGTACCCCATGGCAGTGGTTAATATATTTTGAGTGCAGATCCTTTCAGGATCTTTACGGCCCTTTAAGGAGACGCGAGGAGCGAAATTTGAATTTTTAAATGCAGCGGGGTCACGATCGATGCCGATCGGGTATACCCGCTGCAAGGGGTTAATGTGGGAGGAATGCGGGATGCCCTATGGACTCCTGCAGCAAGGGGTTAATATGGGGACACTTTGGGGATCTTGATGGGGACCCCCAGCATAGAGGGACTTAGTGGTAGGTGCCGTGGGGGTACTTACAGTACCCCAAAGGCTGGGATTGGCTAATGGTGTTCCACGGCCCCTTTAAGGAGCCACAGTGGGGAATTTCAATATTTTTAAATGCAACAGGGGCCTGATTTATGTCGATCGGCGATCCCCACTGCAAGGGGTTAATGTGGAGGGGGCTGCGGAGGTTCCTATGGACCCCTGTAGCAAGGGGTTTATGTGGGGTCACTTCAGGGGTCCCAATGGGGACCTCTAGCAAAGAGGGGAGTTAATTTTAGGTTCCGGGGGGTACGTCAAGTACCTGGCAGGGCTTGTATGTAAAACTGCCGCGGAGGTCCCGTTCAGGACCCCCGCAGTAAGTGATGAGGTGTGAAGCCTGCAAGATCATCTCGCAGGCCATCACTCCTCCAGCACTGTTTCTCCGTGTTTGACACGGATGGCCCTGCTGCGTAGCTCACAGTTTGATCGCAGCAGGGCTAATTTAATAGCGTTGTAACTTTTCAATATTTTAAGCACGTAGGGCATGGAATTTAATATGGCCCCAAATGTTTAACACACTAATAATCCTACTTAAGCTGTCCCCAACCCAAACTCCTCACTTTATCCCAAATCAAAACCTAAGTAGTTCATCAGAACCCTAACCACAGCAATGTTTAACCTCACCTTAATAGTAAGCTCAACCTTAAACGCAGCCTTAAGCGGCCCACTGCAATGATTTTGTAAATAGATTTATAAGAATCAGTCATGTATGTGTAAATAATGAAATGTGCACGCAAGGCTTGTAAAATAAAGATTTAAACAAGAAAATTACTTTTGGAATGTAGTGTTAGAGACACCAGTAGTGTAGTGCTTCTCTCTACGCCCTATTACTTTATTAAAGGACCACTGCTCAATGAAAAAAATCTATCTTTGAAAATGTTATGTTTGAATAAGAGCATAAGTAATCAGGAAAAAAAGTCATGCAGTTAGTTTTTAATTAGAAAAAAAAATGATGATGGAAAAACTCTGTCAGTGAGTCTCTGCAGGTTTTACCGATTAAAAGAGGCGAAACCAGTGACGTCATTCAAGTTTCTTTTATTGCAAGCATGGAGAGCATCTGCAGCAATCTTATGGGAGAAAATATGTAGTAGTCTGTACATATGTCATTACATTATCCTTATATATCTTTCTAAGGGGGTGGGGAAATACTTATCTTACACATACATACAAAGTAAAAATAGAAATTACTGGCTGATTATGAAATATGTCCTTGTATGCTGCTGGTGTTTGTGTAAAGATATGACATAAAACTGTTTCCTTCTTTGTGAAATAGGCAAACCTATTTTGGTTGGCCTGGGCTTTGAAAAGTCTCTGGTCCTTCATCTGCCAAAGTGTCAAGGAAATTAGTTATTGAATGGGTATAGAAGCCCATAAAATCTGTGGGGGACAAAGTTTAAAGAGGAAAAAAAAACTGTGGCCCTGAGTGGTACAATTCAACTCTACTCCCAGGATAGGCAGCCTTCAAAGGAAGATAGGGTAGGACAACCAACAAGTATAAAGAAAACCTACAATAGTGGTGCACTACACATTATAAATAAAACATGCTAGAATATCAGTGGAATGAAACTCATCCACCACCAATGGAAGCAGTGATCTGAGGCCATGCATATTCTCAGTCAATTCTAATGATATAAATACAGCTATGGATAAATGATGAGCTGCTCTCCTGAAGATTTTGAGAGATCTCCCTGCAAAGTAAATCAGCTTGATGAAAAATAATTTCAAGAAGTGGGCAAAAAAATAAAATAAAAAAAACAGAAAAAATATATGGTGAATTAAACTTGGGTATTTTAATACATGCATAAATATTGTACTTAGAAAACATTAAAAAAGCTGGTTATATACCCAATACTAAAAATGCTTTTTGGCATAAAATAAATGCAGAAAATCTCTTTTTAATGTACGCATTATAGCAGATTGCTTACTCTTTTGTTAGCTTTAATTTTTAAAAGAAGAGGTTCTACATACAGTGGATATAAAAAGTCTACACACCGCTGTTAAAATGTCAGGTTTCTGCGCTGTAAAAAAATGAGACAAAGATAAATAATTTCAGAACTTTTTCCACCTTTAATGTGACCTATAAACTGTAAAACTCAATTGAAAAACAAACTGAAATCTTTTAGGCAGATGGAAGAAAAAATATAAAAATAAAATAATATGGTTGCATAAGTATGCACACCCTTAAACTAATACTTTGTTGAAGCACCTTTTGATTTTATTACAGCACTCAGTCTTTTTGGGTATGAGTCTATCAGCATGGCACATTTTGACTTGGCAAGATTTGCCCACTCTTCTTTGCAAAAACACTCCAAATCTGTCAGATTGTGAGGGCATCTCCTTTGCACAGCCCTCTTCAGATCACCCCACAGATTTTCAATCAGATTCAGGTCTGGGCTCTTGCTGGGCCATTCCAAAACTTTAATCTTCTTCTGGTGAAGCCATTCCTTTGTTGATTTGGATGTATGCTTTGGGTCGTTTTCATGCTGAAAGATGAAGTTCCTCTTCATGTTCAGCTTTCTAGCAGAAGCCTGAAGGTTTTGTGCTAATATTGACTGGTATTTGGAACTGTTCATAATTCCCTCTATCTTAACTAAGGCCCCAGTTCCAGCTGAAGAAAAACAGCCCCAAAGCATGATGCTGCCACCACCATGCTTCACTGTGGGTATGGTGTTCTTTTGGTGATGTGCAGTGTTGTTTTTGAGCCAAACATATCTTTTGGAATTATGGCCAAAAAGTTCAACCTTGGTTTCATCAGACCATAACACCTTTTCCCACATGCTGTTGGGAGGCTTCAGATGTTTTTTTGCAAAATGTAGCCTGGCTTTTCTTGGTAACAAAAGGCTTTCGTCTTGCCACTCTACCCCATAGCCCAGACATATGAAGAATACGGGAGATTGTTGTCACATGTACCACACAGCCAGTACTTGCCAGATTTTCTGCAGCTCCTTTAATGTTGCTGTAGGCCTCTTGGTAGCCTCCCAGACCAGTTTTCTTCTCTGCTTTTCATACATTTTGGAGGGAGCTCCAGTTCTTGGTAATGTCACTGTTGTGCCATATTTTCTCCACTTGGTGATGACTGTCTTCACTGTGTTCCATGGTATATCTAATGGCTTGGAAATTATTTTGTACCCTTCTCCTGACTGATACCTTTTAACAATGAGATCCCTCTGATGCTTTGGAAGCTCTCTGTGGACCATGGCTTTTGCTGTGGGATGCGACTAAGAAATATTCAGGAAAGACCAACTAGAGCAGCTGAACTTTATTTGGGGTTAATCAGAGGCACATTAAATGATGGCAGGTGTATGCTGACTCCTATTTAACACGATTTGGAATGTGATTGCTTAATTCTGAACACAGCTACATCCCCAGTTATAAGAGGGTGTGCAGACTTATGCAACCACATTATTTTTATTTTTCTTCCCTCCACCTAAAAGATTTCAGTTTGTTTTTCAATTGAGTTGTACAGTTTATAGGTCACATTAAAGGTGGAAAAAGTTCTGAAATGATTTATCTTTGTCTCATTTTTTTTACAGCACAGAAACCTGACATTTTAACAGGGGTGTGTAGACTTTTTATACCCACTGTATGTATTATGTCAGGTAATTGACTTGTTTAGAAGTAAGTAGATAACCTTTGATTAATCTCATACTCTATGGGCCTTATTAAATTAGCCCTCTTAGTTCTCTCTGTCCTTGAAAAATGCAGTTGTTTTGCTGTTTGCAAGGACCGAATTCCTCGCAGCCTGCTTTGCGAGATGACTCTGAAAAATGGCCGAGAATAGGCTCAGAGAGAGCTACGTAGTCACACGCAGCCATAAATCTATGAGGTGAATCTCGCACCTCGGAAGAATCCCTACGAGCACAAAAAAGTGCTAGCAAGGGATCCTAAAGCCAGAGACAGCTGTGTGATGCCCCCCCCTGCTCCCTATACACATCCCAATGCTGAAGGGGTCCCTATCGGGAACGCTGCAGCCCCCCTACATTAACTCCTTGCACCTGGGGTCCCCGATCGGCACCGATCGTGACCCCGCTGCATTTAAATTTTTTAATTTCCCACCTTGCAGGTCTTTAATAAATAAAAAAATAAAATAAAAACACGGTGTGATAAACACCTTATGCTAAAAAGGGCTTATTTAAGATTATAAAAAGAAAACATAGCTCCTATTGAGCTTAAATAATAATTCAAAACACTGTTAAGAGTTACAACTCAAATTTTATATTAAACGTGGAAGTTTGACTAAAGTAAAACAGTAAGCTAGAGAATGAGATTGAGTTAACCGTTCCTGAAATTCCTATTTTAGATTTTCACAGAACAATCAAGTCCATTACCAGTTCCATCCCCTCCGTCCTCCGACCGTTCCCACCATCTCCTATTTTGTTTCTCTTATTTTGTTTTGAGGGTATTAATTGAACTTATCCAGGGATACCAAATTTGATAAAATGTGGGCATTGAGTCAACTAATAAGTGGGTAAGGCTCTCATTCATTGCAATATAATTAATTTTATTAATTACTAATTGTAGGTTGAGTATGGGAGACTTCCATTGTCTTGCTATATGACTTTTTGTCGCTAACATTAAATATTGCAGAAGTCTATTCTGAAGTTTTAGATAAATAGGGGACTGCATGACAGTGAAAACCGACATTGTATGCTGCAGCAACATCAAAACAGATTGTCAGCTCTTCAACACAATGCTTCCTGCATATATTACTTCAAAATAGGTAAAGTATATTAATTTATTAGTTATTTCATTAGCATACAAAAACGACCGACAACGCTGCTCATAGCACACAAACAACCAACAGCCTCGCAATGAGCGCCGAAGGATCTCGGAACACCAACAAAATGAATGTCTCAACCAAACACCATTACCTGCCTTTCAATCTTAAAAGGCCTACTTCAGCAGATGTTTGGATAGAATTTTCAAAGATATTAGAGGCCAAATGGAAAACTTTACTCCATAGGAGTGTGACATGGGGGCAGGACCACCAAGTATGGAGGAAAGTTCCAGAAGTCTGGCAAGCCCTGAAGCAATTAGGACTAGGGGAGTGATGTAAGCCCTATGGAGAACGTTAATAGAGGTCTAGCAATATATTGCTGTAAAGTGACCCTCTAGACAAGTTCCACCATGATTTTTGCCAGGTTTACACCTCCAAGGTGCAATTTAAATCCTCCTCCCATCATTGAATACATGTTGGGGGGAGTTAACTAGGAGGGAGGTAAACATTTTATACAGAATACCTAGTATGCCTTTGGTAAGGGGATATGACGCACATTACCTACTAAACCAGTTTGAGGTGGGTTTCCCTTGGGTATGTTCCATGGAAGTGAGAAAATGCCTAATTCTGCAGTATGTGTATGGTTCCTGGATTGGGATATTGAAATCCTCTTTTAACTGGGTGAATGACATAATAGAATTTTCTCTGTACCAAGAATTTACTGCTAGGAGGTTATGTGATTTCCACCAGGTAAGTGCTGTGGACAAGAACGGCATGGTGAAACTTGGGTTGACCGATAGGGGGGTGAGGGTGGAATATTTAGGAATTAAATTAATTTTTGAACCTCCCATGACCAGATAGAAACAGAGTGTTTTATATATGGGTTAACTTGTTTGCGAAGTAATGTCAAGAGGTTTGGGAGTCATATTAGGGAATTCCATGAATATGGAGCTATTATCAAATTCTCAATAAAAATCCAGACAGTTATATCTCGGTAATCAAGGAGTTAATACATATCAGGCCACCCACATGGACTAGAACAGTATCCTCATTCATTTTTTTTCTATTTTATACATTGTCGGATTGCGAGTTCAATCCCTTATCGGACTTCTAAACGCTAATTGATTGACGTTTAACCTCCATGTTTTACTAATGTCATGATGACGGTCTCATTTACTATTGGCTGTTTCTAAATCGGTAGATACGGCCTTAATTAATTGATCATGATCGTGGCCTGAAATGCTACCTATGGCTGCATGGTTTACGGTTTAGGCTTTTGGCCAGGTAGCTGCGGGCTGGATCAATTGAATCGCTCTCTAACTGTTGCAAATGTCAAGCCTGCAGACTTACGGCCGGTATGAAGTAAACTGCGGGCTTGACATTTGCAACACTTATAGAGTGATTCAAGAGAGGCAACATGCTCACACCTGTTGTAGAGGTATGGACCATGGATCAGCTGTTCCAACAGTGCATACAATTGACAGGATGTACACTGGTGAGGTTGCCAATGAATTTACTCAATAATTACAATGTAAGCCCTTTTCTTTGAATTCACTCCATTTATTTAAACATTTACACTACAACTGCACTCACACTAGAGCTGTTTGCAAGATCCCAAGTTCGCTAATTCCCCTGTTTAAATTAGATTCTGACTCCTCAGACTGATTTTTTTAATAGAATATAGAAAAATAATGATCTATATAGGTAGTATCCTCGGTGCTTTACACCCCTTCATATATCAAAAAAGATTATTTAAAAAAAAAAGAAAAAAACTTTATTGGATACTATTGATCCGGAAACTACGCCGATTAAAATGTATAAATATGATACATAGATACTCTAATCATATGAGGTATGAGTAGTAAGATATGTGGTGATATTCTGTATTCATACCATAGACTATGCTGCAAGATCCTCATAAATCAGGATATACTGGTACTCCTGTTGATACAGGATATACTGATAATCATAGGATAGTGCAGTGATATATAAAAAAAGGGGGGTATCTATATATATATATATATATAAAAACTGATATACATAAAAGTGAAATCTGGTACCTGGAAAAATACTTAAATGATTTGGAAGACAAGACAAGCATAAATCAAAGGCTCTGCAGGTCCACTGTAATATGGAGTATTACAAGAGGACAATGGCACTATTGGATATGAGCTAAACAACACACATATAGCAATATACTTGCTGTTCAGTAGTTAGAGCTCTCCAATATAGTTCTCCATAGACTCTCTATTAGCTATGAGTAAGCAAAGATGTTGGATATATAACAATACATAAATAAGAGATAGTAGAGCCCATATAATTTGTACAAAAGGAAAAAATACACTCCAAAGAGTGTTTGTACTTAACTTCCAGCGTTTCCAGGTTCAGAAAGTTGCAAGAAATGATGCCAACAGGCTGTTTCGTCCCTCCACGGGGACTTTTTCAAAGGCTTTTAACTTTTAACAGCGTTTTAGGCCTATTTAAGGCCTGTAGAACGCTTCCTTGATTTTTTTAACCCTTACAGCAAGGCAAATAGCAAATAACATTTTCCTTCCAGCAAGCAATTCACTGATCAGATGCAAGCAAATTAACTCAGCCCTAAACACAGTGGCAGGAAGAGGGTACAGATAACCTTTTTATAGATCTATAGATCTAGATCTTTTTTATTGACCCCTACAGGTACCTACATTGTATAAATGAGAGGTTGCAACAGGGTATCTCCAAATCGTTTTGGCATCAGGGTCATTTCTTTACTTTAGTTTCATCACTGCCTAGGTACACCAACCCTCTCTATTTCTAAAACATCAACTTAACGCTAAAAGAAACTCTAACATTTCATCTAAAACATAAGCATAGCCCAACATAATCACTTTACCTTAACCATAAGCAAATCCCTCAAACACCTTATCTGGAGCCAAACACCTGATATTAACATTAAACAAACACCACCTTCGAACACTAAGCGTTACCCAACATTAACACCTTACCTTAACAATATGCTCAATCCCAACCTAAATCAAGCCCAGACCAAACACCTTATATTAACCCTAACTAAGATCTTAAAACCTCACCTTAAACAGCCCTGATGGGAAAGAAGCCTGTAATAATATTGTGGTACCTGCTTTCCTTTCTTTCCTTTCTCTCCCAGAGGACCCTAGTCCAATATTCCCCAAGGAACTCCGTTCCCTGGGCCAGCACAAGATGACTACCCCTGTGATAACCATGATTTCTCCTCATTCGTAGTGAATACCCCTTGTGTCTATGTCTTTTTGACCTTAACCACTTGTTATACTGATTGTGTCCATGTTGAACAGACTGGATGTTGGTATATGTTTTTATGTGCAGTTTTGTTAATTTGTTGCAGTCCAGTTGATGTTTGCAAGGCCAGGTCTAGGAAGCCCATTGTTAAACTAACACAATGGGCCATTCAGCATTGAAGACCTCCTGCTGAGTGAGTGTTAGCTTACTGGGACCTTTTGTGCTCCACTTTATACAAACCCCTGTATGTTTCAATAAAGGGCATTACCCCTTTTTAAAGTATACAAGCCTTTCAGCTGTGTTTCTCAATGGTAGGAAAAAGTTTTTTTATTCACTTTGCTTCAGTCCAACTACCATGAAATCCTGCCTCTAGATTCCAAAGCTGCATTCCTGCTTTCCACAGATCCTGAAGCAAGATTTCTTTGGAGGGAATCCCTAGCACTGATACATAGAAACCTGCAAAGGAGATGACCTAACCAGTGGTATCCATTCATTGGCCGGTCCAATGTTTATAGAATGTAAAAAAAAATCATACAGACTTGTATTTATTATCTTTTACATGTAATTCTGCTGCTACAAAATCTAACATTTTGTCTTCAGCAGATTAGCTTCCTGAGTATGGAGGAGACTTTGAATATACAGGAAGTGTCTGTCTGCACAATATGGGAATCTTGCAGTTACATGCACAAGTGTGCGCAGGAGGCTAATTACGGTACAAAGACTCATTTACCTGAGAATGCAAAATGGAGCCACACAGTAAAGAATAATTGCAAATAAAGTTTGGAAAATATAAAGATTGTAATATTTTTAGCCAGACAAAAACTTACTGACAGTTGTAGCTTCACTATAGCTGTGCTCATATTGTTTATTGAAATGATTGCTTATAAAGTAATAATATCACTGTCTGAAGAAAACAATTCAATGTAGCTTTGAAAACTTACATATGAACTTTATTGTTTCTTATTTTAAAAGATTTTCTTCTCTCCATGCCCCCTTTTAAAGTCCAGGTGGTGTATGTATATTATAATGGGCCATATTAAATTCCAGACCCGTAAGTCCAACATGGCACATGTTACGCCTGCGAGCTCAAAATTTCCCTGAGTTATATTGCTATTAAATTAGAAGGGCTGCAAGGTACGAGCTGGAGATGCTAAATCGTAAACCAGTTGTCGGCCGTCGGAGTTGCGGGCTAGTACACAAACAATTAAGCAAGCCCATAGTTACAGGTTGAGATGGAGCAAATGGCAATGGAGATTGTCAGCATTGCGTCACAAAAAAATGGAGGATGGATTTCAATGGAGTTTAATTACGGTCTACGAGCGAACCCACATTCCAGTCACAATGCAATAATAATAAAGCCGCAAATATGATATTCTATCTCATGCAAGTTACAGTATATGTATTAACACATTGATTGCCAGAATCGATATAACACAAAAAAAAACACATGAAATTACTGTATATACTCGAGTATAAGCCGAGTTTTCCAGCCCTTTTTTTAAGGCAAAAAAGGGTCCCCTCGGCTTATACTCGAGTCACTCTCCCCTCCGTGTCTCTCTAACCCCCCCTGTGTCTCTCTAACCCCCCCCCGTGTCTCTCTAACCCCCCCGTGTGTCTCTCTACCCCCCTTGTCTCTTTCCCTCCCCCTCCTCAACCTAAACCCCCCTCAACCCCCCTCCTCCACCTAAACCCCCCTAAATACCTCCCCCCTCACTTACCTGCTTGTGCTCCGGCCTCCGCTCCTTGACCCGGCACCCGGTATATGCTAATGAGGCGGCGCGCATGTGACGTCAGGAGGGTTGAGGTTGAGGAGGGGGTTGATGATGAGGATGGGGGGGTGGTGGAGGGAGGATGACGATGGGGGGCTTGAGGAGGGGGTTGAGGATGGGGGGTTGAGGAGGGAGATTGAGGAAGGGGTTGAGGATGGGGGGGTCGAGGAGGGAGGTTGGGGATGAGGAGGGAGGTTGAGGACGAGGAGGAGGGGTTGAGGAGGGGGTTGAGGTTGAGGAGGGGGGTTGAGGTTGAGGATGGGGGGTTGAGGATGGGGGGTTGAGGAGAGAGGAAGAGGATGGGGGGCTGAGGAGGGGGTTGAGGATGGGGGGTTGAGGAGGGAGGTTGAGGAAGGGGTTGAGGATGGGGGGGTCGAGGAGGGAAGTTGAGGATGAGGAGGGAGGTTGCGGGCGAGGAGGAGGGTTTGAGGTTGAGGAGGGGGGTTGAGGTTGAGGAGGGGGGTTGAGGATGGGGGGCTGAGGTTGAGGAGGGGGGTTGAGGATGGGGGGTTGAGAAGAGAGGAAGAGTATGGGGGGGCTGAGGAGGGGGTTGAGGATGAGGAGGGAGGTTGAGGATGAGGAGGGAGGTTGAGGATGAGGAGGGAGGTTGAGGATGAGGAGGAGGGGTTGAGGTTGAGGAGGGGGGTTGAGGTTGAGGAGGGGGGTTGAGGATGGGGGGCTGAGGTTGAGGAGGGGGGTTGAGGATGGGGGGTTGAGAAGAGAGGAAGAGTATGGGGGGGCTGAGGAGGGGGTTGAGGATGAGGAGGGAGGTTGAGGATGAGGAGGGAGGTTGAGGATGAGGAGGGAGGTTGAGGAGTGGGGTTGGGGAGGGGGGAAGAGACACAGGGAAGGGAGAGGGGAGAAGAGACACAGAGAGAGAGGGGCACACAGAGGGCACAAGAGGGACACAGGGGGCAGCACATTTCCCACCCTCGGCTTATACTCGAGTCACTCAATTTACCCAGTATTTTGTGTCAAAATGGGTGCCTCGGCTTATACTCGGGTCGGCTTATACTCGAGTATATACGGTTAGTATTTTTCAGAGCCGATTTGCCGGCTTGAGAATGTTGTGCTATTAATTCTAAAACCTAACATCACTTTACATTTTAATAAAAGTACAGTAGTGTGTACATATTGGACTTTACCCCCCTTGCGAGTCCTCTCGAGCACATGTTGGGCTTTGGGCTCCATTTGTGTGTTACAGGCTTGCTCGCGAGTGACTTTGCTGCAAATGATTTTGTTACAGGCATGACAGATCAAAGGATTTACAGCCGCAAAGTTCAACATTGCTCAACCCGTAGGCTTTTTTCACAACTAACCCACAAGTCATCTGCGGCCTGCGTTACGGGGCTTTTTAACACGCAAATAGCCCTAAGATGAGAGTTACGGGCTAAGTTTTAAAACATACCCCCAATTTAATATGGCCCAATATTTGCAGTGCCCACTGAAGACCAACAGGGACTGGTCTAGTAGGAATTTAAGCGCAGCTTCATGGGCATATCATTTAACATCTCCTCATAAACTAACAAGGGGTGGAGACAGGCAGCTCTGCCAGTTCCGGAAAAACTAAAGTTCAAGTGTACGTTTTTTTTAAAGCTGCACTGATATTTTTTATTTAGTTTTTATTTTTATTTTATTTTAAATATTTTATTCCAAACATTCACTAAACACGATAATGAAACCATATTAAGTTGTTTTGCAACATCTTCTGGAAAGATAACAAAGTTTTGTATTTATTAGTTTTAACACAAAACACAATATCTCTTTTTTTACCTTCAACTTTATTTTAACCTGATTATTAATATCCTCAGGAAATACTGAGCTTAATCCAGTTTGAAAATGAGTTATTATTGTCTTTACCACCAAACATAATTACTTCAAACTTGAAGCTTAAAATCACTATTTTTTTTTAATATATAAAGAGAGGGAAGGGTGTAAGAGACTCGTATGGATTAGTAATAAGAATACACGGCAGTGTTTGCTTTTTATTCAAGGAGATTAAAAATGAACTAATTTTATTTTAGTATCTATATTCCTACAGAGTATGTTATTAAATCTTACAACTGGCATTTCAAATGTATTTAAAGGGCTACTGTAGTCACACATTTAAAAGATGATATTTTTATGTTACAAAAGGTATTTCTGAAGATAGATAAATTTACTTTGACGTGAGACTCAATGAAATTGTTTTCTCCTCCTCGGCCCTGACATTTTCAAGGAAACAGTAGGCAGGGAACCTTATGAATGCTTGAATTACAAACATACAGCCTTATTAAATTGTGATTCAGTAAATTTAAAAGGGCTCTATTTAAGCACATAGCATATTTTTTTACAGAAGTTTTTAGTTAGTGAACTTCTATCCAAAAGCGAGGTCTTCACTAACTAAAAACGTCTGTAAAAAAAATATGCTTTGTGCTTATATATAGCCCTTTTAAATTTGCCGACTCGCAATTTAATAAGGCTGATAGGGTCTTATTCAATTGCAAGCCAGCAGATAACGTTATACAGGCCTTATGTCTGCGGGCTTGAAATTTGCTACAATTATAGAGCGATTCAATTGAACAAGCCCGCAATTTACGGACCAAAAGCCAAAACCGTAAACCATGCATTCATAAGTAGGATTTCAGAGCATAATCATGATCAATTAAGCAAGGCCATAACTAACGATTTAGGGCCATATTAAATTTCAGCCTCCTTAGTCCAACGGGAAGCAAGTAAGGGCTGCATGCTTGAAATGTGGCTGTTTTATGTCGCTATTAAATTAGAAAGGGCTGCGAGCTACGAGCTAGAGACGCTATTTCGTAAACCAGTTCTCGGCCGACGGGGTTGCATGCTCGAACGCAAACAATTAAGCAAGCACGTAGTTACGGGTTCAGATGGAGCCAATGGAAAAAGAGATTGTTAGAGCTACGTCACTGAAAAAGGAGAGGGTAGATTTTGTAGTCCTACGGGCTTCAATTACACTTTGTGATTGGACCCACATTCCAGATATAATGCAATATTAATAAAGCCGTAAATATGATATTCTATTACATGCGAGATACAGTATATGTCGTAACACATTGATTGCTGGGATCGATATAATACAAAACAGAAACATGAAATAAAATAATTTTCAGGTCTGATTTGTGGGATTGAGAATGTTGTGCTATTAATTTTAAGACCTAACATCACTCTCCCTTATAATAAACGTACAGTAGAGTGTTGTTACTTAAATTACAAGTGCTATGTATTGGACTTTTCCCCGCCTTGCGTGTTCCCTCGAGCATACGTTGGGCTTTGGGCTCCATTTGCGTTTTACGTGCTTGCTCGTGAGAGACCACGTTGCAATTTAATAGCTGAATTGAACAGGTACCGGTTACAGGCTCGTCGGATCAAAGGATTTAGGTGCGCGAAGTTCAATGTTGCTCAGCATGTAGCCTATTCTCATCCGCCCTGCGTGTTAACACGCAAAGTCTGCTGCAAGCAACGTTACAGACCTAATTTAATACCCGTAACGCGTAAATCTGGAGTTACGGGCTACGTTTTAAAACGTAGCCCCAATTAAATGAGGCTGTTAGAAACAGTCAATAGTAAATGAGACCGTCATCATGACATTAGTAAAACATGGAGGTTACACGTCAATCAATTAGCGTTTAGAGGTCCCATATGCGATAAGACTCGCAATTAGGCAATATACAAAATATTAAAAATGAATGGACTATACTGTTTTAGTCCATGTAGGTGGCCTGATATGTATTAACTCATTGATTCCCGAGATTGATATGACACCAAAATAAAACATGAATAAAAATAATTTTCTATTGCAAATTTGCGAGCTTGAGACTGTTTTGCAATTAATTCTAATGTCTTCCATCGCTTTGCCAGTCTTTTAAAGTGCAGTATTGATTTTTTATTTGCATTTAACCTCCTTGCGAGTCCTATCTGGTGCCCGGAGGATTTTCTTGAGCAATTGAATAGCGATTTGCCCTTTTAGCGATTGTAACTTTTGCAAACTTAAAAAATCAAAGGCTTAGATGGGTTGTGAGTTATGATTTTGACAACTGCAGGGATTCCCAGGTTATAACCCGTAGATCGTTTGCAGCTCGCTAAAAGACGCCAATTGGATAGCAAATTAGTTTACGGTTTCAGTAACTCACAAATGCTCAATTGAATAGGGGCCATACTGTGCTTGTAATTCCATTTAATTGAATGGAGACCAGATATGTCTTTGTTTACACTTCTCAATTTACTGGTTAGATATAGGGGGGGATCAAACACACTATTTTTATCTGTTCATGTGTTACTTTATTGGTAGTTTTCTTAAACTATTATAATCTATTTGTCATGCAAAAAATGATAATGCATAAAATGTTCTTTTAAATGCATGATGAAAAACAGTGAACTACAGTGAGCCTTTAACAGAGCACTGTACCCTTTTTAATAAACAGGGAAAACACTTTTAGAATGTAAAAAAAATACCGCCTCTAATTTACTACCCTTTATATGCTAATCACATTTTGGTTTCTGCTTATGGACTTCCTGAGCTGGAAGGAGACTTCAGGCCTCATTCAATTCAGGGCTGTTACTTGCAAGTAAATTCCCGATTTGCTACTTTTGGGCTACTTGCTCGAGTAGCTCTACTTTTACATATCTATTCAATTGGCCAGGCCCGCAAGTTAGTACCCCTTACCGATAATCGCAAACAATTGGCCACAGGAACTCCCCACTAAATAGGCGATCTTCGTTGAAGGAATGGTATGGTCGGTATAAGGGTCCGGATCAGGAATGTGTACATGTACCTTAGCTTAGGAAAATAAAAAAGCCCTCACATTAAATGAAAAACCCCACCCTCTATGCGTTCCAAGTAACAACAACCACTTTTTTTTACAGCAAACTCTATCTCACATTTTTTCATGTCGGTGGGAGGACCTATGCCAAAAATCCCCTCCCCGATCAGGATCGTCCAGTAAGGGAACAGCAGCTGGTTATGTGCATACTTGGGTGATTAGAGACAATCAGGAGCGGATATGGGGGCTTGGCTTGAGGGGATGGGCCTCTGGGTCGCACCCACAGAGGATCAAAGCGGCAAAACAGAACAAAGTGCCTGTAATTACCCCAACATCCTGCAGTGACATCTTGTGGATATGAAAGAATTGGAATTACATGTCCTTTTCTACAACTATCCTATAAAACATAACCGTATATTAGTTAAGGGCAAACTGATCTTCGCACCATGCTATCATAGTTACATAGGGCCTCATTCTATTAGCGGCCGCAGCCGTTGCGGGGCCGCAAGGACCGGCCGCAAGCTATTCGGCTATTCTATTCCCTTACGTCCGGAGGCTCCGGCAGGCTTGCGGCCGGTGCCTTGCTATCTCTTGCGGCCGCTCGCGCCAGAGAAAAGCCTTTGATCTAAAACGGCCGCAAGAGTTTTGCAATTCAATTCCTCCGGGAAACCTCTCTGCAAGGCTAAAAACGAGCCGCTGCTTACTTGCAGGAAAGAGGTCTCGCTAGCACCAATTAAGCACATAAAATAGCTTAAATAAAGCCATCCTGCACTTTGCGAAGACTATAAAGGGATTTTAGGTGTTAGAAAAAATAGCACATAATTATCCTGTACTCAAATCCGTAAAATATTTTATTTTTAATATCCGTAAAATATCCATGTAAAAAGTCCAGAGTGCTTGGAGCACCTCAGACACACCCACGCCGCAGCCGGAAAATAAACAGTTAATTTGAACTCGGGTTTGGGCAGATGTGCAATCTTGAGAGTGGGTTACTTTTAATCCTCATGTCCCCCAATATGATCCCTAGCATTTACAGAGCTGTACAGTGCAGGCTTGAATTTATTTTTGAGTTTTTATATTTCTGAGATAACGGCCGGTTCCAAGATATGCGGCCGGCCGTAAAAGGAGATCCTTGCGGGGCCGTATAATAGAATCGCGAGTTAACTGAACCCCCGCAAGGAATCGCAGCCTTACGGACGATTTATGGCCGCTAATAGAATGAGGCCCATAGTAATTAAGGTTGAAAAAAGACTTTTAGTCCATCAAGTTCAATCTTTTAAGATCTTCTCTGATCTGCAATATGCAGATTAAATATTAATTAATTAGTTGTTAATTAATTATTAATCAATTATTTAATTATTTTATTTTTAATTATTAATTAATCCAGAGGAAGGTAAAAACACCAAGTGAGACTTAACCAATCGTCTCAAAGAGAAAAAAAAATGAATTCCTTCCTGACCCCAGATACTGGCGATCGGATTTCTCCATGGATCAATACTGTCTCTCTAATTATCCATGATAACCCTGAATTCCCTATTTAATTAGAAATAAATCCAGTCCCCTTTTAAAGTTGTCTATTAAATCCACTGTCACCACCTTCTTTGGTAAAGAATTCCACAGATTAACCCCCCTTACTGTGAAGAACCCTTTTCTTTCTTTAAGGTGGAATCTTTTTACTTCTAACCTCAAGGGATGTCCTCTTGTCTGTTGAAAACCTCTTGGCACAAAAAGCTCCCTTGGCAAATCTTTATACTGACCCTGAATGTACTTATATAAGGTAATCATATCTCCTCTTAGACGCCTTTTTTCTAGAGAAAATAAATTTAATTTGGTTTCTTCATAACTTAGCCCCTCCATTCCCCTTATAAATTTTGTTGCCCTCCTCTGCACCTTTTCCAGCTCTAAAATGTCCTTTTTATGAAGTGGTGCCCAAAATTGTACTCCATATTCCAGGGCATACTAGAGATTTGTATAGTGGCAGAATTATATTTGCTTCCCTTGCTTCGATAACTTTCTTAATACATGCTAATATTTTATTTGCCTTTGCAGCTGCTGCTTGGCTTTGAGCACTGTTACCCAGGTGATTGTCCACAAGGACTCCCAAATCCCTTTCAATATCTGCTACACCTAGATTTGCTCCATTGCATGGCCATTTTTCCTTCCCAGCTGCATAACTTTACATTTATTCATATTAAATCTCATCTGCCATTTAGATGCCCATTCCTCAATTTTATGTAAATCCGTTTGGAGGGAAAGCACATCATTATCTGATTTAATTACCTTGCACAACTTTGTGTCATCAGCGAAAATGGAGACACCACACTCCAAGTCATTAATAAATATATTAAAAAGGAGAGAATCTAATACTTAACCCTGAGGAACCCCACTTACCACATTAGTCCAATCGGAGTATGTTCTATTTACAACAACCCTTTGCTCTCAATCCATGAGCAGATATTTACTGCAATTCCTGTATCTCTTAGTTTGCACAAAAGTCTCAAAATTGGCACTGTATCAAAAGCCTTTGCTAAATCAAAAAAGACTACACCCATTGAGTTGCCTTGATCCAGATTCCTACTAACCTCCTCATAGAAACTAATTAGATTTGTTTGACATGACCTATCCCTCATAAATCCGTGTTGACTCCTACTTATAATCCTGTTCAAATAGACATATTCTTGTATATTATCCCTTATTAACCCTTCTAAAAGCTTCCCCACTAAAGAAGTGAGGCTCCCCGGTCTATAATTCCCTGGATTTGCTCTTGCCCCCTTTTTGAATATAGGTATCACATCAGCTTTTCTCCAGTCATCTGGTAAGAGACCCTGTGTTGAGTGAAACTTGAAAAATTAAATATAATGGTTTAGCTATTAGAGAACCCAGTTCCCTCAGTACCCTTGGATGTATTCCATCAGGACCAGGGGCTTTATTAACATTGAAATAAAGTATTTTTGCTGATTTGCGAGCTTGAAAATGTTGTGCTATTAATTCTAAGACCTAACATCACTTTCACTTCTAATAAAAGTACAGGATTGCTTTTTTATTTGCTTAATAAGTGCTATGATTTGTAAGTAAGACCTTTGCGAGACCTCCTTGATACCTGTAAGCTGGAGTTAGCTTTTTGCCATTTCCGGACTTGATGGAAGGGTAAATCGGAGCAATTTAATAGCGATTTGTGTTTTTTGCGGCTGCAACTCTTGCGGCCGTGAAAGATCAAAGGCTTTGACGGAAGTAACTTATGCTTGTAAGGAAAGTATGGGAAAGTAGCGCGCAGCAAGTAACCCAATCGGAGCCTGCAAGTAGAAGGCATTTGAATAGGGAAGTTACTTGCAACCTCCACTTACTACTACTTTTTGCATGTAAGTAGCAATTGAATGAGGCACTTTGAAAGCAGAAATGTATGAAATGGGTACCAGCAGTAAAGAATAATTGCAACTAAAAGTCAAAAATATAAATGTGGTGTTTGTTTATTTAGTAATTTAATTTTGACGTTTGACTCAATAATGATAAAATCATCTCACCACGGTAAATGACTGCTCGTTATCGAAGAAAGAGAAAGGGAAGTAAAAAAATGCATTGAAAAGGCAACTGAAGTCACCAAGTGAGCTCTGCTTTCGGAGTTGTAATGTTTTCACTAATTATTTGAGCTAAACATTCATGTAAATGGGCATCAAATCAAATGAATGCGACTGGGTAAAATCTACCACTAGGAGGGGCAAGCAGCTGCAAGTCTAGAAATCTAGGCTAGTTCCCACATGTGTGAGCTTGAGTGTAGAACTCTATAAATGTCCCAGTGTCAGTTAATATACCCTCATTGTATATACAGAAGCTTCAGAGGGAGAATGAAACACTCTGCAACCCTTAAAGGATCTCTTCAGTTTGCTAAAAATGTTACATGCTTGTGAAGTATATAATAAAATAACAACATTAACAGGAAAATAAACACATTTTTAGAGAAAATCTTTTATTTAGATTGCTCTGATTGTGTTGTGGGATTCTATCTTAGATTCTATCATTGAGTTTAGTTGGAGAGGTTGCTTTCAGCAGAAGTAAATACACATCTTAATCTACTACACCGCCCACTCCTCCCAAGTTTCTATTCCTTTTAGGAAAAAGAACAAAATATCCATTATTCTGAAAGCAGAACTGAACACAATAGCTAAAAATTAAAGGTTTTCATTATTTATTCTTCAGAATGTTGTTGTTGTTCAGTCCTTCAGTTGTGTCTGTCTCTCTGTGATCCTATGGATCTCAACACGGCAGGGACAATCGTTATGTCTCTGGTTGTGCTTAGCCATATGGTTTTCTTGGTAAAGATACTGGAGTGGGTTGCCAGTTCCTTCTGCAGTGGACCGCAATTTATCTGATCTCTTTGCTATGACTCACCCATCTTGGGTAACCCTACACGGTATAGCTCACAGCTTCATTGAAGTACACATGCCTCTTTACTACTAGAATGCAGCGATTTCGAAGGGCCTTTTTCAAAATAGTATATTATAAACTAGCGACTTGCCCGTCAAAAAATGACGGCAATGTGATGTATATGTTTGTCAAGTTGTTTAGTTATTTATATATATATTTGACCCTTGTATGTATTGTGATATGAACGTGTAGTTTAGTAAAATGTTGATGTAATGGTTTTTTAACATAAAATTTGTATCTGAAGAATTGTTCACTTTAATATACATTGAATCGAGAGGAAAGCAAAAAGTAAAAAGCCTTGTTGAAACGTCCCTAATTTTAACATGAAGTTTAAAATATATGTAAGCAATAACGTTCAAAGTATATATTTTTAAACTTGATCTTTATTTTTTATGTAACTTTGGAAGTTGACAAAACTTTTTTGTATAATTTTGAACATTATAAACAGGAACACAGTGAATACATTTTGTAACTTAATTTTGTATTAAAAGTATTAACATTTGAATGTAAAAACAGTTGAACTTTAAATTAATAAGTATTAACATGCAATTTGTATCAGAATAATTTGAATATACATTGAATGTAGAGGAAGGCATACAGTAAAAACTCTCCTTAAAACGTACCAAATGAAAGTAATTACTTACTGATCACATAAACTGGCGATAAACATTAATGTAGGTAGTAATCTTAAGATAACAGACAATATTTACATTGTGACTTAAAAGGTGCTTGAGCTCTTAACATGAATTTTATAATCTGTTTGATGAAATAACTTGTAAATATTGTTTTTAAACTTGTAACATTAGAAACATTAACACAGTAACTTAACATTGTAACATAATTTTTATTAAAAATGCAAGGCAAGTATTTTGTGAGGCGAATTATCCATAAACATTACTTCCATTAATTATGACTGAATTAAACAACAAATTGTTATGTATTTTTGAATGCTTTTAAAAAATGTTTGCATGGCTTTAGTTTGTATCCTGCAAAGTTATAGTACTTCATAGTAGACAATGTTTTTAGTAAAAATACGTCCATCTTCTAATAAATCACCTTGACTTTCATTTTTTTCAATGTAAACTTTAATAGCCTGTGGATTTTTGCACCGTGACAATGCAACGTACAATTGACCATGTGCAAATACTGGTTCTTCCAAAAAAATACCCACAGATTTGAAAGTTTGACCTTGTGATTTATTAATGGTCATGGCAAATGCCATAATAATAAGAAATTGTCTTCTTTGAAGTATAAAAGGGAGACTACTTTCACTTGGTGCTAAATCTATTCTTGGTATGAAAACTCTCTCTCCTTTATGGGTCCCAGTTAAAATTTCAGCATCTATAAAATGGTCCTTTAATTGTTGAACAATTAATCTTGTGCCATTGCATAGGCCTTTTTTGGGGTTCATATTTCGCAGTAACATGATAATGGCACCTTTCTTTAGCTGCAAAATATGTGGTGGCATTCCAGAAGGAGTTAGAGAGTTTATGAATTCAGTGGAAAAGTTAGACTGACTTTCATTGTCATCAGCAAGTACAGAATCAGCACTGTGATAATTTCTTTGTGGTGCATTAATTTTTTTAAAGATTTCATTATTGAGGATTAATGCATCTTTATTTTTACACGTCAGTATGACTTGGTTGGCAAGCTCAGAATATTCTTCGTTATTGATGCTCCCTTCAAATATAGCCGATATAATATCTTGTTGACAAATCATCTGAGGTGGGATCTCTACAGTGTCGTCAGCTAAATGTAGTATTTTTTCTGTTCTGCCTTCTCCAATTTTAATAAGCCAATCATTGAAATGATTTTGTCCTTCTGATCTCATATTTTGTTGCAGTTGAAGATGGGTAAAATGTTTCCATACTCTGCTTGACTTGATACAGGTTTCGATAATGTCAGTTCGATTTCCATGTACAACAACCGGTAATGTTTGTCTAAAATCGCCACCCAACAACATTACCTTTCCACCAAATGGAAAAATATTATCCATGACTTCACGAAGCAAACGGTCAATACATTGGAGGGCATAGCATGACATCATTGTGGCCTCATCTATTATAATTAATTTACATTTCTTCAATTTCTTTGCTCGTAAGGATGTCATGCGAATATCTGACACAGAATTTTCTAAAATAGGCACTGGCAGTTTAAATCCACTATGAACAGTTCTTCCACCTTCTAATAAAAGTGCAGCAATTCCAGTAGTGGCAAACGCCATTGCTATTTGTCCTTGTGCTCGTACTGAACTCATTAATAAATTGTACAAATAGGTTTTTCCTGATCCGCCAGGTCCATCAAGATAGAAATAACGCTCTGTCACCATGTCATCATCTATTGCATTTTTATTGGCATGAAATGCTTGCAATTGTAGTGTATTTAAAGTTGCAAGTCTTTCTTGTGTTCTTTCTGCTTGTAGTTGAATGTCATAGTCTTCAAAGTTTATGTCATCTATAAGACCTGGATCAGGCAGATTAAAACTTGCACAACTTAATCCATGAGTTAAAAAGACTTCTTGGATTTCCATTAACGCTTTTAAGTGTGCAATGGGTTCATTGTATCATCGCATAAAGTCTTCAGCCATATTACTTTTAAAAGTCTCCCACAAAGCTAATGCATTTGGAGCATTTGAGAAGATACAAATAAAAGCAAATTGTTCTCTCATCTGTCGTGGCATTTGACATTGTGCTGCTTCTTCTAAACATCTTTCCCACTCTGTATCATCAGCGAGTAAGTTTCTATGTCTTGCAGCTAAATGGAAGGATTCATATACAATGTCATTAACAGTTCTTAATTGTTCAAAACTTTGTGCTCCTGGAACATTTAAAAGTAATATCCGTAAGCAAAAACGTTCAACATCTCTTGGACTGACTGTGTAAATTCGTGGAATTATTTTATTGCCTCTGGTTTTTCTTGGTCTCCATAATCCATTCACAAAAACATAGTGATATGGAATTTCAATATATAAGTATTGTGTTGCTTGAGCATCATTTGAATTTAATGCAAACCATGCAGTTAGTGTAGTGTGACGATCTTCACTTTGGGGCAATGCATTCATTTCATTTCCAGCATGGAAATAGACTAAATGTCGTTGTGGCAAATGTACTGCTAATCTATATACTGCATGTGATCTATCATGCATTTCAAATTTTAAAAGCCGCCACATAGCTTCTGGTGCACTGACATAGCGAGCATCTACATGAGATGCAAGTTCATCATGTACTAACTCACTACATTCAGGGTTGTCTTGACGACTACAGTAGCTGCATCATAGCCTTTGTAAATATATTTGTAGACATATTTAATGGATTTGATGGAAGTGCAGGCTTCTACGTTGATGTGGGCGTTGTACTTCATGAGTAAATGTGGATTGTAGGGTACTACATATCTATTGTCCACTTTTTTTCCACGAATAATGGCACTATCTCCTTCTCTTCTTTTATAAAGTGGATATGCATCACAATTTGCATATGTTTTGTCTCTATAATCTTTTGGAAAATCTTTTGAACATTTATTATTTTCCATACATGGTGATTGTGGATTAAGGTCTCCACAGGGTCCATGAATCATGCGATGAGTAACAATCTCATATAGTCTACCATATAGTTCTGGATCTGGTAGTTCAGCAACTATGACTGCATCCACTTCGTCCGAAGTATCTAATTTATCTTTCTCTTGAAGTATTATCAGAAGATGTGCATGTGGAAGGCCTCTTTTTTGAAATTCAATGGTATATACATAAGCAAGACATTTGCCAAATAACTGATTTATAGTGAAGTCACGTATTAATTAATTTAATTTGATCTTAAAAACTCTGGCTACTAAATCTGGTCGATCTGAAGCACTTTGTCCAAGAAGTAGATTTTGATACATTTCTGGCCATTGTGGATTACATGTAAATGTCAAAAATAAATCTGGTTTTCCAAATTTTGTCACAATAGCCATAGCATCATTGTATCTTTCTCTCATATTTCGAGGAGATCCTTGAAAGGAAGATGGTAAAATGATGGCTTTGCCAGCTGTCATGTCTCTGCTTGTTGCCACGTCAGCAACATAGTCCATGAGTCCACAATATTGTTCTACACATAGTTTATCTTGTTGATATTTTATAAAGTTTAAATTATTTGCCTCAACTTGCAAATATGAATCAATAATCCATTGTTGTGTTAGTTTTCCACCACCTAAAATTGGATTAAATTCATCTCGAATGGCAATTTGAGCTACTTTAAATTCAAGCATAGAAACATTATTTCGGATTCTGGCTTTAGCATTTGGGTAACTGGGAAGGGTTAATTTTGGTTGCCAACCTGCTTCTCCATGTGGGAAAAAGATGAGATATGTCATTGGATCTAAATTTGGACTTAAGATATTAATATTAATAAATGGTTGCTCCTCATTTCTGGGATATAGTCTAATGTCTCTTTGAAATGGTGGTTCTCCTTCATCATTCTGAAAGACCATTGCAACTTCATTTGATGTTGGCAAGTTATAACGACGTTTATCAGTATGTCTGTCTCTTTTAAGCACCATATTAACCTTTGGCATGGGTAATTGATGTCTTTGTGCATGAAGTTGTTGTTCATTTTCTACTTCTGCCAATTTTTTGTAAGCTTTACTGTAGGGATTGTTGTCCATAATGTTATTTAGCTCTATGAAAACACTGGGTAAGCATTTTTTATTTTCTTCCATCTGCATACGTTGGTCAACAGCTTCCATTGTATCTAGGACATATAGTTGAGCGAATTTTCTTTGCTCTCCTTGCTCTGGATGTAAATGTGAAGTCCGATGATAAATTTGTCCTTGGACTTTAAAACAGTAAGGACCAAGTCCTGGTACATTAGCAGCCAATGTTGCCCCCATAGATGCAAATGATATGGCACTATTGTAGGATCTTATGTTTGTCTTAAAATTTTTGTAATTTGGAAAAGTAGGTTCAGTCATAATATTTTGTAAATAGCTTGGAAATTGTTTCCTTTCTGGAAGTTTGAACTTGCCTTTTTGACAACAACTAATAAATTGTCCATCTCTGGGTCTCTCCTGTTTAAAATAATAAGCCTCACAAAGTTGACATTGAGTACTCATGTCCCCACAACTATGAACCTCTACTGCTAAAGACTTGAGTAAAGGACAATTTGCAAAGCATATCGGATGTTGAGTTTCATATTCATCAGGTGAAAAGTCATGAAATGTTTCAACAACAGGTTCTAAATGTTTAGTTTTTTTGTGGCTTTTCTTGGTATATGTTGTCCTTGTTTTGTTGAAATGTCCTGTAAGTTTTCAGTAAGAGTTTGTAAATGCTTTGTTTTTGTAGTTGTTTTTTTTGGTCTGTCTTGAATGGTATCTTGTAAAATGTCATCTGATGTTTGAGGAACAGTTTGTAAATGCTTTATTATCTTTTTTGTTGTTGTTGTTGTATCTTTCATTTTTGCAGCTGATAGTCTTTTATTTGCAAGTCTTTTGCGTTCTTTTTCTCGTCGAATTTCTTTCTCCTCAGGTGTCTGCTGGGCGGCCCATCTCTCTTGTCTTTCTTTAGTTTGACGTCTTTTCTTCTCTTCTTTGGTCTCGTTATCAGCCATATTAATCTGTAAAGGAAAAAAAAGAAATGTAATTGTGTATATTTAAATTTGTAATTCCTGTTAAAGATTCTTGTGCACAATTGGTGAAATAAAAGGCAAATCATTAATGTATCAGTTATATTTAGTTGAAATTATAATTCCTGTCCTCACTGACTAAGAATTTGGCCAATGGAATACTGCTGTAAATAAGCATGTAACATATTTTTTAGAAATACTGTTTTTATTTATTAAAAACGTTGTTTGTGGATAGATATTTACCACTGCAAAACTTCTTTGCTAAAAAAACATTGATGTGGTTATTGAGCTATGTATTACATAGTGGCAATTTAAATAGAATAAGCGAGATAGTAAATTTTTATTTTTATTTTTCTGTTGACACGGATGCAACTGAAAGCTGTTTCTTTAGTTTTCTCCTTTTGTACTTATTATACTGTACCTTGTTGAAGTGTGATTTAAATCCGAATGTTTGTTGGTCCTCGGTTGAAAATCGTTGTCCAATGGTGTGGTCCTCTGTTGGAAGTCCTCGTCCGATGGTGTGGTCCTTGCAATTGTAGTGTATTTAAAGTTGCAAGTCTTTCTTGTGTTCTTTCTGCTTGTAGTTGAATGTCATAGTCTTCAAAGTTTATGTCATCTATAAGACCTGGATCAGGCAGATTAAAACTTGCACAACTTAATCCATGAGTTAAAAAGACTTCTTGGATTTCCATTAACGCTTTTAAGTGTGCAATGGGTTCATTGTATCGTCGCATAAAGTCTTCAGCCATATTACTTTTAAAAGTCTCCCACAAAGCTAATGCATTTGGAGCATTTGAGAAGATACAAATAAAAGCAAATTGTTCTCTCATCTGTCGTGGCATTTGACATTGTGCTGCTTCTTCTAAACATCTTTCCCACTCTGTATCATCAGCGAGTAAGTTTCTATGTCTTGCAGCTAAATGGAAGGATTCATATACAATGTCATTAACAGTTCTTAATTGTTCAAAACTTTGTGCTCCTGGAACATTTAAAAGTAATATCCGTAAGCAAAAACGTTCAACATCTCTTGGACTGACTGTGTAAATTCGTGGAATTATTTTATTGCCTCTGGTTTTTCTTGGTCTCCATAATCCATTCACAAAAACATAGTGATATGGAATTTCAATATATAAGTATTGTGTTGCTTGAGCATCATTTGAATTTAATGCAAACCATGCAGTTAGTGTAGTGTGACGATCTTCACTTTGGGGCAATGCATTCATTTCATTTCCAGCATGGAAATAGACTAAATGTCGTTGTGGCAAATGTACTGCTAATCTATATACTGCATGTGATCTATCATGCATTTCAAATTTTAAAAGCCGCCACATAGCTTCTGGTGCACTGACATAGCGAGCATCTACATGAGATGCAAGTTCATCATGTACTAACTCACTACATTCAGGGTTGTCTTGACGACTACAGTAGCTGCATCATAGCCTTTGTAAATATATTTGTAGACATATTTAATGGATTTGATGGAAGTGCAGGCTTCTACGTTGATGTGGGCGTTGTACTTCATGAGTAAATGTGGATTGTAGGGTACTACATATCTATTGTCCACTTTTTTTCCACGAATAATGGCACTATCTCCTTCTCTTCTTTTATAAAGTGGATATCCATCACAATTTGCATATGTTTTGTCTCTATAATCTTTTGGAAAATCTTTTGAACATTTATTATTTTCCATACATGGTGATTGTGGATTAAGGTCTCCACAGGGTCCATGAATCATGCGATGAGTAACAATCTCATATAGTCTACCATATAGTTCTGGATCTGGTAGTTCAGCAACTATGACTGCATCCACTTCGTCCGAAGTATCTAATTTATCTTTCTCTTGAAGTATTATCAGAAGATGTGCATGTGGAAGGCCTCTTTTTTGAAATTCAATGGTATATACATAAGCAAGACATTTGCCAAATAACTGATTTATAGTGAAGTCACGTATTAATTAATTTAATTTGATCTTAAAAACTCTGGCTACTAAATCTGGTCGATCTGAAGCACTTTGTCCAAGAAGTAGATTTTGATACATTTCTGGCCATTGTGGATTACATGTAAATGTCAAAAATAAATCTGGTTTTCCAAATTTTGTCACAATAGCCATAGCATCATTGTATCTTTCTCTCATATTTCGAGGAGATCCTTGAAAGGAAGATGGTAAAATGATGGCTTTGCCAGCTGTCATGTCTCTGCTTGTTGCCACGTCAGCAACATAGTCCATGAGTCCACAATATTGTTCTACACATAGTTTATCTTGTTGATATTTTATAAAGTTTAAATTATTTGCCTCAACTTGCAAATATGAATCAATAATCCATTGTTGTGTTAGTTTTCCACCACCTAAAATTGGATTAAATTCATCTCGAATGGCAATTTGAGCTACTTTAAATTCAAGCATAGAAACATTATTTCGGATTCTGGCTTTAGCATTTGGGTAACTGGGAAGGGTTAATTTTGGTTGCCAACCTGCTTCTCCATGTGGGAAAAAGATGAGATATGTCATTGGATCTAAATTTGGACTTAAGATATTAATATTAATAAATGGTTGCTCCTCATTTCTGGGATATAGTCTAATGTCTCTTTGAAATGGTGGTTCTCCTTCATCATTCTGAAAGACCATTGCAACTTCATTTGATGTTGGCAAGTTATAACGACGTTTATCAGTATGTCTGTCTCTTTTAAGCACCATATTAACCTTTGGCATGGGTAATTGATGTCTTTGTGCATGAAGTTGTTGTTCATTTTCTACTTCTGCCAATTTTTTGTAAGCTTTACTGTAGGGATTGTTGTCCATAATGTTATTTAGCTCTATGAAAACACTGGGTAAGCATTTTTTATTTTCTTCCATCTGCATACGTTGGTCAACAGCTTCCATTGTATCTAGGACATATAGTTGAGCGAATTTTCTTTGCTCTCCTTGCTCTGGATGTAAATGTGAAGTCCGATGATAAATTTGTCCTTGGACTTTAAAACAGTAAGGACCAAGTCCTGGTACATTAGCAGCCAATGTTGCCCCCATAGATGCAAATGATATGGCACTATTGTAGGATCTTATGTTTGTCTTAAAATTTTTGTAATTTGGAAAAGTAGGTTCAGTCATAATATTTTGTAAATAGCTTGGAAATTGTTTCCTTTCTGGAAGTTTGAACTTGCCTTTTTGACAACAACTAATAAATTGTCCATCTCTGGGTCTCTCCTGTTTAAAATAATAAGCCTCACAAAGTTGACATTGAGTACTCATGTCCCCACAACTATGAACCTCTACTGCTAAAGACTTGAGTAAAGGACAATTTGCAAAGCATATCGGATGTTGAGTTTCATATTCATCAGGTGAAAAGTCATGAAATGTTTCAACAACAGGTTCTAAATGTTTAGTTTTTTTCGTGGCTTTTCTTGGTATATGTTGTCCTTGTTTTGTTGAAATGTCCTGTAAGTTTTCAGTAAGAGTTTGTAAATGCTTTGTTTTTGTAGTTGTTTTTTTTGGTCTGTCTTGAATGGTATCTTGTAAAATGTCATCTGATGTTTGAGGAACAGTTTGTAAATGCTTTATTATCTTTTTTGTTGTTGTTGTTGTATCTTTCATTTTTGCAGCTGATAGTCTTTTATTTGCAAGTCTTTTGCGTTCTTTTTCTCGTCGAATTTCTTTCTCCTCAGGTGTCTGCTGGGCGGCCCATCTCTCTTGTCTTTCTTTAGTTTGACGTCTTTTCTTCTCTTCTTTGGTCTCGTTATCAGCCATATTAATCTGTAAAGGAAAAAAAAGAAATGTAATTGTGTATATTTAAATTTGTAATTCCTGTTAAAGATTCTTGTGCACAATTGGTGAAATAAAAGGCAAATCATTAATGTATCAGTTATATTTAGTTGAAATTATAATTCCTGTCCTCACTGACTAAGAATTTGGCCAATGGAATACTGCTGTAAATAAGCATGTAACATATTTTTTAGAAATACTGTTTTTATTTATTAAAAACGTTGTTTGTGGATAGATATTTACCACTGCAAAACTTCTTTGCTAAAAAAACATTGATGTGGTTATTGAGCTATGTATTACATAGTGGCAATTTAAATAGAATAAGCGAGATAGTAAATTTTTATTTTTATTTTTCTGTTGACACGGATGCAACTGAAAGCTGTTTCTTTAGTTTTCTCCTTTTGTACTTATTATACTGTACCTTGTTGAAGTGTGATTTAAATCCGAATGTTTGTTGGTCCTCGGTTGAAAATCGTTGTCCAATGGTGTGGTCCTCTGTTGGAAGTCCTCGTCCGATGGTGTGGTCCTTGCAATTGTAGTGTATTTAAAGTTGCAAGTCTTTCTTGTGTTCTTTCTGCTTGTAGTTGAATGTCATAGTCTTCAAAGTTTATGTCATCTATAAGACCTGGATCAGGCAGATTAAAACTTGCACAACTTAATCCATGAGTTAAAAAGACTTCTTGGATTTCCATTAACGCTTTTAAGTGTGCAATGGGTTCATTGTATCGTCGCATAAAGTCTTCAGCCATATTACTTTTAAAAGTCTCCCACAAAGCTAATGCATTTGGAGCATTTGAGAAGATACAAATAAAAGCAAATTGTTCTCTCATCTGTCGTGGCATTTGACATTGTGCTGCTTCTTCTAAACATCTTTCCCACTCTGTATCATCAGCGAGTAAGTTTCTATGTCTTGCAGCTAAATGGAAGGATTCATATACAATGTCATTAACAGTTCTTAATTGTTCAAAACTTTGTGCTCCTGGAACATTTAAAAGTAATATCCGTAAGCAAAAACGTTCAACATCTCTTGGACTGACTGTGTAAATTCGTGGAATTATTTTATTGCCTCTGGTTTTTCTTGGTCTCCATAATCCATTCACAAAAACATAGTGATATGGAATTTCAATATATAAGTATTGTGTTGCTTGAGCATCATTTGAATTTAATGCAAACCATGCAGTTAGTGTAGTGTGACGATCTTCACTTTGGGGCAATGCATTCATTTCATTTCCAGCATGGAAATAGACTAAATGTCGTTGTGGCAAATGTACTGCTAATCTATATACTGCATGTGATCTATCATGCATTTCAAATTTTAAAAGCCGCCACATAGCTTCTGGTGCACTGACATAGCGAGCATCTACATGAGATGCAAGTTCATCATGTACTAACTCACTACATTCAGGGTTGTCTTGACGACTACAGTAGCTGCATCATAGCCTTTGTAAATATATTTGTAGACATATTTAATGGATTTGATGGAAGTGCAGGCTTCTACGTTGATGTGGGCGTTGTACTTCATGAGTAAATGTGGATTGTAGGGTACTACATATCTATTGTCCACTTTTTTTCCACGAATAATGGCACTATCTCCTTCTCTTCTTTTATAAAGTGGATATCCATCACAATTTGCATATGTTTTGTCTCTATAATCTTTTGGAAAATCTTTTGAACATTTATTATTTTCCATACATGGTGATTGTGGATTAAGGTCTCCACAGGGTCCATGAATCATGCGATGAGTAACAATCTC
Organism: Discoglossus pictus; assembly: GCA_027410445.1. Taxonomy (NCBI): domain Eukaryota; kingdom Metazoa; phylum Chordata; class Amphibia; order Anura; family Alytidae; genus Discoglossus; species Discoglossus pictus. Next base: position 147,556,235 of record CM050164.1, on the reverse strand, counting down.
ATATAGTCTACCATATAGTTCTGGATCTGGTAGTTCAGCAACTATGACTGCATCCACTTCGTCCGAAGTATCTAATTTATCTTTCTCTTGAAGTATTATCAGAAGATGTGCATGTGGAAGGCCTCTTTTTTGAAATTCAATGGTATATACATAAGCAAGACATTTGCCAAATAACTGATTTATAGTGAAGTCACGTATTAATTAATTTAATTTGATCTTAAAAACTCTGGCTACTAAATCTGGTCGATCTGAAGCACTTTGTCCAAGAAGTAGATTTTGATACATTTCTGGCCATTGTGGATTACATGTAAATGTCAAAAATAAATCTGGTTTTCCAAATTTTGTCACAATAGCCATAGCATCATTGTATCTTTCTCTCATATTTCGAGGAGATCCTTGAAAGGAAGATGGTAAAATGATGGCTTTGCCAGCTGTCATGTCTCTGCTTGTTGCCACGTCAGCAACATAGTCCATGAGTCCACAATATTGTTCTACACATAGTTTATCTTGTTGATATTTTATAAAGTTTAAATTATTTGCCTCAACTTGCAAATATGAATCAATAATCCATTGTTGTGTTAGTTTTCCACCACCTAAAATTGGATTAAATTCATCTCGAATGGCAATTTGAGCTACTTTAAATTCAAGCATAGAAACATTATTTCGGATTCTGGCTTTAGCATTTGGGTAACTGGGAAGGGTTAATTTTGGTTGCCAACCTGCTTCTCCATGTGGGAAAAAGATGAGATATGTCATTGGATCTAAATTTGGACTTAAGATATTAATATTAATAAATGGTTGCTCCTCATTTCTGGGATATAGTCTAATGTCTCTTTGAAATGGTGGTTCTCCTTCATCATTCTGAAAGACCATTGCAACTTCATTTGATGTTGGCAAGTTATAACGACGTTTATCAGTATGTCTGTCTCTTTTAAGCACCATATTAACCTTTGGCATGGGTAATTGATGTCTTTGTGCATGAAGTTGTTGTTCATTTTCTACTTCTGCCAATTTTTTGTAAGCTTTACTGTAGGGATTGTTGTCCATAATGTTATTTAGCTCTATGAAAACACTGGGTAAGCATTTTTTATTTTCTTCCATCTGCATACGTTGGTCAACAGCTTCCATTGTATCTAGGACATATAGTTGAGCGAATTTTCTTTGCTCTCCTTGCTCTGGATGTAAATGTGAAGTCCGATGATAAATTTGTCCTTGGACTTTAAAACAGTAAGGACCAAGTCCTGGTACATTAGCAGCCAATGTTGCCCCCATAGATGCAAATGATATGGCACTATTGTAGGATCTTATGTTTGTCTTAAAATTTTTGTAATTTGGAAAAGTAGGTTCAGTCATAATATTTTGTAAATAGCTTGGAAATTGTTTCCTTTCTGGAAGTTTGAACTTGCCTTTTTGACAACAACTAATAAATTGTCCATCTCTGGGTCTCTCCTGTTTAAAATAATAAGCCTCACAAAGTTGACATTGAGTACTCATGTCCCCACAACTATGAACCTCTACTGCTAAAGACTTGAGTAAAGGACAATTTGCAAAGCATATCGGATGTTGAGTTTCATATTCATCAGGTGAAAAGTCATGAAATGTTTCAACAACAGGTTCTAAATGTTTAGTTTTTTTGTGGCTTTTCTTGGTATATGTTGTCCTTGTTTTGTTGAAATGTCCTGTAAGTTTTCAGTAAGAGTTTGTAAATGCTTTGTTTTTGTAGTTGTTTTTTTTGGTCTGTCTTGAATGGTATCTTGTAAAATGTCATCTGATGTTTGAGGAACAGTTTGTAAATGCTTTATTATCTTTTTTGTTGTTGTTGTTGTATCTTTCATTTTTGCAGCTGATAGTCTTTTATTTGCAAGTCTTTTGCGTTCTTTTTCTCGTCGAATTTCTTTCTCCTCAGGTGTCTGCTGGGCGGCCCATCTCTCTTGTCTTTCTTTAGTTTGACGTCTTTTCTTCTCTTCTTTGGTCTCGTTATCAGCCATATTAATCTGTAAAGGAAAAAAAAGAAATGTAATTGTGTATATTTAAATTTGTAATTCCTGTTAAAGATTCTTGTGCACAATTGGTGAAATAAAAGGCAAATCATTAATGTATCAGTTATATTTAGTTGAAATTATAATTCCTGTCCTCACTGACTAAGAATTTGGCCAATGGAATACTGCTGTAAATAAGCATGTAACATATTTTTTAGAAATACTGTTTTTATTTATTAAAAACGTTGTTTGTGGATAGATATTTATCACTGCAAAACTTCTTTGCTAAAAAAACATTGATGTGGTTATTGAGCTATGTATTACATAGTGGCAATTTAAATAGAATAAGCGAGATAGTAAATTTTTATTTTTATTTTTCTGTTGACACGGATGCAACTGAAAGCTGTTTCTTTAGTTTTCTCCTTTTGTACTTATTATACTGTACCTTGTTGAAGTGTGATTTAAATCCGAATGTTTGTTGGTCCTCGGTTGAAAATCGTTGTCCAATGGTGTGGTCCTCTGTTGGAAGTCCTCGTCCGATGGTGTGGTCCTCTGTGTAAAATCCTAGTCCTATGGTCTGGTCCTCTGTTGAAAGTCGTGGTCCGATGGTGTGGTTCTGTGGCGATAGCCCTCATCCGATGTTGTGGTCCTCTGGCGATAGCCCTCGTCCGATGTTGTGGTCCTTTGGTGAAAGTCCTCGTCCGATGGTCTGGTCTTGTGTTGAAATTCTTCGTCCGCTGGTCTGGTCCTGTGTTGAAAGTCCTCGTCCGATGGTCTGGTCCTGTGCTGAAAGTCCTCGTCCGATTGTCTTCACGCAGTATCTGTTGTAATATAAAATAGAAAATGTTGTTTGAGTGAAATGTCTTTTAAATAAGGAAAAAATGTATGAATTTGGCTGTATTGTATCAGTTATGGTTATTTTTTTCTCTTTTTTTTTTTTTTTTAACTTTCTGTACAATCCCACGACTTTTGTTATTCTTATTTAAGGTTCTTAGTAAGGCTTGTGGGTTGTGATATATTAAAGAAGAATATGAATTTATTTTGCTATGTGTTTGTGTCTTTATTTTTGTACAATCCTGTTTTGTGCACACCACTTGTTTTATAGTTATTTAAGCTTCATTGTAATGGTTATAGGTTGTTAAACATTAAAGAAGAATGTTAATGTAGTTTCATATGTGTTTGTGTGAGTTTTAGTACCATCCTGTTTTGTGCGTACCACTTCTGTTATACTTATTTATGCTTCTTTGTAAGGCTTCTAGGTTGTTAAACATTAAGTAAGAATATGAATTTAGTTTGCTATGTGTTTATGTTAGTGTTTGTACAATCCTGTTTTGTGCGCACCACTTGTGGTATACTTATTTACCTTTATTGGGATGGTTATAGTTTGTGAAACATGAAATAATATTATTAATGTAGTTTGCTATGTGTTTGTGTTAGTTTTTTACAATCCTGTTTTGTGCGCACCACTTGTGCTAAAGTTATTTATTCTTGATTGTACTGGTTATAGGTTGTTAAACATTAAAGAAGAATGTTAATTTTGTTTTCCTATGTGTTTGTGTGATTTTTTGTACAATCCTATTAGGTGCGCAACACTTTTGTTATTCTTATTTAGGCTTCTTTGTAAGGCTTATAGGTTGTTAAACATTGAATAAGAAAGTTAATTTATTTTGCTATGTGTTTGCGTGAGTTTGTTCCAATTCTGTTTTGTGTGTAGCACTTTGGGCCGCATTCAATTGCGATTTGGCTAATTGAATCGTGCCCTAAATAAGCACATAGCATATTTTTTTAAAGAAGTTTTTAGTCAGTGAAAAACTTTCTTTTGGATAGATTTTTACTAACTAAAAACTTCTTTAAAAAAAATGTTATGTTCTTATTTAGAGCCCTATTCAATTGGGCAAATTGCAATTGAATGAGGGCCTTTGTGTGTACCATATGTTGCATAGTTTGCCCCTCATTGAATTGCATTTTCTCCAATGTAATAGTACTCTAAGGCCCTCATTGAATTGCAATTTTGAAAATTGAATAGAGGTCTAAATAAGCACATCACATATATTTGTTAAAGACGTTTTTAGTTATTAAGCATCTATCCAAAAGCAATGTTTTCACTAACAAAAAAGTTCTTTAAAAAATATATGTTATGTGATTATTTGGATCTCTATAGAATTAGCAAAATGGCAATTGAATAAGGGCCTAAATGTGCTTATTTATAGCCATATTCAATTGTTTAAAATAGCAATTGAATGAGGGCCTTTGTTTGCTGCATTTGTTATATTGTCAGGGCCACATTCAAATGTGTTTTGGCCAATGGAATAGAGCTCAATATCACCACAGAGCATATTTTTTTACCGAATTTTGTATTTAGTGAACTTGTATCCAAAAGCAACGTGTTCACTAAATAAAAAGTTCCTTTAAAAAATATGCTCTGTGCTTATACTGTATAGAGCCCTATTGAAATGGGCAAATCACATTTGAGTGAGCTTGGCCATTAAACATATATAGGTCCTCATTGAATTGCAATTTTGCCAATTGAAGAGGGCCCTATATAAGCACATAACATATTTATTGAGCAAAGTTTTTAGTTATTGAAGACCTTGATTTTGGATAGAAGTTCATTAAATAAAAAGTTATGTCTAAAAAATATGTTATGTGCTTATATAGAGCCCTATTCAATTGAGCAACTCGCAATTGAATGAGGCTCATGGTTCGTTTCTTTTTTATACTTAATACTTTACCTTGATTGAAGTGTCGAATGACAGAGGGTCCCCTCCTGCCAATCTTAATCCGCCGGTCTTCTTGTAGTGTCTGTTTGAAAAAGAAAGTGAAATAGTTATTTGTATATTTTTAATTTTTCATCTAGCAAAGCATGGCCTTTTGAGCATGTAATGTCTTGTTGTATCTTACCTGTTGTTCTTTGTTGGTGTTCTTTAAAAGGGATTGTGCTTCACAATGCACGGTGCAAATTGTTGAGTGACGCTGTTGATGCAGAGTCTGTTTGAATATTAAAAGAAATAGAAAGATTCAGCTTTATGTGATCTATTGAATTGCAGTAAATTAATGTCATTTAAATATACTTCTGTAATTATTTTCAATTGACCTTATTTTTTGGTGGGGGCTACACACATATGTCACATACACGAAGCACATTTCCATAGTTTAATGTAATTATTTTGTGTGCGTGTGACATATCACTATACATGAGTCATATTTAAATTGTTAAATTAACCTTATAATTTTTTTTCCCAACACACATAAATGTCTGTGTGTGAGATGTAACTATAGATGATACATATATGTGCGTGTCACATATCAGTATACATGACATATAATGTCATTTAAATGTAGTTGTTTAATGATTTTGTTTTAAGCTAATTTTGTTGCAGAGGCAATACACATAAATGTGCGAGTCACATGTCACTATACATTATAGACATATATGTGTGTGTCACATGTCATACATAAACCTCTTTTTCATATTGAATTATGTTTTTTTGTTGTTTTGTTAAATTAACCGTATTTTTTTTTGTGGGCCTATACACATAAATGTGCGTGTGACATGTCACTACATAAATCACATTTTCCTAGTTTATTTTACTTTTTTTTTGTTCTGTCCTGATAATAAAATGTAATATATTATAGCTTACCTCTCAGTTGTAATTTGCACAATGTAAAGTAGTAAATTAGTAAAGAATTGTCTTCTCAAGCAAAAGCAGCAGTTATCTCTGAAGTCACTCCGTTCATCACCTGAGGAGAAATGTATTTTTTTGTGTAAAATAGGCAGTATTTATAAACTTGTAGAAAGTTCTGGAAAGTGAGACCGTTAGAACGCAATACGCATGCGCTATTTGCGTTCCAGCTTCCAATTTGCGTTCCATCCGCCATTTTGTGCGTAGTACTGTTCAAAATGGTGTTTAATATGATTGTGATACGTTCCGCATAGTATGTGTTTCATTATTGCGAGTAAGTGTAGTATAGTTACGTCTGAAGCCTCGTTTTCGTTTTGTTCGTCGGCCATTTTTTCTCTCGCTTAGCGATGGTATTAGTGTCTAAAGTGTTTTATTTAGATTTAAATGTAGATGTAACTTGTTTTTTTGAGGTGCTGGATGGTTCCTCTTGCTGTAGGTAAGCTTTTTATGTGTTTGTTGTGTGTATTTCTTAAGTTTTAAATGTTTGTATGTCAGCGTGTTGCGTCCGATGTTTGCGAGGTCGTAATGTGTGGTAACGTGTCTCGTATGATGTTTGCGTGTGTAGCCTCGTTTTCGTTTTATTCGTCGGCCATTTTTTGTGTCGCTTAGCAAATTATTTAGAGCCTCATTCTATTACCGGCCGTAAATCGGCCGTAAGGCTGCGATTCCTTGCGGGGGTTCTGTTAACTCGCGATTCTATTATACGGCCCCGCAAGGATCTCCTCTTACGGCCGGCCGCATATCTTGGAACCAGCCATGAGCTCTGAAATATAAAAACTCAAAAATAAATTCAAGCCTGCACTGTACAGCTCTGTAAATGCTAGGGATCATATTGGGGGACATGAGGATTAAAAGTAACCCACTCTCAAGCTTGCACATCAGCCCAAACCCGAGTTCAAATTAACAGTTTATATTCCGTCTGTGGCGTGGGCGGGTCTGAGGTGCTCCAAGCACTCTGGACTTTTTACATGGATATTTTACGGATAGTAAAAATAAAATATTTTACGGATTTGAGTATAGGATAATTATGTGCTATTTTTTCTAACACCTAAAATCCCTTTATAGTCTTCTCAAAGTGCAGGATGGCTTTATTTGAGCTATTTTATGTGCTTAATTGGTGCTAGCGAGACCTCTTTCCTGCAAGTAAGCTGCGGCTCGTTTTTAGCCTTGCAGAGAGGGTTCCCGGAGCAATTGAATTGCAAATAGGAATTTCTTACGGCCGAAACTCTTGCGGCCGTTTTAGATCAAAGGCTTTCCTCCGGCGCGTGCGGCTGCAAGAGATAGCAAGGCGCCGGCCGCAAGCCTGCCGGAGCCCCCGGCCGTAAGGGAATAGAATAGCCGAATAGCTTGCGGCCGGTACTTGCGGCCCCGCAACGGCTGCGGCGCTAATAGAATGAGGCCCTTAGTGTCTAAACTCTTTTATTTTGAGTGCAATTAAGTTGTAAGTTGCATTTGTGAGGTCCTGGGTGCTTCCTGTTTCTGTAGGTAAGGTTTTTATGTATGTGCTGTGTGTATGTATTGTGTTTTTAATTTTGTAATGTTCGCGAGTTGCGTCCGAGTGTTGCGAGGCCGTAATGTGTGTGAACGTGTGTCGTATGTTGTTTGCGAGTGTCGTAATGTGTGTGTCGTGCTCTTTCGGTTGCGACGTGAATTTTGCGAGTGTCGTAATGTGTGTGTCGTGCTCTTTGGGTTGTGAATTTTGCGAGGGTCGCAGTTGCTGCAACTGAGGCCCTCGCTTTGCGAGGTCCTCAGGTGCTGGCATGGAGCGCCTGCGGCGCTCCATGCCAGCAACTGAGGCCCTCGCTTTGCGAGGGTCCTCAGTTGCTGGCAAGGAGCGCCTTCGGCGCTCCATGCCAGCAACTGAGAACCTGGCGCAGTGCCCTCGCTTTGCGAGGGCCACGGGCTCGCTACGCGAGCCCGCAGCGTTAGCAACAACTCGTACGCTCACAACTATATATGTGATATGACACATCAGTGGTTCCTTAATTAAAAATGCCTCTACCTCCATCGATTCAAAAGTAATTAAAGAAGAAAAACACTTTCCTCTTGTGTCATATATTTTCTAATTTTTGTTTAAAAAGAATAATTTACATAACATTAGGGCATTCTATGTCCCTTTTAAGTGTAAGTGGAACAAAAGCAGTAAAAAGCAAAGTTAAAATGAGTGAATGCATTTTATTGCAGTTGTGCATAAATGTTGAAATACATATTTTTAAACACTGTTACTACTGTGGGATCAGTGGTGTAACAAAAATGCATTAAAATTCTTGTAGAGCAACAGAACAATAAAGTGTAATGTAGAATAAAACCAATAAAAAAATAACAAAAGCCTTCATTGCTAAGAGCACACTGAAAAAAAAAGGTCTCTCAGCTCATATTTTATTTATTTTGTGAAATATATTTTACCAGCAAAAATACACAGAGGTGTATATTGCATTTGAGATACGCCCTGGGTTACATTAGAGAAAAATATATAAAAAAGAGTAATAAACAGCAAAATCAATTAAAGACAAGTCTAATGAAAATGAAGGCATCTAAAAATATAAAAAAACTGGCATAGTTCAGTACTTCTATGGTAACAAAGATAGCGTTTAATTCTTCTGTGTAGGAATTTGTATTATAATGGATAATATATTGGTTTCACCATTATATCTCACAGCTTTGAATATTTTATAAACTGTGAAGTTTAAAGTTTTATCTGAATATGTTCATATTATTTGCATGATATGCAGTTCTTGGGTCAAATGTCACTCAAATGAGATGTCCAAACAACAGAAACAAAGCAAGAAAGCCTAAAATATTTCATATATTTCAATTAAATGTGTATAAAAAGCATAGATGAGATTCATTTTAATTCAATGTAAAAACGAATTCTAGAGTTCAGTGGCTCTTTTAAGGTTCACAGTAATTTAGTAAAATCTTGTGAAGTGTGTACCAAATGATGAACATTAGCAACTCAGGAACAAAAAACAAGTTAAAGGACACATCTGGCTATTCTGCTTATTTCTTGGGGGATACATTGTTGACGTTTAGTCTGTTTGTGACTTAATGAGGACATTTTTGTTCATGCAGGTTTACTCTTCTATTGATTAAAGGGCCATTTACCTCACTGTAAGTGCTATTCATGGTGTGAAAGAGCACAATATTGTATGTTAAAATTATCTATTTTAGTTACAGTAATAACAGCTAAAAACAAAGTTTGTTTACAAACACAGTATATCCTGCCTACTGGCAGTTTCATGATTAATAACAGGCAGCCAAGGCATGCAGTGAGGATGCTAATTGATTTCCCTGAACTCAGGACTGCACTGACCAGTTAACCACAACTGACCTGTTTAGATGTATCCAGCATTCCATGGTCTGCATCGATTGCTTTTGTGAGGGTTAACTCTATTTATTTTTTTTGCTCACTACACTGAGCAAGAGCTGTATGTCTGTGAGTGGGTAGTCAGTGACACATGTAAACACAGATTTTACTTTATTGAATTCTCAATGAAAAATGCACGTATTTCAAAAATTAAAAAAGTATTTCAACATGCTTTTAGGAGATCTTTCCTGCGATGTTGTCCAAATTGTGCTGAATTAAGTGGGCCCTTGAATTAAGGTTATATGGAAGAGGAGCGTTTACATTTGTCTTTTGTACAGGTGCGATGCTTGCCGGTTACTTTGCTTCTGAGCATATGGGGGAGAAGGGAGTCGATGTTACATACTATAGCAATAGTGATATAACAAATCCCTCTCACCTATTTGCTCCTTCTCCACCCCTTCCCCCACTTTTTAATTGATAAGCATATTCCCTTAGTCTCCACACTAGCTGGATATGCTGAAGATGAGATGGAACTATTAATATACAAAGAGACTGCAAAAATTTTGATTTTCTCCAAAAATGCTTATATGCTCATGTCTAACATAGTTTCCCTAATGTAGTCTCTTTGTCACATACTTAACAAATATGACGTTTTTCTTAAACTATTTCACTAGTACAAATCTTCTTGGCAACAGATGTGTAATAGCATCACTATACCTTTCAGTATTCCTACTTTGTTCATAAATAATTGTCTTATACATAGACGACAGGCTGAAAGCAGAGGTTGCTATGGCAGCAGAAGTCTTATTAAACCATTTTGTGAACATTTTATGTGATTTGGAAACTACATGCTTTCCCCATTAAATGTCCTCCTCTCTGGGGTGTACTGCTTTTATAACCAAGTATTGCACTAGGGAAATTGTCTCTAATACATTGTAAAGGCCCTACTTAGAAGTGATTTGTTCAATAGCTTCACATTTTACCCAGGTCACATTATTTACAGGTTTGTTTAATTCACCCGGAAGTAATATAAAATTGGAGATAAACAGTAGATTACCAGGACATGTTACCATAACATCAGGTGCTTATGTCCTGGCAAAGAGTAAGAAGTGACCTTCCAATGTGAACTGGAAGGATGCAACAATTAACTAAACCAGATTTCCTTGTGAATTGGCAATTTTTGCTTAGTGCGCTTAGTATAATACTAATACTGCTATATTATTAATAACACTAGTAACTTGCCCAACATAAATGACACTATTATATCATTTTTACCGTCAATTGTTTGTTCTGTCTCTCTCTGAGCTGTCTCTCTCTCTGTGCTGTCTGTCTCTTTGCAGTCCCCCTCTCTAAGCGCTCTCTATCTCTCTCTGTACTCTCTCTTTCTCTGCACTCTCTCGTGTCTTTCTCTCTCTCTCCTGTCTCTCTCTCAGTCCTGTGTCTGTCTCACTTGCTCTCTCTGTCCTGTTGCTCTTTATTGTCTATCTCTCTCATGTGCCTCTCTCTTCTCTCTCTCTCAGGTCCCTCTCTTGCCTGTTTCTCCCTCTTTCTTTTTATGACCTGTAACTCTTTCTTTCTCTCCTGTCTCTTTCGCCAACCTGTGTTTGTCTCACTCTATCTCTGTCCTGTCTCTCTGTCTTGTTTCTCTCTCCTGTCCCTCTTTCTCCTGTTTCTCTCCCTTCCTCACTTTCTCTCCTGTCTTTCTCTCCTGTCTCTGTCTCTCTGACGCTCAGCATAATTAAGATGCCAGGACATGCGAATGACATTGCTGACCTGGCATCGTAGTTATAACGAGCTTCAGAGAACTATTTAACAACTAGCGAATTGCCCATCAAAAAATGACGGTCATAAAATTGTAAGGCAGGTAATGCTGTTTGCTACACAATGTAAGGCTTTTGGTCCTCTGAGTATCTTCGGCACTCATTGCGAGCCTCTCCCCTTGTGTACTTTTGCTCCTCTGAGCACCCTCGGCGCTCATTGTGAGCCCCGCTCTGAGCTCCTTTGGCGCTCATTATGAGCATCTCCCTGCTGTTTTTTTTTATATAAATATATTTCTTAATAATAATTAATTAAATAATAAATGAATATACTTTACCTATTTGTAATTAATATATCCAGCAATCAATATCTTGAAGAGCTAACAATCTGTTTTGATTTTCCTGCAGCATACAATGTACATTTGGACTGTTGCTGACCTGAGGTGTAAGTGTAAGCAATGTGGCAAGTGTGCAGTAAATAAAATAAATAGGCTGTGTGCACGAGGGCAAACCATTTGTTTAGGTGTGTAAAACGCCATTTTAGAATAGTAATGTTATTTGTTGCAATTTAGTGTTGTAAAATGGCGATGGTGATTGTCTATGTGTTACGCGCGTCTGGAGCATTTTCCGTGTTTCCTCATAGTGTATTTTGTACCTCATGTGTTCCTGGGTGAAAGTCTTATATGCCTGGCGGTGTTTTGCGTGGTTAGGGGTCGTGTAGCCTTGTTTTCGTTTTTTTGTCCACCATTTTTTTTGTTGCTTAGGTTGTTTTCAAGTGTTGAAAGTCAGCAAATTGTATTTACATTTTCGTGCAACCTCACTCCCAGATGTCCGGGCTGTCCCCCCATTCTGTGTGTTAGTTAAAGGTTTTGGTTATTTTCAGTTTCTTTGTTTTTTTTGGATGTGCTCGGTTCGGCCGTTAACTTCGTATTTTTTTGATTGATTTTTTGCAAAGTGTTGTCGCGTCGTAATTTTTCTACTGTATTACGGGTCTCGCATTGTGAATTGTGTAATTGAGATTTCTGTTGATGTGTAGTCCCGCGGGTCGTAGGGATGAGCGCCTATGGTGCTCATCTCCACCCTGCCTAAGTCATATGGGGTCATAGGGATGAGCTCCTATGGCGCTCATCTGCCCCAGCTCAATGAGCGCCTTCAGCGCTCATTGTCTGGACGCGAAGGGCCGCAGTTGCTGCAGGCTTGCATAGCGAGCCCACAGTTTTAACATTGGGTTAGAAACATTTTTTGCCAACCATACGCTGCTAAGAACTATATATATGACGTCCGACGCCTGTGCAGCACTGCTCAGATGTTACAGACCTGTTGTTAAATATTATAGTAAAACTAGTGTGTTTACTGAATTGTATTGAAGTCTCTGTAGCTATATGGCTCGGCCACAAATAAGGAGCCAGTTGTAGGCTGCCACACAACCACTATTCTCTATGTGTCAGCGATACCTGGGTTCAATCACCAGTCATCTCACCTTCAACTTTATGACTAATGACTTTGATTTGTGATAATTTTACTGAACATATTTGTTTAAAAATAAAATATAGAATTAAAACAAATGCATAAATTATATTTTATTACCATTTTGTTTTCTCCATCTCACATCCTATCCTCATCCCACCATCAGTATCCCTATTTTTATATTTTGCTTTTCAAAATAATATGGCTACTTGTAGAGATCATAGTAAAATTAAGGGAATTCTATAATGCTTTTTATATTTCCCTGATAGCATCGAAAACATCTAAAAAAATAGATAAACCACTATACCAAACAAATCAGTGCTTTATGTTTTATCCATATTTTGTCTCCATAGTCTCTTGCAAGGGCGGAGAAGTCTCCTTCATTAAAAATGTGAACTGGCAGAAGCTGGAGGAAATGGCTTTTTGGTTGCAAATGTTTGGAATTGTTTTAAATGTGTTAAAAACACTTTGTTTTATTATAATAGTGGCTCTATTTTTATTATGTTGTTGCAGATTTCATAAAGAAATAAAATTTATTATATATTTTTTATTTCAGTGGGAATGGTGGAACTTGGTTAATATGTTATATCAATCAGTATATTTTGAATTTTACAAATTATAAATTGCATCTATAGCAAAACAAAACCTACAATTGCTTTGCTAGTAATGTATGCAAACACAAATTGTTTGGGGCAATAGTAGAAGTAAACACACAGTTAATGCTTAAATGTTCTCTGTCACTACAAAATCATTTTATTATTTATTCTTAAAGAGCATGACATACTGGTTGTATGTTGTGCTATCTAATTTATTTCTAAAGTGAATCAGTTTTGGGAAACTCCAGGTTGTTGTTACTGCATTTATATTCAAATGTGCATCTCATGCATATTAATTAGCTGCTTTGGTGTTCTAAATAAGAATACAGTCTGCTTGTCTGTTTCTATAGTGGCCAATATATATATATATATATATATATATATATATATATATATATATATATATATTTATATACAGTATATACCCTTATAGATTGCTGCCTTTTCTTAGTGAGGGGTCTTGTGGGGGCTGTGAGCTATACCATGTATGGTCACCCAAGATGGGCAGGTCATAGCAAAGAGATCAGACAAACGTGGTCCACTGGAGAAGGAACTGGCAACCTACTCCAGAATCTTTGCTAAGAAAACCATATGGCTAAGCAGGACTAGAAACACAGACAGATGTGCCTGGTGTGCTGTGTCTATATGGTTACTGAGAGCCGAACATGCTGAAGGACTGAGCAAATATGTCTATTGTTATTTAGTCATTCAGCCATGTCTGGCTCTCCATGACCCAATGGATCACATCATGCCAGGCACATCTGTCAGCCATAGCCCCTCTGAGTTCCATCAAGCCCATGTCCATTGCTTCAATGACCTCATGTATCTACCTTCGCCTCTGCAGCCCCTTCATCATCAGAGCCATCTCTAGGGAAGCCTGTCTTCTTTATATATATTAGTAACTTGCCCGTCATAAATCACAATATCATATTATTTTATTTTTCTCTCTCTTCTGTCTCTCTCTCTCTCTCTCTACTGTGTCTATTCCTCTCCTGTCTCTCTTTCTCCTGTGTCTATCTCTTTTGCGTCTCTCTCTCCTGTCTGTATCCCTCTCTCTCTCTCCATATGTCCTGAGTCTCTCTCTCTCTCTCTCTCTCTCTCTCTCCTATCTCTCTCTCTCCCCATGTCTTGTGTCTGTCTCTGCCTGTACTGTCACTCTCTCTCTCCTATCTCTCTCTCTCCCTCTCCCTGTCAGTCTCTCTCTCCTGTCTCTGTCTCTCCCTCTCACTCCTTCCCAGTCTTTTAAAGGTCTCCCTTCTCTCACTTCTTTCCTCCCTCTTCATCATTCTCTTTTCTTACTATTTGCCACCCTCTCTCTTCCCACCCCCCTCTCTCCCTTCTCTTACTCCTTCTCACCTTCTCTCTATCCACCCTCTCCTCTCGATCCTTCCACCCTTTCCCTCTCTCCCTTCTCTCAATCCTTTCACATTCTCCCTCTCTTCTCTTACTCCTACTCACCCTTCCCACCCTTTCCCTCTCTCCCTTCTCTTACTCCTTCTCACCTTCTCTCTACCCACCCTCTCCCACTTCTCTCAATCCTTCCACCTTCTCCCTCTCTCCCTTCTCTCGATCCTTCCACCTTCTCTCTCTCTTCTCTTACTCCTACTCAGCCTCACCCTTCCCACCCTTTCCCTCTCTCCCTTCTATTACCCCTCTCCCTCTCTTCATTCTCTCCTTCCCACCCTCTCGCTCTCTTCCTTCCCACCCTCTCTCTCCATTCTCTTACTCCTTCCCACCCTCTCCCTTCCCTCACTCCTTCACATCCTCTCCCTTTTCTCATTCCTTCCCACCCTCTCCCTGTACTTAAAAGCATGGGAAGGCATGGAAAGGCATTATAAATAATTGCACAGCAGACTCAAATCTTCATATTTAGCATTACGAAATACATTTTAAAAGGGCCACTGTAATCATATATTTTATATTTTTTGAAGAACTACATTTATGCAACATGGTTTTTAGATAAAAAAAAAAAAAAAAAAAAGCTTGGAAGACTTTGAATGCAAAATAACCTTATATCTGCACAATGCAACGTTTGGCAGTGCTTTTAATAGGACTAATGGAAAGCTCATTAGTTTACCAGTAGCAGAGAGATATAGCTCAGAAAACAAAATTGAATATTTAGTAAAGCATAATTGCAAGTACAAATAAACAAATTATAGGGTTGTTCTTATTTATTTTTCCCCATGATCAAGTTTAGTTATTTAAAAGATCAAACAGTTCAAACACAATGGTTCTTTAACAGAAATGAGATGATTAGATTTCTAAGGAAACAAGATTATTTTGGTGTGAATATGTGGGATTGCTCCAGTGAGATTTTATAGCTGAGTAATTTCACTTTATTTCATCAATAGCAGTTGTTGCCAGATCCCATTTTCACCAGAAGTGGCCGGTAATACATTACTTTAAGTGCTTCTGGCATTGAAAGGATTAAACAATGTAGCGCAAATGGAGCAGGCCTTGGAAAATGGCTGAAGCGTATAGATTTCCTTACCAGTACTGAAAGCTGAAGTTGGCAAACGGCACCATATGTTCACGCTATCATTTCAGGCTCTACCAGTCTGGTATGTTTAAAACTAATGAGTCATTGATTTACATCAGAGAATTCGCTAAACAGGAAATGTTTCTCTTCTAATTATTCAACACTTTATTTGAAACGTGATGTTTATCCCAAAATACTAATTTATTGTCAGAGCTTTTATGGAGAAATTATCAAGTGGGGATAACTTATGTCCTCCCACTCATATATGGGATTCAGAAAATGTATCTTAAAGGACCTTGTTAAACTTGGAACAATTCACATGACTGTGAAGCGCGTAACAGATTAACAGCATTAGCAGCTGTGGGCATTAAAGCAATTTAAAAATCTTTAATGTTGTAGACATTGCTTGTGCCAGGTTTGTGTATTGCACAGGCTTGGAGACTGAGTGGAAGTGTTTTCCTAAATGTTGTTATTCATTCAAGAGTGGAAAGAGGGAGGGAGAAGGAAGGGGGTTTGGTGATTCATTGATGATTAAGAAAACATGTCAGCATCCCTTAGCCTTCCATAGGCTCAGTACAAGAATCTTACAAGTATACTTTGAAGCCCAGCTGATCTGCTCCGTAACCTCACACTTGTCTCTTTAAAAGGAAGTATGTCATGACAGCTTTCGTACAGTAGCAGAGTCTGCTAAAAAAAAATATTTCTAAATTCATAGATCTAATATTGTTCATTTGTTGTATACTTCACAAGCATGTGACATTTTTGCTAATCTACAGACGAACATCACAACTGTATACACTCCCTATTCTATAAAGCAGTGTTTTTACAAGTCACTCCAGAACTGTCCAGATGTATTTTTTAACACATTCAACCATGGATTAAAGGTATATGAAAGTGAGGTGGGTTATGAATGCATCCTGTAGAATGCATCATAACCCACCTAGCAAAAAATGTTTGCATGAAAAATGCAAACATGTTTTGCAGGAAATAAAAAAAAATGTGCTGGGGATGATGTAGACACCCCCAGCAACTGAAATTTGCATAATAGATATCTAATTTCCAATATGCTGCACATGCGCATGCTGATTGGCTAAAGGAAAGTGTCTGAAATCATGTGACTTCCCACAGTAGGGCAGACTACAGGTGATAACTCAGCATGCCTGCACAATCCTCAGGCCAAAAAGAAACATTGTATAAGTTATGCTAATTATACCTGGGAATTACAGGCGTGTCAACATTGAGAGAAAACTGTTTGCAAAAGCAAGAAATTCAGCAAACTTCAGGCTAACTTTTTTCATGCAAACTATTTTTTTCAGACACTATAAATTCTCCTGTATCAGATGCATTAATATCCCAAGTCACTTTCATATACCTTTAAAGATTATTTTAGAGTGTTGCCTAGTAGTTCAGTTATCCATATGTCCACTGAAGTCAGGTTTATAAATATTCTGCTTTATAATATATTTTCTGGTATTACTACATTTTTAATATAATAGATGACACTACTTAGCTTATGATTTAGGCTTTCTGTTTTCCTCTTTTGTTGCAGCCATTTTGCTTTTAATAGTTCTCCCTTGAGACCAAGACCTCCATTTTGCTTATATTACTGTTGCAGATTGTTATGCAACACAGACCCACACATCTTTATCCTGTGTATTTCAGTTAGATGTGGAATGTTACTAGTGGCTGCATTTTCACTAGTGACAGGTCCCCCTTAGGCCCCCAAATTTATTGGTAAAATCCTGTTTTTTATTTGAAAGCCACACTTTGGGCCCTTTTCTATTGCCCAATTTGTAAATGTATACACACTTAAAACTGCTCTTAATATTGCCAAATGTCGGGAGACCGCGCTGCTGTGATCAACGACGCGAAAACGGGCTTCCGACACGTCCCCCGACGCACCTGATTGGCTGATAGCCTCACAGGCTCCGCTGGGTCACGCAACGCTACGAGCTGACCCAGGGAGCCTGTGCAGCCTCCGCGTCATTCATGACCCATGCATGATCCATTTAGGCTAGGTAATGAAATAACTGACACGACAACTGGAGTTGGGAGAAACAACGGGCCACAGCTTTATTTTGAAACAATGTAAACAACAACCATAACTTATTTAAATGACTAATTTAGTCCTTTCTTTCCGGGGGAGGAGCCCGGCCACGAACAGTGACCTCACGCTTTGAGCCCTGCCCAAAGCCCCAATGCTTATGTTTAAGCACGCCCTGTGAGGTGGGGCCATCGCCCCCTTAGGCCAGTGGGCCGGGCAACTCACCTCCCGCCACGGAGCATGCGAGGGACGCCTCCCGAGGATGCGATCCCCCCCTGCTGGACATTAAAGCCAAAGCCCGCAAAACACTCTCCCTAAACTCCAACATCATCAACTTGTACCCTATTTCCGTAAGATGAACCTTATCTTTCGCGAAAAAATCATCAGCACCGACCGGTTCGAACTCTTTATACCGGATGGCAACGAAACCCTGTTTCCTCACAAAACTCGCGATCTGCTGGTTGATCTTTTGTCTAGCCTTGTCCAAACATACTGGGTCGCGCGCGTTACGCCACGATCTTCTCTTAATCATCTCGGACCAGATAAGGAACGTGCCAGGGAACTTCTTTACCCACTTCTCAACGTCTCGTCTCATTACCTTCAGAATCCGTCTCATGGGAACTGTCCCCAAATCATTCCCGCCAGCATGAATTATTATCACGCTGGGCTAACCGTAACGCTGCGCGTAAGTATCCAGGAGACCATCGAGCTGCGCCCATCGCAGACCCCGAATACCACACCACCGTACGCGCAAGTCCGTAACAGGAAAGCCCAGTTGTGCCTTTTCTTCGGTAACTGCGGCTAACCTGTGGGCCCAGTACACGTATGAATGGCCCACAATCCATAGTTGCTTCTGTTCTCCTGAAAGTAGAAAGCAACACCATTATACCACTGCATTTGGCCTTACATAGGACCGAAAACGTTCTGAGTCCCACCTCCCGATGCGCTTCACTGTCGCGTCGGGCAACCCCAACCTAGCCGCTTCTGTGGCAGCTCCAATCCGAAAAGAGTGTGTTCCGAAGTCGGACTGCTTAAAACCGAGCCGATGCAGTGCGCTTTTGAAAACTTTTTAAAATTGATACTTTGACAGTGCCGTTCCATCGGCGTGTACCAGCAGCGAACACCGTCCCGCCGGTCGCTGCTTAAGGTACTCCTTTACACATGCATATGGGCAACACTCCGTGCCGACCTGATGCAGAACAACTTCTCTTCCTTTGCCCACTTGGTCGGTCTTTGACCTCCGCAACCACAATACCACCATACCTTCCCTGAGGCAGGTATCCACCAATTGCAGTCCCCCCGAACTGTGTCTACTGTTCGCGACTTACTCCCCTATCCTAAACGCTCCGAAGAACGCCAGGGAAAAAGCCGTTCGGAAAAGTAGGGATTCAAAGGGGTTCCTGCAAACCACCACCAACTCCTGAGCCAATCTCAGCAACAACGCAAATGTTATTGGCCGCCTACTATCCGGCCTTTGCAACCCGCTGAACATTCCGCGCACCACCTTGCGCACTAGAAACTCCTTTGTAAGGTCCCTCTGCCCAGCAAGCTTAAACATAAAAGCAAGCGCCGTGACCTGTCTCCCTACTACGGTTCTTGATTCGCCTTGCTCGGCGCACCGCAGCAGGTACCAAAGCAGGATCCCTATGCTCTTTTCTTCCGTCTTGGCACCACCTACCAGTGCCACTAGACTATCCCATTTTGCTCACATAAGCTCTATAAGCTGTCCAAGTCGCTGGGGCAACAGACTGTCTCACGAGTCTCGTTACCTGACAGCTCCAATCTCCCAAAGCTCCTCGGGGATGTGCTCCCCCAGGGCGTTCGCATACGGAGCCAGCACCCTGAAGCGGTCCTCCTGAAACCGAGAGAGGGCGTAAGCAATTCCGTTATCCACTACTGTCACATGTCTTGCCTGAAACCATATGTTCAGGCGAAGACAACATAGCACAAGATGCCGGAGCAATCTTATCAATCGTACGGATGCTGCCGCGATGTTGTTCACGGCCTCCACCAACCCCTTATTAGCCGAATGGAATATGACTCGCCGGTCCCTGAAACAGGCACCCCATAAGTGAACTGCTACCACCATAGGGAACAGCTCAAGGAATGTGGGGTTCTGCATTAAACCCGCCTCTTCCCATTCCTCCGGCCATGCCGCAGGCCACCATCTCCCTTGGAGATAAGCCCCACAGCCAATCGGTCCGGACCCATCGGTGTGGAGATCTAGCTCTGCGCTGGTGGCGCCCTCCTTTTGAAGGAGCACCCGCCCATTAAAATCGGCGAGGAACACCGCCCACACCCTCGCATCATCACGCATAACCCTAGAGACTGTTAGGAAATGATGCGGCTTCGCAATCCCTATAGTAGCCAGTGACATCCTTCTACAGAATATCCGCCCCATGGGGATAATTCTGCATGCGAAGTTCAACTTCCCCAATATTGATTGCAACCGCCGCAGAGTTACCCTCCGCGCGCCCAGTAGCGCCTTAATCACCGCTTGCATGTCTACCACCTTCTCCAAGGGAAGACTGCACTCCATTTTGTAGGAGTCAATCCGAATCCCTAGAAAAGTCAATTGTTCCGTAGGGCCCTCCGTCTTGTCATGGGCCAGCGGTACCCCGAATTCTGTACAGATTTCGGTGAACACGTCCAGCATGAAACGGCAAGCGTCGTTTCCTGCTGGGCCAACGAAAAGGAAATCATCCAGGTAATGGGTAATACTCTTGTACCCCGCTTCAATGCTCACGACCCATTGTAAAAATTTGCTGAAGGCCTCGAAGTAAGCACAGGATATCGAGCATCCCATGGGTAAACATAAATCAACGAAGTAACTTCCATCTACGAAGCACCCCAGCAGCCGATGGCTTGACGGGTGTACGGGGAGCAATCTGAATGCTGCCTCGATGTCCACTTTTGCCATAAGGGCCCCATAGCCCTCCCTCCTCACCAGGTCGACCGCCCGGTCAAATGACTCATAAGACACAGTAGCCTGGTCTTTTGAGATGCCATCGTTCACCGAACGACCTTTGGGGTAGGAGAGATGTTGTATCAACCTAAATTTACCCTTCTCCTTCTTGGGGACCACCCAAAGTGGAGACACGACTAAACCCGGGATGGGCGGGGCCGCAAATAGCCCTGCCATCCTCCCCAATTTTACCTCGTTGAGCTTGAGCTACCCCTGGGAAATCCCTGGCCGACTTCAGGTTTGGAACAAGAAAACCCTGAATGTCGACCCCGCATGGAATACGGAATCCTTCCCGGAAACCGTCCTCCAGCAGGCGCGCAGCTTCGGCAGTGCCTGCCAATTTACCGTAGCGTCTTAGCCACGGCAGCATGGCGGGGAGGCGTATGGGCGTCCTGCCCCTTTGCAGGAGGTTCGCCCCTGCCTCCCTCTTTTGGTCTACCGCATCTAGACAGGGGGTGCTCCCCTCCACAATTTGAACATGCGTGCTTAAACCTGCAGTTAGGGGCCCATCTACAGACCCCCTCGTTATACGCAAAACAGGTCTTAAGGCCTGCTCCTGCGGCGTGGGTGGGGCCCTTGGCTCCACCGGCCCCGCTCCGAAAGGGCGTCGTGACTCTCATGGGTGTCATGATGTTTAGCCAATACGCCACCGGTTTGTCACTCCACGCCATGCTTGGCCTTGAGGCCAAGTATTGCCGGAATTCCTCGTCGTACCGCCACCAGGCTGTACCCCCATAGACCTTGTGAGCATTCCGAATTTCGTCTATGTAAACGAATAATCCCGAACTCTGTTTGGCGTGTCGCTCACACAGTACGCAAGCCCATATTGAAAATGCTTGCAGCCATGTATCAAAAGTCCTAGGTAGCCTAGCAAAGGATTTCCGCCGCTCGTCCCCCTCCCTGGGGCCCCTCTCGGCCAAATCTGTTTGCCTAGACATAGGGAGAAGGGAGAACAACTCTATAAATTCCCTCCTCCAGATCTTTTCCTTAACCTCCTGGGTAAGGTGTGCTCCTAAGTTATCCAACGAGCATAAGACTATAGGCCTCATGGCTGCGTCGGTAACTCCTCCATTGGTACTACCTATTGCTGCAATCGCATTGACTACCGGCTCGGGCGCGCGCATGCTAGATAACGCCTCGCTTGCGCTCGCTGGCGCCACTGTAGCTGCTGGCTGGGACCACGCACCCTTCGCTAGCCCCCCTATCCAAGCTCCCATTTCGTGCTCGCTAACCGCGATGTTGTGCGCAGCTAGTAGAGTCTTAAATGACCCGATAAACCCTCCCTTATCTGCTGCGCAGCTCAAATCTGAGCGCTCACCTGCTTCTGGAAGCTTTGGAGTGGATACGGTCAACGGAGTATCCCTGCGTCTCTCCTGACGCTCCGGGGACTCTGACCGTCTGGCCCTCCGCGGGCTCCTCCTCTCAGATCCAGTGCATGCACAGCTGCACCGACTAGATCTCCTGCTTCTTGACCTGGATCTCCTTATGGATCTGTGGGTACAAGAAGAACAGTCACTAGCTCTCCGCGACCTGCATGCCCGTGCCCATACCGCCCTCTCCTCATCTGAGGAACGGTCCTGGTCACCTAAGCCTGCGCGGCTGGAGTAGGCTAGCACTGCCTCCGCCGCCCCCTGTAGGGGTTCCCCTGAGACTTCCTCGGGCGTTGGAATATCCAGATGTTGGTCGGTCTTAGACCCTTTGCGCTGTGGCCTAACCGTCTCGCCCTCAGTCTCTACTCTGCTACGTCTTAGCGGTGTGTGCGTAAATAGTAGCGGACTGTACCTGCTCGTAGCCTTCTTAGCTCGAGTGGGGCGTCCTAGCCTCGCCACTGCCGCTGTCACTGGCATGTCATCAATCATGACCATGCTGTCTTGGCTATTCATTTCTCTGATAACTCCATCTCTTCTTTCTCTCGTCGTCGCCATGCTCCTCACACCGCCAATTGGGCATCCCTGTAAAGTACCAGAAGCACTGTTATTGAGGGAAACCCCAGGGACCGTCTGCTTGGCACCGTGAGGGCCTGTAGGAGCCTTTTTAGGACTCCCGGCTTTTCTCTTACCCCCTGCACCCCACGGGGTGTTAGAGGGGTGTTTCTCGACCTTTGCCGCGGCCTAGGACCTTTAGGCAAGTTGGCTGGTGGTGGCCGGAGTGCTAGGCCCTCACCCCCACCGCCCGTGGTCCTGGCGCTCGCCTGCCTGGGGGGTATGGGGTCCCGGCCGCCCTGACCTGTGACCCCCCCATCTCTTGTGTCTCTGCTGCCTGATGGACGGGGGTCTGGTAGCCCTACAGTGGTGGGATGGGAAAAAATTTCCCTGGAGCCGTCAGAATTGTCTAGGACACCAGCCACCGCAGGCTGTTCCTGTTCAATGTGCTGAGCTCCAAGCGCAGAAGGCATGGGAGGTCCCAGCCTGTCCTGCACCCACCTGACCCCTTGGCTTAGGGCACCGGTCCTAACTTCAGCCAGCAAAGCCTCTAAGCCTTCTGGATCCATACTAAGTCTACCAGGGTGACAAACAGGGGGGACAACGAGCAGCAGCACCAGGCACCCACAGCCACAGGGACACACACAGACAAACACACTCACAGCGCAGACAAAACACACAAAGACACAAAACGGAGGAAGAAATACATAAAACAAGCAAGAATAGCCTCAACAAGTATATCCCCTTATGTGCTGGTAAGCTGGGGTGAAATTCTCAGTATTTAAACCTTCCTACTTTAATTTTGGCTGCAGGACCTCAGACCTCCGTCCGTTTCAGTCGGAAGACCGCGCTGCTGTGATCAACGGCGCGAAAACGGGCTTCCGACACGCCCCCGATGCACCTGATTGGCTGATAGCCTCACAGGCTCCGCTGGGTCACGCGACGCTACGGGCTGACCCAGGGAGCCTGTGCAGCCTCCGCGTCATTCAACAACTGAAAAAAGTATCAAGTTTCTATCAAAATGTTTACGAGTACTAAATAGCTCTCACAAGGGCATCTTCAATCAATAATTATATCTGTAGCAGCTATTACACACAATACTATATTTAAAAGCATGGGAAGGCATGGAAAGGCATTCTAAAATAATTGCACAACAGTCTCAAACCCACAATTATGCAATAAAAAAAAATGAAGTTATTTCTGAGTAATTGTGATCCCGGGACTCAAGGGGTTAATACATATCATGACTAAAACAGATGGTCTAATGCATTTTATAGATGGCTAGATTGCTTGTTGGCAAGCCCAATCTGCAAATATTACTTATTGGCTCTAATTAATTCATAGCCTCTGATTGCAGATTACGTGTAACTTCCATGCTTTACTGACATCATGATGACAGATTTATTTATGATTGGCTGTGTCTAAGAAGTACAGTGCCTTGCAAAAGTATTCACCCCCTTGACTTTTTACCTTTTTGGTTACATTACAGCATTAAGTTCAATGCTTTGTTAATCTGAATTGTACTGTATGTGATGGATTAGAACACAATAGTCTAAGTTGGTGAACTGAAATTAGAAAAATATATACATAAAACTATTTTTTAGAAATAGAAAACAGAAAATTGGCATGAAGCCCATAAAAAGCTCTGGTGCAACCAATTACCTTCAGAAGTCACATATAGTAAAATGAGGCCCACCTGTGTGCAATCTAAGTGTCACATGATCTGTCATTACATATACACACCTTTTTTGAAAGGCCCCAGAGGCTGCAACACCTAAACAAGAGACACCACTAACCAAACACTGCCATGAAGACCAAGGAACTCTCCAAACAAGTAAGGGACAATGTTGTTGAGAAGTACAAGTCAAGGTTAGGTTATAAAAAATATCCAAATCTTTGATGATCCCCAGGAGCACCATGAAATCTATCATAACCAAATGGAAAGAACATGGCACAACAGCAAACCTGCCAAGAGACGGCCGCCCACTAAAACTCACGGACCAGGCAAGGAGGGCATTAATCAGAGAGGCAGCACAGAGACCTAAGGTAATCCTGGAGGAGCTGCAGAGTTCCACAGCCGAGACTGGAGTATCTGTACATAGGACAACAATAAGCCGTACGCTCCATAGAGTTGTGCTTTATGGCAGAGTGGCCAGAAGAAAGCCATTACTTTCAGCAAAAAACAAAATGGCACATTTTGATTTTGCGAAAAAGGCATGTGGGAGACTCCCGAAATGTATGGAGGAAGGTGCTCTGATCTGATGAGACTAAAATTTAACTTTTCGCACATCAAAGAAAACGCTATGTCTGGCGCAAACACAACACATCATATCACCCAAAGAACACCATGCCCACAGTGAAACATGGTGGTGGCAGCATCATGCTGTGGGGATGTTTTCCAGCAGCTGGGACTGAGAAACTGGTCAGAGTTGAGGGAAAGATGGATGGTGCTAAATACAGGGATATTCTTGAGCAAAACCTGTACCACTCTGTGTGTGATTTGAGGCTAGGACGGAGGTTCACCTTCCAGCAGGACAATGACCCAAACACACTGCTAAAAAGCAACACTTGAGTGGTTTAAGGGGAAACATGTAAATGTGTTGGAATGGCCTAGTCAAAGACCGAACCTCAATAGAAAATCTGTGGTCAGACTTAAAGATTGCTGTTCACAAGCGCAAACCATCCAACTTGAAGGAGCTGGAGCAGTTTTGCAAGGAGTAATGGCCAAAAATCCCAGTGGTAAGATGTGGCAAGCTCATAGAGACTTATCCAAAGCTCTACAAAGTATTGACTTTAGGGGGGTGAATAGTTATGCACATTGACTTTTTCTGTTATTTTGTCCTATTTGTTGTTTGCCTCACAATAAAAAAAAATCTTCAAAGTTGTGGGCAGGTTCTGTAAATTAAATGATGCAAATCCTCAAACAATTCATGTTAATTCCAGGTTGTGAGGCAACAAAACACGAAAAATGCCAAGGGGGTGAATACTTTTGCAAGGCACTGTACATTACAGGCTTGCTTGAATATTGTCAAATAATACATCACACCCCTGAAATCCTACTTAAAAACACAGGGTTTACCAGATCAGACTTGCGGTAGGAATTTGTGGGCTAGAGTAAATAGATTACATCTAAACATTTATTAAAAAATAAAAAAAAACACCTGCAGCCAAATGTATGAGTTTAAGGCATCTGCAAGCAGCTAATTGAATAGGGCTC
This sequence comes from Discoglossus pictus, assembly GCA_027410445.1. Taxonomy (NCBI): domain Eukaryota; kingdom Metazoa; phylum Chordata; class Amphibia; order Anura; family Alytidae; genus Discoglossus; species Discoglossus pictus. The sequence goes on along the minus strand of CM050164.1, from coordinate 147,530,819 downwards.
TTTATCAGGTACGTCCTGTCATTTTCTCAGTCTATGACAAAGACAGAAGCCTGGAGTTGGAGTATCTGTTCTATAGGGTTTATGTCTCTATGGAGCACTGTGCTCTGTAATAATCGTATCAGTGCATACTTATACAAGAATTTATTGTCCTGCTATTTGAAATGTTTGAAGTTTACATATTTTTTTCTTTGTGCTTTGATTTCTAATATCTTTCTCCAATATATTCACTTCTATCCAGTACACCACGACCAGTGTATTACCTAGATCTCATTAGCAGAGACCAACTATCTAAACTTGGAGACTTAAATAGACACCATGGTCAAATGTATGTTCTATATTTTCTTTTGTACAATTAAACTTGATAATGACTAAAATGATCAATAGAAAGCAAAATTAATAAATAAATCAACACAGCGTTTAAATACTTTACATTTCTGTGTATTTTTTCTTTACTATAGGGTTCCACTTTGCCTTTCCTTTCTGCTGCTGTCTGAAGAGGGTGATTCCTTGTACACTAAATAGTTTTGCATTAGACCCAATGAAAGCCCTGGCAATTGCAGCTGCAACTTTCCCATTGCTATGGTAGATGCTTCTGCTCTACATGCAGAGTCTCCACCAACTTTAGGAAGTTGATCATAAGAAATCTAAATGATACATGTCACTGCACCAAAATGGCATATAAAAGTAGTAAATGACATGCTTACTTCCTAAGCAGCTAGCTGTCCACTATCCCAATCTGCCACTAGAGGGAGCTTATCCAAACTCCACATTTTACGTATCTTGAATTCCAAATACAAAGTGGAGAAAGTGTCTCTTGTCAGTGATGGAGTAAAGCACCTCAGAAGTAAATTATTTACTATCAAATAAAAGAATAAATATTTAAAGAGGCATATTGCCCCTGGTGTCCTGCCGCCTCATCTCTGTTGTTTTGTTAATGTTTATTCCATGATTATAAAATGATCAGCCTGCATATATATGTGTAACCTTTGCATAGTGTAGTAATGCAAAAATCACACTGCGTGAGAACATTTGTTCTGTGGAAAAATACATTATTAAGCTTAAATATTCTGCACAATGATCTTGATAAATACTTTTTATCTATCTATCTATCTATCTATCTATCTATCTATCTATCTATCTATCTTTCTTTCTATGTCGGTTAGTAATATATCATATATAATATGAAGGGCTTCAACCATCCAAACACAGAAATAATCTAGGCTTAAAACACCTGACAGATAAACACATAAATTGAAAGAGGGTGATAGAAATCCAACATAGAGAAAGACAACATATAGGTCTGAAAGGTACATTCTCCTCCTAAATCAACTTAATTCTGATCTAATTTACTCGTTACATAGAAGTACTGTGGAATAATAGAAACTGAAGTAGTATTCTCTGCAAAACAACGTTCGGAAGTCTATTGAGGTTTATTGCAAAATATAACACTTTCTTGGTGACATTACATTTTGGTTTGTTCTACCACATTCCCAGAGTATTTTTAATGTTTTGCTAAATGGGATTGTGTGTCCTAAATAATGGCTCCAGTTTTTTCAGTGCTATGAACTAGTAGATGTTATACCTAGTGATATAATACAGCCTTATTAAATTATGATTTGGCCAACTGAATAGGGCTCTGTATAAGCACATAGCATATTTTTTTTACAGAAGTTTTTAGTTAGTGAAGACCTTGCTTTTGGGTAGGAGTTCACTAACTAAAAACTTCTGTAAAAAATATATGCTATGTGCTTATATAGAGCCCTATTTATTTGGCCAAATCACAATTTAATAAGGCTGATAGCCTGGAGCTCTACACATCAGACACCTCTTCTAATTTCCCTACAATTTGATCCTGTCTGACCTCTCACTTTGTAACCTTGACCCTTCATTTGACTTCTGCCATCTCTGATCTTTTAAAGGGACATGAATGATGCCAACATTTCTGTGCACCTTCAGGTAGAAGCAAGAAAATGAAGGGGAGAGCTGTTTAATTTTATTTAAAATGATCAAGATTCAATTGTTATTTTTAGTTATTACTTATATAGCAACTGATGCTCTCCCATTAAAAAACTACACAAATAATAAAGCTTAGTGGATGGTTATCACACTTCAAATATTTTATTGGTTTCTATATTCAGCTTTCATCATGCAGGGCAATAGTTCTCAAGTTTTTTTTTTTTAAACTAACCATTTTTTGTTGTTGAAATGCTTATGTTATAAACAGTACAAAACCCATGGCTGTCTCATACCCATCATATAAAAAAGAGAACCTGAGGGATTTAAACCCACTACGTTCCATGTCTAAACGCGGGGCTTTACAACTTGAGACACTTTTCTACTTAGTGAACACTGAGTGAAAAATGTATACAGAGTTATTATAGGAAGGAATAGTAACCTTTTCTTCCTCAGCCTGCACAGCTAGTTCTAATTACTGCAGCTCATTATGTATTTTTCAGATTTAGAGTAAACCTAAAGCTGGTAACTGAAATAATTTAGACGTGATTGCAAACAGGAAAACAATTTTTTATTCACATGCTTTGACCCTTTCAGTGGCAGCTGGTGACTTTCCAAGTTGGTGAGGCGGAGGACAGAGGCCTGGTCCCTCCCCTTACATTGACTCCACCCAACAGTATAAACCCCTCCACTTCTGGTGGAATAAAACTTTAAGACATTTTTGAGGAAAAAGTATTTTTTTTAACATGTTCATTAAGCTGCAATACTCTCACATTCTCCTTAGCTCATTCTTTTTGTTTCTAAAGCTTCCTCAATAATTTCTTGGTCTAATTTTAGATTAAACAGCTGCTGCTTTAGATATTCGCATTGGCTTCATTTACGGAATATTTTACAACATATTTTAGGCTCTGTCTCATCTCTTTTTGTGCTTCATCTTTATCTAGGTTTATTTTTTTGACTAAAAGGTAGTGGTGGGTAAGATGATTGAGTAAAAAAAAATTAGTATGTAAGTTGCAAATTGAATTATATTTTATGTTCAGTTGTTTTGCTGAGCAAAGAATTTGAAGATTATGTTATGGATTTCTTTCAGCAGCAAACTATTTTTCACCATGTTTTTTTTACTAACCATTCAATATATCTATAAAAACTATGTCACTGGTTTTTGGTTTCCCTCAGAGGATTGCCCAAAAGTTGTTGTTCTCCTATAAACCCTATCCAAGGTGTTTGCCCCCCCCATAAATGACTATTAAGACTATCCGACTAAGTGACCACTGGAGCCCAACTTCCCATTTTACACTTTGTTTCGCTGCTGTTCCATGTGTATGATGTATTTGAGGATGTGTTCATTTAGTAGGAAGCATACAAATTTATTAGGGGTAGTACCACTTTCAGATGGGACCAGTAGTTACTTCTAGTAGCCAACCGCAATACACCAGTTTGTTCCCAGTACTCGGAGCGGCCTCAAACTCACGATACCCATGGTTTAGGCTCCTTAGACTTATATAGTGATGTCTGGTGCACTAACTGAGACATCAAGCATATTAACAAGGCTTTCATGCAACAATTGAAACAATTTAACGGACACAGGTCAATTGATGCCAAATACTTTGTAAGTGATATCCCTTTGATCCATTGTCTTGTGGTTAATTACCATTTTATATGTGATTGAACCTGTCAATCAGCACAGATCCCCCCATACACCCAGTTGTTTACAGAATATCATGGAAGTCCTGGCCAGCTATAAGTATACCTTACACCTCAGGCCAAAGGGCCTCACTCTAGCCATCTTCTCTCTAAGACAATAAAGACATGGTTGCCCTAAGGGAGAGCAATTAGGGATAGGCCAGATATACCTTTGAGAGACCGCACAGTCCTGACACTAATGGAAGGCCCACTAACCCGGTAAAAGGAGCCCCAGGAACAGCTATCCCAAATATCTTCTCCACACCTTTTTCAGCTAGCCCATCCTTAGCAGCCCAATTAAACCATCAATAAAAGCTCCAGATCCATATCACCAACAAAGGACTGATAAGCTGGAGCAGATAGCCTCTATGTTGGCTACCCCCTATGTCTCCACTGGAGATGCTGAAACAATTTCTAAATGAGACCCCTTGGAGGGTCCAAACAATAAGTGCCTGCTTACTCCATATGGCTGGAAGGATAAGCTGACACATGGTTGGGAAAGCAGACTTGCTAGTACATCTGCACTTGGGGGTAACCCCATAGCTAGCCCTTCCCGGCACCTGTACTTGAAATCCTCACCAATCAACAGCCACAAAACTCTTGTTGATTGGTTTAAGGCTGTCCAAAGTGACCAATGTTGTCAGTGAGGACCAGAGCTATCTCTGATTAACTGGTACAGGACAAGGGGGGCATTTAAAAAAATACCAAAAGTTGCCACAAGTTATGTTTGCCTATGTAAATGTACCATTGCTCTTTTATGCCAAGAAACTGTATAAAATGATGATGCTCTTTCTGGAACATGTATTGATGGTGTCTTTCATTTAGAGGGAACACTTTTATTATTTGTATTCCCTGAAATTGTCCTGAGAGAAGGAATTCAGAAGAATTGATCAGCGGGTAAGACTGGGTAAAACTGATCCTTTTCAAGCCCACTGAAGAGCATATCTTGACAAAGAACAATAAAAAAGGAAGTTAATGTTACATAATGTAAACCTTGAATGATATATCCTTCTGTAATATATAGAATATACGTTTTTTTGTTTGTAGTATGTTATGTTCTTCCAATAAATATATATTTATATAAAAAATTAATACATCAATAAACCATGGGTCATTACAGACAATAAACAACACATTATATATAAAAACATATAATAAATGTAATATACATTCTTAAATCAATGTAAATCAATGCAAAAATACAATAGCTTCCACAAAATACAAATCATTTTTCAACCAAATTATGTATATAAATAATGAGCCATAGGAGATGATACACTGGGGTGAGGTATAAAGTATAACAAATGTTAGTAAGTTATCCATCTTGTACACTTGTATAAGTTTACATTATCACTGATATGCATTCTGTAAAAGTGCTTCTATTATCCTTCGGATACATAACCCTATAGAAATTACCTCCTATTGTCCACAATCACTCTATGTTGTACTGTGAGGGGATGTCACAGATGTCCAGAGTATCTATGGCTTGAGGGAAATAGACCTTGAAGATATTTTTATAATTTCAGGCTATTCAATACTGGCCTGGTCGGTGCAATTGTTTCACCCATGGAAGGTACACCCTGTAACCATGTAGTATAGTAGCCTTTTAAAAAAGCAAACACAGGTACATTGCCACTAAGAAAACTCAGTTTTTGTGCAAAAAACAAGCTCATACCAAAAGTTACAATGCACTCACAGTTAGCGACCTCAAGGAAAAGCTTTCTGGCCATGGTTGATTTACAAAATAAGTGTCACAACCACTACTTCTGTTGGGCTATCCCAGAACCAAGTTCTGACCTACCCAGAAGTAGGTGATGGTTCTTGTTATTATCCCTGTTAGCAGGAACAGAACCGGACCGTTACTGGACCCCCAGGATGACCACAACAACACAGAAATAACAAGTCAGAGTAGCAGCGTTACCAGTAACTCTTCAGGCAGGTATAGAATTCTTAATCCCAATGATAAGGATTAAGTATTCCTTCAATATTGAACACACACGTAATTATGTATGATCACACTGATAACTGTTTTTTTGTCACATATACAACATATCTATTTACATCTATCACATCTATCACCCATCACCACCCCCTTAGCAAACATCCACTTTAGCCAATCCTTAAGCCTTCTTCTCCTAGGCATGTTGCCCATCTATCAATCAAGGTCTGACAGCCTCCTAACTACCCCCAGGTACCTTGGAGCCTGGGACAGTAATTAACAAATCACTCTTTTGTTCCGTTTGGCAGGGGCTAGCTGTCTAATTAAGGAAAGAGACAGTTTGTCTAGTGGCCCACTTGACTATGTATCCTGGCCCCTATTAAGATGAAAGCACAGCTACGGTCAGAGATTGCAAGCCTATGTGCCAAGCTCCCAAAGTAGCAACAACTATATGTCACAACTGAACAATGGTTAATTAGATCTCCCTTTCCCCACACTTAACTCAATTTATTGGGCTTCTAGAAGTCTTACAGTTGTTCCTTAGACCTCTAGCTTTTCTGAGTCCAGTACCCCCAAACTTGGACCCATAACCAGAGGATGTGGGCCATAGGCTTTATAGTATTCCTCAAGGAGAACCGAACCCCTGGACATCAAACACACTAGGTCCACTGAGTTCCCCTGGTAACAACCAAATCACTCAGTTATAATTGCCCATACCATCAATGCAACAATAATTACTATAAACCCACATATGCCCACAGGGCAACCCTAACCCATCCATCCAGGGGGTGACACAATTACGACCACCATGCTCACAGGGAAATAACAGCCCATATATCCATTTGTAACAGCCCATATATCCATTGGAGGTGCAAACTGATGTGTTGTGCTCAGTGTAAAGCCATTGGCAAATGAAAGGGCTAAGCATATCCAGACTCCAAGGAGTAATATGTCTAATCAGCTTGGTAGATGGAAATTAAATTCTGATTAACTATAAATAATGTAAACTTCAATATTAGTTTACTGTGAGAAAAGTCAATTTATATTTAAAACATCAATTTATAAAGTACTTGTTATTACCTTGACTTAAGCATAAGTGACTAGGTACGCATAAATAACCCAAAGCCAGATCATAATAATAATACAACATACACCAATATGGGTTTAAAACAGGCCATAGCTTTTATTGTACAAAACTGTGAAACCATAGAGGTGATTGCTCATCCCCACAAATGGAGCCCAACACTTCAGAGGCCTCCAGGAACCCTGTGCTCATGAGCCTTCAGGATCAACCATGATTTTGGACCATCACCATAAGGGCTCCACCCTACAGTGAGCAATCACCCCTGCACCCCCAACTGTGACAACATAAAGAAAAAATAATACAAAACAGGGAGGGAGGGAGTGATGTCCAACATGTGTTCTCGCCTGGGTAACTGACAGGAGTGGTAAAGTTCACTTTTATTAATCTTAAACTCCTCCCCCCAAATCAAGCTATGCAATTACTTCCCCGCACTAGATCGGCCAAACCCCCCCCCCCCCCCCCCTCCCCCATGATGTCTCCAGGGGCTGCCTGTAGTTGATTGTGGAGAAGTAAAGATGAAGGAGAGGAAAAAGCGGAGCCAATGTGTAGTTTTGGAAACAAAACATCACAGAGTACCAAACATTTAAAGATGTTAGGAACACTGAAGTCACCATATACACTCTGCACCATCGGATTGAGAGTATAAATAACGTGAAAAAGTTGTTTACATTTTTTAAATGAATCAAAACTTACATAGTGCGATTTTTAGTTGTTGCTTGTATCGCACCTGCAGCCCTCCCACAATAATCTGCATTGCTAATAAGGATCAGATTGTGACTATCACATTGATTCTCTTTCAGCCATATTGATTTCTGTACTCGTTGGTTCATGTGGAGTGTGGAGAAAACTTCAAATCCCCACTCATTCATTTTTCTTTTTTTACATTAATATATTAACTTATTTAAAATAGTTATTTTAAAAGTATTATAACCCCCTTATTTGACTCATATCACCCTTACAGTTTATATAATGTATATATTCAATTTGATTTATTTACTAAAATATAACTTACTATTAAATAAAAACTAAAAAATTTCAAATATTCAAATATCTGTTATTTCACAGTCCACACATTTTACTATTGCACTGTGTGCGGTACTGTATATAGTAGCGTATACTATATAATAAATATTTATTTTTTACTTTTCTTAATATCACCTATTATAATTCTAGACTTATATCAGACTACATTGGTCCCTTAATGTGCAATTTAGTATTAGGTAGAATTAAGTAGTATGCTTAAAACCACACAATATTGATGGAACTAATGGATACTGCTCTCTACCACATTATTTGCTTATCTTATCGTGTTATATTCATGTCTGATGCACTAGACAGTATATTAAAGGGAAATGGAAAGTTCCCAGTTTTTAATATTAAAATAATCTACTAAATTAACAAGTGTTTATAAAGATCTGTTTTTACACACTGAACCCTTCTAAATTGTCCCTGCAAAGGTCTGTCCCCTGAAGCTCATGCTTACAATGGGCCTCATTCAATTGCAATTTGCGCAATTGAATCGGACCCTAAATAAGCACATAACATATATTTTTTAAATACGTTTTTAGTTAGTGAAAACCTTGCTTTTAGATAGATGCTTACTAAGTAAAAACTTCTTAAAAAACATATGTTATGTGCTTATTTAGACCCCTTCTCAATTGGCCAAAATAGCAATTGAATGAGGGCCAATGTATCTATAGTACTAAATGTATTAGCCAATTAATGACTGTGTCTCAACAGCATATTGAGAGAGAATTTGTGTTGGGGGAGAATCTGTGATTGGCTAGAACATCTACAGTAGTACTATAGAAACATTATATGCATGTGCAACAGAGGACAGACCTTTGCAGGGACTCTTTGGGAGGTTCCAGTGAGTACAAACAGAGCTTTTAAGCACTTGTAATAAAAAGATGTTTAGATATGCAAATACATATTTAGCAATTTTAATATTAAAACAAGCTCATGGCGAAAAGTGCTGAAAAGGACCAAGGTCTGAAAAGAATCAAAAATTACTAAACTACTAAATGCTTATATACGTTCTTTACTGCAAAAAAAAAAAAGAATTTCAGCGTTTCTTTGGGATTAGTATCACAGCAAAAAGAGTGCATTTTCAGGGAGCTTGTCATTTTTTTGTCCTTTCTGAGCCCGCAGGCACAAACTCTCTGCATATGGACTGCTGGCTGAGTAACTGAGCTATGTAAGAGCTACCTGTAAAAGAGTGAAATATGCACCAAATTAAAAAATTTAAAACAATTTTTTCTCTTCGTTTTCAGTGCTGATGTTTGATGATGTAGAATAATATAGATACCCCATGGCTGACTAAAGTGGAGAGGATTGGGGTTTGACCTAGGGAGGAACATGGATGGTAAATATTATTGGTTCTTGTTAGAAGGGGAGGAGTTAGAAAATGATATAATTGGGAGCTTTCCTGCTCTTGTTAGAAGGGGAGGAGTTAGAAAATGATATAATTGGGAGCTTTCCTGCTCTTGTTAGAAGGGGAGGAGTTAGAAAATGATATAATTGGGAGCTTTCCTGCTCTTGTTAGAAGGGGAGGAGTTAGAAAATGATATAATTGGGAGCTTTCCTGCTCTTGTTAGAAGGGGAGGAGTTAGAAAATGATATAATTGGGAGCTTTCCTGCTCTTGTTAGAAGGGGAGGAGTTAGAAAATGATATAATTGGGAGCTTTCCTGCTCTTGTTAGAAGGGGAGGAGTTAGAAAATGATATAATTGGGAGCTTTCCTGCTCTTGTTAGAAGGGGAGGAGTTAGAAAATGATATAATTGGGAGCTTTCCTGCTCTTGTTAGAAGGGGAGGAGTTAGAAAATGATATAAGTGGGAGCTTTCCTGCTCTTTAGTCAGTTGAAAGCTGGGAGAGCTAACAGAACTTCTCCCTCACCCACTTCTCCCGCTTATTAAAGGAGTAGGTTTTTTCTTTGTATATTTGTGGGTCTATTTATGTTATTTATGTGTTACCTGGGTATAGCGGGGTGCTTGCCCTTATGTTACATATGGTGGTCAAAGGTGAGGAGATGGCGGTAGCCCTCCTGGTGCACAGGGTCCCCTTGAGGCACCCATCTATGGGAGTGAGGGCAAGCAACCCTAGAGTTTTTTTTTTCATAACCTGCTGTTAGGTTGTATTAGTTATAATGCAGTGTTGCATCATTTTCCAATAACTATGGTGTCTGTGTATTTATTGAGTGGTATGTGTCAATTTGTTATCCTAAGTTGACTATACTCAGGTCATGATAAACTCAACATCTCTTAAAGGGAATGTAGAAAACCCTGTGCATTTCTTGCTCATTTTCAAACATTAAAAAACTGATTAAAAAGAGCTTTTAAACGCATAATAGAAATTAGTTTGCCAACCTCTGTTCCAGAGAGTCTTTATTCATATATCCCCCTCCCAAAATATATAAAAAATGCAAATTTGAATAAACTGAATGACAGTCTTGCATAATATACAGGCCTAGTTCCATTGCAGACAATACAAAATCACAGCTGCATAGCAGATCATTGAGATGGCCACAAAGCAACCTGATACTCTGAGAATCACACACTTCATATATAATTTGCTCATGTGTAACGGCCTATTGCTTGTTCTGCGCAGAATATTACTATATTCCTACACTGAAGTAGCTCAGTAATGAGGCTCCTCTTTACATTGAGTCTAATTATGGTTGCCAATTAAGACAAGCATGTATTTTTTTCAGCTGGCTAGCATTGGTCAGCATGCATATAAATGCCGTTGTGCTACCAGTTCATCATTTCACAATCTAATTACTGGTAAGGACGACCAGAGATGAGAAGCACAAGATATTGAGTTCTGTATTGACTGACGTACTATTTGCCTGTCATCAATGTACTGCTAAGATTAGACATTAATCCTCAGGGGACCGAAGGTTTCTTATGGCTTGTCGCCTAATCAAATATTTTTCATATTATTCATGGATCTCTGCATTTTAATAAAGCCCCGTGCAGCTGCTGATTACTTAAAACAGCAGAAACCCCTCACCATGGGGAAAAACAATCCAGGCACCTAAAAAAATGCAATTTTGCATTTTTTTAACCACTTGTCTACTTAAGTAGCCTGTTATGTATTGTAGAGTTTAGACTTACAAATGGCTTTCCTTCCATATCTGAAGGGGTTAGACAGACTAAAATATAATTAGGTGTCTCATTTTGAGCAGCCATCAATGGATAGCAATCTCAGGGGGACAGTCTACATTTTCTATGGTGACACCCCCAAACTAGTATTAAAATATATTATCTTAAAGGCAAAAGCAAGTAAAATATTAGCATGCATTAAGATGGATATAGAAGCAAAAGTATAATTCAGCCACTAGCACGCCCTCATTTGGAATATGCATGGGCACCAATACAAAAAAAAGACATTGAAGAGCTAGAAAAGATACAGAGAAGGGCAACAGAATGAATTGGGGCAATGGAGGCACTAAGATATGAAGAAAGACTGACCAAATTAAACTTTTTTTTATTACAGAAGAAAGGCTCTAAAAGGGGTCATGATATCTTATATACTGTAAATACATCCAGGTGACTTTTTATTTCAGTAGAAGCAAAAATATAGGTTCCCACTGCAGAATTGCTGCTTAATATGGACATACTAAAGGGCCACTGCAGTTCTCTATTTACACTACTCTCATTTGAAGTACTCTTTTCAGAATATAAAAAATATAATACAGATCATAATTTAATACATTATATATGCAGTTATTATGCACTGGGACCCTCCATTTTTGTTTCTACTGTTTGGCTTCTGCAGGTGGGAGGAGACCTACAGTGCAGATGAAGGGTTTAATGCTATTATAGCAATGTGGCATCTCATTAGTTTACAAGGTAACAACCTGCTGAGAAAGAAGCTAAAACAAGCAGCTAAAAAAGGCAATGGTAATGCATAATAATAAGTAATTGCACATAAAGGTTGTGGTAATTTTTTTCTATATAGTCTTTTGAATAACTATTCTTGATCATGGTCAAAAAGTTTACAGGATTTAACTTTTATATGTATTTACAGTTTACTGTTGAGGAAGGCGTGTCCTTGTAAACTAATGAGCTTTCCATTAGTTCTTTTGAAATCACTGGCATTTTTAGCTTCCCATCCTCTTTATGTAGAAACAATAAACTTTGGTTAGTTTCTGAAAACCTGGGTGGTTCTTTCAAGGGACACTGTAAAGCAGACACATTTTGAAATCCTATTAAAGTACCATGTGAATAAAAGCATTCAAAGATCATTTGGTTAGATTCCAGTGTAATTAAAAACATTTTTTATTCCAGCTGCATAGTGAAGAGTCACTGGCTTTTAGCTCATTTTACTTGAAGTGTCCTTATCCTAAAGTAAACATTGCTTAAGGTAAATAATGTTTCTGTGTATAAGCCTGGCACTCTCTAGTACTGCTGTATAGTGTTCTTCCCTTAAATAAAAAATGCAAGAGGCCAGTGACTGTGCACCGATGGTGGGACAGGAGTAAGTCAAAGAAAAGATAGATGTCTACAATCTCCCAAAGAAATTATTAGAAAAATGTAAAAAATTATATTATATTTTAGCCAAATTATACTCAAAGGCTTTTATTAATATGATACACTAGGAACTTGCCCGTCAAAAATGACGGGATTAAAATAGTAAGGCTGGCAATGCTGTTTGAGACACATTGTGAGGCTTTTTCTCCTCTGAGCACCTTTGGCGCTCACCACGAGCCCCGCGCTGAGCGGCTTTGGCGCTCATTGCGAGCCTCTGCCCCGTGTACTTCGATTTTCCTGCTTTGCACTGAACACCTTCGACACTCATCGCAAGCCCCATGCTGAGTGCCGTTGGCGCTCATTGCAAGCCTCTCCCGCTCACGGTGCTCATTGTGAGCCACGCGATGAGCACCTTTGGCATTCATCTCGTAGCTCACAATGAGCACCTTCATCGCTCATTGCGAGCCTTTCCTCTCACCTACTATCTGGTCCACTCATTGCAGGGTTCGTTAACCTGCAAGTTTTGTGCTTTGGAATGCCATGTATCTCTTTCCACCATCTCCCCCTGTCCCTTCCCTGTGTGTTTGCCCTCTGCATGACTGCTGAATGTTTGGGTATTATGCGCGAAAGGCAATTTGTTTTATTTTCAAAGTCCCGCGTGCCTGGCTTTGCTCGGCCTCATTTTCATGCTGTTTCCGAATTTTTTAAGTTTTCCGTCCTTTCTTAGCAGATTTTGGATTGACGAAAACCCCAAAATATTGCTCTAAATCGCTTGTAACCTCACTCCCTAGCTCTCCCCCTATTCTGTCTGTGAGTGTGTTATTATAGGCAATGCAGCCTAAGTCCCGCGTGCTTCAACGGCTCGCCTCGCTTTGCGAGGCTTCACAGATGAGTGCCTTCGTCTTGCGCTGTACACGACTCCCCTCGCTCTGCGAGGTTAAAGTCATGCTCAGTACACATCTTGCCTCGCGAGGCTTCGGAGATGAGCGCATTTGGCTCGCCTTGCTTTGCCTTGCTTTGCAGTTTGCCTCAGCACACTTTGCGAGGCTTTGCAGATGAGCGTCTGTGGCGCTCATGCAGCCTAAGTTGTTCGCTGTACACGGCTCGTGGTTGTGACCTCGCTTTGCAAGGTCGCAACTGCATGACCAACATCGCAAATGTTACAGACAGCGTTTTTGGCCCACAACTATATATGTGATTTCTGTGATGTTACAGTTCAAAATGTGCATGCATTACAGTGTCCCCTTTAAGAAATTATATGGGTATTCACTAAAACAGACTACACAGTTTTTAAAAAAAACTAGCGGCTAGTCTGTACTAAATTGCTGATATTATTGTTATTTAAGGACCACTGCACAATACAAGATTAAGAGCATAATTATGAAAAAAATCCTACAGCTAGTTTTTAAATAGAGAACAACATTAGTGTTCATACCTCTGCAGGACCCTGCAGGATCCATGATAAATTGGTGTAAAATGTGTATGAGAGGGGGGCGTTTACATTCCTGGAGAACTTTGGCTGCATCCTGTGATGCAGCATACTGCTTCTGGGCCAGTGAGGGGGAAGTGGTGTGGGATCAAGTTCAATATTGTCTGGTTATCAGACAAAGCCTCTTGATGCCTGCCTGTTTCCTTCACACAACCGCTCTAACTTCAAACAAACACACCCATAATCTAGCTCTCAGGATGTGATCTAGCAAACATAAAATGGACTCATAAACAGAATCTTCAAAAATTCAGATTTTCCACATTAAAATGTTCTATGCCCATTGCTTACACAGTTGCTTTATTGTTAACTTGGTACAAACTTGACAAACAAGTGTCTTTTTTCGTGAACCTCAGTGGTCTTCTACTCTACAATAAATGAACAGAGAGACATTACTATCAAGACCAGTGCTTCATTTAAGATAGACATGTCAAAGAGTGTTCCTACGAGACTCGACTGTGCTACTGCTCTCATATTAAAAGACATTGCCAGCCATTTTTTTTTTACTTTAACGTAGCTCTTTTTAAAGGGAGTTAAATTTAAGCTTAGGATTTATTTGTCAAAACAAATAGCTAGTTTTAGTTTAGCTTAGTTTATTCCTCTGCTAGAATCTGGAGGCATCCATGATATGTTGGTGGAGGTTGCATGAATGAGAAAAGCACTTATATTTCTGCAGGAGCAGAGATTCTGAGCATGCAGGGGACATTAATAGTGCTAAACATTGAGTGCTTCAATAATTTATCATGAGAGTATTTATTTTTTTACTGTCCTGTGTCATAGAGATTTATGTGCCCCCATGCCCCACTTGCAGCTCCCCCTTTCCTTTTTCTTTATCTCAAATCATACCTTTATGTGTATTTATATATGTACAGGGTATGTCAGAAAGTGTCACTTATAGACAGAAATAACACTGCATATAGGCTTTTATGTGCATATTGCAATGTGTTACACTGCATCTTCAGACAGCCTTCTGCTCCTTGACAATGTGCTGCCCTAGGCCTGGACTTTGTAAGTCTAGCAAGTAACTCACATCTACAAACACCACTTCAATCCTGCCTTCCCCACCCTTCCTTCCAGTATTAAAGAGCATGTCCTCGGACTCCAGGCTATCATGGGGTGCTCATGACAGACAAGTTTTAAACTTTCTACACAAAGAAATTGCAATTTGGCAAATTCTAAAGAACTCTATATAAGCACACAGCATATTTTATTACAGAAGTTTTTAGTTAATGAACTTCTATCCAAAAGCAAGGTCATCACTAACTAAAAACCTGTAAAAAAATATGCTCTGTGCTTATATAGAGCCCTTTAGTATTTGCCGAATTGCAATTTAATAAGGCTGAGAGTCTTCAGAAATGTTTTCCTCTAAAGCCGGTTTGTGCTTATGGATGAAATGTTCTTAATTTGCTGCATACTTCATAAACGGTAAGTTTTTCCTAAATTTCACTGGTGCTTTTTAAGTGGCATGTGTCCGTTTGAAAGGAGACAGACTTTCGTATGGAAATATTACAGATGTTGGTTATGCCAGAATTGGAGCAATATTATCACATTATTACAGACACAGCAAGAGGAGTAGGAGAGTTGTCTATGGACTGACTCCTATGATAATATTGAATATTTATCTCATGTAGTGCACAAGTAATTTGCAGCAAAGCAGCGTGCTTGAATAAAATCTGCACTGTGGACTGTGATGTGCTTATTTTTTTTATCTTTATTGCTCCGTTTCAGATCTTTTGTGGCTGAAACTATAATGAGTGTCGTCAGTTCCCTATTAAAGCATAAATCATCCAGTTTACCAGGATCAGTGTGTTCAAAGCACAGCGGATGCTTTAGTCCTTAGGTTCTGGGTAACATCAAAGCCTTCAGAGTGCAGTGGCGGAGTTTAGAAAGATTATACACTTCAACATAGAATCTCTATTATCCTTCATAGCATCTTAACCGCAAAACAACTGAGCAGATTGATATCTTCCTCCAAAACCATTTATTTAAGCAGAGATTGGAGCACTCCCTTTGTGCCTTAATATACAATACATTCAAAATCAATAAAATCATGTTTGTATATTGAGCATATTGGTTTAAAAGTACCAAACTGGATGAACGGACATCTTAATTGTACCTACTTTTTACTATTTTTTTTAATTCAATCTAATTGGATTTCCAAGGATTTCCAAGTAAAGCTAATGTGTGTTGTTTCCTGGGCATCTTAAAAAACAGACTATTAAGAAACAGTATAATTTGTTTCCCCTGAAGCAGTGCTGCTTTTCTCCTCCTACCTGTGCCTGTCAAGGGGCTTAGCCATCGTTTCCTGTAAGATGGGCTAAAAAGTAAAAAAAAAAAAAAAAAATAAATAAAAATAAAGTCAGAGGTGCTCAATCAGAGAACAAACTACCCTTAATAGGTCAATTCTATAGACATGATAACCCACTCTGAGAGCAACCAGTTTTAGCTTACTTGTGGCCTTCACAGGGAGAAATATCCTGTAATATCTCTCACAAGAGAGTGATCCAGCACCAAAATACCAGGCAGGAGAAACAGCAAACCCCAGAAGTATGTTTCGGCCTCTTTGGGCCTCTTCAGTGAGGTATAGCTGAGCTCCCTAAGGCTCAGTGAGCATGGAGTCCACATCTGAGCGCCTCTGACTCTTTTTGTTTCAACTAAAAAGTAGTCTGACCAGCCAGACTCTGGTTCAGATCGAGCATGCTCAGTAAGGGGGGCGGAGTTATGATTGCTCATGCAGACCTTGCAAGCATGTTACAATACAGCCGTTATCTCTGTGTAAGCCATGGGCCAGAGTTAATTATGTCACAGGTTCGAGTCACAGCCCAGTCTGCTTTCAAGTTACATGATGGTCCAACCCCTAAGCAGAGCTGGCCATGCCCCCATGGCAGTGGAGAAAGGCATCACTGCTTGAGGAGAAAACAGACAATTTAAAAAGTAAGAAAACATACATATGAGATTTACTTGTAAATACACTACAGTGGTCCTTTAAAGAGATAAAGAACTCTCATATTTGTGTAGAACAGGGGTAGGCAAGCTCAGTCCTGGAAAGCCACACATAGGTCTGGATTTGAGGATTTCCTTGCAGTCCACAGGTGAGTAAATATAGTGTCAGCAGAGACATCTTCAAATCCTTGCCTGTGTGTGACCCTTTAGGACTGAAATTGCCTACACTGGTCTGGTAGACATTAAACATTTTTTATGCATTAAAAATGAATGTTAAAAACATATTTCTAACAATGTGAAAATGCAGCTCATTCCAGACTTTCTCTGTGGATAGGCTATATGAGTTCAAGGAGAATCATGCTAAAAACAGAACTCCCGGGGGGAGGGATAATATTACTATTATTCTTTATAAAGAGCAATTTACAAGGGTACAAGAGCTTTACAATCTAGAGATGAACTTTCAATTCCCACAACAGGTTAGGGTCACAGTATTAACTATTCTGACAAGATTAGGTGGTGGGATATAAATAAGAACAGATGTTTTGAGCATATTGTATACCTATTTAGATCTAATTTAAATATATCATATTACTCAATGTATGAAAGCCTGCTGTATAAAGAAAAAAGTGCATGACGAGTACACTGCGTTTCGCTCCAGTGGAAGAACTGCTGCTGGTGCAGCAAATGCAAAGGGAGTCACTTAAAGATTTCTGGAGATGCTCACTAGGTACACCAATACCCCGGGAATCCCACTAGGCCCACAGGGCCCAACAAGACCCCCTGGGACTCCTACTAGTCCCTTCAAGACCCCCTGCAAATCCAACTATTCACAGGGCAAATAGAGGCAACCTTGGGATCAGCACTAGGCCAGCAGCGCTCAGGGAGATTTCCAGCTAGGCCTGCGGGGGCCAGGCAAACCCCAAGCTAGAACTGCAGGGACCAGGATCTAACTGCCTAGTGGTGATTCCAATCGGTCTCAATGGGACCCACAGGTTTAGTGAGGATGCATGACATATTTTAACAATATAGTTTGTGGAAAAAAATATCATGGGTTGTTAAAATATGACACTATTGCCTAGACTAGAACCATAGAGAGAATACTTGCTGGATGTCTCTAGTCACTGGGAGCATTACTGTGTTAATATCTATAACCAGGGGTGGAAAAATACTAGGAGCCTTAGACCCCCTTTATAGGTGGGCTATATCATTGGCTCCTATAAACACCATAACTGATTCTTGGGAAATCTACTGTATTTGCCCCCAAGAATTGTAAACATGAGTTTAACTATGTTATAAGAAACATGGCAAATAGGCAAATTCCTGATAATTGCTTCATTCACACGATCAGCATCTACAGTAACTAGACGGTGCTCATACAGTAGGCTAAGCTGAACAGACATTCTGGTGTACACTGAGTATGCATACTGGTCTAGGCTGAGCCCACACCATGGTCTAGACTGAGCCCACACCTGTATCTAGACCGAACATGCACCCTTATCTAGTCTGAGACTGCACCCTGGCCTAGACTTAATACACACTCTAGTCTAGATTGAGTACACAATGTTCTTGACCAAGCATACACCATGGTCAAGACTGACCACATATTTTTGTCTAGAATGAGCATACAAGACTGAACACACATTGTGGTCTAGACATAGCTCACACCCTTATCTATATAATATTACACACACTGGTTTAGAGTGAATACACACCCTTTGTCTAGACTGAGTACACACATTGATTTAGATTGAGTACACACACTGGTCTATAGTGAGCATGCTTCCTGGTCTAGACTGAGCATACACTAGTCTAGACTGAATACACACACACTGGTCTAGACTGAGTACATATGCTCATCTAGACTGAGCACATGCAATAGATGAACTATACTGTTCACAAACATTTGGCTGAGCAGAGAAACCACAAACAAATTAGACAACACACATAGACATGGCCCCTCAAAACATGCACAATCAGCAGACCAAGCAAACACTGGACACAATCATTCACATACAGTAACCTAGACAGAGAGTACACCACACTGAACATAAGGTAGGATTAAATAAACTGATCACAAAAAACAGAGATACACACAATGGGAAGTACAAAAAAAAGGATTGGGGGGGGGGAGGCAGCAGCCACCCAAGGTCCATCTCAGAGACTCTTCAGCCCCTTGGTCATAACATTCCTGCCAATTATGGACATGCATTACCTGGAACCAGCGGGTAACAGACTACTTTTAAATACCTACATGTGATAATCTCCAGTTCTGCAATACCCCAGAGATTGTAGGTTTAGCACCTTCACTGGAACCAGGTATTGTCAAATTACGATTATTCACAAATCTCACAAAATTAAATGAGATACTGACTCAAATTACATTTGGGCAAAAGAAGGCCACAGCTTCTTTAAAATAATACATTTTAAATAACAAGGAAGAAAACATAGTTGCTCGTCAAATCCTGTACAGCCATTACATGAAAAAAACACTTATCGTTTATACTACATAATGTGGGCAAGCACACCGGCCAAAGCGCACAACACACATATTCAAAAGTGTGCTCCGACCTTGATAAAAAAGAAGCTATGGCCTTGTTAATTCCTTCTTCAATACATAAATTAAAAATTATTAATCCAAAATCAATTAAATGAACTCCGTCCTTTAAAAAATAAGAATTTGCTTTAGACCCCTCTAACTCTACATGCCTTAAAGAAAACCCACTCAATTTCATCGTAAGATAGATATTGTTGTATTGTCTTTCTGGACCTATCAGTCTTTTTAAACTCTACTGGAGAACTCCAATTTTACTGTGGGATGATCTCAGACTACAACATAATAATTATTGGATATAATTGTGATAAACAATTAAATCTCTCTTCATTAATGTTCATTAATCTTAACAGGTAAAACCTCTACATCATTCCCCACTGGCATAAATAAGTATCTAATTAGGTGGACCAAACATTATTGCATAATGAACAAACTGCAACAAAACTTAAACCCAACTAAGCCTACGAATCCCAAACTATTTTAACACTATTTTTTTGTGGAGAAAATCCCAGCTGTTGTCTATTGTCTGTAACTGCAGCCATCCTTCTCGACCAGTACACATATGAATGTACAATAATTCATAACATCAAAGAGGAGCCTGTGAAATAATAAAATTATTAAAAAAACTAGACATAGTTAAAATTAATTTAAATGAAAACAAATAGTAATAAAATATGAATTTAATTATAAAATTAAATAGGCCTCTTTGCATCTTTTTTTTAGCTTGAGCCAAAGTAAGCCCTGCTGTTTAAACAAAAAGAAATTCAGTGATATAAAATAAATAAATATAAAATAAATCAATGCCTTAGAGAGGGTGACTTTGGTAATTTTATTTCTGATGGATTCTCAAAATGTTTCCATTCTGACACATTTTAAACGAAGCAGCCTATGTAAACAGGGCCAAAGAAGCTATAGCTTCAATAACTGGTTCAACTTCTATAACTGGTCCAGACAAGATATTCCTATAGAACTTTCTTGATGAGCAAGCTCATAAAAACAGTGCCATTGGAAACGGGAGAGAGCATCAGCAATATCTTTGTTATAGCCTGGAGCATTTACTGCTTTACACTAAATATTCCAAAGACAGCGAACGACCAGATGTCTTAATAATTTAACCACTGATAAGGAGGATGCCTTTATTTTAATAATAGCCAAAACTATCACAGTGAAAAATAACACACTGATCCTTCAATTGATGTCCCCAAATGAAAACTGCTACTACAACAGGGGATTAGTTTTAAAAAGGCTAGGTTTTTCAATAAACCCTTAGATTCCTGTGATGAAGTTCAAGTAGCTGCACACTATGGACCCCTGAAATAAGCTTCAAAACAGGTAATTAGGAGTGTTGTTTTATTAACTTGAATGGAGTTAAGAACAAGACTTAAAATGCGAGGCTATAGTAATAGTCTAATTAAAAAGAGCTACCAAAGAGCATTACACATCAACAGGGAACAAATGTTGGCACCCAAAATTAAAAAACCTACCATGGAAGACATGAGATTTGTAACCACATTTAACTCCCAATGGAAGGAAATAAATGACATTCTAAATAGGCATAGTAAAATCTTAAGGATAGATATCCAACTGGATTAGTACTTAGGCCCCAGGATACTAACCAGTTGGTGGAAAAGTGCCACCCTGAGGGACAAACTAGTGAGAAGCCACTTTTTAAGACCAAAAACAAAAAACAACTTCTGGAACCTATCCATGTGGCGGATGTAAATTTTGTCCATATATGACTAAAGTTGTGATAATGTATAGGATAGGGTTGGCAACTTACATAAGTTGAAAGGCTTCTATAATTGTACCACAGCTGGAGTTATATATTGTTTGGAATGTGAATGTCTTAAGAAGTATATAGGCATCACTACCCATGAAATCAGAAGAAGACTAAAGCAACATATTGGGAATATCAGAATGCCTCAAAAGATAAAGATGATGGAAAACATTTAACATAGGTGGCAAAGCATTTTCTGATATACCACAATTCTAAACCCAAAGTTAAGTGTTGGATCCTGGAAAAGGTGAGCCTGGGTATTAGAAGAGGAAATCCAGGAGATGAACTTCTTAAGAGGGAAACAAAATGTATAGTTCTACTGGACACATGGAGCCCTAAGGGGCTAAATGACAAATTGAGCTTTACAGTGTTTCTTTGACTTAAGAATTAAATAGTATTCCCCCTTTAACAAATTAGGCTACACAGACTTATGCATCTCACAATATATGATGAGATAATTCAAAGAAGGTAAGTCACAAAGTGACCACTTAGCATAATAAGGGGCACTGGCACAGTGACATATCAGAACACACGATTATAATACCAAGCAGATCTGTATACACATGAAAATAATATGATCAGTATGATGAACAGATTTAATCAGCCTGAGTTGAGGGGTAATGTGAGGTATAACTAATTTTCATCAAATCAGGGAGTTTCTCAATAGGAAACAGGGCTTGTATTAGTGTGAATACTGATCTTGAACATTATGGCCCTCATTCAATTGCGATTTGGCCAATTGAAAAAGGCTCTAAAAAAGGAAACATAGCATATATTTTTTAAAGAAGTTTTTAGTTAGTGAGCATCTATCCAAAAGCAAGGTTTTCACTAACTAAAAACTTCTTTAAAAAAGACCATTAATTGAAGTTGATTATTAGTGGTCTCTATGTTACATAGGGACTATAAGTGTTTTCTCTAACTATGTAATTCCAAAATGTCAGTGTCTAAGGCACTTATATGATCCCTATATTATAGGCTTCATATGCTGGTGGTGAATAGTGTGCACAATTCCTTCTCAAAACCACAGTTACCTTCTATGTCAGTGTAAAGATGAAGATCTAAGTTAGAAGCTCTTTTGGCCTGAAATAAAGTTTTTCTATTAAACTGACATAGCCAAACTTTAAGATCTTTCCTCAAAGGAATAGTAATTCTTATAAAATGATGAGGTTGTTTAATACCTACTTTTTAAAGAGATAATCGTCTTTAAAAAATTATAACCATGGGTATAATTTTATATAGAAATTAAGGTTACCCAATACAGATTGAAGTTCTTGAAACATAACTTTTTTCCGCCCAATTGCATCCTCAATCCTTTTCTGCAAACCTAACACTTTATCCATTGGAAGATGACAAGCAAATGTAGTGTAATAAATTATTATGCCCATCAATGGTGATACATGAAAATTAGCAGCTGGAGGATGACTATATGGACCAATCATTCTACCTAAGGGAAAAAATCACAAATTATTAAACTAGCTTTCTGTACCTCAACCATACCTTTTAGACTGCGAGTTTTCAGTCTTGTTGGGTGCTTAGAGAAAGCACTTTGTATGCTTGACTTTAAACTCAATATCAGGGTCCTCCCTTCTTTCATAATTTTTTAAGTCTCTTTTGATTGTATCTACCCTGTTTAGCGGTACGGAATATGTTGGCTCATTACAAATAGAGGTTAATAATAATAATAATAATAGTAATAGTAATAATAACCCCTCCTTTTGCCATACTGATTTAACCAAGGTACCAGCTTTTTAACTCAAATCAGCATCACCACCCTTCAGCAGAGGAATCTGTAATAGATCTGGTTCTTTTAATACAATGGGACATTGGGTGATGATTCTCACGATCTGAGCATTCATTATTAAATCAATGTGATGACCCCCAACAACACATGCTTTCATTGTATAATAAACAATAACCCTTTCATATAAATCCTGTCATCTTTACTTATCCATGAAAGGACCCACCTAATTTAAGCTGGGTGACTAGTATTAAACAATTACCAACATTCCTATCATCCCTCCTTCTCATCTATTCAGATACAGCCATTCTCTGTCAAAAATACATGTTATAAGACCACCAGGACATAAGTCCATAAACTTCATGAATGCTGCTTATTTCGGCAAGATAACAAAACATTTTTGGGAAAGTTCTCACCAATGACACTAGCAATTCAAAAGCTTGCAGCCAATTAGAAAAAGTCTTAGATTTTTTTTCTGTCAAAATAATTATCAGGAGGAAGAAGAGAAAATAATTCTATAAACACAAGTCTCCAGATTTTGTCTCTTATTTTTCATTGGGACATGCATCCCTATAGGATTAAACTGAAAAATTAAGGGTTTTAATGTGCTGGTCAACTGCAACTAATCAGTAGTCCAAGATTTAGAAGGATGAACAATCTTTTCAGATTATATAAAACAACTACTGCAGATACAATTGGATTTAATAATACAGACGTTGTAATATAGTCTGCTGCATTTACAAATGGAGAAACTGTAATAGGAAAATTATCATAAGTTATAGTTAGGCTACGCAAACCTACCCAGGTCTTCTTTAAACTATCACCAATAACTTTCCTTACCTTCAAACTGTGAAGCAATGTATTTAATACTTCAATAAAAAAAAATACAAACGTATTATCCTAAAATTTGTGTTATTCAGAATCAATACAAACATTAGAACAATTGAGCAAAGATTCACCCAAGGGCCCCTTAACAGGAGTTCAATAGACAGTCTCCAATTCTGTTGCTGCTGGTACCTCAGGTGACATTACCCTATAGTGTTGCCTGGATATCAAATTCATCCTTACCCATTCCCTCATCCAAATGGACACCTTTGAACCCTGTAACTGAGGATGAAGTCTCTAGTCTTTTATCTACCCCTCGTCTTACAACTTGTCAACATGATCCTATTTCATTACAGCTGATCCCTCCACTCTCTATCACACTTATCCCAGCTCTCACACATCTTTTCAACCTTTCCCTTAACACTGGCAAGTTTCCATCACCTTTAAAACACACACCATTATAACATCCACTAGCGACTTGCCCATCAAAAAATGACGGCAATGAGATGTGTATGTTTGGAAAGTTGTTTAGTTATTAATATATGTATTTGACATTTGAGGAACAGGTTCTAAATCCTTTGTTTGCTTAGTAGCTTTTTTTGGTGTATCTTTAATTTTTGCAGCTGATAGTCTTTTGCTTGCAATTCTTTTGCGTTCTTTTTCTCGTTGAATTTCCTTCTCCTCTGGTGTCTCCTGGTTGGCCCATCTCTCTTGTCTTTCTTTAGTTTGACGTCTTGTCTTTTCTTGTTTGCTCTCGTTAGTAGCCATGTTAATCTGTAAATGAAAATAATGTATAATTAGTTTAGTTTGAGATGTTAAGTTTGTTTTTAACATTTTTTATTATCAACAGTTTGTTTTTATGTGCTTGTAGTTCATTGTAGTGGTACTTTCTTTGTATTGTTAAATAAGTGTTTTTTGGTCTTACTTTCTGTTGTAGGTTGTAATTTTTGCCCTACATGAATAGCACACTCAAGGAAATGACACTATACCTTCTTCTACATTTAGTAGGTGTATAGTGTTAATGTAAATGTATATTTTTTTTGTTTTGGTAATTTTCTTTTTGTTGTACTTTTGACTTACAGGCATAGTAGAGGGCAAAAATTAATCTTTGTAATTTTTACTACAGGGGATTGTCGTAATAGTATTTTGATATTTTATTTTGTGTCTACCATATGTTGCATACTTTTTTTATGAAGATTAAATGTTTTTGTACAGTGAAAATGAATGTTTTTGCTATTTTGGATATGATGGCAATGTTTATAGCATTATCCTGTTTTGTGTCCACCATGTTTGGTATGCTTATTTAGGCTTCTTTGTAAGGCTTTTAGGTTCTTAAACAGTAAAGAAGAATATTATTTAACTTTTCTATCTGTTTCTGTGATTTTTGGTACAATCCTGTTTTGTGCCCACCATATTTTGCTTCTTTATGAATATTCAATGATGTTGGACAGTACAAATTAATGTTAATTGCCTTTTCTATATCATGTTGTGCTTTTTATTTTTATCCTGTTTTGTGTTCACCAATTTTTGTTTGCTGCATTTGGCTTGTGGGTGATGGTTGGAGGTTATTTTACAGTAAAGAGGAGGAATAGTTTTGTTTTATGTATGTTGCTAATGTTTCAGATGCTATCCTGTTTTGTGGCCACCTCTTTTTTTTTTTTGGTTTTTGTGAAACTGTCTGTCTTTCTAAATTGTATAGGTCTTTGTGAAGTTTGTTGAACTGTGTTTTGTTCTTTATTCAATTTATATGTTTTTTATTTTTTATTTTACTTGAAATTGTTATATTGGCGGCCATTAATACTTGTTATACTTTACCTTGATTGAAGCGTTGTTCTTGTCCGAATGACAGAGGGTCCCCTCCTGCCAATCTTAATCCGCCAGTCTTCTTGTAGTGTCTGTTTGAAAAAGAAAGTGAAATGGTTAATTGTATTTTTCTTCTTTTTGATTTAGCAAAGCATGGTCTTTTTCAGCATGTAATGTATTTTTCTATCTTACCTCTTCTTCTTTCTTTGTGTTCTTTAAAAGGGATTCTCTCTCACAGTCCACGGTGCAAATTCTTGAGTGACGCTGTTGATGCAGAGTCTGTTTGAATAGTGAAAAAAGGGCAAAGATTCAGCTTTAGGTTCCATATGTATTAGTGTCATATTATTTTTTGCTATGAGTTGCAGTAAATTAATGTCATTTAAATATACTGGCTTAATTAGTTTCGGTTAACATTAGTTTGTTTTAGGGCCTATACATATAAATGTACGTGTGACATGTCCCTATACATGAATCACATTTTCATAGTTAAAGTTTTTTTTTTTTTTCCTATCTTAATAATAAAATGTAATATATTATAGCTTACCTCTCAGTTGTAATTTGCACAGTGTAAAGTAGGAAATTAGGAAATAATTATCTTCTCAAGTAACAGCAGCAGTTAACTATCCAGTCACTCCGTTCATCACCTGAGTAGAAATGTAGAATTTTCTGTAAATTAGGCAGTATTTATAAACTTTCAGGTGCCTCAGACCGTTAGAACGCAATACGCATGCGCTATTTGCCTTCCAGCTTACAATTTGCGTTCCATTTGCCATTTTATGCGCAGTAGTTTTCAAAAGGGTGGTTAATATCAGTGTGGTACGTGCCGCACACTATGTGTCACTGTAGTATTGTTGTGTCTGTAGCCTCGTTTTCGTTTTGTTCGGCGGCCATTTTTTCTCTCGCTTAGGTGATTTTGGGCACTTTAAACTCGTTTTTTTTTACTTAAATGGACGGTAAATTTACTTTTCGAAGTGCCGGATACCCCCCCTTGCTGTAAGTACCCTTTTTATGTGTTCGTTGTGTTTATTTATTGTGTTTATTTATTGTGTTTCTGATGTTTTCATGCATGCCGTTTTTTGCGTGTTCGGAATGGGTCGTATCGCGGCCGTATTTTTTTGCGAGGGACTCAGTTGTTTTTTTTCTAAGTTGTGCGTGTGGGACGCAGTTGTTTTTTTTTCTAAGTCGTGCGTCTGTGTGTTAACAGCGTGTGAGGCGCCTTTGAGCCTACACCTCCACAAATGCGGCCCCTCCCTTCGCGAGGGTCTGCATTTGCTGACAAACACAGCCGACGTTGGATCCTCCACCGCCGCAAATGTGGACCCTCACTTTCTTTAAACTTAAACTCATCCTTTTCTTTATAATACATATAATTAATAAAGTAAAATCCCTCTTTTATTTCCATCAATTTACAATACTGCAGCTTCATATCACCAAGAATATGGCCATTGGATGTTTTGTCGTTTTTTATCTTAACATTTTTCATTCTCTATTATATATTTTCCACTAGAAGGGCCCTCAACTGGGTCATTTTAATCACGCAAAACCATCAACTGACTGTCAATATTACTAACTGATGATGACAGATGTATAATCATCTCAATCAGAATGTAATAAGAAGTCCAGTGTAGTAGAATATGATATAGCTCCATGAGGATGAGATAAGGCAATACTAACACCATGAGATTCCCCAGTCTCAATGAGAGGGGGAGCAACATCAGCCTTAGAAGTTGGAAATAAAATCACAGTATTTGGGGTAATGGCATTAGTTGCATCAGGTAATAATTATGCAAGTCATAAGGACCCACATCTTAAAGGTTCATCTCTCATTTGAGAGATAAACTGATCATGCGTTGGAGGAGCCATGAGGTAAAAATGATAAACCCATTTATTTATAAATTCTACCATAACATAAATCCTCCCACTTCACTACCAGAACTGGTCAAAACCACCTCATTATGCTATACCCACTAGATTCAGGTGTGGCTCTCTTAAAACATTTAAGTGGCAAAATACGTTTCAAGAAGTTGCTTTGCAGTAACAAATTAACTTTCAAAATGTTTAGTTTGTTAATTTACAGAAAGACTATCAATAGGGAAATAAAAAAAAATAAAGGTCACTGATAAAAACATTTTTAACATTGGAGCTTTAAAACTTTTATTTTACATCAAATTGACAATAGCTTGTCATTAATGCTAAGAGGGTTAAAACACCAGTGAGAAAAAGTCAATTTAACCAATAATAATTTTTTTCTCAGTTTTTGTAATAATACAGTACTTAAATAAATGGTTTACATTAGTTACTCATGATTTAGGCTTTCGATTTCCCACTATGAGTGAAGTCATTTTGCTATAAACTGTCCTCTCTTGATAGCAAGAGCTCCATCTTGCTACTGCTGCAAATGCTAATTTATCTGCAACATATTTTTGCCTATATCACTTGCTCCAGTAATGTCAACAGTGACTATATCACGGAAACTTGACATACCCAGAGGTGCCCACAATCTAGCCCTGTATTGCAGATCTAAAACTGCAGCATTACCAAGATGGGTGCCTTGCTATCAATTGAGGACTCTTATTAGTAAAATGGTTTTGCTCATAGCGGAAATCAGACATTTATACACACACAAATGAATTGTAAGGAGGAAAAGGAATTAAACTGATACATCTATTTTTAAATTTAACACATTTTTTTTAGTAACCAGGCAAGTCATTGTTGAGATTTGTGGCTTGTTCATTTTTGTTACATTTACAACATGAATGCCTCCCAGTTTGGTTTTTATCTTTATACATTCTGCCCTTTACCCTCCCATACTCTTTTAGCAATATGGCTTTGTCTTGCTTGCAATTATATGTGCAGAGACCTGGAGAGAATAGGACAATAGCAAGTGTATTTGTAGACAGCCTTTCCTAACCTTCTCTGTGTGATGAGAATTTGGAAGAACAGTTCCTCTTATTGAAAGTATCCATCTTTTTGAGTTAAATTAGCTGCTTCCTCTCTGTGTTTGACTCACCAAGAGTCTGTTCAGCACTTGTATTTCTTAACTGCCTCTGGTATTGGAAGACCTTGACTCTAGTGCAACAAACTCAGCTTCAAGGTAGGAAGAATATGGATAGCTTAACAAAGCAGAGCATAACATAGCATGGTACAATGATGGGCAATCTATTCACTTGAAGGGCCTCATATGCAGCCTTTAAGACCTTAAAAGAGCTTCACAGAGTTAAAAACCTATTTATTTTACCCAAAGCAAAAATTGTAAAATCACTTTAAGAAAGGAATCAATTTGTAATAGTGGAATAGATAATTAGGAGACATATTTTAGGAGTACAGTTGGGTATTTCTTGCTAGTTTTAGATAATGAACTGATGCTGTTGAAGAGGGACATCCTCTCCCTTTTCAGAGAACACGCTGGGGCCATATATGAAGTACCTGATGGATCCATGTGGTCCACAGGACATCTGTTGCCCACCACTAGTCTAGTACATAAATAATGCCATTGATTAAGCTGAATAAAAAAAAAAAAAATCATGCACCAGACTCAAAATCATTTAAAAATCCACTAGATTTCTAGATCTAGGAGATTAATTACGCTTCATTGACATTAAAATAATTAAAACATATTCTTGAAAATGATTTCTGTTTGTTTAATAACAGTCTCATGTATGACCTAAGCATACATGACTTAGTATGTACCTAGGAATAAATCACCCATAACACAAATACAATGACAGACACCAATATGGGCTAAAACAGCCCATGACAATAAACAAAAATTCAGAGGTCAATGTTCATTACCTCCAAGGGAGCCCAACCATCTGAAGTCTCCAGGATCTGAGTGCCCAGGAGACCTCATAACCAAACCTAGTGTATATCACCACCAAAATTATGCTCCCAAATTACAGAGAGCAATCAACCCCGTCCACCACAGCTGTGACAATGAAGTATAACAAACAGGGAGGGAGGGAAACTCAGCATGTGATCTTGACAGAGTGAACAGTAAGGGCAGGAAAAAAAATTGTTATTGCTTGAAA
The DNA here is from genome assembly GCA_027410445.1 of Discoglossus pictus. Taxonomy (NCBI): domain Eukaryota; kingdom Metazoa; phylum Chordata; class Amphibia; order Anura; family Alytidae; genus Discoglossus; species Discoglossus pictus. The sequence goes on along the minus strand of CM050164.1, from coordinate 147,501,534 downwards.
GCTCCAGCCCTAAAATTGTCTCCAGGGGCTTCCTTGACCTAAGCATACGTGACTTAGTGCATACCTAGGAATAAATCACCCATAACACAAATAAAATGACAGACACCAATACGGGATAAAACAGGCCACAGCTTTTATTTGTATAACAATAAACAATAATTATAAAATCACGACCTTCAAGGGAGCCCAACCATCTGAAGTCTCCAGAAAAAACTCATAACCAAAAACCTCAGGAAACCTCATAACCAAATCTGGCGTATATCACCACCAAAATTATGCTCCCTTCTGAAGTCTCCAAAAACCAGGAAACCTTATAGCCAAATCTGGTGTATATCGCCACCAAAATGATGCTCCCACCTTACCGAGAGCAACGACCTTGCAAAAATACGACCTTAACGCCCGAACTGCGCGCACCTGAAAACAGTAAAAACACAATAAATACACACAAAAAAGACATAAAATGCTTACCCACAGCATGGGGGGCACCCAAGACTTCTGCAAGTGAAGTTACACCTTAATTTAAGTACAAATTCCAGAGTTTAGACACACAAAAAGACACACAAAAACCGAAAACGAGGCTACAGGACCCTAAAGACGCAAAACACCACCAAGCACAAACAGCTTTTCAAAAAATCCATACGAGGTACAAGATACACTCTTAACAAGGAAGCTACATCATACACAGCCGCGTACCACATTAGCCGCCATTTTACAACACTAACTTACACAATGGGGAAGTACACAGCTACCCTACCAGCTTTCCCTCGCGCACGCAGCCTATTTACACTACACACTGCACACATTGCTGACACTTACACCTCAGCTCCACAACAGTGCAAACCTACATTGTATGCTGCAGGAACATCAAAACAGATTGTCAGCTCTTTAGCACAATGCTTCCTTCACATATTACTTCCAAATAGGTAAAGTATATTCATGTATTAATGTCTTAATTATTTCATTAGCATACAAAAACAAATATACACAAAAACTAAAAAAAAATCTCCCAATAAACACAAAACCCATTTACCGCGCGACTCACAAAAGCCTTGCAATAAGCGCAAAAGGCAGATCAACGCCGACAAAACAATAACAGCAAAAGCGCCTATAACAAAAAAAAATACAACAACCAACAGCCTCGCAATGAGCGCTGAAGGCGCTCAGCGCGAGGCTCTCAATGAGCGCCGAAGGATCTCGGACCACCAACAAAATTAATGTCTCAACCAAACAGCATTACCTGCCTTACAATTTTATTGCCGTCATTTTTTGATGGGCAAGTCGCTAGTTCTTTATATAATACTTGGGAACATCCAGGTTCTCTAAATCTGAATGCCTTATAGCAGTCCCCCTAAACGCCTAACAAATGATTATATAATCTTATTTAACTTTAATCTAGCCCTCTCAAGCTTAAAAGGTTCTAGGGCCACCCTCCAATGTAAACGGGGAGCTATGCCTGACCAAATAATAACAAGCCAGGGGAACAGAACAGAAGGATCAAAACCCCAACTGAATTCCTCTATCCTGAACTGCTGCTCTCCTGGCCCAGTAAATAAATCAGTGGCCCAAGATCCACAGAAAAAACAGAGAATCTGAAAGAAAGAAAATTAGACCTGCAAGTGAGGGCGAATATATGAGTGAAACCTATTTGACTCACATCTCCCTATTGTTTTTACTGTATGAACATCCAAACCCCGGCCTGCTGCCTCTGTGGCAGCCACAATCCTAAACGAGTGTGCCCCAATTTGAGCAGGACTCAAGTTTAACTCAGAGATGCAAGCTCTGAACATAGCTTTAAACTGAAATCTTGACAAGTTTGAAGCATCCCTATGAACTAACAAGGGACCATTACCCACTGGACAACAATTGAAATAAGTTGAAACACATGAAAGGGTGCAACAAGTACTACCAGGTATAGAATACAGTATAACAGTTTTACCATGGCCCAACTGATCAGTTTTTGACCTTCTAATAAAACTTGATATGTAATTCTCCTTAACAACCACATCAGAGAACAATAAACACCCGCCCCTAACTTAGCAGGCGCTACTAACTCCCCGATCCTAAAAACACCAAAAAAAGCTAAAACAAAAGCTGTTCTAAATAACATAACTTCATAATTAGCATACCAGTGACCCCTAAAATAGGCACCAAAGTCTCTAGAACCAGCCTCATCTGTAAATAGATGTAACTGAATTGTTTACTGAAGCATAATGACGGTCTGGCCATTTAAATGAGAAAGAAACAACAGTCAAACCTTAGGATCCTTCTTGAGCTCCATCACCCTTATGTGATGGTGAGCCAGCATAATTCCTGCAGTAGCAAGAGATAAACGTCTAAAAAAGATACTACCCATAGGCATGATCCAGCAAGCAAAGCTCAATTTACCAAGCAACGACTGCATTTGTCTAGGTGTCACTTTTTTAGCAGCCAACGTGTGCTTAACAGATTCCTTCAGGTCTAGAACCTTGTCCAAAGGTTGCCTACAAATCATAGCCTGTGTGTCAATCTAGATCCCCCGAAAACTCAAGACGTGCATAGGGCCATCGTTTTTTTCAAAGGCTAAAGGAACACCAATCTCTGCCACTAATCCTAAAAATATTTTGAGCAGCAAAGCACAGTTGCTAGAACTGATAGGACTGACAAATAAAAAATCATCCAAATAATGCACCAAGGAAGATATGTCGGACCTATGCCTGGTAACTCAATGCAAGAGTTAAACTTCTCAAAATAAGAACAGGAGATGGAGCAACCCGGCACAGGTCAATGAATTGCTACTTGTTAACTTGACAGCCTTACAAAAATTGCGAAGACAGATTCACTGGCAGTAAATGAAAAGCTGACTCAATGTCGGCTTTTGCCATCAGTGCTCCTCTGCCCGCCCTTTTTACCAGAATGACCGCTTGGGAAAATGAAGAGTAAGTAACTGTGGACAAACTTCTACCAATTACATCATTAATCGATGAACCTTTTGGGTATGACAAATAATGTATCAATCCAAATTTCCTTGGTTCCTTCGTAAGGTACAAAACTCAAGGGGGAAACCCTCAGGTTAGGAATAGGTAATATACTAAAGGGACCCGACATCCTTCCTTTCTTGACCTCTCCCAGCATTTTTTTTAGCACTAGTGAAGGATTTCCCCTGGCAGACTTGAGCTCAGAATACTTTTAACACTGAAGAAGGGATAACAAAACAGTCAGCAACAGTTTAGCATCACTCAGATGTAGATTAGCGTATGCCCTTAGCCATGGCCAAATCTTTTCTAACTGCACCAGTGTCATCCCCCTTTGCAGTGGTTCCTTTCGGTTTTTGGAACTTTGTCTTTCTGAAGCATTGAAAAAGAGGGTGATGCAGCCCGCGTTCTGAACACTCATGCCTATATTTGCATGTCGCTCCTCATTTACAGAAGCTCTCATTGAAAGCGAGACAGTAACCTTTTTTCCCTGACACAAAAAGTCCAGACTTAAAGCCTGCGGGAACCCCAGGGCGCAATGTAGTGACAATCATCTTATTGCATCTCCGGCCTAACCGACGGCCTCAGCCTGAACTTAACGTCATAATGCCACCAAACAAATCCCCCATAGGTTCTATGGATCCCGTCTATCTCATCTAAGTAGCAAAACAGTGCTTGCCATAATTATAAATAGATACCAAACGCGTCTCGACTGTCCAGCAGCCTTTTTCTCCTTTAGTTGATTAATCAGTGCCGCCATGTTAGGTGCTGATATGATGGTCTAGGGTGGTAAACTCAGCATGTGCTCCTGACAGGTGACCAGTAAGGGCGGGAACCTTTTTATTTTAATGTTTGAAAGTTCCACCCCTAAAATTAAACTCTTCCAATCACTTCCTAGCACATGCCCAGTCAAAAGCCCCTTCCCCCATGCTGTCTCCAGGAGCTGCCTGAACTGAAGCAAAAACAAATTCAAGAGATGGGCTAAATGTTCCATTTTTGATTTCTGATGATTATATTGAGGTGCACATTACTGAAACGTAATAATGAATGAAAGATCTGGTGGCACAGGATTTAAAGTCCCAGTGTGTTTTTCATGTTAAACTATATTTAGTTAATTATTAATTAACTTAACAATACATGCAAACAGCAGCAACTCAAAACTTTAGCCAGCAAAAGATAATTTTAAAACACATAGTTGTACCCCTCAAAACCTCTCTCATTGCTCTGAGTACTACTGAAAGGAAGTGAAGGATTTTAAATGAAAAAGCATTATTCAAGCCTTACCAAGATAGCTTAATCATTCACTTCATTTTTGTAGTGCGCAGGATAATGAGAGTTGGGAAGAGGTGCAGCAGTGGCCATAAATGAGGAGCTAATAATTGCACATGTATTTCTAATGTTGATTAATGGTAAACAAAAAAAAAGGTTAACATGAAAAGTGTGTACATTGGCCCTCTTTACAATGGGAAAAGCAATTTTTCTTGTTTATTTGATAAAACTGTTTATTATTTTATAATTAACTTTATTATGTTTAATTATTCATTTGAGGTCATCACTGGAGCTCAGATGCACAGTGAGATCATTAGCATTGTACGTTACTCACCTTACCTGCATTATGACCTAATTTCCTGCAAAATGTATTCCAGAGGAGGAAAGTTCCAACCTATCAGGCCAAAAAATGTGGTACACTTTCTTTGCTTTCTGAAAGCTCCTGTTTCTGAACTGATTTGCAAGAGACAGTGTAAGCTTTAGATAGAAAAAAAAATCCATCATGGTCAGCTCAGGACAGAGTATACTGAGAGGAGGGGGAAGCGAAAAAGAAGAGAGAAATTAAAGTGGGAGTGAGAGCTAATGAAGAGAGAGAAAGGGGAGAAAGCGAAGAGGGAAAGAAATAGGAGGGGAAGAGGGGAAAGAAGACAGCGGAAGAAAAGGAGGAGCGAGAAAAGAGGGTGAGATGGTAGCAGAGAAAGGAAAGCATTAGAAGGGAGAAAATGGAAGGAAGAGTGAAGGGGTTGTATGGAGGTAGATACAGGTAGGGTGGAGGTGAAAAGACAAATGAGAGTCGTGGGATGTGATGGTAAAGAGAGAAGGGGAGACAGAAAAAGTGTAGAAAATGGGGAATGGGTGAGAAGAGATGAGAGAGATGAGTGGGAGAGAAGAGAGTGAGCATAGATGAAGAGGGGAATGAGAGGGGTGAGAAAAAAGAAGGGTCACAGAATGAGAGAGGAAGGAAGAAACAGGATAGTCGGAGAACATGGTGGTGAAAGAGATAGAGAGAAGCAGAGCGTGAAGAGAGAATGGGGAGAGAAAATTCAATTAGAGAGAAATAGAGACAAAGGGGAGATAGAGAAGGAAGAGGAGAAAAGAGGGCAGAGGAACGATCAGAGAGAGAGATGATGGTAGAGAGAGAAGGAGGAAAGACAGAATCGGGAGAGAGAATACAGAGATAAAAGTAGGGAAAATAGGAAGAGGAGAATAAGGGGAGAATAGGAATAATGAAGGGAAAAGAGAGGAGAGGCAGAGAATAGAAGGAGAGAAAAAGGAGAGAGAAGGGGGAGAGATAAGTGGGGTCAAAGGAGTGAAGGAGATATGACGAGGCAAAAGAGGGTGAAGGGGGAGGGAGTAAGATAAGATGGATGTTTCAGGGGATAAAGAGGAGGGGAGGGAGAGCATGGGAATGAGAGAAAGGGGGAGAAGATTGGGTAGAGAAAATGGGGGACAGAGAATAGTTGGAAAAAGGGGCAAGAAGGAGAGGAGGAAGAAGTAAAGAAAAGGAACACATGGGAGAGTGAAGGCCAGAGAAAAAAGGAGAATCAAGGAGAGGAGGAAGATGAGGAGGAGAAAAGGAAGGGGAAGGATGGAAAGATAGAGAGAAACAAGAGAGCAAAGGGAAGTGAAAACAATAAGAGAAACTAGAGGAACAAGAGAAAGTTTGATACTTCAGGGCTGGAACAGTGGTTTGTTTATAGGTGTGGGCACTTCCTTCTAAACAAGAACATTTAGGAAGCTAAGGTTTTTTATAAAAAAAGGAACTGTCTCCCCAAAATAGGGACAGTTGGAAGGCATATTATTGGTAGTTGTGATACACCATATGGTCATTGTGCATCACATGTTTGCACCTCAAAAAAGCTTGAGAGATACTTGTTTCAATTAGAAAATCATAGGCTCGGGTCACAGCTCTTTAATAGCTTTCATCTGTATAGATAGAGTGCAGTTGTCTACATTTCCAACGTATGCATTTTGCAGAGTCCCCTCGGGATAATCCAAATGCATTTGTCAAATTTTGCACAAAAGCTTTTTGCTACATAACACAGAACAGAAATTGTCCCTGACAAGTGGCTAATAATTTCAGATCCACTCTCCCCAATGCTGCAATAAACAGCCTTTGACAGCATAACCAGTTCCTCAAATTTACAAGACAATGTGCCTAAGGCTAGACGATTATCAGAGACAAAGCAAATGTCACAGCTGTGCCACATCTGAGAATATAATCTTATGTTCATTTACTAATTCTTATTAAAGATTTCTAAGGGCGGTCTCAACCATATAAATTGTAAAGATAATGTTATGGCCGGTAAAAATAGTGTAAAACTTCTAGTCAATGCAATGTGAAGTTATCATATTCATTTATCTCATTTATTTACATTACACAACCCTAAAATAATTTTAAAATATATTATTGGGAAGAAAGTCAGGAAGGAAGCTTTAGGAAAACAATGTGATGCAGACTGTCTGATACATAGTGACCAGGAGAATGCAGATGAGCTACTGTAAATAGGTTCATTTCTTTGGAATACACAATGGAGGTGCCAGTGGTTGGGACACTACAACATAATGGGGATACACTACCTTCACCAAATAACTGGTTAATACAGGAATAAATCCAAAAGAGGTTGGAAACAAATAAATGTTAATACAGCCCTGGGTCCTGATGGAATACATCCACGGGTACTGAGGAACTGGGTTCTGTAATAGCCAAACCATTATAGCAATTTTTTGCAGGACTCACTAAACACGTGGTCGCTACCAGATGACTGGAGAAAAGCAGATGTTTAAGAAAGGAGCAAGAGCGAATCCTGGGAATTATAGACCTATAAGCCTCACTTCTCTGGTGGGAAAGCTTTTAAAAGGGTTAATAAGGGATAATATACAAGAATATGTCTATTTGAACAGGATTATAAATAGGAGTCAACATGGATTATGAGGAATAGGTAATGTCAAAAAAATCTAATTAGTTTCTATGAGGATGTTAGTATGAACTTGGATCAAGGCAACTCAGTGGATGTAGTCTTTTTGGAATTTGCATACAGTGCCACATGGAATACTATTGTGAAAACTAAGGAATACAGGAATTGCAGTAAATATCTGCTCATAGATTGAGAGCTGGCTAAAAGACAGGAAGCAAAGGGTTGTGGTAAATGGAACATACTCAGATTGGACTAATGTGGTAAATGGGGTTCCTCGGGAGTCAGTATTAGGTCCTTTCCTTTTTAACATCACATATATAGTTTTCAGCAGTGCGGGCTTGCCAAAAGTTGTTGCTAACGCTTGCGGGCTCGCGCTGGTGGAGATGAGCGCCGTAGTCGGTCATCCCTATGACCCCCTACGACTTTAGGCCCGCAAATGCGGCCCAGCGCAAAGCGAGGGGCCGCCTTTGCAGAGGTGGAGGCTCCCACGTCGACTGCAATGAGCCACAGGCGGGACTTACACCGCAAAATTTACGGACTTACCATCCACAAATACGAGCCGCAGGACTTAGAAAAAAAAACATTATGAGCTCGCAAAAATACAACCTTAACGCCCGAACCGCTCGCACATGAAAACATTAAAAACACAATAAATACACACAACAAATACATAAAAAGCCTACCCACAGCAAGGGGAGGGGGCACCCAGGACCTCTGCAAGTAAAGTTACACCTCAATTTAAGTCCAAATTCAAGAGTTTAGACAAACGAAAATCCCCTAAGCGACAGAAAAAAATGTCAGTGGAAAAAAACGAAAACGAAGCTACAGGACCCTAAACACGCAAAACAGCACCAAGCACACACAGATTTTCCGAAAAAGCTGTACGAGGTACAACATGCACTATTAACAAGGACACTAAAATACGCCCTTAACGCCCGAACAGTGCGCACATGAAAACATTAAATCACAATAAATACACACAACAAATATATAAAAAGCTTACCCACAGCAAGGGGGGGGGGGGCACCCAGGACCTCTGCAAGTGAAGTTACACATCAATTTAAGTCCAAATTCCCGAGTTTACACACACGAAAATCCCCTAAGCAAGAGAAAAAATGGCTGTTGAAAAAAACGAAAACGAGGCTACAGGACCCTAAACACGGAAAACACCACCAAGCACATACGGCTTTTCCGAAAAAGCTGTTTGTGGTCCAAGATACACTATTAACAAGAACGCTAAATCATCCACAGCCGCGTACCACATGCACATTAGCCGCCATTTTACAACACTTACACAATGCGGAAGTACACAGCTACACTAATGGATTTTCCTCGCGCACGCACACTATTTACACTACACACTGCACACATTGCTGACACTTCCACATCAGCTCCACAACAGTGCAAACCGACATTGTATGCTGCAGGAACATCAAAACAGATTGTCAGCTCTTCAACACAATGCTTCCTGCATATGTTACTTCAAAATAGGTAAAGTATATTCATTTAGTAATTTATTAATTATTTCATTAGCACACAAAAAAAACATATACACAAAAATAAAAACACATTCTCACATTAAACATAAAAGCCATTCACTGCGCCACTCACAACGACCGCCAACACTGCTCATAGCACACAAAGCCTTGCAATAAGCACAAAAAACACATCACCGCCGACCAAACAATAACACCAAAAGCGCCTATCAGAAAAAAAAAATACAACAATCAACAGCCTCGCAATGAGCGCCAAAGGACCAACAAAATGAATGTCTTGACCAAACACCATTACCTGCCTTACAATCTTATTGCCGTCATTTTTTGACGGGCAAGTCACTAGTATTTAATAATGACTTAGAAGTGGGACTGGAAATTAGTGTCTCCATTTTTGCTGATGACCTCATTTGGAATATGGAGTACAATTTTGGGCACCACTTCATAAAAAGGACATTTTAGAGTTGGACAAGGTACAGAGAATGGCAACAAAACTAATAATGGGAATGGAGGGCGTAAGTTATAAAGAAAGTATAAGCAAATTAACCTTTTTTTCTCTAGAAAAAAGGCGTCTAAGAGGGTAAATGATTACCTTATATAAATATATCCAGGGCCAATACAAGGCTTTGTCAAGAGAGCTTTTTGTGCCAAGAGGTTTTCAACTGACAAGAGGACATCCTTTGTGGTTAGAAGTAAAGAGATTCTACCTTAAAGAAAGAAAAGGGTTCTTTACAGTAAGGGTGGGTAATCTGTGGAATTATCTACCAAAGGAGGTGGTGACAGCAGATTCAGTAGATAACTTTAAAAAAGGGACTGCCTATGACCGTTGCATAGTCAATACTAATTCCCAATAAAAGGACACCACACAATAAAATACACTTACACATAGTTGGGATTTTAAACGGCCACAGCTTTTATCAAAATGTTATGGAAAAAACAATGAGAGGTGCTTGCCCTCAAATAACAAACTCAAGGGAACCCCTGCCCCATGAGTCCTGATACCCCAAAGAGCTTATGGGCAAGCACCCCTGCTAATTCACTAGCAAAACACGTAACAAAAACACCTGACCCAGGTCATTACTTAAACACACTTATTCCAATGCCAAACAATACAGGGACTGTGGTTGGGAAAGATGAGCTGGCTTCACAAATTAAGTGACAGAGATAAACAGACTTGGGTTCATATAGAGGTTGCCCCCCAAAACCTTACCCCTCCCCTTCAGCACCTCCCATAAACATAACCCCTTGTATTCCTATTTCCTATCCTACACCTAGCACTGTCAAGCCCCCACTCTCCTTAACTGCATATGGCCATAGGGGTTACTTATTTTTAAATAAAAAGGGCATTCAGGGTTATCCTGGTTAATTAGAGAGGGAGTATTGATCCCGGGAGGATTACGATCACCAGTATCTGGGGTCAGGAAGGAATTCATTTTTTTCCTTTTTGCGACTATTTAAAATGTTTCAATGGGGTTTCTTCTGTTTGCCTTAAGAACTAATCCACATATTGCAGATCAGAGGAGATCTTGAACTTGATGGACTAAAAGTATTTTTCAACATAAAATAAAATCCCTCTAATGATTATGTTGACACTTCCAGGGGTGTCTAAACAGGCATCTGCCCCCCCCCCCCAATCAGCATGCAGCATCCGGGGAGGAATATTAACCCACTATTTACCTGCTCAGCCAATCTCCTTGCAGCTTCCTCCTTGCAGGTTCCTGTCACATGTCAGTGATACACTACATTTCCCAGCTGCGTTGCTACATATCCCATGCTACTTTGTACCACAGACAGGAAATCAGAGTTAATTCAAGAGTTTTAGCTAACCTAATTGGCCAAAACAAATAATTACAAAACAAGATGGATAATATGCTGCCTGTGATTGGTCAAACTGAATATAACTGTTATGCTAATTTTAGAAGAGATTGGCTGGGGGTGTCAACTTTGAAAGCCAACTGTTTGCAAATGCAAGAAATTCAGCTGACTTCAAGGTGAATATTTAAATGTATATTTTGGTATTTTTTCATGCAAACATTTTTTTCACACACTACTGTTTTTCCTTCATTAGATGCATTCATATGTAAGCAAACTTAGATATCTCTTTAATATTGCTATTGCTTACCCATATATAGCGCTACAGAATATGTTAGCGCATTACAAATAAATGATAATAATAATAATATCCTCTGCACCATCAGATATGGCATTGAAAAACATGTGGAAAAGTCATTTAGCTTTTTCAAACGGAACTAGATATTGTCATTTTAGTTATTGGTTATATGGCCCCGAAGCCCTCCTTCAGGCTGTGATTGTTACAATTTGTACTTTAGCTCTATTGATTTATATACTCATAGCTTATTACAAAGAGACATGGTTTAACAGGTAAAATTATTTGACTTAGACTTGTAGTTTGAGGGTTTTATTTCTCCCTTTCCCTTTTTATTCTTTCCACTAATATTTTAGATTTTGTTTAAATAATTATTCTAAAATTATTCCAAAACCAATGTTTGCCTCATATAACCCATTTACCATTTATATATATACTAGCGACTTGCCTGTCAAAAATTACGGGGCAATAAAATTGTAAGGCAGATAATGCTGTTTGCCACAGATATTAATTTTTTTGGCGGTCATTGAATCATTGCGAGTCTCAATGTCGGTTTACACTGTTGTGGAGCTGAGGTGTAAGTGTCAGCAATGTGTGCAGTGTGTAGTGTAAATAGGCTGCGTGCGCGAGGGAAAGCTGTTAGGGTAGCTGTGTACTTCCGCATTGTGTAAGTTAGTGTTGTAAAACGGCGAATGTGTATGTGGTATGCGGCTGTGGCTGATTTAGCGTCCTTGCTAAAAGTGTATCTTCTACCTTGTACATTTTTTTTTTGAAAAGCCGTATGTGCTTGGTGGTGTTTCGCGTCTTTAGGGTCCTGTAGCCTCGTTTTCGTTTTTTTGCCGGCCATTTTTACTCTCGCTTAGGGGATTTTCGTGTGTCGAAACTTGGGAATTTGGACATAAATTGAGGTGTAACTTCACTTTCAGAGGTCCTGGGTGCCACCCCATGCTGTGGATAAGCTTTTTATGTCTTTTTTGTGTGTATTTATTGTGTTTTTAATGTTTTGAGGTGTACTTGGTTCGGCCGTTTTAGGCAAAGTCCGTATTTAGTGATTGCGTGTTAGATGTATTTTGTTAAAGTGCCGCTTCTGTGGGTGTTTGTAACCACGTGTGAGACGCCGCGGAGGGTCCGCATTTGCGGCCTGCAATGAGCCTTCGCAATGTGAAAATTTCCATACTAGACATCAGTATATAACAATTTTACAAAAGGGTCAGTCTTGACCTTAGAATGAACAAATCCTGAAATAGGTTTGTTCTATAGGCCTGATAACCTACTCGGAGAGCAGCCATTACAAAAATTTGATATTTAGTGAGGGAATTTACCTAGAAAATGGATGTTTTCCAATCATATTGTATGTGGAGCTTCTCCAACCTGTTACCTCCATTTTGTTACTTGCAGAGTATGATGAAGACTCTTAACTAATGAAAAATGTTTGGTATCTTTAAGCACAGTTACATTCTGATAAGGAATAATAAATACAAAATACTCACACTGCTATTGGTAAAGTGTCCATTCAGACATGGATTCAGACTTGGAATCGAAAGAAGGAGCAAATTAAAGATGGGAGTATTCTCACTGAAGAATTTTAAATACTGTGAATATCATAGCTGTTTGTTGGAGAGTTAACATACAGCCCTATTAAATTCCCCCAACGTTGGAATCCATAGCCCTTAACGTTAGACTTACAGCTATTAATTTAGACCCGTAAAGCATCCCGTCAACCATTTGCGGGGTAAGGGCGAGATAAGTCAACGGGACTGTCTGGGGATTACAAAGAAAGGTGACTGCAGAGCAGTGTCTAAAATGGAAATAAGAATCAGGAACAAAATCCATTCTCTGTAAACTATTTAACTTGGCAACAGTTAAATATCATGGGGTGCTCCATATAAATCAGTGTTATCGTGTTATTTTAGAGGCACATAAAATATATTTTGTAGAGGGGTTCAGATATTTTGCTTTGCTCCATTAGTGTCAGATGAGAACAGGAAAAGACAGGACAGACAGAATGAGAAATAGAGATACTGTATAAAAAGCCGGACTGTCCAAAAAAAGAGAGAGATAGGAACAGAGAGAGAGAAATGTGGACAGATGGGCAGAGAGAAGATGAAAATGAACAAAGACATAAAACCTACATAGCCAGGAACAAATGAAACAGAGAAAAAAATAGGCAGAGAGAAAATCGTGACTGGACTGGGCTCCCTGCTGGCTTACATGACCCCAGCATGATACATTTTGGCTAAGGGAAATAAAGAGGCCGACACCAGATTGGGAGTATCATGGGCCACAGCTTTATTAAATAACCACATTTAACATATTCTATAAATTAACTTTTAGGAGAAGGAGCCCGGCCAAAGTCAGTGACCTCACACCAGGGCACATGCCCAAGGCCCTCAATGCTTTTCTAAGCATGCCCGTGAGGTAAGGCGACACCCATTTTGGCCAGTGGGCTGGGCACTTCACCTCCCACCACAGAGCAAGAGAGGGACTCCTCACGAGGCTGTGACCCCCCCCCCCCTTGCAAAGCTAAGGCCCGTTTTACCCCTTCCTGATCTGAATTCAAAGGTCAGAAGCTCTAAACCAATTTCAGTCAGATAAACATTATCAGGAAGGAAGAAAATTATCTGAGTCCTTAACTTCAAAATCCCGGTATTGAATTGCAATGAAATTTTCGAACAAAGCTCGCCATTTGCTTGTTAATCTTTTGGCGAGCCCTATCAATCAATACTGGATCCTTGGCATTGCTCCATAAATGCCTCTTTGTCATCTCTGACGAAATAATAAGGAGTCCTGGGAATTTGGCTTTCCAATTTTCCACATCCCTCTTCATGTACTTTAACATTTTTCGAATAGGGACCACCTCCAGATCGTTACCCCCAGTGTGAATGAGTATGAGTTGCGGATTACCATGGCAACAGGCGGAAGTGTCCAGTAACCCGCTCACCTGCGACCATCGCAAGCCCCGGATCCTGAACCACCACAACTGCAGGTCCCTTTCCGGGAAAGTCCAGTTTTGAATTATCATTTGTAACTGCAGCTAACTGGTGAGGCCACTACACGTATGAATGGCCGACGATCCACAGCTGTTTCCTTGCTCCTGAAAATATAGAAAGAATCTGTTAGGCAACCACCGCAGCCCATATGTAAAACCTAAAGTGCTGTGATTCCTATTTCCCGATCCTCAGTGGCAGCCCCAATACGAAACGAATGGGTCCAAAACTCAGCCTGATCAAAACCCAAGTGCTGTTGGGACATTTGCAAAACCTTCTCAAACTGGAAAAGTGACAATGCAAGGCCATCGGCGTGTATTAGCAATGGACCCCAGCCCTCTGGCCGCTGATGAAGGTACAACCTTATACATTTGTGGGGGCAACAATCAGTGCCTATCTTATGTAATACTCCTTTTCCCTTTTGCTTCCTGATCTGTTTTTGACTTCCCAAGCCACAAAATATCTGGTCACTTTCCAGACAGGTATCCACCACCTGCAAGCCCCCTGAACCAAGCTTGAGACCAGTTCCTCTATTCTGAAAGCTCCAAAGATTGTCCGTCTCTTGTCCTGCCTGCGATCACCTGTAAACATCCGCCGCGTAACCAGTTGAACCACAAACTCCTTTGTCAGATCCCTCAGCCGAGCCGACTTAAACATGAAGGCCAGGGCTGTAATCTGATGACCAACTGTAGCCTTAGAGTCCCTGTTTTCCACACACCGTAACAGGAACATATAGCAATATCCCCAAAGATGTTTCTTCTGTCGCAGCCCCACTGACTGTAACCACCAGGTCACTCCATTTATTCCACACCTTCTTATACGCTGACCATGTCACCGGGACCAGTGATTGCCTGATGAGCCTTGTTATCTGACCGCTCCAAGCTCCTAGAGTTCCTGAGGGATGCTCTCGCCCAGCGTCCTCGCTTCCAGAGCCAGCGTCCTGAACCGAGCCTCCTGAAAGAGAAAAATGGCATTAGCAATGTCGTTCTATAACCCTGGAATGTTTTTTGCCCAAAGCCATATGTTTAGGCGAAAGCAGTTTAGTACCAAGTGCTGAATGAGTCGCATCACTGATATAGAAGAGGCTATTGATCGATTGCACCACAGCCATGTTGGCGATCCCTGAAGTCCCTTCCCCACATGTGAACTGTCGCTCAAGGCTCAGGCCATGTGGCTGCACACCATTGCACCTTGAAGTATGCGCCAAAACCTTTTGACCCCAACGCATCTGTATACAGCTCGAGTTGAGTGATGGTCAAACTCCCCGGATGGATCAACGTTGCTCCGTAGAAATCACTGAGAAAGGTAAGCCAAACACGCACATCCTCCTTCATCGCTCCGAAGTGATGTGGCTGCTTGACCCCTGCAACAAACTCCTTTTAAAGATCCTGCTCATGGGAATAATCCTGCAGGCGAAATTCAGCTTTCTCAAGATGGACTGCAACCGCCTCATTGAGACCCTCCTCGCAACCAGAAAGGAACGTCAATTCTTCCTCCAGATCCATCACTTTTTCCACTGGTAAGCTGCACTTCATCTTAACAGAATCAATCCGAATCCCGAGGAACGTTAATTCCGTTGTCAGGCCTTCGCTCTTTTGGTGCGTCAGCGAAACCCCGAAACTGTGACATAAACTTGTGAACGTGGCCAAGACTTCCGGGTCTCATGAAAAAGAAATCATCCATGTGGTGGGTACGGCTGTGTTACCCTGCTTCGATCTGCGCCACCCATTGAAGGAAGTTGCTCAAAGCCTCAAAACATGAGATAGAGCATTCCATCGGCAGGCAAAGATCCACATAGTACTGTGACAAATTCACTGCCAATCTCAGGATCCGTGCCTTGTTTTCCAGCACCACAATGGAGTACTCTGGAGCCTTTTATACGGTTTAACAGACCTTGCGGTTTATTTGTCAGCAAACAGAAAACAATCAAAACAGAAAATAAATCCTAAATTCTCTTTGAAGCACTACCTACACTTTTAACTGCAGTTCCCTCACTGCTCTACTCTAATTCATAATACAGTCCAAAACACAGGTCTGCACACTTGCCTGTTTTAGAGTCCCCTCCCTTCAGGATCTGCACTCCATCTGCAGAGGAGCTGTGTCTCTTTCACCTCTCCAGTCACGCTGGACACTTTTCTCAATGTCTCTCAACTGTGCTGTCTGTGCACTTCAGCCACACTGGCTTTCCAGGTCTCATGGACCTCTATCTCACCACACAGAGCTGTCTCGGGCTTCCTTTGCCTCTTCACAGGCTCCAAACCTCCCAACAATCCTCCAAATGGAAGTAGCAGCCGCCCTTGATTGCAGCCACACCCCTGCCTTTTGAGCAGGTTGTTAACTCTCTCAATCCTGGGGAGAAGTCTTGAAGAGTTCTCTTCTGACCCCTGGTGGCATTTAACCACAGTACTTACCTTCAATGAAACAACCCAGCAGCTAATGACTGAAAGGATGTATTGTCAGCAGGTGAAACGCAGACTCAATGTCAGTCTTTGCAATCCTGGCGACGACTTCGGCCTTCTTAACCATATCAGTAGCTCAGTCAAACGATGTGTAAGACACGGCTGAACATTCTTTCTCAATTTCATAGTTGACCGAGCTGCCTCTAGGGTATGACAGGTGTTGAATCAGGCGTAACTTACCTTCCTCCTTCCTCGGAACTATGCCCAAAGGGGAGCTGACCAGACCACTGATCGGAGGAAGGGTGAAGGGGCCTGCCATCCACCCCAGCTGAACTTCATGTTGAATTTTCTCTGAGGCTATCCTGGGAAAATTCTGAACTGATCACAGGTTTGGAGGCCTCGCACCCGAATGCACTAGGCCGCATGGGAATAAAAATCCCTCCCAGAAACCCGTGATGAAAAATTAATCTGCCTCCTCCTTACCTCGCAATTTACTGTAGTGTTCTAGCCACGGTAGCATTGAGGCTAGCCATATGGGGGTCTTGCCCCTTTGGAGAGGACTCTCCAGCTTTTGAGCCCTCCCTCCCTCCCTGGCCCTGGTACATCTAACGAGGTGGTGCTCCCCCCAGTTCGAGCAAGCATGCTTGAAACAGCAGTTTGCTGCTCACTTACAAATGCTTTCGTTGTAGGCATAGAAAGTCATACGACCTGGGGCGGCCACTGTGGCGGGACTTCTGGCCCCATCCCTGGTTGCTCCAAAAGCGCAGCATGGCTCACATTGGAGTCATGATATTCAGCCAATATGAGACTTCTTTATTGCTCCAAGGCATCACCGGTCATGCCCCCATAGGTCCGATCTTTTCGAGACATATGAACATCCCGGAGCACAGCTCTGGATGCTGTTCGCCCATCGAAAAGTAAGTAAGTCGGGACAGTGGCAAAAGGGAGAAAAGTTCTATGAACTCTCTGCGCCATATTTTCTCCTTCACCTCCTGGGACAAGTGCACCCCCAGGTTGTCCAGGGCACATAGACACGTCAGATACAATCTCTTACACACCATGGAAGTAAATGTCACCATCAGGACCTCCCTCGTTAACTCCAGGCAAACCGGAATCCCAGCATTCCTCACCCGCCGTGGGCTCCACTGTCTGTTGGTTCCTGAGCAGGTGCAGCTGCAATGACAGGATTTTCCACTGTGGGACCTGGGTGTGCCCCTAGATCTGGGAAGGCCAATGCCTGTGCCCAGATGTCATGCCAACTATCTCCTCCACCGAGGAAGATTCAGAGTTCGTAGTTACGTTACGACCAGGGTGTAAAGACTTCGCCAGACCTAAAGGCCTATAGTCCAAGTCAGTGCCGTCAGGACACCTGTTGAGCTCTTGTGGACCCACTAATGCCCCACTGTCAAGGTGAAAGTCACTACTGGTCAAACTGCAATGTGACCTAGCCAGCTTGTCGGTTATTGGTGACTTCTGCTATCTGGCTGGACTGCAAGAAAACACCAAAGAATTGTACCTGGGCGTATGATTTCCGGACCCTGGCGGGGCGGCTGTGCCGTGCCACACTGGCCGTTACTGGAACATCATCAATCATCACTTGGCTGTCCTCTATGGTCATCTCCCTCACTACTTGGCTCCTCTTCCCTTAGCCTCCATGGTCCTGCCGAGCTCTGCACTGTTCATGTGTCACCCCTGCAAAACACCAGCAGTGCTGTTAGTGGGTGCAGTTGGGGGAGGCCGCAGGGTCAGTGTATTGCAGAGCTGTCGGAGCTGGATTAGAAATCCTTGCTTTTTTATTGACCCTAGAGCCCTTGGAGTAGGATGTAATCGCGTCACGGGGTAGGCACAGGGCTTGAGGCAAAGTGCTAGATGGTGGCCAGGGAGCTAGGCCCTCACCTGCACTGCTTGTTGGCAATGCCCTCTCTGAGGTGGGGGTATAGGTTCCTGGCTCTCAGGGACCACAACCATGGCCCCTGTGCTCCTCTTGGCCCTATCA
Source organism: Discoglossus pictus (assembly GCA_027410445.1). Lineage (NCBI taxonomy): Eukaryota > Metazoa > Chordata > Amphibia > Anura > Alytidae > Discoglossus > Discoglossus pictus. The sequence goes on along the minus strand of CM050164.1, from coordinate 147,483,414 downwards.
ATTAAAGGGTTGCTGCAGCCTGGCTCAGGGCATGGGGGTGCTAACTGTGATGCTGACATCCCCCACAGTGCCACAGCAGGCTGGGCCTGGGCCATGGTCAAAAAATAATCCTTACACCTTTGCTGGGATAACCCCAGTCTGTACCCATCTGACCCCATGACATAGGGCCCTGGACATAACCATGGCCAGAAGCTGTAATACATCAGCAGATTGCAGAGACTCCATAATGAAAAAATGAATGGTTTGGAATAACCCTTGTTGCTCATTGGTTGATATGTTTCAGCCAATAAGCAAGGTTGTTGTTTGAGCCACCCAGGTACATCTGCTTGCATAATGTGAACATCACAATACCTGCTTAGTATGTATAGAATCACCCAACTAAATTCTGCTCATTCAACCTTAGCCTTTTTTTCAGTGTATAAAGACTGACATGGCACTATTAGTTTTTGTTTATTGCATGGAGGAAGGTACAAGACAGGGATCAACACTTTTTGTAGTGTAACTGCTTGCTTTTACGCACATGTGTGTGTCTGTTTGTGGGTGGGGGTTAAATACTGAAAGGTCAACTCAGTAGGAACCACAAACCCTTTTCCACTATCATCCCAATTAAATGAGCTCATCATGTAAAACCATAGCCCGTAACGTAGCCCGCAAGACCTACAGCTATTAAATTAGACCCCTAAAGCAACCTGTCAACAACTTGTGGGATAAGGGCGAGAAACGGCTATGGGCGTGAAACTGCCCGCCTGCAAATCCTTGGATCTGGCAAGCCCATAACTGTTACACTTCCAATCATGCTATTAAATTGCAGCGAATTCACTGGCGTTCAAGCTTGTAACCCGCAAATGGAAGCCAAAAGCCAACGGGTACTAGAGAGGACCCGCTAGAGGGATAAAATCCAATCTGTAGCACTGTAAATGCACATATACACACACTACTGTACGTATATTAAAAGGGAAAGTGATGTTAGGTCTTAGAATTAATAGCACAACATTCTCAAGCCGGCGAAACTGCAAATAAAAATACTTTATTTCATGTTTAATTTTTGTGTTATATTGATCCCAGAAATCAATATATTAATACATATGATGCAACTCGCATGGACTATAATATCATATTTACAGCTTTATCAATATTGCATTATATCTGTAATGTGGGTCTGATCGTAACTCGTAATTGAACCCTGTAAGACTTTGAAATCCAACCTCCATTTTTCTGTGACGCAATGATGGTGATCTCTGTTTCCATTGGCTCCATCTAAACCGTAACTCTGGGTTTGATTAATTGATCATGTTCACGGCTGCGCGTCCAACGTTCTCAAAATGGTGTATGGGTTTGCGTCTCAAGCCTGTAACTTGCGGCCTGTTCTAATTTAATAGCTAAGTAATGCAGCCAAATTTCAAGCCTGCAGCCCTTGCGGGCTTCCCGATGCCGCTACAGGCTTCTAATTAAATAAGGCTGTATGTCCAGTGCTAAATAAAAGAAATTCTTGACAGACCACAATCAGCACAATTGTAAATTGCTGGTCTAGGCTAATCTCTGAGATCTTGCCTGCCAGTCCTCAGAGACAAAGGGAAATGAGGAATTGGGTTGAGAAAGATCTATGAAGGAGAAGACTGTCACTGACACTGTAGCCTGTTGGTGATAGTACTCAGTCCTTGTCCATACAGGTTGAGAACCACAGCTCTAAAGGAACAACATGGAGGCCGTGAAGAGTTTGCTAAAATTAAGAACTTCCCTAAAAATATGTTATGCTTACTTTTATATAGCTTTTTACATGTTAGTATGTTACATACTTTAGACACATGTTAAACATTAACAACAGTTAATCTTCATATAAGACTTTTAAACCATATTGCCCTAATCAAGAATAATTACAGAGCTCCCCCTGCACCACATTTTACATTTATATACAGTTTAACTATAGCAATGAGCTTTTTATCTCCCAGTCTGATTTAGCTTCCAGCAGAATGGATTTGGGGCAATTTTAGCAAAGCTGTTCACGTGAAAGCAATTCAAATGAAATAAAACCATATTTTTACATGGCCGTTTACATATGCACAAAGGCACAAATGATCTTAAGCCTTGGGCTAACATTAGAAAGGAGTGGGAATACTGGCATGTTTCTTCTTGTATTCAATCACTTAAGCATGTATTCCACTCAGAGAATGATTTCTCCACATTATAATCACTGCTGGATTTTGTCCGCCTCAATTTCTTGGCTTAATTTTCTCTAAACCATAATTTAGTGCTATATAATTATAGTAAAATGGTTTTATTAAAATATATACACACAAATAACGGCAGTCCAGATATGTAAAATGAATTTCCGAAATGGAAGTTGCTTTTTAGTTAAGGAAGATTACTGGGTGGAAAAATCACACAAAATGTAGCAAAGGGAAAACAACAGCTGTTTTTAATTGGAATATTTTTTGCTTTGATATATTGGTTGCTGTTTTGTTTTTGCAGTGACTTTTTATTCTTGGGTTTACAGCCAAAACACTTACCGTAAGTAAATGCAACTTATACTGTTAAATAAGTATTTGCTGATTTCCAGCCTAGATCAGAATGATGCTGAGCAAGTCAGAATGTTATTGAATGGAGTTAAAGGATGACTGTCATCATATGACCTATATTTAAAATTAAAGTACTTAAAAAAAAAAACTATGTTTGACAATAGCAAAATGCATTTAGAATGAAGAAAAATTATACAGCCTCTAATTTATTATATGTTGTATGCAAGTAAGGTGCATGGGATGTTGGAGCTTACAAGGACTCACCCTCCAGAGAAAGCAACTGTCAGAAATGGACACTGTATATTGCATAAAGTTAAAAATTTAAAACTTTATTGCATAAAGTAAAAAATGTAAACATTTTTTGGTTTAAAAAAAATTATATTTAAACCTGGAAATTCATCAGATATTTAAGGGTCTGAGAATTTTTTCTTGTCCATGCTATCAAGTGTTTAAGCAGTTGTAAATTCACCCAAGAATTACGTCAGGTTCAAGTATTTTCTCCACCCCTGCCAGATCTCCTATACAATGAGAATGTATTGTTGCTTTTTCACCCAATCACAGGTCATATCATGGTATGCTTTTTTTCTCCATGGTCCCTCTTATTTTAGAAATGATAGAGGAATGTTTTGACCTTGCTTCCTTATTTTGCAAATTTAAGATGATCTTACAAAAACATTTTTGTTAACATTCTGATATGCCTTAGATATAAAAATGTGCATGTAGATAAATATATAAACACTGCAGTGGCGGAGATAGTAAATGGAGGGCCTCAGTGCAAAAATAAGTTGGTGTGTGCGATTGCGTGTGCACCCTCAAATACTTTGATAATATGGTCACTAATCCTACTCTTCCCTTAGTTAATGGGGAAGGCAGCTGAGGGGGCCCGATGGGACCATTGTCAGGTGGGCCAGGAAACACTGAGCCCCTACACAGGTCGGGTCCCGGTGTATTGCACCGCTTGCATCGGTGGTAGCTCTGCCAGTGACACACTGTATCTATATGCAGCTTGAACTATCTTTATATTATATGCATACACATATATGGTCTATTTTCTACTTACCTCTTTCAATGGCAGAGAAGGCAGCAACACTTTTTTATATATCCAAATTAAATCAATGCCTTGTAACAATTACTGGCAATGTTACAATGTTTTTAGGAAACTACAACTATCCGCGGAGAACTAGCATGAGGGAAGGGGGAATGATCACAGCATGGATGGGGAGAAAGTAAGAGTGAGTAAGGGGGAGCTTGGAGGTGTTATAAGGAGCTGACCCTCCACATAGCCAAATGACTATCCACGATAGCTGGAGGTAAATTCCAGCCCTACCCCCTTTCTTTGGTTATTTTTATTGGTTATAGCACACTACGTTCTAGGGCTGAACCCTGTCTATTTAATGTTAGTAGGCAAAAGGATGACACTCGCTGGTTAATCCATGAGGGGGCCTACCTGGGCAACAAACTTGAACCTTGACGTTGGTCATGTGACCAGTTATGTGTTCTGTCATGTTGACAGTTGATTAATAAAAGTGGCGCTTCTATTGTGGTTCACTATTGTGGTTCACTTCCATCTTTCTTGGTCCCTGCATCACCTGATCTTCTGTCAGTTAGGGTCCCTGGTGAGTCCCAGCCTAACTCTCCACCTTTGACGGTTTAGCCTGTGGACCCCTTTGCATCATGTTTTTTTCTCCACTCTGTTTCTCTTTCTTCACTCCATTCTGTTTATCTTTTCCATTCATGGTCTTTGTTGCCCCTTTCACCTATTTTAGGGGCTGGGTTTCTCCTTTTGCTGTGCTGTCTTATTCTTGTGGCCCTTCATTTTGCTTAGTTTGCCCTTGCTTGTGCCCTCTGTCCATCCTTGCTCTCCTCTGACATGCTCTCCCATCTCGGTGTCACCTCCTGGCCCTCTCCCCCTTTTTTTCCATTGGCATCCTAGGTTCCTCTAGGCTTACAAGAGGTAAACCTCTCTTTATCAAGTCAGCAATAATGCTAAGATGTTAGCTAAGCATAAGGGTTAATAGAAATAGAGTGCATATGGGGGATTGAAGACAAATAAAAAATATGGTAAGAAACTTATGGTAATAGACAGTAATAGGCATACTGTAAATATATCTTATTGCGGATGTAGCTATATGGAGGATTGATAAGAGTGTGTAGTGCCATATTTATTGTCAAATGCAGGCTCACCTGTCAGGCTACTTTCTCCTTGTATTGCCACTGGTTTTGGCATTAGGCATTCGCACATTCATTAGTTCATTCAACTGGCTCCAATCCCCAAGAAACTGAGGCAGCTGACCTTTCCACTGAATCAGCTGGTTTTGGATTTCATAGCTTTTGGTTGGCACAAGTGCCTGGGCATCTAGGGCCTCATTCAATTGTGATTTGGCCAATTGAATAGGGCTCTAAATAAGCACATAGCATATTTGTTTTAAAGAAGTTTTTAGTTAGTGAACTTCTATCCAAAAGCAAGATCTTTACTAACTAAAAACTTATTTAAAAAATATATGCTATGTGCTTATTTAGAGCCCTATTCAAATCGCAATTGAATGAGGCCCCTGAAGGGGTTAACATATTCTGCTGATGAAGGGGTTAACATATTTTGCTGACACATAGCCTAACCATAATATCATGTGCCTATCCTTGGGATGTTTTTCGACCTTACTAAAACACAAAACATTTCTAGTTGTTCTAGAAACAGACAAACACCTGATTATTTGTTCTTGTACCAACTAACATGACCCGTAAAGATGCTGCTAATATCCGCCTTCTTTTGCAAGTATAAATTCTATGCAATGACGTAGCAATAAACGGAATTAGTACTGAGACTGATTGTGTGTGTGTCTTACATCCAGTACGAGTTCTACAGAATTCTGTTTGGGCCCTGTGTTTCCAAGCTGCCAACTACTGATTAGGAAGCCCCAACAAACTGGTGTCAGACGAGTGGGATACAGATCGAAGTACGACGGAGTGGGTGAGTAGAGTGAATTGTGTCTATTTGCACCTTCCTTTGCTCCCACTCTCGTCGTCCTTTGTAAACTGTATACAAGTAAATAAGTTGGGCACACACTCCCTGTGGTAGGGAGAATTAAGAATTAAGTCTTTGGTAGACTGTAGGTATAATCCCTAAAAGGTAGGGAGACTCTCTAAGGAAGAGAGTGTAAAATTAGACCTCTGGAAGGCCATATATATATCAAGGATATATATATATATATATATATATATATATATATATATATATATATATATATATATATATATATATATATATTATTCCTAAGGTGGGAATAGAAAGGATAAAATTGATATAAATATATACTTGACGGCTTGGTTTACAGTGCCCAAAATCCGCTTTTGCTTGCTCATTAATTTTGCTGTATTGCTGTGCTGTTTAAGATAAGAAATGTTTTTTTATTCTGTGTAAAAGCCAGGAAGTAAGGTCTCTGGACACTGTAAGACGCACCGTCTCTGTGTCTAGGGGCAACCCGTTAACTCGAGAATATCTTTCGGAATTGTCAGAGCTATTTCAGCTCAGTACAGACGAATCCTGTTCTCGGATTAAAAAAACGTGATAGCAAATAAGGTTACGTTGTCTATTGAGACAATAAGGTTACGTTGTCTATTGAGACAACCACCTAAAGTTTTTTTAAAAGGATAGTTGTAAATGATTACTTCCCAGTCTAAACAATACCCATCTCCCAACCCGGGAGAATCATGCAAAGCTGTCATATGTATATATATACACAGCGTAACATCAGGTCCCGTGAAAGAGCAAATGAGATAAGGGATAATAAAATAAATAGGAACAAAGAAATAGGAACTTTTTCTTTACATACAGTACATTTATATAATATTCTGATTGCTTTCGTTTATAAAGTAGATGATTGTCTTGTGTTTTGCTGCAAATAAATTTGTGAGTGTTTGCTGTACTTTCTTTTCTTTGCAATACAATTGAGAAATGCAGGTTAGAGAATTGTCCTCTGTGTCTTTAAGGCTGTAGAGATCGTGTCCACCACTGAAATATATTTCTAAAGTCGGCATATATGTAAAAAAAGGAAATCTTTTTCCAGAAATATGTAACAGTGGAGGATTTATGGTCTATCTTGTTTGTAAGTGTAAGACAGTGTGTTTATTCTATTTTAAAGCTTGCCAACACTTATCTCTGCGTCCCCAAAAAAAAAAAAAAAAAGGCTGTGAATTTCTTTCTCCTTGCAGAAAAGGTTGTATTTAGTTTGGATAAGATGTGTATGGAATGTTGTTGTTTAACTTTTTAAGGTGGATTTCAGTATTTGTAGTTATATGTTTGTGGAGAGATGTCTCAGGAAGAAGTGGAGTGTTAGTTGGGAATTATTGTAAGTTAAGTACGGGACTGAAGCGAATAGTTCCTAGAATGTTATATTAAGTGCTTTGGAAGAGAGATTTTGTATGTGAATTTGATCCAAAATGGAGTTTGTTTTTGAATAGATTGCAAATAGTAAATACGGAAAGAGAAAACAGGCAGCCCTTAACCCCCGAATTAATCCTTCTACATCTATGATGTCTCTGAAGTGAATGTGCCAAGGACATCATGACTCAGACTGACATCAGACTTCTTATACAGACTTTTAGACTCTGATACAGTCAGGATGGAATTGGGCTAACGTCCCTTCCATTACGTGACAATGACTTTAGATTTGTCCAGGATTTAAGGGCAATTAATTACTTAGTCATCCCAATTGCCTCGATTGTCCCTGATATCACTGCTCTCATTACGCCCATTTCCCATGACGCCACTATATTTATTATTATTGATTTAATTGATTTAACAAACGCATTATTTTTGGTCCCATTGGACCATGAGACACAACTACTTATGGTTTTCACTTTTTGATGGTTGCCAATTAACATGGACCCGTCTTCCCCTAAGGCTACGTGGATTCACCAACTGCTTACTCACTGGTGCTCCAACAATACCTTGCGGTCATGGACCCGTGTCATGGTTCTGTCCCCATTCAGTACGTCAAAAGGACCTACTGTTTGGTATGTACTCCTAACGGGGAAGCCAAAAAGACAGGATTCACTCAGTCTGCTACAGCACCTAGCAGGTGAAGGTCACAAGGTAACTAAATAGAAAATACAAATGGTGCAACACATGTTGATGTTTAATTATTGCAGGCAATGGATCCCTGAATGCTCACACTATGAATCCATTTTACGTACGGCTGCTAAGGGGGACAGCCCAAAACATATTCAGTGGACTCCAGGCATGACTGAAGCTTATGTGACCTTAAAAGTTAGCATTATGCAGGCCCCCGCTTTAGGACTACCTGATTATTGTAAACCATTTCATTTGTATGCAAGGGACAACTGTAAAACCATGGCCGCGGTCTGTGCCCAAGATCACGGAGGTAGTATGTGTCCCGTTGCATTCTTTTCCAAAGTAGTCCCTACTCCCGTCCAGGGGATGCTGGCGTGTCTCCAAACTTTTTGGCTCCTTGTGATGTGGCCGTACAGAAAGCATCCCCCCCCCTTCCCCCGCTCAAGAGCAGGGACAGAGAGAACACAAACCACAGCACAACCCAAACCCCCCTTGCTGCATCCAGAAGTACACTGAAAACGAAACTAGTAAAACTGATAACACATAGCAAGTACAAAGAATTGCAATGATTTTATATCTAGAGGTAATGCTTTAGCTGACAGGGTAGCAACAGTTGCAAGTGTCATTTTTGCATCAGAAACTTAAAATCACACTGCCAGACATACATACAAAGATATATACAGTGTCTACAGAATAACTCTACAGTACCTAACAAAGCATTACATGAGCATTTGCCTCCACCCACAGCTTCATTCACCTATTTAAAATTGATTTTACTCATATCCCAAAGACAGGATCAAAGCAATTGTACCTGTTGGTGATAGTAGACCAGTTCTCACGGTGGCCTGAGGCCTTTGTAACACAAAGAGAGGATGCTAAGACTGTAGCTAAAATATTAACTACCGAGATAATACTGAGATATGGATGCCCATTGCAAATTAATTCTGATAATGGACCAGCCTTTATTAGTGCGGTAATTAAGGAACTGGTACAATGGCTACAGATAACCTGGAAATTCCCTTACCATCCTCAGAGTTCAGGCATAGTGGAAAGAATGAACCGCACAATTAAGGAGAAACTTACAAAGGCCACTGCAGGTACATGGGTGAACTGGCAGAAATACTTATCTGCCATTCTAGCAGAAATTAAGATGACTCCTAATAAGTCTACTAAATCGTCTCTTTTTGAGATTCTTATGGGAAGACTATTTCCAACTCCTTGGGTAAAAGGCCCACTTGTAATTATGTCTGGTGATCTTGATCTTATAAGAGAACAATATGTGCAACAATTGATTGATAAATTGAATGGCATCTATGGTGATGTGTCTTCCCGCTTTCCTTTACCCTTACAGGAACCAACACATCTGTTCCAGACAGTTGACCTCGTCTGTGTCCTTCCAGCCAGGTGACCTCGTCTGTGTCAACAACTGAACAGGGCAAAGAAGGGAGGCTTCCCATTCGGACCACCGACTACCGATGTAGCAGTAATCAGGACTGCTGTCCTCACTGACTCACAGGACATCTGGATCCACGCATCACGTCTGAAGCTGTGTCCAAAGAGGGGTGAAGCAGGTGACAAAGTCCCCGTGAAAGCGATTGAAGACAGCGATAATAAAAATGTCAAACCTACTCCTGCATCCACAGAATGCATGCAAGAACTTTCTCCTGTCGATGTGCATTATGCTCCTGGTTTATTTGCCCTTATGGACATTTCTTAATTGCCATTATGACCCAGACGAACTGGGACCATTAAAGTCTGTTTGTGGTAAACACAATAACACTCACACCAAACTAGTTCACCTCATAGGCACAAGAGATCCACACGTGATAACACAATTGTACAAAATCATTTCTGGGAATGTGATACATTACAAGGATATGCTCACTCCTTTAACCTTTCCAATTGCTGGGTATGTGCACACATCTCTACACATGAGAAATGTGTATGCCTCTATTTGGCCTTCCAGCAGAAAACTTCACTCAAAGCCACATATATTACAATGGCAGTACACAACCCCGCAAATGGAATTTCTTTACTTATGTACAATCAGCCACACCACTTAACTCTATATGGATGCAACACCTCATACCCACGTATTTCCCATCAAAATATAATAAGAGTGTATAATTTATGTTAACCCACACTAACCCAGGATATAACTGTTTTAGGGCCCTAGGAAAAAGTAAATCTGTTGGTTGGTCCACTTATTTTTATAGGACCTCCTCCCTTTCTGACCTGTATAAGAGTTGTTCACCTTGGAGCTGTAGAGGTCACGGATGTCCCTACTTATTTTCTCTTTTACATAATATATCAATTAATGGTACTGGTTGTAGCAACAGTAATGAGTCCGTGTCTAATCTCTTCCACCTTATGCCGCCTTCTCCAGCCATGAATGTATACTTTATCTGTGGCAGGAACGATGGCTGCCCCTAATTGGGTGGGCAGTTGTTATTTAGGTCAAGTAATCCCATATATATACACAACCCCAACACTTCCACAAGGCCGCATCAGAACCATGAGGGATATAGAGCAGAAGAGCAGGTGGAAAATATTCCTAGACACCCTAGGTATAACCTTCCCATATGTAGGCGTAGGGAAACTACATGTAGAACTATCCATCCTTTCTCTACTAGTACAGAGGGCCTTAAATAGCTCTGCTGAAGCAATTGAGAAACTAAACTAGGAGCAGGTGCAAATTTAGAATGGTCACTTTGTAGAATAGAATGGCTTTAGATTATGTTTTAGCTTCCAAAGGCGGTGTGTGTGCTTTAATAGGTAAAGAATGTTGTTCTTATATTGATGATAATTCTGTTTACTGTCATTACTTGTATTCCTTTGTGCTTTTATTACATACTGCAAGGCTTTATTCCTAAGAATTTTCAGCTAACTACTGTGACTTAACACCACCTGGTCACAGGTATATCTCATGTACTGATACCCTGGAGGGTCTATCACCTTCCAGTGTCTCAGTTCGCTTCCTATCATATATATACACCACTGCTTACATCCCAAATAAAGATCATGTTGTGATCTAAGAGGGGAATGAAGGGGTTAACATATTCTGCTGATGAAGGGGTTAACATATTTTGCTGACACATAGCCTAACCATAATATCATGTGCCTATCCTTGGGATGTTTTTCGACCTTACTAAAACACAAAACATTTCTAATTGTTCTAGAAACAGACAAACACCTGATTATTTGTCCTTGTACCAACTAACATGACCCGTAAAGATGCTGCTAATATCCGCCTTCTTTTGCAAGTATAAATTCTATGCAATGACGTAGCAATAAACGGAATTAGTACTGAGACTGATTGTGTGTGTGTCTTACATCCAGTACGAGTTCCACAGAATTCTGTTTGGGCCCTGTGTTTCCAAGCTGCCAACTACTGATTAGGAAGCCCCAACAGCCCCTAGTCTGTTGTGTCAGTTTTTTTAATGCAATAACAAATCCTACTCTTGCCTGATGTTCACCATTCAAACGTGTAACATAATTTATTCTGAGATGGATTCTATGTTGTGGCTGGAGTTGTTCGGAGTTATGAAATGTCTAGTCCTAGCATGCTTGGAATATGGATACTGCAACTCAATCTATGGTATCTTGCTGCAGTTTGAGGACAGGTGTAAAGAGGTGGAGAAGGAGTGTAGCCTAATGTCAAGACTTGTCATTTCACACAATCATTCTTGTCTTTTCTATCTATTATACATAAAACATTTTAAAAAGTGGCTTTTGGCAATAAATAAGTGGCAGGGTCTCTTATCAAGTGAGGTCACAAAGTACTTGTTTAGACTGATATTTCTTCCATTTTCCACATATAATATCTGTGCTCTAACTGAATAGCTAGCACTAATCTTTTCTCTGTACATCACATGGCATTTACAGAATGTTTTTATATGTGTATGTATTATAGTAATAATAGGCCAAGTAATCGGTCTGTCTGAGATTCACTTAGCAATTTTTCCTTCAAGGAATTCAAAGAAACCTGCTATCCAACTTCACCATCAGTATAATGAAGGGGCCACTTTTCTGTCAGCCTCAAAATGATTCAGTCTCAATATTTCACTACCAGAAAAGAAGAATACCAGAACAAGTGGTCATGGATTGAATTTGGAGGAAGGAGATTTAAGGCTAATGAGCTTAAGTATTACTTTTAATAAATGGTGATAAATAAACTGAACAGAATTTCAGTAAAGTGGAAGAAGCAATGCAGTAAGAGAATTCAAGCAAACCTGGGATAAGCACAGTGGCAACGCAAGGTTAAATTAAGCCCAAATCTTTGCAAAAATATAATTGACAGACCAGATGGGCAGTTTGGTTTGTATCTGCCATCAAATCTATGTTCCTCTGTTTTTTTCCCCCTACATTATTCAGCTTCAAAACCATAAAGAGAAGCACACACATTAAAAGGTGTACATATCTTCAAAACTAAGCATTAAAAGTATACTATATCTACCTCTCATTTTTTTCTTTATTTACTTCTTTATCTGGAACTAGCCAGATTCTTATGAAACCCAAAAGTTTCAAGCTGCAATACCATGAAATGGGAAAAAAGTAAGACCCAACTAACTAAAGTGAAACAAAGTACAATTATAAATGTGGTTATGGATAAAACCAGAAACCTACAATAGACCAATAAACTCTCTAACTCACATAGCCAACAAACAAGTCCAAATTGGACTCCATGCAATTTGACCACCAGTCTTCGTGAGGGTGATTTAAAATATGTTGCTATTGGGGAATAAACCTATCTATCCATCTGTGTATCTATCTATCTATCTATCTATCTATCTATCTATCTATCTATCTATCTATCTACAGTGGATATAAAAAGTCTACACACCCCTGTTAAAATGTCAGGTTTATGTGCTGTAAAAAAATGAGACAAAGATAAATCATTTCCGAACTTTTTCCACCATTAATGTGACCTATAAACTGTACAACTCAATTGAAAAACAAACTGAAATCTTTTAGGTAGAGGGAAGAAAAAATATAAAAATAAAATAATATGGTTGCATAAGTATGCACACCCTTAAACTAATACTTTGTGGAAGCACCTTTTGATTTTATTACAGCACTCAGTCTTTTTGGGTATGAGTCTATCCACATGGCACATTTTGACTTGGCAAGATTTGCCCACTCTTCTTTGCAAAAACACTCCAAATCTGTCAGATTGCGATGGCATCTCCTGTGCACAGCCCTCTTCATTTACAGCACAGAAACCTGACATTTTAACAGGGGTGTGTAGACGTTTTATATCCACTATCTATCTATCTATCTATCTATCTATCTATCTATCTATCTATCTATCTATCTATCTATCTATCCATCTGTGTATCTATCTATCTATCTATCTATCCATCTATCCATCTGTGTGTGTATCTATCTATCTATCCATCTTTCCATCTGTGTATCTATCTATCTATCTATCTATCTATCTATCTATCTATCTATCTATCTATCTATCTATCTATCCATCTTTCCATCTGTGTATCTATCTATCTATCTATCTATCTATCCATCTTTCCATCTGTGTATCTATCTATCTATCCATCTTTCCATCTGTGTATCTATCTATCTATCTATCTATCTATCTATCTATCTATCTATCTATCTATCTATCCATCTTTCCATCTGTGTATCTATCTATCTATCCATCTTTCCATCTGTGTATCTATCTATCTATCTATCTATCTATCTATCTATCTATCTATCTATCTATCTATCTATCTATCTATCTATCTATCTATCCATCTTTCCATCTGTGTATCTATCTATCTATCTATCTATCCATCTATCCATCTGTGTATCTATCTATCTATCTATTTTATATAGATAAGAACAGAAACAGAGGGTAGATAGATATATAGAAAGATAGATAGAAAGACAGACAGTAATACTTCAGCACAAACAGTATAAATTGGCCAGAATTACAATGGGTTCCTATTAACCATTCTCACTGAAGGTCCTGCAAAGGACATTTATACTTTATTAGTGACTTATTAGTGTCATAATTAGAAAAGGCAGATCACACTACACACTACTGCTTTTGATGGATTAGCCTTGCAATAAGATAGATTATCCACAGCCCCACAAGACAAGCACCATACTAAATAGGTGTCTTGGATATCATACGTTGATTGCACAAAGCTGATTAACTCACAGACGCTTTGCATATGCTTTCAGCACTGGCCAAGATGCCATTAGAAAATGCTTTATCTGGGCAGAGAATTAAACTTCCCACAAAGTTAATATATGACTTTGATTGAGTATCTCCAATACACTAAGTGTATTTTTTGTATGAAATCAGAGAATAAGTGTCACTTAATTTAATCAAAGCAGTTGTAGTCCTGTTGCTTTTTTATTTCTGTGCCATTAGAAAATGGGATATTCATAGTGTGCAGAAATATTAAATAGAAAAACCTTACAGGTAGAGTGGCAGAGTCTAGTTGTAGTTACATATTTTATAAAAAATATATAATTTTATAAACTTTGGTTATATGCACAGAGGATGTACATATTTTCCATTGCATTTAAAAAAAACATGTTTTTGATTGACAAATGAAAGATATGAAGTTCAGAAAATGTTCATTAAAGATCACGGGAAGGCGAGCACTTTTATGTTGTCTGACACCATATAACTTTTTGGTTTTCTTTTAAAGCTGACCAGACTTTGATTTTGAGTATTCACTCTACAACCATGAGTTCAAGGTGATTGTTTACATTATTTTAGCTTAAAGGGCGACTGTACTTTAACACCCGTTGAAAGTATGTAACAAACTAAGGATCAACAGTTATTAGAGCTGTGAGCATTAAATCAATTGTAGAGAAAATCTTAATTTTAGCAAACTCTACTGCAACTTCTGTCTCGGCCTGGATATTGGGCTGAAGCCAGAGAGAGAGTTTTATTCTACTGTGAATTGCTTTTCTATTTAATCCATGTTTCTATTTAATTCTAACATTAAGTATTCTGATAGTATATTTTAATACAACTGAATGAGGATTTTATCTGCATCAGATGTCTAATCCTGTTAGAAACAAATGTACACCCCTTTAAAGAAAAACATTGTATTGTTTAAACTTTCTAAAAAAAAAAGTTTAAACAACACGGTTTTCAGTTAACGTCTTGAAAAGAGCATATTATGCATATAATACCTCATTGGTCCTTTAAACAAGATCTTTGTGGGAGTGAAGAGGTCAAAATTATATTGCTTTTCAAATGAAGGAAACTAATTTGTCATTGCCCATCTCGACTTAAGTACAAAAATCACATTATATATGTTTTAGACTAAAATAAGTCTTTAATTAACAGCAGTGGTATCAGACAATGATAATGGTTACAACCATGTTTCCTTTAAGGCGGAGTAGGCAGCTGCTTAGAAGTGTCTTTTTCAGGGGGGCACTTATTCCAGCACTAAATAATGACACAGAGGAGTGTTATTTTTGTAGAGTGTTTCTTCCAGGAAGTGTTTACCTTAAGGGTGGGAATAACAAATAACCTCTCTGATGGGCTGCAGTGTGTTGACCATCTACACACCATGTTGGGAGTTGCATTTTTGTGTTGAGATACATGATACAAACTGCTGGCAAAAGAACCACAACTACCAGAATTTGCTGGTAATCTGACATGTGACTGAGATTTAATTTACTGAAAAAAAGTGTTAAAAGTGCATAGGTTTTTGGTTAGAACCAACACGTTGACATATTGCCTATGGTCTCTCTACAGGAGCCAGACAGGATATTTCTAGGAGCAGTGTCTATGTATTTCTATATCTATAGGAATATTGAGTATTGCAGTATAAAGTTATAACTTGGCCAAATGTTTAATTTAAAGTGACAAGTGTTAGATAGGTACACTTCTCTTTATCAAGGCAGGTGCAATACTGGCTTAGATGTTACATTTAATTATAGTGCAAAGGTAACATCTAAATCATTATTGATTATTGGATGTTAATGGCTACTACTACACACATACACGCTAGATAGTAAAAAAAAAGCATTCCACAGTTAAATTCAACTAATGTTAAAAACAGTAAGGTAGAAGAATAATTGGTTGACATTATATAATTTGATTAAAATGAATTTGATGAATACATTCTAACACATTGCATAATCTATGGCTGTATCTTGAAGAGCTAATTTGAGCTGGCTTTCTTGAAGCATGAATAGCTTACAAGTCTTGTTTGATGGAGAATTTTTATAATGCGGATTGGTTATGTATAGACATTATGCCCAGATATAAAGCCTATGCCTGCTTCTGCTATCATCCACAACAAGCATGTCTATTGCTTGCGTTCATACACTCAAATTCAAACATTTTGGAAATGCTAATACATTTATTGTTCAAGTACGCTATGGATGTGATTGAACTTACATCTTTTGCGAGCCATATTTGACCAACCAACAATAGTAGAAACATGTTAGGTTGCCTAATTATACTAAACATGCAAAATGTATCTGCGTCTGCAAAACCGCTATTTAAAACAACCTAACCTAATTTGAGCTGGATGTCTTGAACTATGGATAGCTAATACATAAACTTTTGCCTTTGTTTGATGGAACATCTTGAGACATGCCAGTTGCCATTGTTTGGGGGGCCTGATTTAACTAGCAGCAGAACGTTATTTTGAATACTGAGTTGGGAGTACTAATGGAGCACATAAAGACACAAAGGTATTTTACAGTTTAGATGGATATTGATAATTGACATATATATATATATTGTGTACAATGTTATTATATGTCACATTTTATTGTATTTGATGTGTACCTCACAATTGTCCCTCTTTAGTAGGGACAGTCCCTCAATGAGAGGTAAACCCCTCTGTCCCTCTTAGCCCACAAATATTCCTCTGAAGGGATGTACCATATTTAAAGATATTCCCCACACTGTACCCCAAAAGTGAATTTTATTCTTGATCCGTGATCTCTTCTGTTGATTTCCCAGGAAAAGGAGGTTATAGCAGTTGAAGGGTTAAGTTTTGTGTTATTCAGCTTAGCAAGAATCACTGATATCAGGGGTGGCTAGAAACTGCTTTGGGATGTGTATTCTTGAAACCGTTATCTCCCAATTATTTTCTTCCAAGTTTCATTACATAGACCCTGAGAACATTCTAGGAATGTGTATGTACGTGATCAACTCTGTGCACCTGGTACTGGTACCTTGTACTGGAAGAAAATGAGACATGTCATGATTGATTGCTTTTTTGTTTTATAAGCTCTGACCAAAGTTTAAATAAACAGAGAATCTGTTTGGAAAAGCTCTGTGTGTGTGTGTGTGTATGTGCATATTCCAGACAGGTCCCCCCAGGACGTCCTGGAGTTCAGGGTTACCTTGGCAGTCAACTAGTGTAATCAGTGAAATTCCCCAACAAGCTGGTGTCAGAAGTGTGATGGACAAGACATCTGAGAGGTAAGTGAACAGTGTCTCTTGTTATGACATCTTCTCTTGCCCTCATTTATCCCAAAGTCCAAACAGATTATTTAGGGGAATTTATGGGATTTCTTTGGTAGAAATCAGGAAAATTATAGTCTTTGGTAGAAGCACAGGCAGACCTTTTGTAGGCTGCATAAGTAATGGGACTTCTTTGGGAGAAGTCAGGAAAATGATAGAATAAGTACTTGATGCCGGGGTACCCAAAACTCAATTGCTTTTGGCTTGCTTATGAAATTGTGCTGTATTGCTGAGCTGTTTTAAAATAAGGGGGGTGCTGTTGGGTGAGGGGGAGGTGTGTGGTTAGGAGCTTTCTTCTTAGAGAACAGTTTAAATTTACTCTTTTTAAGACCAATGTGGTGCTGCTTCTAACCAATTCTTTCCACCCTCAATGATATATGTCATGTCCCAGAGGTTAGGTTTCTGGAATCGGTAAGACGCACTATCCCTGTGGCTAGGGGAAACTTGTTGATCCACAGAAGACGATTGTTTTAAGCATTCAGCTCGAGAACACCCGTCGGTATTGTCGGAGCTCTTCAGCTCAGTACAGCCGCTCTTGTTTTCTGTGGTAACAATATAAGGTTGCGTTGTCTGATGAGACAACCACCTACCTTTTAAAGAATTGAAGGATAGTTAAAAATGGGTACCTCCCAGTCTAAACAATATCCACCTCCTAATCTGGGAGAATCCTGTAAAGAATATGTCTATAGGACATCACCAAAGGGTGTATTTTATGTTGATCCCTTTGTGGATAATGTAGCAGGATGGACTGAGGAGTGAGGAGTTCTAGCCCCCTTCCGAGGGAGGGAGCAAATGATGAATTTCACATGAATATGATTAAGGGACTATGTTTTGGGGATGAGAAAGCTTTTCCATGGTATATAGGAGACCCTGGGTGGGACATGACATATATAATTGAGGGTGGAAAGAATTGGTTAGAAGTAGCACCACATTGGTCTTAAAATGAGTACATTTAAACTGTTCTCTAAGAAGAAAGCTCCTAACCACACACCTCCCCCTCACCCAACAGCACCCCCTCATATAGTCCACCTACATCTTTGTACCCTAACCTAGACACAGACATGGAGGCTATTATAGGTAGTTACATGCTACCACATGAGAGAGAGCAGCAGCTGCGATGTCAGAGAACGCAGCAACTGCAGCCTCTGTTGCTCCCCCTTCCTCTCCCGAAACTGAAGAAGAGGAATCAGCTACAGCTGCCCCTACTACCTCAAAAGCAAAACAGACAGGAAAACCAAATAGCCGAGAAAAAGGTAGTAAAAATAAAAATTAAGCCAGACGGAATCGATCCTTTCTTAACTGTTGGTGATCAGCTAGTGAAAGCTTTAACCTCTGGAGAACTAAAATATATTATATAGGGAGCCCCAAACCCCAGAACTAATCCGTCTGCCTGTATGATGTATCTGAAGCGAATGCGCCAGGGACAATTTATGACTCAGGCTAACATCCGTCTGATAATTGACGGACTATTAGATACTCCAGATACAAAAACTACTACCACCACTTATGGGATAGATAAAATGTGGGATGAGGTAAAGGACGAAATGGAAAGTTTGTGGAAAGATAAACAGTCTATGTCTACTGCTTTATCCTTCCACAGAATCAGAAAGAGACAGTGACCGAATTTACAAAAAGGTTTTACAAAAGTTGAAAAGATGAGGCGGGTCTGTCTTCAGAGGGAGCCACGAGTCCCTTAAAGGTGCAGACCTGCATAGGTTATATGCTTCCTCAGTATTCATTACTTGTCAAACAAATGGTCTCTGAGTGGCAACTGAATTTCTGAAGAAGATACATGAGAAAGAAGCAGCAGGTTGTTTTGACATTAAGAAGCAGACAGGAACAGAGAAGTTGTTTTACCAGAAACAGGGATTGCAACATTGTGACCCATATCAAGCGAGACCTAAAGATCACACAGGAGCTCAGAGAGTTAACAGTAGGGAAAGAGACGAGGGAGGGGTAAAGGACGTCGAAGGAACTATAGTTCAGGACATATTCACTGCTTTAATTGTGGACAGCAGGGACACTGGAAGAATGAATGCCGATGCCCTCCCTGACAGCAGCAGTCTTCTACCCCTTTCCAATGGCCCCCCTATCAGCAGTCACAACAGTCTAGCTTTCCCCTACCGCCAATGAGCAACCAACAGGGACAGTTTAACCCTCCTGCCCAGTCTGGACCTGCTCATCACATACAATGGCCATAGGGAGTCCCGGACTGTAGCACTCTTGTTTTCCCTGTGGTCTCCTCACATTTCCAAGAACAGCCCTTTTTAGTCTTAGATGTAGACAGTCAACCCTTACCTTTTATAGTTGATACTGGAGCTACGTGTTCCACAATCTGTTCGGAAATGTATGAGGGTCCCACAAAGAAGTCAACACCTTCGATGGGAATTAATTGGGTGCTCAGCTAAACCCGTACAACACCTCCCCTCCTTGTCATGATTCCTGATACCGATCATGGATTTTTACATCCTTTCAGAATCATTCCAGGGTGTCCAGTACATTTTTTGGTGAGAGATTTATTAGGATTGCTAGGAACAAAAGCAGAATTTAATAATAGAGGAGGAAAAAGTGTCTGACTAGACCCCTTAGATGCCCCACTTTAGAGCTTCTTGGACATCAACTTGGATGAGGTCCCCCCTTCGGTGTGGGCTCCCTCCAAATTGGATGTAGGGACTATTAATTGTACACCATATAAAGCCTGATTAAAGAAAAATATTACTCCTGTGTACATTAAACAATACCCCTTATCACATGAAAGGAAGGATAGGATTCGCCCCATGATTGCATATTTCTTGCAACATGGTTTATTACAACCTATTGTGTCACCTTTTAATACCCCAATTAACCCTGTACTTAAAGGTAATGGCGACTTCAGATTTGTCTAAGATCTTAAGGCAATTAATGATCTAGTTATTCCCATTGCCCCTATTGTTCCTGATGTCACAGCTCTTATTGCTTCCATTCCACATGATGCCACCATATTTACAGTTATTGATTTATCAAATGCATTCTTTTCAGTCTAATGGGAACCTGAGACACCACTAATTATGGCTTTTTCTTTTGACGGGCGTCAACTAACATGGACCTGTCTTCCCCAAGTCTATGTTGACTCACCGGCTGCTTACTCGCTGGTACGTCGATGACCTACTGTTGTGTAGTCCTAACGGGGAAGCTAGTAGACAGGATTCACTCAGTTTGCTAAAACATCTTGCAGCTGAAGGTCACAAGGTAGCCAAACACAAAATACAGATGGGGCAACACATGTTGAATGCTTGGGTTTTACTCTGTCACATGGCACATGTTCTGTTAGCCTAAAGCAAATTGAGGCAATTCAGAGAATACCCAAACCAAGAACTAGGAAGGAAATGCTTTCTTTCCTCGGCATGATCAATTTCTGCCGACAGTGGATCCCTGAGTGCTCATATTATGACTCCATTTTACATGCGGCTGCTAAGGGGGACAGCCCACATATTCAGTGGGCTCCAGACATGGACAAAGCATATGTGACCTTAAAAGTTAGTATTATGCAGGCCCCCGCATTAGGACTACCTGATTATTGTAAACCATTTTATGTGTATGCGAGGGACAACTGTAAAACCATGGCCGTGGTCTGTGCCCAAGATCACGGAGGTAGTATGCGGCCCGTAGCATTTTTTTCCAAAGTAGTTCCTATCCAGGTTCAGGGAATGCTGGTGTGTCTCCGAGCATTAGCAGCTTGTGTTATGGCTGTGGAGACAGCTAATATCATCCCCTTAGGTCACTCCACCATCCTTCACACTAGCCATCAGGTGTTGCATATGACAGCTCAGTGACTTATTGACTATGAATGTACCCTCCTCAATCATACTAACTTACAAATACAATACAGTGCCCCCAACTCTGACCCCATAACAATTTTAAATGCTATACTCACAGGTTGCCCTAGTACAGAGGAAGAGTCCCTCCCTGACAAAGATTATTTCACTACTATACATGACTCTACTACCCCCTGAGCTGACCTCCTTGACAGACCTATAGAATATGCTGAAAATATGTTTGTTGATGGGTCATGCTCCAGACCCGCAGATGGAGTTTATCAGACAGGTTTTGCTGTAGTCCAACTCCCAGATATTGTCCTTGAGGCAAGTTGTTTTCCTTACTTTTCAGCTCAAGCTGCTGAACTTGTTGCCCTTTATGGGGCATGCCACCTTTTTGCAGGAAAATCTGTTAATATCTATACTGACTCTCGTTATGCCTTTGGTGTGGTTCATTACTTTGGAAAAATCTGGCAACAACAAGGCTTCGTTCTTGCAGATGGCAAATCAATTTCTCATATGACTCTTATTAACTCCTTATTGGAAGCTATTCAGTTACCAAAAGATATTGCCATCATCCACTGCTGTGCCCACACTAATCACAGTGATTTTGTTTCTAGAGATAATGCCTTTGCTGACCGAGTAGCTAAAGAAGCTGCACTTATGCCACTGTCACCTGACCTTACTTACCCTATGCTCCAACCTCACATCCTATCCCTTCTTTTCCATGTATTACAAGGGTTCAACTCCTTATGATTTATCATACTGGCACTCAGAAGGTTTAGAAAAGGACATAAATGGACTTTTCTCAAAAGAGGTTAAGGTAGGCATACCTGAAAGCAGTGCCCCAATATTTATAGGACAGGCACACAGGGTAGGACATTAAGGCAACCATGCAGCAGCTACAACTATCATTTTGCATCAGAAATGTAAAGCTTCACTGCCAGACATACATACAAAGATGTATACAATGCCTACAAAAAAACTCTACACTACCCAACAAAGCATTGCATGATCATTTGCCTCCACCCACAGCTCCATTTACTCATCTACACATTGATTTTACTCATATCCCAAAGACAGGATCGAAACAATTATATCTTTTGGTAATAGTGGATCAGTTTTCCCGATGGCCTGAGGCTTTTGGAACACAGAGAGGATGCTAAGACAGTAGCTCAAATATTTACTACTGAAATTATACCAAGATACGGATGTCCGTTACAAAATAATTCTGATAATGGACCAGCCTTTATTAGTGCAGTAATATAAGAATTGGTACAATGGTTGCAGATAACCTGGAAATTCCATATCCCTTACCATCCTCCGAGTTCAGGAATAGTGGAAAGAATGAACCACACTATTAAAGAGAAACTTACAAAGGCCACTGCAGGTACATGGGTGAATTGGCAGAAATATTTACCTGCCATTCTAGCAGAAATTAGGATGACTTCTAATACATCTACCAAATTGTCCCCTTTTGAGGTTCTTATGGGAAGACCATTTCCAACACCTTGGGCAAAAGGGCTACTTGCAATTATGCCAGGAGATTTTGATCTCATAAGAGAACAGTATGTGCGACACTTAATTGATAAATTGAATGGCATCTATGGTGATGTGTCTTCTCGCTTACCTTTACCCTCAAAGGAACCAACACATCCGTTCCAGCCAAGTGATCTGGTCTGTGTCGGACAGCTGAATAAAGCAAAGAGGGGAGGATTCTCATTCTGATCACTAACTACTGTGGTAGCAGTGACCAGGACAGCCATCCTCACCGACTAGCATGACATCTGGATCCACGCATCACGCCTGAAGCTGTGTTTAAAGAGGGGTGAAGCAGGTGGCAAAGTCCCCAGGAAAGCAATTGAAGACAGCGATAATAAATATGTCAACTCTACTCCTGCGTCCACAAAATGCATGGAAGAACTTTCATCTGTTTATGGGCATTATGCTCCTGATCTATTTACCCTTATGGACATTTCTTAATTTTTATTACAATCCAGAGGAACTGGGACCATTAAGATCCATTTGTGGGGAACATAATGCCACAGACACTAGTCTGCATAATAGGAGCAAGAGATCAACACCCAATGAAAGGATAAACCGAGACATAGATAAGGAAAGACACCACTGGGAACATAATACATATATTTCAGTACTAGAAGGTTTTGCTCCCTCCTTTAACCTTTCTAACTGCTGGGTTTGTGCAGATATTACACATGGGGATGTTACACATGGGGAAATGGAGATGCCCTTATTTGGTCCCCCAGCAGAGAATTTTACTCAACATCACATGTGTATTAAAGATAGTACACAGCCTTACCACTGGTGCTTCTTTACTTATGTACAATCTGCCACCTCCCTCGGCCTCTCACTAAAGAGGGAGATTATCTGTACATATTTTTCTTCCAAATATAATCAAAGTGTCTCTTTCAAGTTAGCATATGCTACCGGAGGCTATAACTGTTTTAGGGCCCAGGGTGTTGGCACAAAGGTAGGATGGTGAATATGCACTAATATCAACCTTATCTTCAATAGGACCTGCCCTGACCGCAATCTAGCTGTACTACATAAGAGTTGCTCACCCTATGATTGTAAGGTTTCTGGATGTGGGTATGTGTCCCGTCTTCTAAATCTACTGGCCCAATGGGATAATGTTACTATGTGTGACATCTTTAATAGATCAGTATCTAACTTGTTTCACCCGATGCCACCCTCCCCAGCTACAGCTTTGTGGTAAGAAAGCTTACAGATGGCTCCTTTCCAGCAAATTGAGTTGGCAGTTGTTATTTGGGACTATAACAGTAATTCCTCATGTGTACCATACTCCCACTCTCCCTAACAGCTGACTAAGAAATCTGAGAGATACAGAAGAAAGAACAGGATGGGAGAAATTCTTAGATGTACTGGGTATAATGTTTCCTAATTTTGGGGTCGGCAAACTGCAAGTTGAATTATCTGCCCTCTCCTTGAATAGCTCTGCTTCAGCCATTGAAAAATTAAGCAAGAAGTACAGATTAGGATGATTGCTTTGCAAAATAAAATGGCCTTAGAATATGTATTGGCCTCCAAAGGAGGTGTGTGTGCTCTGATAGGCAAAGAGTGTTGTTCCTACATTGATGACAATTCTGCTATAATCACTGAGGATTTAGAACAAACAAGAGAAATTGCAGACTGTCTCAAACAGCTGTGAGGTGGTGTATGGAAAGACATGTTTTCCTGGCTAGGACACCTGGGCCAGAAAATACTAATCATTTGTCTCTGTGTCATAGCATCTCTTATCCTTCTGTTTGTTTTTGTATCATGGTGCAAAACTTTGTTTGAAAGAATTTTAAGTAAACCTACAGCTACCTAACACCAACCTACATTTTATTTCTTCCTTTTTGTTATTATTTACTAATTAAATGGGTGCAAAGGACTCCATGGACTCCATGTGATGTAATACCTCCATGTTGGAGGAAACTCGCCTGTACCGGGTCTTTTTAGAGGTCTTAAACGTCTTTAAAGGCTTATTGTGTTTTTATTATGCTTTTATAATGTTTTATATGAAGAATCACAGACACTGTAAGGAATGTATTATGGTTTGTGACCTGACCAAGGGTAATAAAGCATATTATATTATGACAAATTAGTTTAACCACAAGGCCTCACATATATACTGACACTCTCTATATATATTCACACCAACATTTTTTACCTTTAATGTGTTCCACTTCTGTCAAATAGTTATCTAGGTGAGATCACGGTTGTGATCTAAGAGGGGAATTAAGGGTTAACTTTTGTGTTATTCAGCTTAGCAAGAATCACTGATATCAGGGGTTGCTAGAAACTGCTCTGGGATGTGTATTCTTGAAACCGTTATCTCCAAATTCTTTTCTTCCAAGTTTCATTACATAGACCCTGAGAACATTCTAGGAATGTGTATGTACGTGATCAACTCTGTGCACCTAGTACTGGTACCTGGTTCTGGAAGAAAATGAGACATGTCATGATTGTTTTATAAGCTCTGACCAAAGTTGAAATAAATGGAGAATATGTTTGGAAAAGCTCTGTGTGTGTGCATATTCCAGACAGGTCCCCCCAGGACGTCCTGGAGTCTAGGGTTATCTCAGCAGTCAACTAGTGTAATCGGTGAAATTCCCCAACAGCAAATGCGATCCAGACAATTAAATAGGGCTCTATATAAGCACAGGGCATATTTTTTTATAGAAATTTTTTGTTAGTGAAGACCTTGCTTTTGGATCAAAGTTCACTAACTAAAAACATCTGTAAAAAAATATGCTCTGTGCATATATAGAGCCCTATTCAATTGGTCAAATTGCATTAGAATGAGGCCCTATATGTGTTTCAGAGATATTAAACATACTAACCATATATAGCTTTAATTTTGGGAGACAAAACCCCTAGCAAATACAGTATGTGCCCCTCTTTGCCCACCTAGGAGGTCTATGTATAAGAAATATTTTTGGGGGAATATTAACTTTTTGGAATATTTTATCACTCAAAAGTCAGATTTACACATTTGAATAACATTACCTTTACAGCAAACTTGATTGAGAAATGTGTCTTCCAATGAATTGTATAATATATATATATTGTGGAATTCAAAACAGCAATCATATACAGGTAAAACAATCCTGTGCACTGCCACAGAGATCCTGTAAATAGTTCTTATAAGAATTAGCAGCAATCAGATCCATGGAATCAATGCAAAATACATTCACAAATCCTACATATAACCAAAAACAATTTCTATTGATTTCACTCATCTGAGTACTGGCATTATTTCTAAGAACTATATTTATTCAGGGACATCCAGGGCACTTAAAGTTTCTGATTGTCCATATGGTGAACAGATAGAGGATACACTGGAGGCAATCGTTTCAATGATTATGCTAGGTACACAATCAATATATTTGCATATCTCCTTGCAATCTCTCCTTTCAGCAGAAATACATACAGTATATCCCTCTTATGCTCCAAAATGTCTCACATTTAAAAGAAACCAACATTTTCCAGTCCTAATCATGTCACTTTTTCTTTGGTTCCTCCTGTGGTTTTCTCCCTCAGTCTAGGAGAACAATAGAAGCCTAGAGTGCCAGCTCTACAGAATATGCCTCTCTATGGAGTAGTGTACCAATATTATGCAATACTACCCAATAGTGCATCATTTTACAAACATTGTGAGGTATAGGTTTGTATTGGCAGCAATACCAAAGCAGAGCTTTTGTCCATATCCAAGTTTTGCTCTTTGAGATAGAGTAATCTTTATCATAGCAGCAGTACCAAAAAAGGTTATTCCAGGGGTCATGAAATGAGGCGAGCACCGTGACTGGAAAGGTGTTTCAGGCAAATAAAAATCCTCAAACTTTATTTCTGATCCATAAATATCCAGAAATCAGTGATTGTAATTTCTTACTTGTACTACGGTAAAATTGGGGTGAAGTAGAGATTGAACACAAAAAGTGCTATTATTCTAAAATAGGATAGAAATACCCAGAAATAATTGGTGACATTTTGCTTCATGTTCCACTTTTCATTTCAAAACTAAATTGCTTGAATGAAACAGCATATGACAGTTTAACATAAATTCAAAGGTTGTGTACAGTTTTCCAGGATGATTGCATCTGAAATCAAAATTGTATGCTGCAAAATAACAGTTTTGGTTCCAGTCTGTGTATCTATTTACTTACATAAAGAAGCAGTCTATAAAAGTGTACTATCACTATATTGATAAGCTGAATAGAATTATGATATGCAAATATCTTTCCAAGTCCCAGCTCTTCAACTTTAGGTGACACTTTGAGAAATAGTTCTACAAAAGTGAAATCATTAAACTGTTATTCCCTCTTGAAATTGCATTTGTAACAGTGTTAAAACGCGCTTCTGACTTAATTTAACAAGAGTGTATAAGAGCACCATTTTAGTTTTGGAGTTCTACAGAGAAAAAATGTACTCCAAAGTCATTGACTGTTGCTGATACTCCCAATTCAGAATTAGTTACATGGAGGTCTTCCAATTGTCTTTCAAGCTTTGAAGCTATTCTTTTCATGGGAGATATGTACTGTAGTAGGAATATTGAAGTTACTCTTCATAAAATGTATATATGTGTGTCTATATGTATGCTTATATATTTGTGTGTGTATGTGTTATGTATGGGTATGTGGGGGGCGTGTGTATCACTTATAGCTATCTTGTAGATGGATGTGTGTGTTCCTTCTCCAGTGTACTTCGATTTCTCTGACTTTTCTACTATGACGTACATCTTGGGTGACCGTACATGGTATAGCTAACACATTCAATTAGGTACACAAGCCCATTCACCTCGACAAGGTAGCAATCCAGAAGGGGTTTAGATGGATATCTTGACCTGTTAACAGGGGTGTCAAACTCGGTCCTAGAGGGCCACACACAGGCCTGGATTTGTGGATATCCTTGCTACAAGCAGGTGAGACTATTGCTTCTGCAGTCATCCTGACTGACTCACCTGTACACAGAAAGGAAATCCTCAAATCCAGGCCTGGCTGTGGCCCTCCAGGACCTAGTTTGACACCCCTGTGTTAAGCAGTCATGTTCCAGGAAACAGCTTCTATACAATATAAATCCTTAAATAATTATTTTTATTTTGGTGCTGTAACTCAGCACATCATTATATTTTTCAACCATTATGTTTGTTAGTAATATGTAACTGCTGCATCCTGTTAAAAAATTAATTGTTTTTTTCTCCTCAAAATCATGCTGTCTGGTTTCTAAGGAGCCTGCTGAAATATTGAATATTTTTAAGAATACTTTGATTTCCTGTGGCTCAGAGGCAGTATAAACTTTAACTTCTCAATCACTTCAATTTTAATTTAAGATTTCTCAGACATGAAAACAGCTTTAAAACACCATGATTTCATAAATGATAAAAAAAAGAAATGCAGTATTAATGGTACGGTTCATATCGCTGCTTCCTTTATTTTTAAATGGTGTGTGAGAATCTGGTACTATAATTAATGACTGTTGGAATTGATCTAGCAAGACTTTTGGCTCAATAAGAGAAACACACCGCTGTGTTAAAGGAGTTTCTCAGCTTGTTCAGCTACTAAGAAATTCTTCAACAGGCCAGTTCTCTTCCATATTGTTTCATGTTCACCTTGACATGCTGTGAAATTTCCCCTCCACTTGCAAATTTATTCAGGTCCAGAAAAAAATACTAGTAACCCAGTCTTCTGTACCATAATCCTTTTTTTTTCTATTTTCTTAACTACTTTCAAATCATGAATGCCTCTGTGTAACTTTTTAAAGGTCTGGCACTGAGAAAGAAACAGTTGGAGCTATCTCTGGTAACTGACAAAGCAATACTTACTTACTCGATGAAGGACATCGATGTGTCAGTACAGATGCTCTGATATAGCTATTACTCAATGGCCTGTTTCTAACTTAGCTTCTGTACTGGAACGCTCAAGCTTTTTTGATCAGTAAGTGGCAGTTTTGTAAGGAACCAATTTCTACATTTTTCACAAGTCAGTCGGGTGAGTTATGAAATAGAGACTAAAAAAGTATAGGTTAAAGCCCAAAATTATTTTTGTTAAAGAGACTGCAGTAACATACATTTCAGGATAGCTTATTATCCATCAAGCGAACCTCAGAAGGAAAATAATGAACAAAGACACCATCAATTACAACAATGGGTTGGTACAAGGTATATTATATCCTAAAATGTGTGCTTCTGGATTCTAAATATTTTTATTATTTTTAAGTATAATGTATGAATGGCTTCCTTTTATGCTCCTAGAAGAAGTCTGGCTATTAAATTTTAGATATTTTGCACACCCCTGTGTGGTGTGAATATATATATATATATATATATATATACATATATACATACATACATATATATATATATATATATATATATATAGCATCTCACAAAAGTGAGTACACCACTGATATTTTTGTAAATATTTTATTATATCTTTTCATGTGACAACACTGAAGAAATGACACTCTGCTACAATGTAAAGTAGTAAGTGTACAGCCTGTATAACAGTGTAAATTTGCTGTCCCCTCAAAATAACTCAACACACAGCCATTATTGTCTAAACCGTTGGCAACAAAAGTGAGTACACCCCTAAGTGGAAATGTCCAAATTGGGCCCAATTAGCCATTTTCCCAACCCGGTGTCATGTGACTCGTTAGTGTTATAAGGTCTCAGGTGTGAATTGGGAGCAGGTGTGTTAAATTTGGTGTTATCCCTCTCACTCTCTTTCATACTGGTCACTGGAAGTTCAACATGGCACCTCATGGCAAATAACTCTCTGAGGATTTAAAAAAAAAGAATTGTTGCTCTACATAAAGATGGCCTAGGATATAAGAAGATTGCCAAGACCCTTAAACTGAGCTGCAGCATGGTGGACAAGACCATACAACGTTTTCACAGGACAGGTTCCACTCAGAACAGGCCTCGACATGGTTGACCAAAGAAATTGAGTGCACTTGCTCAGCATCATATCCAGAGGTTGTTTTTGGGAAATACACATGAGTGCTGCCAGCATTGCTGCAGAGGTTCAGAGGTTGAAGGGATGGGGGGTCAGCCTATCAGTGCTCAGACCATACGCCGCACCCTGCATCAAATTGGTCTGCATGGCTGTCGTCCCAGAAGGAAGCCTCTACTAAAGATGAAGGGGGAGTGCAAGGTCTCTAACATCGACCAGCTCTGTGATGTCATCATGGAGGAGTGGAAGAGGACTCCAGTGGCAACCTGTGAAGCTCTGGTGAACTCCTTGCCCATGTGGGTTAAGGCAGTGCTGGAAAATAATGGTGGCCACATAAAATATTGACACATTTCAACTGTACTCACTTTTGTTGCCAACGGTTTTAGACATTAATGGCTGTGTGTTGAGTTATTTTGAGGGGACCGCAAATTTACACTGTTATACAGGCTGTACACTTACTACTTTACATTGTAGCAGAGTGTCATTTCTTCAGTGTTGTCACATGAAAAGATATAATAAAATATGTACAAAAATGTGAGGGGTATACTAATTTTTGTGAGATACTGTATATATATATATATGTATATATATATATATACAGGAATGTTGTAGATAGGTTCCAGGCAATAGGAGTGTTAAGTGAAACAGAGCTAAACTGGGTAATTTCAAAACAGGAAAGATAGGATTAGGGGAACTCATTGAAAAAAGGCAGAAAATCAATTGTGATTTCAAATTTTTCGGCTTTATATGCAATGTTAAGAAACTGCAAATATGTTAAAAAGAAAATAAAAAAATAAATTATATATATGTATATATAGATACACAGTATATACTGTATATATAAATACAGCTGTGCCTCCTTTGACGCTGTAGATAGGTTCCAAGCAACAGCAGAGTTAAACGAAAGACCTCTAAACGGGTTCATTTTAACATGGGGTAGAATGGGTTAGAGGGAAAAAAACACAATTGCAATCTAATTTTGTTTTTGTTTTATATGAACTTCAAACAAACAGCAAGAACTATAAATACAGACATACCCCTTTTAACTCTGTAGATGTGTTCCTAGAAGACCAAGTGCTAAACAAAACAGGGTTAAATGGGTCAATTTTAACATAGGGTAAATCACAGGTAAACTCGATTTTAAAATTCCTTCCAAGGCTCTTGGTGTTTTGGAATTATACACAAGCATCAAATCAGTGTTACTCAGTCCAATGGTGGATGCGGCAGGCAACAACAGCTTTATAGCGAATCAGTGTTAAATGTGGTAGCGTTATGCGGGGACTGCCTGTATACAGTGAATGTAAAAAGTCTACACACCCCTGTTAAAATGTCAGGTTTCTGTGCTGTAAAAAAATGAGACAAAGATAAATCATTTCAGAACTTTTTCTACCTTAAATGTGACCTATAAACTGTACAACTCAATTGAAAAACAAACTGAAATCTTTTAGGTAGAGGGAAGAAAAAATATAAAAATAAAATAATATGTTTGCATAAGTATGCACACCCTTAAACTAATATTTTCTTGAAGCACCTTTTGATTTTATTATAGCACTCAGTCTTTTTGGGTATGAGTTTTTTTGGGGTTTGACTTGGCAAGTTTTGCCCACACTTCTTTGCAAAAACACTGCAAATCTGTCAGATTGCGAGGGCATCTCCTCTGCACAGCCCTCTTTAGATCACCCCACAGATTTTCAATCGGATTCAGGTCTTGGCTTTGGCTGGGCCATTCCAAAACTTTAATCTTCTTCTGGTGAAGCCATTCCTTTGTTGATTTGTATGTATGCTTTGGGTCGTTGTCATGCTAAAAGATGAAGTTCCTCTTCATGTTCAGCTTTCTAGCAGAAGCCTGAAGGTTTTGTGCCAATATTGACTGGTATTTGGAAATGTTCATAATTCCCTCAATCTTAACTAAGGCCCAAGTTCCACCTGAAGAAAAACAGCCCCAAAGCATGATGCTGCCACCACTATGCTTCACTGTGGGTATGGTGTTCTTTTGTTGATGTGCAGTGTTGTTTTTGCGCCAAACATATCTTTTGGAATTATGGCCAAAAAGTTCAACCTTGGTTTCATCAGACCATAACACCTTTTCCCACATGCTTTTGGGAGACTTCAGATGTGTTTTTGCAAAATGTAGCCTGGCTTGGATATTTTTCTTCGTAAGAAAAGGCTTTTGTTTTGCGACTCTACCCCAGAGCCCAGACATATGAAGAATACAGGAGATTGTTGTCACATGTACCACACAGCCAGTACTAGCCAGATATTCCTGCAGCTCCTTTAATGTTGCTGTAGACCTCTTGGTAGCCTCCCAGACCAGTTTTCTTCTCGTCTTTTCATCAATTTTGGTGGGAGCTCCAGTTCTTGGTAATGTCACTGTTGTGCCATATTTTCTCCACTTGATGATGACTGTGTTCACTGTGTTCCATGGTATATCTAATGCCTTGGAAATTCTTTTGTACCCTTCTCCTGACTGATACCTTTTAACAATGAGATCCCTCTGATGCTTTGGAAGCTCTCTGTGGACTATGGCTTTTGCTGTGGGATGCGACTAAGAAAATTTCAGGAAAGACCAACTAGAGCAGCTGAACTTTATTTGGGGTTAATCAGAGGCACTTAAAATGATGGCAGGTGTATGCTGACTCCTATTTAACATGATTTGGAATGTGATTGCCTAATTCTGAACACAGCTACATCCCCAGTTATAAGAGGGTGTGCAGACTTATGCAACCACATTCTTTTTCTTTTTTCTTTTTCTTCCCTCTACCTAAAAGATTTCAGTTTGTTTTTCAATTGATTTGTTCAGTTTATAGGTCACATTAAAGGTAGAAAAAGTTCTGAAAGGATTTATCTTTGTCTAATTTTTTTACAACACAGGAACCTGACATTTTAACAGGGGTGTGTAGACTTTTTATATCCACTGTATATATATATATATATATATATATATATATATATATATAGTAAATAAATAGTACATTTGTGTTCACATTTGAATGCCCTTGCTTCGCAACTATATATGTGACTAGCAACAAGGGAGTTAAATTCAGCTTTAAAATTCTCCCTCAGAGACAGGGGTGTGGCTGCAAATGGAGGCTGAACTGTCAGCACGTGTGTGATGAACAAAGGTGGGAGCGTACATGTGGCAGCTTATGTGAAGAGCTGAGAGACTTTTGCCATAGCACTGTGACTACCAAGACTGGTACAAGCAAAGACCCAGAAAAGAGGATGGAGTCTAAAAAAGA
The DNA here is from genome assembly GCA_027410445.1 of Discoglossus pictus. Classification (NCBI taxonomy): domain Eukaryota; kingdom Metazoa; phylum Chordata; class Amphibia; order Anura; family Alytidae; genus Discoglossus; species Discoglossus pictus. The sequence continues at coordinate 147,450,866 of CM050164.1, read as the reverse complement.
CACAGAGATGAAGTTAAACCTCCTGAAGTGGGATTACTAGAGACTTATCCAAAGTGACTTGGAGCCACAAAAGGTGGCTCTACAAAGTATTGACTTTAGGGGGGTGAATAGTTATGCACATTAACTTTTTCTGTTATTTTGTCCTATTTGTTGTTTGCTTCACAATAAAAACAAAAACACATATTCAAAGTTGTGGGCATGTTCTGTAAATTAAATGATTCAAATCCTCAAACAATCCATGTTAATTCCAGGCAACAAAACAAAAAAATTGCCAAGGGGGCCTCATGCACCATTGCTCCTTCTGCTGCTCTTGGCAGCCTCTCTGCTCCTCTTGCACCAGTCCTCCTGCTGCTCCTGGCACCTCCTCATGCTCCACTCCTCCTGCTGCTCCTAGCAGCCCCTTACTCTCGGCTCCTCCGCTGCTGCTCCTGGCAGCCCTTCACGCTCTACTCTCTTGGCAGCTCCTCATGTTTCACTGCTGCTCCTGGCTGCCCCTCATGTTCTGCTGCTGCTCCTCCTGCTGCTCCTGTTGGCCTCATGCTCCACTGCTACTCCTGTCGGCCTCCCTGCTCCTCAATCTCCAGTCCTCCTGACGCTTCTGGCACCTCCTCATGTTCAGCCCCTCCCGCTGCTCCTGGCAGCCCCTCCCTCTCGGCTCCTCCCTCTGCTGCTCCTGGCAGCCCCTCACGTTCGGCTCCTCCTGCTGCTGATCCTGGCAGCCCCTCACGCTCGGCTCCTCCCACTGCTGATTCTGGGAGCCCCTCACACTCGGCTCTCCTAGCGACCTTAATGCTCCGCTGCTACTCCTCCTTCTGCTCATGGTGGCCTTATGCTCCTCCTGCTGCTCCTTACAGCCTCCCTGCTCCTCGTGCTTCAGCCCTCCTGCCCCTCCTTGCGCCTTCTTATGCTCCGCTCCTCCTGCCACTCCTGGCGCCCCCTAACACTTTGCTCCTCCTGCTGCTCCTGGTATCTCCTCACGCTCTGCTCCTTCTGCCACTCCGGATGGCTCCTCATGCTCCACTACTCGTGCTGCCACTCCTGGCAGCTCCTCATGCTCCCTACGCCTCCGGCTGCTCCCGGCAACCTCACTGCCCTTCCTGCTGCACCTGACGGCTCATCATGCTCCTCTCCTCCTGCTGGCCTCACTGCCACTCATGCAGGCCTCCTGCCGCTCCTCATGCTCTGCTCCTTTTGCTGCTCTTGGCAACGTCTTTCTGCTCCCGCTTCTGCTTCTGACAGCTCCTTGTGATCTACTGCTCCTGGCAGCTACTCCCGTTCTGCTGCTCCTGGCAGCTATATTGCTCCTCCTGCTGTTCCTGGCAGATTCTCACACTTCGCTCCTCCTGCTGTTCCTGGCAGCTGCTCATGCTCCCCTCCTCCTACTCCTCGTGGCAGCCTCACTACTCCTCGTGCTGTTGCTTGCGGCGGCACCTCGGTCTCCGCTTATCCTGCTGCTTCTGGTGGCTCCTCACACTCCGCTTCTCCCGGCGGCTCCTCATGCTCTGCTTCTCCTGTTGCTCCTGGCAGTTCCTCACGTTCCGCTTCTTCTGCTGCTCCTGCCAGTTTCTCATGTTCCACGTCTGCTGTTGCTCCTGGCGGCCTCGCATTCCCATATCCTGCTCATGGTAGCTCCTCACGCTCCGCTCCTCCTGTCCGTCCTGGCAGCTCTTCACGCTCCACTCTTCCTCCAGCTGCTCCTAGTGGTTCCTTGCCCTACGCTCCTCTGGCTGCTCCTGGAGGCTCTCACGTTATGCTGCATCTGCTGCTCCTGCCGGCCTCCTGCCTCTCCACCTGGCAGCCTTGCTGCTCCTCACACTCTGCTGCCCCGGGCGCCGCCTCACGCTCAGCCACCCCTGGTGGCCTCCTGCTGCCCATCAAGCTCCAGCTATCCCGGTGAACCTCATGCTCTGGTGCTACCGGGCTCAGTTCTTGTTGTGTCTTATGACGGGTATTGCTCTCCTGTCCCTCTCGGCAGCATTTAGGTGCTCATGCTTTTATCCTTGGTAGTTTGCTTTTTTGGCCCCAAAACTTATCTGCTCTGCCTGCATGACAAGCCACATCATACCGTACCCCTCGCATGCTGAGCCATGTCATACCGTACCCCTTGCATGCCGAGCCATGTCATACCGTACCCCTTGCATGCTGAGCCATGTCATGCCATACCCCTCGCATGCTGAGCCATGTCATGCCGTACCGCTTGCATGCCGAGCCATGTCACACTGTACCCCGAGCCATGTCGAGTCAATCATACCATACCTTACCACTCACATGCCAAGCTTTGCCATGCTTTAACGTTCTCCACAAATACCGAGCCTTACCATACCTTAAACGCACCCCTTGCATGCCGAGCCATGTTGCATTGTGCCCCTTGCAATCCATTACTCGCCATTCAGCTTTGACCCCCATAGCCTATCAAGGAAATCAGCAAGCATTCCAGGGTTTCTTAATCCAATTATCTCCTTACCTACTACTTTGTACTTTTTGGCCTCTAATCAGGCTAGGATGACGTAGCTAAAAATGCCATACCTCAAGCTACTATCACTAGAGAGAAAGCCCTGCCTACAATGAACAGGTTAAAAAAAACTGTGGTTGTGGGAGGGTCTGGAACTCCCCCTCACCCTATAAATACCTCCTAATCTAATCTAACCCCCAGCTAGCACCAATCTACCCACCCACCTCACCCTTCTCTCTAGACAAAGCTAAAAATGCCATACCTCAAGCTACTATCACTAGAGAGAAAGCCCTGACTACAATTTATTATTTACTGTTGCCATAAACACTGTTGGTTTAGAAACATCCCTAAGCATACTACAATGTCGCAAAATGTATATCATTGCATTGGTCACCCCTCCTGTCAATGGACATTACACAGGATTAGGTTGCCTCATATTATAGGGAGCTGTATGTTTGTGTCAGTATTATTATATGCCAAAATATATGTATTTTTATTAGTTTTGTATATGAGTTATATACAGAGTGTATCTGCACTTCAGACAGCACAACAAGCATATCTGTATTTTATACAAAGAGCTGTGCATTTTTATTTCTCACAGATCACTATCTATATTTTCCAAAACTACATTTCAAGCAGGATGTTATTATGCCAGTATTCCTTCAAAGTAGTAAATTGAATATTACAGAGAAACACAAGAAACCTGACAATAAACTACATAGAGAAACATTGCAGAGTATCTGTCTTTTGGGGAAAAAAATCTTTAATACAGAACCGTGCATTTTTGATGCATAGGGGCATGAACCAAGCGGGCGCTTGGAATGTCCTGTTACCACCCAAAAGTTGTAAATGTAATTTACCTGTATTAGTGGTTTAACAGAAATATATTTAGAGCCCCTGCAGTCGTCTATATGATATTTTTAAGAATCCACTGTAACAGGAATTAAATATTTTAATTATGCATTTATCATTAATAACATTCATATTTAATGATTTATAAAAGCAGTATTCATTATAATCTTATTACCAAAGTATCAGCCCCCAGGTGAGCAGTTTGTCTCCGCCCTAATAAGGTACCATATTCAATGTGTTTTTTAGATGAGAGGTTAGAAAATCATTCATAGGCTGTCCCCCGGCAACAGCTCATTGGCCTGGGAAACCATTTTAACCCAACTCAACAATTCTCCAAGCAATCAAGTGTATAGTATTGATACAACATACTTGACTATATAGCTCTTCCTGCCAGCAAGTGCCGCCACTCTGATTGACCTTATAGTGGGCAGAAAAAATGAGCAGCTGCAAATTGAAGGTAAGTTTAATACTGAATATCACTTATTTAATTTTTTTATTAATGGACCATGGCCTCCATTCAATCGCAGTTGGCTTCATACAGGCCGTAAGTCTGTGGGCTTGAAAATTGCAACAGTTATAGCTGGATTCAATTGATCAAGCCTGCAGCTACCTGGCCAAAAGCCTAAACCATGCACCCATAAGTAGCATTTCAGTGCATGATTATGATCAATTAATCAATAACTACAGATTTAGAAGCATCCAAAAGTACATGAAACGTTAGCATGATGTCAGTAAAACATAGAGGTTAAACCACAGCATTTAGAAGTTTGATATGCGATCAGACTCTCAATCCGGCAATGTACAAAATAATAAAAATGAATGACAATATTGTTCTAGTCCATGTGGGTGGTCTGATATGTATTATCTCATTGATTACCAAGATTGATATAACATGGAAATAAAATGTAAAATAATATTTTTTTTATTGCAGATTTGCGAGCTTGAGACTGTTCTGCAATGAATTATAATATCTTTCATCGCTTTTCCCATCTTTAAGAGTGCAGTATTGATTATTTATTTACATTTACAGTGCTATGGACAGGGTTTAAACCCCCTTGCGAGTCCTATCTGGTACTCGTAGGATCATCTTCTACATTTGTCATTTACGCGTTTGAAGGCAATTGCACGCTTAAGGAATTTTAGCAATTTAATAGCGATTTGCGATTGTAACATTTGCAGGCTTAAAAAATCAAAGGCTTAGATGGGTCAGAGTTACAATTTTGACAACCGCAGGGATTTTTAGCTTCTAACTACCAAACAGATTGCGGGTAGCTAAAAGAAGCTAATTGAAAAGCAAATTATTTTATGGGCTCCATTAGGGGCTCTTGTAACTACAATTTGCTCAACTGAATGGAGGCCCATGTCTTATTAAGACATCTAGTTAAGAAATTATTTGGTGCTGTCGTACCTGTGTGTGGTAATCCATAAGGTTTTCATAGCAAAAATAATTTACCTTTTCCAGTGTACCACGATTTGACTAACCTCTCTGCTATGACCTGCCAATATTGGGTGACCCTAAATGGTAGCTCACAGCTTCTTTGAAGTACACAAGCCCCTTCACCATGACAAGGTAATGATCCAGAAGGCGTACAAAATTATAGTGGCCCTTTAAATCTGTTTCTCTATTATTCTGGACATTACATAAACATGATATATATATAGTCATGTCAAAAAGGTATATCTACAGACAGAAATGTTAATACATATAACTTTACTAGCGACTTGCCCGTCAAAAATGTCGGCAATAAAATTTGGCAATGCTGTTCACCACACAATGCAAGGTTCTCCCCACTCTAACTTGCTGGCCTCGCAATGAACGCCTTCGTTGCTCATTGCAGGCCTCAGCCAACCCACCACTTTTATGCCTCACAATGAGCACCGTTGGAGCTCATTGTGAGCCTCTCCCCCATCTACTTTACGGGCCTCAGCACTCATCGCTAGCCCTGCAATGATCGTTTATTGCAGATGTCGTCCAACCCGACACTACCATGTCTCCCGCTGAGCGCCTTCGCCGTTCATTGTGAGCCTCTCCCCACTCTCTGACCTCTGTGTCTGTTTCCCTCCTCTCCCTTCCATGTGTCTGTTTCCCGTTCTCTCCCTCCCCCTCTTCCTGCCCTGTGTTTTTCCCCTTATTTCCCTCCCCTGTGTCTCTTTTCCCCCCTCTCTCACCCCTGTGTCTCTTTCCATCCTGTCCCCTCTCTCCCTCCCCTGTGTCTCCTCTCTCTCCCTGCTCAAGTCTTGTGTGCCTCACGATGAGCGCCGTTGGTTCTTTTTTCAAAGTCTTGCAGGCCTCGCGATCAGCGGCTAAGTTTTACCGCCTTAGGCCTCATTTTTAGCCCTTTTCCAAACAATTACAGGTTTATGGCTGCTATTTTTTTCCTCACTTAGCTGATTTTCGATCTCCTAAAAACACCAATTAAAAGTCAAATTCACATGCAACCTCCCTCACAAGCTCCCTGTGCTGTGTGTGAGGTTGTAAGTTATTTTATTTATTTTTTGCCGGTCTTTTCTTGGCGGTCTTTTAACATTGCGTGACCAACATTCGGAATTACCACAACTATTATATGTGATTGTCCTTATTTTCCATTGTATTGCAACCCATGTAAGGCTGTCTACTGGGCTATTCCTGGGCTTTGTTGGTCTAGGCAGAAATACACCACTAATTCTAGTACACAGCTCTGTGTATACAATATATCTAGATAATTATAACACTTAAAGGATCATTATATTCAGTACGTTTCTGTATTGAACTTTGAATAACTAAACTTAATAATGGGGAAATGTTTTTTAAAAGCAAAAATGAATAATAATAAACATAACCTTATCTATAATTTTAGCTGTTATATGTCACTATTCTTTACTGCAGGCTTTTATTTTCAGATCTTCTTGCTACATTCTCAGTAACGTGTTTATTAGGCAATACATATATGGCTGTATTCATTTTTTTTTTACATTAAACAAAATTGCCTTTTTTCACGTGTATCTTCAAAAGAGACTATTTTAAATCTATGAATACATCAATTCTATAAAGGACCGCTGTAGGTCAAGAAAAAAAGACTTGTTTTTCAGGTTTGTACCAAACTAACAATATTATCAGCTGTTTAAGGCATGGGCATAAAACATTGTTTTGTGAAAATATGAAATTTGTAGACTCTTTATAAGTACAGGAATCCATTTTGTGTTTGTTATATCACTTCCTATGAGTTGATAGAGAGGGTATGTTTTGCTATCAATGTAAAGATAATCCAATAACATTGAAATTGAAGTTGCATTAATAAATGCAAACATAGATATAAATGCAAACATAGTTATCCATAAACATCCCCTCTCACACACAACCTCCATATATGTATCATGGATGCCTCCAGAATCCAGCAGAGGCATTGCAATTTATTTTTATTCTGATTTAAAACTAGCTTTATGACTTTTTTCCTATTTAAATATGCTCTTGGTCAGTCTCAGAGTTCTAGACACACACGCATATATATATATATATATATATATATATATATATATATATACAGTATATATATATATATATATATATATATATATATATGTATGTATATATATATATATATGTATATATATGTGAATATATATGTGTGTGTTGCGCATTGGTAGGAGGATATGTAGAAATGTACCCAGCTTGCTCAGAAGCAGCCTTCTCCTTGCAATTACTCCAGTGTGAGTATTGCTCTTGTAGTCATAAATAATTCTGATGGTTGACTGAATAGGGATATTCCTTGATAAATTAGGTCAGAGTTACAATCTCCTAGGGTGATGCTCCCAGCCTTGTTTGAGATCCATGGGATGATAATGGCAGGTGGATAACATGTATTTTAAAAATGTATGTGAGCCAGAAGCACCAAAGCACAACTACATTCAAAAGCACAAGGGTTGTACACCTGTAAAGCGGTCTGTGAATACATTAACAAGAGATATCACATAAGGGATGTGCGAGAGGTGAGGCAGGTCTTGTAATGATGACCCTCAGGTGTTTAAAGGGGCAGTGTCAGCAACCTGGCTATTTAAATAACTGCATAACTACATTTACTAATAGGCACCCCCTTTACTATATTTATATCCCATTATTCTTTACTCAGGTATTCCATTTTCCTTTTCTCAGCTGATTCAATACTTTTTTAGGAGGATGTGCCCTTTTAAACTAATGAGCTTTTCATTAGTCTTACTGAAACTAGAAGGATTAGCTGCCACATTCTCCTTGTGCAGATAGAAACCTCCTCTTCTTTCAAAGTCTCCTCAAGAAGGTGATTAAGATAAACCAAACTGGTAGACTCCACAGCAGCATAATTGCAAGTAAATATTAAAACATTAGAAGCTGTATCATTTTTATTTACATTAATAAATGCATTTAATGGTCCAGTTGTTAGGATTTGTTGCTTTCACTGCTGCAACCTGGGTTCAGTTCCAGTTAGGGAACAAAGAGGTCCCACCACCCTGAAGAGTTGGGTCTGGTCAGTACTTGGATGGGAGACCACTAAGGAATACCAGGAGCTGTATGCTGTGGCCCACTGGAGAATAAACTGGCAACCCACTCTAGTATCTATGCCATCAATACCAAGTGGATCAGCATGGTGTGCTACGGTCCATGAGGTCATGGAGAGTTGGACACAACTGAGATACACGAAAGCATTTAGCCTATTTTGTATTGGATTATTTTATAAATATATGTATGCAGTGGTCCTTTGAAGGGAAAACACCAGCAACTTTAGGTATATGCCTATCTAAAAGAACATTTAACCTAATCTCACTGCATTTAAAACAATAGTTGAAATTCTTTAAATAGTTCATCTCAAAAGTGTATGTTTTCAATATAAGAATAAATGAATGTTTTAACACTGGACCTATATTTATCAGTATAATTTTACAGGGATGTGGAACTCACACACGTGTCTAGCATCCATTAAAAATAGCAGGTTACAAACACTGCATTTTGCATGAAAAGGAATTGCTGCAAAAGGTTATACAAATTAACTATTAAATTCACTGTAAATTGTTTTTACAATGGTAAGCCTTCCTTCCAGACGAATGGAGAGACCGGGTGCAAAATAATATGGGAGCCGCCATTGAAACTTCTCTCTGATTAGTAACACAAATGTATTACCCCCCTTTTGCCCCCTAGGCTGCTGCAGTGTACTAAGCCAATAGTAAAATAGAGCATCCCTCTACACCAGCGTTTTCAAACGTCTCCTCACAACCCACCAGACATACCATGATCTTGGTTTTACACTGTTTGAATACAGATCTTGGGCCTCATTTAATTGCGGGACGTAACTCGATCGCAAATCGCTGATTTGCTGCGATCGGGTTACGTCCTTGTGTTGCCCTACACTTACGCTGCTATTCAATTGGCCGAGCGTGCAAGTTAGCCCACCTTCCCGCTGATCGCAAACCATGCTATCGGCAGTAAGCATTTGCGGGCTTAAACATGATCGCGACCGCAAGGCCGTACCTCGTGTTTTAAGCCCGCAAACTTTGAGCACTGTAAATGCAAAAATAAATTCAAGACAGCACTTTAAATCACTGTAAATGATGGGGAACACAATGGGTGACATGAGGATTAAAAGCACAACATTCTCAAGATTGCACATCGCCAAAATCCAATACTTTATTTCATGTTTAATGTCCGTCCAAAGTCCTATGGGCTTGAATGGCCTCCAAGCCCGTAACTCGTTATTCAAGCCCGTAGGACTTCAGTGGATTATGGGGGTTGGATTCCAAAGCCCTATGGGCTTGGAGGTTGAAGCCCGTAGGACTTTAGGACGACAATTGAACATGAAATAAACTATTTATTTTTGCTGATTTGAGAGTTGGGGAATGATGTGCTATTAATTTGAAGACCTAAAATCACTTTCACCTTTAATAAAAGTATAGGATTGCTTTTTTATTTGATTAATAAGTGCTACAATTTGTAAGTAAGCCCTTTATGACACCTCCTTGGTAAGAAGTAAGCTGTGGTTCGTGTTTAGCCATTTACAGGCTTGACGGAAGTGTGGATCAGAGCAATTGAATAGCGATTAGGGATTTTTTGCGGCAGCAACCCTTGCGGCCCTGAAATATTAAAGGCTTTGAGGGAAGTAACCTGCAATTAGCAGAATCGCAATGGAAAGTAGCACGCAGCACGTAACCCGATCGGAGCATGCAAATGGAAGGCAATTGAATAGCAATGTAGCTTGCTATTAGCATTTGCGAGCCCGCATCTCTAAAACGTAGCAATTGCATGAGGCCCATAATCTGTTGAATGCTAAGTGCTCCTCATGTGTTCACAATTTTAAAACAAAATCATGGCCTGTCTGCTGAGAGGTTTGAGAGTCGTGGGCAATATACTGCCTAGGGGCCACATGTGGCCCTCATGTATTTCCCATGAAGTCCTAGCTTGTTTTTTGGAGTGGGGGAGCACCTGTTCAACAAAACACAATCCATTACCTCTCGAAAACTAGCCTGTTATACTACTAAATACTCATCAATATATATATAAATCTATGACCAATTAATTCCTTTCCTATTTCAATTTTACCATTTTGCTTTTGGCATAATGAAAACATTTAAAGCTCTGTGAGGCCCTTTACGTGAAATAGGTTGACCGTCATTGCTCTAGACCAACTGACTGCAGCAGGCAATCCAAAATTAGAACTTATCAGACAAGTGCTGCAAATCTGTATTTTCACAGTATTATAAGTACATTTGTGTACCTTTACTCCACTTTATTCTTGCAAAAAAAAGTTTTGTACTAGTTATCGCCTGACATTTTTTAATTAAATGCATGCTAGATGTACACTCTGTATATGTATTATGTTAATCTCATTTATTAGTATTGGGGGAGTTTTGTCTTATGAAATGTATATTAAAGAGCCTCTGAGGTGTCATATTTAAAGTATGCTCTTGCGGATGCTATCAGTTTTTTTAAATATTATATTCAATATTTCTATAATGGCAACAACATATTGATTTCATTCTTAATATTATTACACACCTGTGATCAATGAATAAAATGGATAAAATCTCTTTTCAGCTCTGTTGAAAGACTGACACTGTCACTTGACAATAGAAATAAATAGCAGAGCAACCCCAACTAGTATAACACCCCCCCCTGACACTAGAAGAGTCTCCTAATTTTCTCTTAAAGTGAAGTTTTCCCAAACAACAGTGGACCTCGAAATCTCATAGTGTAATACACAGCAGTAAAAAGGAGAGTATGTTTTAAACTATCTGTACATCAGATAGTAATGTTCCATTCTCAGGGCAAAACAGCCCTAACAGTACAGAATAAAATTGATTGTAGTAAATGGACTTATAGTATATGAGATTGATTTATTAAATATAAGAATATGTAGTGTTCTTGCAAAATATAAATCATAGCCCTCTATATCTCTTTTTTAATATTAAAAGCCATCATAATTATGGTGGTTATCAGTCACAAGCTGCAGCATGCAAATTCTGTCTGAACTGTTCATAATTATATGACCTTTCCATTAATTAGTTGTTTTCCACTTCCCATGATTATGCATTTGGCCATTCTCCTGGGAATTAACTTTTTTTTAATAGTTGCGGCTCTTGACATACTAGGACATTTATTAAAATGATCTATTAATGAGTACTTCTAGATTTACTTTAATGCGTGACTTTGCAGTGTGTAGAGCTTGCTCTAATGCACAATGTACTTTGGAAAACAGAACAGACTAAGTTGGGACACACCAGTGTGTCAAAAACTCCAAGTTAAAGGGATTCCAAAGTCACCAAATGTGCTCTGTAGCACCAGATAGAGGTCTAAAAAATATGTGTTTAAAAAAAAAAAAAATACTGCTAAATTGATTTTTATAAGCATTTGCATGTACGGGTTTTAGACTTCTCATATCCTCCTCTAATAAGCTAAACCATGCAATTGCACTTATCAGAGCCAGCTGAGTATTGGAGTGTTGCATTTTCTATATTAATTATATTACTATTTTTTCACCTACTGCTAGTCACCTATGGACATGGTATTGTGGTGAAAACAACTGATTTTGATAAGGAAGGTTCTGAATTCAAATCTCACCAGTTTATTTTTTTTCCGTTTTTTTCAGTACTGGTTGATGTTTGGTTTATAGGAGAAAACAGAATAAAGGTATAAAACTATAAATGGATGGCTGTGTGAAAATGTGTGTTGTATTTGAAACAATTATATTAACTAAATAAAAAATATTAATGGGAAAAAAAAGGGAGAAACTGCATTTGAACTCACATTCCCCCATCTCAAAGGTAGACTGCACTATCTATCTTCATGATTTAGTGTATAGAAATAAAAAAGCTACCATAATCAGTGATAGTCACAGTCTGAACCTCAGTATCTATGCTGTTTATTGTGCAAGAATTCAAGAGCTGTAAAAAAATAATACTCTATCTGATAGAGATGATCAATGGGATGCTGCATCTAAAAGGGGGGGGGGTAAATGTCATGATCCCCCTGAGATGAAATCCTTTGGACTCATAGCCACCCAGGAGCATTAAGATTTTTAAAACGGATCATTACTCTGGTTGCATAATGGCTCATATCAGGCTTGCCTCTTGGGCATATGTGGTTGTTTGATGAGGAAATGGTACCTTGTCTGACCCACCTGCGCAGGGACTGGGCTCAGTAGTTGTTTTAGTTAATTAATATTTTGTAAATTGCTGTGTGTTATGCTGTATGTTCAGTTATAACCAGTACATAATGAGTTAACTGACAGTTGGGATGTTATGTAATCTGTTATGTAAAGTGTGTTCTGACTGAAGTGTGTGTATTCTCCTGACTGAAAAGAGTGAGGTTACAGCTATCACTGTCTGACTGGATTAATATATATATGGAATAAGATATCTAGAAGACATCAGCTGTCATAGTGAAGGGATCAAAAGAAGCTGAAAGATCTGCTGGGTAGGTTTGGCCATAACAGCCTTATCAAGTCCGACTGACGGAAACAGATCTCCACAGCTAGTTACATTATGTCCATGGCTTGCACAACTGTTAATGTTGTTAGTTTTGTTACTTTCTTCACAAGCAAGTGCCCTTTTTTTAATTACACTAGTCCTTTAAATTAATTGACTGTTTTATTTCCTGAAAGATTACATTGTAATTATAGATCACTGCATAATTTATGTAGACTTTAAATTACACCCCCCCCCCTATTAATTCCTCCATAAATAGGAGGTTCCTCACATTTTTATATGCTTCATATCAGTTTAAAACAGAGCTGTAAAAAAAACATTGGTGTAACTATATTGATTATAAACATTCATCACTGGATAACATAAATGTAATATTGGAAACCTCTAAGGCAGGAATATGTGGTAATATAATATAAGGTATGGAGAAAGGAAACACACCAATGTCCACTGTAGCATTTGCAAATGAGTTATTACTATTTTTTTCCAACCCAAAAGAAGCAATTCCAGCCTTAACACATTTATTGAAACTAATCTAAAACAATATATTCCTCAGTCAAACAAAAAAAGGAAAAATAATTTCCATTTAAATTGGCTAAACATTTATGCAATAGTTGGGCTTAGTAATACCTAAATACTTAAACCAATTATGTATATATATTTTCCAGTTATTACTCAAATCATAATTAAGAACTTCAAGATTGGCAATATGGTACATGGTTCCAAGTCTCTTGAACAAAATTGACCCAGTAATTCATTCAGACAAATGTTGGAGAGATTGCTTGGAAAAGGGAATCCAGATCCACATGTGGTAGACTTGTGGAAAGATCTGGAGTTTTTGGATTTTATATTTCTGCAATAATAAAAAAAAGATCTTAGCCTTTCCCCGGAAATATTTATTTTTCATATGTTCCCGAAATATATAGATTATAATAGAACAAGTATGGCTGTACACATTCTGATGTTAGCCAAATGGCTCATCGTATCCAAATGTAAAACAGGCACGCTCCTGAGTTGGAATGAAAGCAATATTCTGACACAAAATAGGCAAATTGAATTAGATTACTTAATATTAAAACCAATTCCTACATACAGTAGTAATTCTTCAATAGTTAAATGAGAAGACTCCTCCTACTCTTCTTTTAACACCTTGGCAAAGTTTTTCTTCTGTTATTTGTACTTGTCATGTTTATGTTCATTTTTAATTGTTTGTCTATGTCTTTTTTTATAGATGAAAATGATAATAAAAGATAAAATAAAAAAAATTGGCAATATTTTTTAGTTACCTTTTTAGATCAGGCCATCTCCTTAAATTAATATATTTTCAGATAATACTATATCCCTTACAAATGTTACCCCTGTTCTTTAAAGACCAATATTTGAACAATTTGAATAATTACATCGAAAAATTAATATGCCAAAATCAAAGATTTAGTACAGCTTTCAAAGAATTTCAATTACCAATTTCTGAAGGGGGTAAATTTACCAAATATTTTATATTATAATTTCCCTGACTTGTTCACAGATTGGGTATAAGGACAATCTATCTTTACTCCACTAGCCAATAAAGAGCAATTCTGCCCTAACATAAGTTTAGTAGAATTATTACAGAAATGTTCCAGGTAATCTTAAATTGAATATTTTGATATGGTTCACATATAAAGCTTAATAGAGAGTTAGAAAATGTAAAGTGCCTATATTTCAACATTTTTACCTCTGGCATATAATCCCACTTTTCAGAATGGTTCTTCTCACTCCATCTTTACTCGCTGGTAGAGATGTCGTGAACAGTTCGCCCGCGAACTGTTCCCGGCGAACATAGCATGTTCGCGTTCGCGGCGAACATATGCGATGTTCGATCCGCCCCCTATTCTTTATCATTGAGCAAACTTTGACCCTGCACCTCACAGTCAGCAAACATATTCCAGCCAATCAGCATCATACCCTCCCTTCCAGACCCTTTAACCTCATGGACAGCAGCCATTTTGGAATCATAACTAACTTGCAGTCTTACTGAGAGGAGGCTGAGTGTAGGTGATACTGCATCAATAGGGAAAACCATAGCTAGGCTACTGTACACAGTGTGCAATACAGTCCTGAAGAACTCTTTTGATGTCTGCTGCAAGGACACCCCTGTGTCTCTTCCCCCCCTTATCATCATCCTCCCCTCACCTTAGCACCCAACCCTAACACCCCTCACACTTATCCATAACACCCATCAACCTAACACCTAACCCTAACACCCCTCACACTTATCCCTAAGACCTAACACCCCTCACACTTATTCCTAACATGCCTAACCCTAACATCCCTTATACTTATACTTAACACCCCTCACCCTAACACCTAACCCTAATACCCCCTCACACTTATCCCTAACAGCCCTTACCCTAACACCTAACCCTAACATCCCTTACCCTAACAACCATCACACTTATCCCTAACACCCCTCACCCTAACACTTAACCCTAACACCCCTCACACTTATCCCTAACACCCCTTACCCTAACCCTAACACCCCTCACACTTATCCATAACACCCATCAACCTAACACCTAACCCTAACACCCCTCACACTTATCCCTAACACCTAACCCTAACATCCCTCCCCCTAACACCTCCCACACTTATCCCTAACACCCCTCACCCTAACACCTAACCCTAATACCCCCTCACACTTATCACTAACAGCCCTTACCCTAACACCTAACCCTAACATCCCTTACCCTAACACCCATCACACTTATCCCTAACACCCCTTACCCTAACCCTAACACCCCTCACACTTATCCCTAACACCCCTCACCCTAACACCTAACCCTAATACCCCCTCACACTTATCCCTAACAGCCCTTACCCTAACTCCTAACCCTAGCATCCCTTACCTTAACACCCATCACACTTATCCCTAACACCCCTCACCCTAACACCTAACCCTAACACCCCTCACACTTATCCCTAACACCCCTTACACTTATCCATAACACCCATCAACCTAACACCTAACCCTAATACCCCCTCACACTTATCCCTAACACCCCTTACCCTAACCCTAACACCCCTCACACTTATCCCTAACACCTAACCCTAACATCCCTCACCCTCACACCCCCCACACATATCCCTAACACCCCTCACCCTAACACCTAACCCTAATACCCCCTCACACTTATCCCTAACACCCCTTACCCTAACCCTAACACCCCCCACACTTATCCCTAACACCCCTCACCCTAACACCTAACCCTAATACCCCCTCACACTTATCCCTAACAGCCCTTACCCTAACTCCTAACCCTAGCATCCCTTACCTTAACACCCATCACACTTATCCCTAACACCCCTCACCCTAACACCTAACCCTAACACCCCTCACACTTATCCCTAACACCCCTTACACTTATCCATAACACCCATCAACCTAACACCTAACCCTAATACCCCCTCACACTTATCCCTAACACCCCTTACCCTAACCCTAACACCCCTCACACTTATCCCTAACACCTAACCCTAACATCCCTCACCCTCACCCCCCCCACACGTATCCCTAACACCCCTCACCCTAACACCTAACCCTAATACCCCCTCACACTTATCACTAACAGCCCTTACCCTAACACCTAAACCTAACATCCCTTACCCTAACACCCATCGCAATTATCCCTAACACCCCTCACCCTAACACCTAACCCTAATACACCCTCACACTTATCACTAACAGCCCTTACCCTAACACCTAACCCTAACACCCCTCACACTTATCCCTGTGTCTCTTCCCCCTTATCATCATCCCCCCTCCCTCATCATCCTCCCGTGTCTCTTTCCCCCTCCCTCATCATCCTCCCCCCTCCCTCATCATCCTCCCCTGTGTCTCTTTCCCTCCTCCCTTATCATCCTGCCCTGTGTCTCTTTCCCTCCTCCCTCATCATCCTCCCCTGTGTCTCTTTCCCCCTCCCTCATCATCCTCCCCTCACCTTAGCACCCAACCCTAACACCCCTCACACTTATCCCTAACACCTAACCCTAACATCCCTCACCCTAACACCCCCCACACTTATCCTTAACACCCCTCACCCTAACACCTAACCCTAATACCCCCTTACACTTATCTCTACAGCCCTTACCCTAACACCTAACCCTAACATCCCTTACCCTAACACCCATTACACTTATCCCTAACACCCCTCACCCTAACACCTAGCCCTAATACCCCCTCACACGTATCCCTAACAGCCCTTACCCTAACACCTAACCCTAACATCCCTTACCCTAACACCCATCACACTTATCCCTAACACCCCTCACCCTAACACCTAACCCTAATACCCCCTCACATGTATCCCTAACAGCCCTTACCCTAACACCTAACCCTAACATCCCTTACCCTAACACCCATCACACTTATCCCTAACACCCCTTACGCTAACCCTAACACCCCTCACCCTTATCCATAACACCCCTTACCCTAACACCCCTCACACTTATCCCTGTGTCTCTTCCCCCCCTTATCATCAAGGGAGGGGGGAGGATGATGAGGGAGGGGGGAAGAGACACAGGGGAGGATGATGAGGGAGGGGAGAAACAGACACAGGGGAGGATGATAAGGGGGGGTAAAGAGATACAGGGGAGGGTGATGAGGAAGGGGGGAAAGAGATACAGGGGAGGATGATGAGGGAGGTGGGAGGATGATGAGGGAGGGGGGATGAGACACAGGGGAGGATGACGAGGAAGGGGGGAAAGAGACACAGGGGAGGATGATGATGGAGGGGGATGTTAGGTTATGTATGCCCTTTATGGATTAAAACCAGACTCTGCATCAACTATGTAATTTTCCATGGGAGTTTTGACATGGATCCCCCTCCGGCATGCCACAGTCCAGGTGTTAGTCCCCTTAAAACAACTTTTCCATCACTATTGTGGCCAAAAAGAGTCTCTGTGGGTTTTAAAATCCGCCTGCCCATTGAAGTCTATGGCGGTTCGCCGGGTTCGCCGGTTCGCGAACATTTGCGGCAATTCGCGTTCGCGGTTCGGGAACCGAAAATTTTATGTTCGCGACATCACTACTCGCTGGATATTATTTTGAACCCAGACAAATAAAATATTTGATCCATTGATAACCTAACAGAAAAGTTTGCCCACAGATCACAGGAACACTTCTAACACATTCTAACTCGACTTAATGAAGAAGGTTACACAGTAACAATAGGTATGTTTTTACAGACAAATACATCAACCGCTTATTATTCATTAACTTTATAATAAAATTTCAGAAATTCAGAAATTATAGATAATGCAGTAACTGGCATTTTTCTGCACTAACAAAAAGATTTATTTAAAGATAACCCACGGTTGAGCATAGTGGAAGAGAGTGGGGGTTTGACCTGGTTAGTAATAGGCATGAGAATCTTCAAAATCTGTCAATGAAAGGGTAAGGGAGAAGAAGTTAAGAGTTAACAAATGGGGGAGTTTTTCCCACTCCTCGCCAGTTGAGATCATCCCCCTTAGTTTATGGGTTGATTGCAAAGTTTAAGGCTGAAGCAATGAACTGTGGACCAGTTGGCTTTCTTCACTTTTACCTAATGGGCCCCTTACCATTTCTATAGTTAATGCTGCCTCTCTACCCAATCCTTCTTAAACCCCTCTCAGACCCCAGAGACTTTCCCGCACTCCCTCCTGGTTGAGTCCTACCCTGAGGGGCTTACCAGGACCAAGCACACTTGGTCCTGTGGCTCAGAAGGGATCCCTGAAGCTATAAGGCCTGCAGCAGTGCAGATACTGAATAAAGAAGAACACAATGGAGGGGGCATGAAGTTTGTCGCTCCTGCAGGTAAGTCATTGGTCACCAGTAGAGATGTCGCAGACAGTTTGTCTGCGGACTATTCACGGCCATTTTGGCTCTTTCGCGCTCGCATTGGACGGCGGACACATGCGCTTTTCGGCTCGCCCCCTATTCTTTATCATTGAGGAAACTTTGACCCTGCACCTCACAGTCAGCAGACACATTCCAGCCAATC
Source organism: Discoglossus pictus (assembly GCA_027410445.1). Taxonomy (NCBI): domain Eukaryota; kingdom Metazoa; phylum Chordata; class Amphibia; order Anura; family Alytidae; genus Discoglossus; species Discoglossus pictus. The sequence continues at coordinate 147,432,623 of CM050164.1, read as the reverse complement.
AGCAGCATACACTCCCTTCCAGAGCCTTCCATCTGAAGGACAGCATACATTTTAGAATCATTCTGAAGCTGCATTCGTTGTGAGAGGACAGATAGTGTAGCTGCTGGAGATTTAATAGGGAAATAGATAGCCAGGCTGTGTATTTAGCTTCCACTACAGACCTGAAGGACTCATCTGATATCTGCTGCAAGGACAGCAACCCAAAAAGCCCTTTTTAGGGCTAGAACATTATTTATTTATTTTTATAATTTTTTTCTGTGTAATCTAATTGCATATGCCTGCCTGCCAGCGTGTGTGTGTGACAGGCTAACACCTAACAGCTTATATTGTGCTTATTTTCACTACTCATACCTGGTGGTGTACCATACATTGAAAACAACCATTTTTTTCTTGTAATCTAATTTCAGTTGCCTGCCTGTGTCAGGCTCACAGCTAATATTCTGCTCTGTTTCACCAGTCATAGTTGGTGTACCATACATTGAAAAACAACAACTCTTTTTTCCTTTAATCTAATTTTAGTTGCCTGCCTGTGTCAGGCTCACAGCTTATATTGTGCTCAGTGAAATAAAACAACACTTTTTAGACTGTAATAGATTGAATAGCAATTGCCTGCCTACAGGCGTGTGTGTGAGGCCTATAGCGCTTACTCTGCCAACTTTTGCCAGTGCACAATGACACTCATATCTGGTGCAACCTAGTGTACAGTGAAATAAAAGAACCCTTTTTTTACTGTAATCGCTTGAATATCAGTGGCCTGTCTACTGGCGTGTGTGTGAGGCCTATTGCATCTAGTCTGCAAACTTTTGCCAGTGCACAGTGACACTCATATCTAGTGCAACCGTAGTGTGCAGTGAAATAAAACATCCCGTTTTTTACTGTAATCGATTGAATATCAGTTGCCTGCCCACAGACGTGTGTGTGAGGCCTATTGCATCTAGTCTGCCAACTTTTGCCAGTGCACAGTGACACTCATATATAGTGCAACCGTAGTGTGCAGTGAAATAAAACAACCCTTTTTTTACTGTAATCGATTGAATATCAGTTGCCTGCCTACAGGCGTGTGTGTGAGGCCTACAGCGCCTACTCTGCCAACTTTTGCCAGTGCACATTGACACTCATATCTGGTGTCACAGTAGCTTGCACGCATAGTTCCACTAATCGGAAAAAAAATGACAGGCAAAGGCAGGCCACCCCGCAGGGGCCGTCGTGGTCGTGGTGCTGTGATTTCCTTTGGCCCTACAATAATGCCCAGTTTTCAGAGGCAACGTACCCTGAACTTGAAAAGTTCTGAGGACATGGTTGACTGGCTAACACAGGACACCCAATCTTCTACAGCTTCCGCTCGGAACCTAGACGCACCATCCTCCTCCAGGTTAACTTCGGGCACCTTTTCCAGTTACCACTCGCCCGACTGCCGCCACAACCAACACTAGCACCACAGCCGCTTCACTTGATCCGTCAGCAGAGTTTTTTACACATCCGTTGGAAGAAATGAGTGATGCGCAAACATTAGTGCCAGAGGATGTAGATAACAGGGATATGTCCCAGTCAGGCAGCATTACACGCATGGACGTACGGTCTGATGATTATGATGTTGTACCCGGTGCTGCTTCCTTTGTTGAGTAGTCAGATACAAGTGAAGCGGTTGATGATGACGATGCGTCCGTGGATGTCATGTGGGTGCCCGCTATAAGAGAAGAAGAACAGGAGGAAAGTTCACATGGGGAGACAGAGAGGAGGAGGAGACGAGTTGGAAGCAGGGGGAGGTCGTCGCAAGTAGCTAGTGGCACAGTCAGACAGCATGCATCGAAACCCAAGGTCAGCCAGACAGCACACCAGTCAATGTATGCTGTTGCCACCACCAGAATGCCGTCATTGCAGAGCTCAGCAGTGTGGCAATTTTTTGGTGTGTCTGCCTGTGACAACAGCGATGCCATTTGCAACCTGTGCAAAAAGAAACTGAGTCGTGGGAAGTCCAACACCTACCTAGGTACAACTTCTTTGCGAAGGCACATGATGTCACATCACAAACGCCTAATGGATCAACACATGAGTACAAGCAGCACACAAAGTCAAAGCCGCCATCCTCCTCCTGGTCCAGCATCTTCAGCCACGTCAATCACTGCTGCCCTGCTTGCCCCCTCTCAACCATCCACCACTCCGTGTCTCGCCCTGAGCAGTCCCTGCTCATCTGCCCACAGTCAGGTGTCTGTCAAGGACATGTTTGAGCGTAAGAAGCCAATGTCACGAAGTCACCCCCTTGCCCGGCAACTGACAGCTTTTACCATACAAGCTGGTGGAGTCTGAGGTGTTTGTAAAAAATTTTAGCTATTGGGACACCGCAGTGGAAGGTAACCGGACGAAATTTCTTTGCACAAAAGGCAATCCCCAACCTGTACTCGATTGTGCAAAAGGAAGTAATGGCATCTCTGGCACACAGTGTTGGGGCAAGGGTCCATCTGACCACTGATACCTGGTCTGCAAAGCATGGTCAGGGCAGGTATATCACCTACACTGCGCATTGGGTAAACCTGGTGAGGGCTGCCAAGCATGGAATACGTGGCTCTGCAGAGGAGTTGGTGACACTGCCACGACTTGCAGGCAGGACTGCTGCCATCTACTCTACTCCTCCTACTCTATCCTCTTCCATAACCTCCTCGGCTGAGTCCTCTTCTGCTGCTGCTATGTCTTGCTCCACATCAACAGCCCCCCCCCTCCCCCCAGCTCCACAGGTACTATTCCACATCCCGGATACGGCAGTGTCACGCCGTCTTGGGGTTGACTTCCCTGAAAGCAGAGAGTAACACCGGACCAGCAGTCCTGTCCGCCCTGAACGCACAGGTGGATCAGTGGCTGACTCCGCGCCAACTGGAGATCGGCAAAGTGGTTTGTGACAACGGAAGAAATTTGTTGGCGGCATTGAATTTGGGCAAGTTGACACATGTGCCGTGCATGGCACATGTGTGTAATCTGATTGTACAACGCTTGTGCATAAGCACCCAGGCTTACAGGACGTCCTGAAGCAGGCTAGGAAGGTGTGTGGCCATTTCAGGCATTCTTACACGGCCATGGCGCACTTTACAGATATCCAGCGGCGAAACAACATGCCAGTGAGGCGCTTAATTTTAGACAGCCCGACACGATGGAATTCAACACTTCTAATGTTCGACCGCCTGCTCCAACAAGAAAAGGCTGTTAACGAGTATTTGTATGACCGGGGTGCTAGGACAGCCTCTGCTGAGCTGGGGATTTTTTTCCCACGTTACTGGACGCTCATGCGCAATGCCTGTAGGCTTATGCGTCCTTTTGAGGAGGTGACAAACCTGGTCAGTCGCACCCAGGGCACAATCAGCGACATCATACCATTTGTTTTCTTCCTGGAGCATGCCCTGCGAAGAGTGCTGGATCAGGCCGTAGATGAGCGTGAAGAGGAAGAGTTGTGGTCACCATCACCACCAGAAACAGCCTTATCAGCATCGCTTGCTGTACCTGTGGCAAAGCTGGAAGAGGATTGTGAGGAAGAGGAGTCAGAGGAGGAATGTGGCTTTGAGGAGGAGGAGGAAGACCAACCACAACAGGCATCCCAGGGTGCTCGTTGTCACCTATCTGGTACCCGTGGTGTTGGATGTGGCTGGGGTGAAGAACATACCTTCAGTGAGATCACTGAGGACGAGGAACGGGACATGAGTAGCTCGGCATCCAACCTTGTGCAAATGGGGTCTTTCATGCTGTCGTGCCTGTTGAGGGACCCTTGTATAAAAAGGATGAAGGAGAACGACCTGTACTGGGTATCCACGCTACTAGACCCCCGGTAGAAGCAGAAAGTGCCTGAAATGTTACCGAATTACCACAAGTCGTAAAGGATGCAGCACTTCCAAAATAAATTAAAAAGTATGCTTTACACAGCCTTTAAGGGTGATGTCAAAGCACAACGGCAATCTAACAGCGGAAGAGGTGAACATAATCCTCCTCCTCCCACGACCACGCCGGCAAGGAGAGGACGATTTACAGACGTGTTGTTGATGGAGGACATGCAGGGCTTTTTAAGTCCTATGCATCACCACAGCCCTTCGGGGTCCACCCTCAGAGAACGACTCGACCGTCAGGTAACAGACTACCTTGCCTTAACTGCAGAAATCGACACTATGAGGAGCGATGAACCCCTTGACTACTGGGTGTGCACGCTTGTCCTGTGGCCTGAGCTATCCCAATTTGCCATAGAACTTCTGTCCTGCCCCGCTTCAACTGTCCTGTCAGAAAGGACCTTCAGTGCAGCAGGAGGTTTTGTCACTGACAAGAGAAGTCGCCTAGGTCAAAAAAGTCTAGATTACCTCACTTTTATTAAGATGAATGAGAGACTAGGGTTCAAGACGCAATGTTTTAGGGCACTTTCTGCCTGGCAAACTAACATCAATTTTTCTGGTCGCTGCAACAATACCTAGTTTTTTTATTTAAATTCTTTTATTGTCAGAAGGCGTACAGCATGTAATGAAAAATAAAGCATTTTTGAACAGTCTTGCATAACAGTTGTGCAAAAATACATATTTACAATAAAGACATTTTGTGAAAGTTAGCTGGCTAGTCCTTATTTTTACTTTTAAGGTTAATAATTTGTCTTATTTTTTACTGTGATTGCAATTTAAGAGATACCTAAAACATGGTAAAACAGACAATAGTAAATAGTATATCTGCAGGAAACACCAAAGTCCTATTAGCTATCATCCCTCCAGCAGTATTAGCTTATTATTTACAATATCTAACCTGGGCAATCACCCTTGGGTTACCCTAGGGCAGGCTTCAGTAAGCGACCTCTCCTTTCCTGAAATGATTTTGCCGCCGGTTGCTTCTGAAGGGTCTCCAGGGCTCCCCCACTCCGGTCCTTCCCCCAGTGTCGCTTCAACCAGTAACAAATGTTTTATATTTGTAAAGCGACCCAATGATCCCCCTTGATAGAGGTTTATCTTTACAAATTTTGGAGAACCAATTTAAGACCGGTGTCCCCTGTTTCTGGGTCAGGGAGTGTGTGAAATGCCTCAGCCTACAGTAATTGTAATGTACTGACAGCGGTAGCTCATGCTTGTCCCTCAGTTCCTCATAGGTGAGCATCTGGCCCTTTACTAACCAGTCTCCCAGTCTATCTAGTTTCCTTGACCTCCACCAGTGTTGTGATGTTGTGCCTGAGGGTGGTCAAGAATTGGGGTCATTTGGGTGGATCCAGGGAACAAACCCTTGTGTTTCTTGGCCCATTTCCAGTATGATAGTGAGTGTCTGATTAGGGGGTTTGGCGAGTTTTTAAGGCTCTGAGGCAATTCTGATAGCCAAACCACCTTGTCCCAGGTTAAGGGCCTTAACGTATGGTTCTCTAAATACACCCAGGCCGGTTGATGCACTATAGAATGTGCTATTGGGAGGAAAGATAACTGAGCTGCCTTGTGGTAATATTTTAAGTTTGGACACCAGTGGCGGCTGGTGACTTTTCAAGTTGGAGGGGCGACAGGGCGAAACATAGCCACTCCCCCTTTTTCAAACCACACCCATTTTTATAACTCCTCCCCCTGACGTCATAATGACCTTTATAAGCCCCGCCCAATGACCTTATGCTTGTAAAGCCCATTGAAATACATAATCTGCAATGCAGAAATGTCAAGAAGTAAAGTAACAATGTGTTAAATTCATTGGTATACAATATAGATTGAAAAAACTCATGTGACAAGACTACAGCAATATCATAATTGCACCTATACGTATTAACAGAAAAATTAAAGGAGTGACACCTACCATTAGTCGGCTCTTCTTCTCAGGGTATTCACGTTCATTAAGTTGACCAATGAGTAGAAACAAATCTGCAGCCACATAGGGTTTGCACCTGGGGTTGAAAGAAAACAAGCAAATCAATCATACCATTCAAGAACAAAACCATACTTAAAAAACATTAAACGACCAAGTGGAACTATATAGGCCCCAAACATACCTTAGAAGACCAAGTGTGACTATATATGCCCCAAACATACCTTAGAAGACCAAGTGGGACTATAGGCCCCAAACATACCTTAGAAGACCAAGTGTGACTATATAGGCCCCAAACATACCTTAGAAGACCAAGTGTGACTATATAGGCCCCAAACATACCTTAGAAGACCAAGTGTGACTATATAAGCCCCAAACATACCTTAGAAGACCAAGTGTGACCATAGGCCCCAAACATACCTTAGAAGAACAAGTGGAACTATATAGGCCCCAAACATACCTTAGAAGACCAAGTGTGACCATATAGGCCTCAAACATAGCTTAGAAGACCAAGTGTGACCATAGGCCCCAAACATACCTTAGAAGACCAAGTGGGACCATATAGGCTTCAAACATACCTTAGAAGACCAAGTGTGACCATATAGGCCTCAAACATACCTTAGAAGACCAAGTGTGACCATAGGCCCCAAACATACCTTAGAAGACCAAGTGGGACCATATAGGCCTCAAAACATACCTTAGAAGACCAATCAGCACTGCATAGGCCCAAACCAGTGGATCTTGGGATTCAAGAAAACAACAACATTTCACTTCTGTTTAGACAACACAATAATCAATGTCAAACAAACACGTTGAATTAGCATATGGATAACCATATGAGCAGTAACGCCACGCCAAGGCTTCAACAATTGTTACTGACCATTCACACACCTTTCATAGCTCCTTCAATATGCACACCCACACACCATTCATACTTTACTTACCACTAGTTATTTTTGGTAGTGAGGTGGTGCCATTTCTGAGAACTTTACGTACCCTTGAAGGTGCCTCCAATTCCTTCAAACCAATGCATTTAACCGCTACAGGGCCATGGTGCTTTTTAATTACTTTTTTGATCATCTTCAATGTGGAGAAGCATCTTTCTGGTTCTTTAGTAGTCTTCGTTGTTGTAAGCAGGATTCCTTATAGCTTCACTCACTCTGTTAAATTATGTAGATTAAATTGATGCTAAAGTTGCTGCAGAGCAACAGCACTTGTACAGACATGGAATTCTTGCTTCCTGTACACAAGTGACAGCTACCCTTGGAAGTGCCTCCAATTCCTTCAAACCACGCCAAGGCTTCAACAATTGTTACTGACCATGCACACACCTTTCATAGCTCCTTCCATATGCACACCCACACACCGTTCATACTTTACTTACCACTAGTTATGTTTGGTAGTGTGAGGTGGTGCTGCTTAACGCAGTTTATCTTTGCACACCTTGGGGGTATGCATTCTTCTTTGCTTCAATCACTTGTATTTTAATTTTGCACGGCGATCTTTCAAAGAAGAAAACTTCTCAATGGTTTTTTCATTGAAGTCTGGGATCTCGGAAATCAGTTGCTTTTCCATTGAGAGCATCGCCAATGCATTCAACCGCTCCAGGGACATGGTGCTTCTTAAAAAGGTTTTTATCCTCTTCAATGTTGAGAAACATCTTTCTGATTCTGCAGTAGTCATTGGTGTTGTAATCAGGATTCTTAATAATTTTACTGTCTCTGTGAAATCATTCTGCAGATTAAATTGATGGAAAAGTTTGTGCAGAGCAACAGCACTTGTACAAGTATGAAACTCTGTCTTCCCATACAGAAGTGACAGCTCAGTGCGTAATTGTTCCTTCTTCAGTATTGGATATGCTTGCACGGTGTCTTCCAGAGCTTGGGTTGGAAAGCAAGTGTCATGGGTTTTATACAAGTCACTTTGAACAAGTTTGACACTGACAAGGTGATTTGAAAATGAAAAACGTTCTTTTGCATGAACCACCACTATGTCACATACCTCTCTTGAAAGTTGTCTCAAGGTTGAGATCTCCGCACTCCGTCTGTTGACTGTTAGATCGCTCGGCAAACTTGCTTCTATCTCTTCCACAGAATTACGGATTTTCTGGATGCTGGCGACAAAGTCTTCTGTGACTTTTTTTATATAAACAGTATCCGTGTCTCGCTTCTGAAGCTGACTATAGAGGATGTCTACATGTGGCATTATTAAATGAAATAATTTAAGGAAGTAAAGGAACTCCCTGTCTTCCAGCATTCCAATGAAACCTGCGGCTTCCCGTATAGATGTTGGATCAAAGTTTAGACATGCTTCAATTGTCTGGAAACACTCAAGTAGCGCATCTCTGTTCTCGTAGATCACGTTCACGGTCCTAACGTTGAAGTTCCATCGTGTCGGTGCACCTCTTGGAAGTCTTCTACCAACTACCTCATCCAGAACTCCAGTCCTTTTTGGAGAGCGTGAAAAAAAAGATGGTATGCCGCCTATGTTTGAAAAAAAAACTCTAACTCTTCCAATCCTTGAAACTGCTTTCTCCATTATTAGGTTCAGTTGGTGAGCATAGCAATGGACGTAGTGTGCGTTCGGGTACACGTCTTTTATTTTTCTTTGAACTCCTCCTTGATCTCCACGCATCACACTGGCACCATCGTAGCTTTGAGCTATGAGTTTCTTCTTGTCTTCTGGCTCTGGGAGAACAGTATTCAGTGTTTCCAGCACAACAGCAGCAATGGAGTCTGCATCCGTTGATTTCATTTCCGTGAAGCCATCAAATCTTTCCACCACTTGATGCTTCTTGTCAATGTAGCGATAGACTACAACGCACTGTGTCCTAGCGGAAATATCGGTTGTTTCATCCGCTTGGATTGCCACAAACTGGGCTTCCTTAAGCTCTTGGTGAATCAATTCCTTTATAACTTCATGCATGCAGTCCAGTAGCTCATTCTGCACGGTTTTAAAAGTGCCCTTAAACACAGTTGCAGTCTTCAAATGCTGTTCCATTGCACTATCGATACTGCCAACCAAATCCACCAGGCCTCTAAACACTCCTGGATTTAGCGATGTTTCACTCTCGTCGTGTCCTCTTAATGCCAGTTCAAAAGCGCCACAAAAGCGAACACAATCAATTATCTTGGAAAGTGTTAGGTATTTTAATTTCTTCATTTAGAAATTAATTAGCTAAGAATATCATGATTATAAAAGTATGTCAGCATTTTTCTTATCTCACTAGAATGTTTAAGTGCGTCATCTGTAGAATGTTTACGTTAATGTTCTTTAAAAACATCTGTTTCCTGTATCCTGTCTTTGTTTCAGAAACTGAGATGAGATATCTATAGGAAACCGGATTTTGCTATGTTAGACAGAAACAAAAAGTCACTTGCTTGCAAAAATGTATTTAACAGTATTTTCAACTAGTTGTGACGTGTTTTTATGCTATATAAGATTCTGCCGCCTAAATGCATTCAGAGATTATCCTGATGACACTCTGATTTCTGTGCATTATTTTTCTCTCATTATATCTAGGTGCCCAGATATAATTGACACACACATCAGAATATATGATTACTCACTAATCTGATCCTATCATTTTGGTCCTTCGAGCCGGAAGTTGTTTCCCTTATCATTCCTCGGACGAAGCAAAACTCCTTTTACCGTGCACGGGGGGGTAAGTCACTGAGGACTCCCTTACCTTGAGAAAGACCTCAGGCCTGATATATACGATCAGTTGGACCACAGAGGCAAGGTGTTTTTCCGAGGGATGACAAGGCACAGCTTACAACGAACTGACAGTGAGTATATGAATTTCTGCTGCATTTTGCATATGTGTGTATGTCCCAGGTCCTTGCCTAACAGTGATATTAGGTAAAAGAGTTGTACAACTAGGTTTCTAGCCTAGTAATAGGTAGAAGGGTTGAAACTTACCCATAGGGAGGTAAAAGAGTCATTATCCTGAGGAAAAGACTATAAAATAAGTTCTCCGTACGTAACAATATTGAGAAAGCTTACCATGAAAAAGGGGTAAATGAGTTCTTGCAAGAAAATATGTATGTGTGTGCATGTTACCATTTTGTATGATTTAAATACCGGTACCGGGTGTATGTATGTTTGTGAGGGGTGTAACACGGATAACAGTTTCTTGGTTATTATATATACCTGTAAACATTCTGTATATTTCTGTGTACTTGTGAGTGTATGTATATATATACATGTATTCTTTCTCATTCTTTACTTGGTTATACAATGTTGAAATATTTTGTCTGCAGTTTCTGTGTATTCATAACTTCTTACTAAAATACTCTGTCCGATTGTGTGTATGAAGCACTGGGTGGGAGATATACAGATTATTTCTGGAAAATGTATAAAAGGTCTGTTGGTTGTTGTATGTATATGTAATGCTATGTATATTTCCATGTACCTGTGATATTATTTGTTGTGTATATCTATTAACTTTAATTGATACTATAAGAGTTCAAGATATATATATATATATGTGTATATGTATAGGTGGATAGGCTCTCAAGGGCATAAATGGCACTGCCAGGAGTGTGGTTTCTAGACCCTGCAGTTTTCAAGGTAATCTCTAAAGACATGTTTATTATGCAAAGGGTTTCTGGTGTGCATCTGTAACTTATGTCTGGTAGAAACACACTTATGTGTGGGAATTGTGAACACTGTATTCTAGAATTGTTTTCTTATGTGTATTTGTGTATATATATAAAGTTTCTGTGTCTTTGTAACTTTACTCGATGCTTTACCTTTGGGCAGGGAGGTGATTGATCTGTATTATGTGACGATGTGCAGGGTCTGGCCCACCCCCCACAGTCAGCATAGCAGACCAGTCCCCTTTCTACTCCAATTTTCTCTGTGTGTGTGTGTTAGTTTTTTAATGTAAAATATGTCTGTCTGTAACCTTAAGGGAACATAGCAGAAGGGAGGAAGTGTGGTTGCTGTAAAGAGAGACAAAGGCATGTTATTATAACCCCTTTTAAGTGATGACAATGCTCACCGCACCCACTGGATACACAGCATCTACTATACTACCTCTGCTGGAATCAGTGCCCTGTATCCACTACTTCTTGGCAATATTAATCCTTATTCCAAGGAAGGTATAGGAGACGTTCAAATTTTATTGAGCTTTACTATATACAAAGAAGTATAGGAGAGGAAAAGTAAACGCAACGTTACTTAATTAAGGAAATAGAAATAAATAAAAAAAAGTAAATACATTTTCTATACTAAAAATAAAAAATTGTTGAAGATAAAAACAAAAAGGCAAATGTGTATCACAATGACGGTGCCTACGGGGGGAGGGACATGTAATGTTAACCACCTCTCTCCTTCGAAAGAGAATATGTTTATGTGTACACAGAAAAGACTTCCACGACTGACCGCCCCTCCAACTCCTGGGAATATGGTCACTTATAGTGATGATGTAGAGAACGAATTTGATGATGCCCGCAAATACCTGCTTGCCGCCACCGCTCCAAATCCACCTCCTCCAACACCACCACCTTAGGGACGGCCCGCCAGAACCAGGCGGGCACCAGATCGTCAATACGGAGGTAAGGGAATAACATCTGTGCCATTTTATCCCTTAATTGAGGTTCCCAATCCTAGAGGGGGGAAATGTGTTGCCACCCACAATGCTAGTATACCGAGCATGGACAGATGCAGATGTGAGGAGAGCTGTAGCAGGAGTCCCCCACCCAAATGACAATATGGGAATTTTCAGACTTAAGTTCCAGCGATTGCAGCAAAGTTTTAAATTAAATGGTGTTGAGGTTGTACGGTGTCTGAGGCAGATATTAGGGTCCGATTGGATCCTTAGTGAAGGTGACTGGAATCCACTGGACCAAAGGGGGGAGCCATTGCAATATGGATCACAAGAACTGACCCAAAGAGTAGACACTCTAATAGGCAGAATAGCTGACAGACGCAGACTGGACTAAGATAAACGAGTGTGTACAGAAAGATGATGAAAGTGTGGAACAATATATAGGGAGGTTGCGGGTAGTATTTGACAGCCATAGCGGGGTAGCCAGACCTAACCCATATGATGATGCTGGACCATATGCTCAGCAGCTAAACAAATAAATGACTTTGTGATACAACACCAAATTACTTACAAAACATGTTCCCTTTAGGGAAACCATAGAATATGCTAGACATGCAGAAGAGCAGTGTAAGAGAGCAAATGAAAAGAAACAGATAAAGCAAGATAGTAACCCAAAGGAGGTGTATTTGATGACTTCTGTTGATGGGAAAGCGCAACCTATAACTTTTTGCTTTCTTTTCTGGTGATGGTGGAAATAACCAAAAACGTGGAGGGAGAGGAGGTGGACGTGGTCGAGGTGGAAGCAGAGGACAAATTTTATGGAAATTGTTACGTATGTGGCAAGGCCGGCCACTTAGCACGTTCCTGCAGAAACAAAAAGTACCAGGAGGAAGAGGGAGCGGATGACGATGACCAGACTGATAAATGACTAGAACCAGGTTGTACCCTTCCTTTACTAATATTTGCTGAACAAGAATTGCATGAATCTGAATTGTATGAGTATGGTAATAATGATGCAAATTTGCCAGAAATAAATGATGTGTTGAATTTAGAATCATGTATAGACTTAATGGCTCTAGCAGAACAACCAGTCATTCAACTAGATGTAGAGGGGGTAATGATAACATTTTTATGCGATACAGGAGCCTGTAGGTCAGTATTGAGCGATGATGGCACATGGAGTATTTATACGTCATCACAAAACATACTGGTTAGGTCAGCAGCAGGACAGACAAATAGCGAACCTATATCATGCCCACTCACAGGGAGATTGTTCAACGGCCAAACATTTGAGCATCCTTTTATACTCTCCCCTAGATGCCCGATAAATCTCTTGGGTAGAGATCTGATGCTGAAATGCAACATTAGAGTGGTTCCCACAGAGAAAGGCATGAATGCATACATGGGGGACATACCTATCAATGTAAATGTAGTGCAGGGGATGGGTGTACCACATTACTTTTACACATTAGACATGGTGTCGAAAGGGCCGGCACAAGTATCCAGCACTTTGGTAGCCATGGCTAATGACCTAGCTCCATCTTCCAGTGTAAAACAAAGCACAGAGTCATTACACTGCACTATGAAATTTGAAAGTACACCGGGGAGGGATGTGGACTATGAAAAACATTTTTCAAACACACCAATACCAGAATAACCTTGGATTACATATACTGGACAGAAAATGGGTATACAGGGGTGGGAGTAAAATTGAATGATCAAGACCAGTTACTCTATGCAGGACACACAGTGCCACACATATCACTGACTATGCCAGCTGGTGGAAGGTGGGTACAGGTAGGAGGGATGGTAGAAGAGGCTCAGACAGATAAAACACCATGGGAGTACTTGCCCTATGACCTCGGAGTGCAGTACTCACCGAGCACAAAAATATATCGGAAAAGCCTGAACTGGGTAACTGAGACAAAGAAAGGAATACACTTACAGTCATCCAGGTGGGAGAAAGTTCTTCTGTTAGAGGAACCATGACACAACACACAGATACTGTTCACTCAGGAACAGGAGGCAGCATTAGAGAGCCTTCCGGACACCTTATGGTCCACAGGGCCCGCTGATGTAGGCCTTATAAAGGGGGTAGAGCCAGTAAAAATCACCCCAAAAAGTACTTTTCAGCCACATCAGAGACAGTATCCTCTAAAACCTGAAGCAGAGAAGGGCATAGAACCTATTATAAAAGTTTTGATTGAGAAAGGGATTATAATAGAATGCCCAGGATCCCCATGTAACACCCCACTTTACCCAGTCAGGAAGACAACCGGAGCTTGGAGATTAGTGCAGGATTTGCAAGCAGTAAATAAAGCTGTAATTTCCCGAGTACCCACGGTGCCAGATCCACATACACTCCTAAATGACATGCAGCCAGATAACACACATTCCTGGCAGAAGAGGGACATAAGGTTAGTCGGGATAAATTACAGCTCTGGAAAGCAGAAGTGAAGTACCTGGGATACCTAGTGAGCAGAAAGGGACGATCACTAGACCCAGTTAGGAAAAGGGCCATACTAGAAGCCCCTAAGCCGGTCACAAAGAGACAAGTTATGTCTTTCTTAGGGATGGTAAATTTCTGCAGGAGTTGGATTCCCAACTATGCAGAACTTACAGGGCCCATACAACACCTTATTTATGCACAATCAATGTCAGCTAATGAAAAGGTAGCGTGGACACATGAAGCTGAAGCAGCATTCATTCAGCTTAAGAACACAGTAGTGGGAACATCTGTATTGGGATTGCCAGATTACAGCAAGCCATTTGTACAAACTGTTGACTCAAGGGGAGGCTATATGACTTCTGTTGTGACTCAGAAACATGGCCTGCGAGACCGACCCTTGGCTTTTTACTCAACCAGGTTGGACCCTGTAGCCAGGGGACTTCCGGTTTGTGTACAGGCTGTAGTGGCGGCTTCCATGGCAGTTCTGGCGTCGGCAGCCTTAGTCCTGTTCAACCTTTGACTCTAAGAGTACCACATGCTGTATCTGTCATTCTACTACAAAATAAGGTTTCATACCTTTCCCCTTCAAGACACTTATCATGCATGACTATACTTCTGTCACAACCACACTTGCACATAGAAAGGTGCACAACACTGAACCCATCAACGTTAGTTCCCATCCAGGAAGATGGCACACCACATGCATGTACTGAAATCATAGAAAAAGAAGTCTCACCAAGAGACGGCCTTAGAGATGTTGCATACACCGAGGCTACACTAACTCTGTTTGTAGATGGGTCATCAAGTAGAAACAAAGATGGTACAAATGCAACGGGATATGCAGTAGTAACACAAGAAGAAACTATAAGAGCAGGAAAACTTCCATCACATTTTTCAGCACAGGCAGCTGAGATCGTGGCCCTTACTGAAGCCTGTAAAAGAGGAAAGGGACAAATAGTAAATATATACACCGACAGCCAATATGCATTCTCAACTGTGCACATATTTGCACAATTGTGGAAAAATAGAGGTATGGTCACATCTACTGGCAGGCAAGTCACTCATAAACAACTCCTTTTGCAGTTACTTGAAGCCATTCAACTGCCCTTGAAGATTGCGGTATGTAAATGTGTGGCTCATACCACGACCACAGACGCAATTTCAATAGGAAATGGCAGGGCAGATACAGCTGCAAAGCAAGCGGCTCAAACGGGAAAAATACACATTTTTCTCTTACACAGCTACACATCTGTGTATTTCGTAAACCATATTGACAAGAGTATTCTACAGCAACTACAGGTAAATGCACCCTCACAGGAAAAAACATACTGGTTGAAGAAAGGGAGTAAACTAAATGCTGATAATATTTATGAGAGTATAGAAGGGAAACCAATTTTACCAAAATCACTATTCAGATATGCAGCTATGTTGAGCCATGGCATTAGTCATGTCTCAAGAGGGAGTATGGTAGACATGGTCAGCAGAATATTTTCAGCCTATGGATTAAACACCTATTTTAAAAAATTTTGTGCAGGGTGCCTTGTTTGTGCACAACATAACCCTCAGGGTAACTATCACCCCATAAGGGGCACATTCCCAGAACCAACATACCCCTTCCAGACAATATGTATGGATTTCATTGAACTAACAAAGTGTGAAGGGAAGAAATATTGCCTAGTGATAATTGATGTATACTCTAGGTGGGTGGAAATGAAACCATGTGCACACCCTGACGCAATCACAGTGGCTAAAACCTTAGTGACACAAATAATTCCTAGGTTTGGTATACCAGAGAAAATATATAGCGATAACGGCACACATTTTGTGAACAGAATTATCAACCACTTGAGTAAAGCATTACACATAGAGTTGAAAAATCACTGTGCGTACCACCCACAGTCAGCTGGATTAATGGAGAGAACTAATTGTACCATTAAAAATAAATTGAGGAAAACGATGGCAGCGACAGGGAAAAATTGGCTTTACTGTTTACCATTAGTCATGCTAAACATGCACATGCTTCCAGGCAGGAAGAAGTTAACCCCATTTGAAATATTGTATGGGAGACCATTCCTACTACCAGAATTTAGACCATTTATCTCAGAAGATGAGAACATGAGTGAAAACTTAGCAGACTATATGAGAAAAATGTTAAGTAAGAAAGATATTACCTCCATCTCTCTCTCTCATCCACAGCAACAGCAGGGACCCTGCTTGGTACAACCAGGCCAGTGGGTCCTAATTAAAGTAATCAAGCGTAAAAATTGGGCATCGGCCAGGTGGGAAGGACCGTACCAAGTTCTGCTGTCAACACCCACTGCCTTGAAAGTTGCCGAACGAGCCACCTGGATACACCTGACTCACTGCAAGAGAGTAAAAGTGCCAGAGCTTGAGCCAGTTGATTCCTAAAAACCTGCTAGCTGACTCATTGCGAGTCAGGCTGGGCTACAAAGGGGGGGAAACTCGTCTCAAACCCAGTGAAGAACCGAATGGTGCGGGTTTTTGGGGTTCTCAACTGGCCCAAGAAAATGTCCTGGCACCTGTTCAAAAGACCTAACTGGTGTGGCCTAAGAATCTCACTGACATGCCTCATCTTGATAACTCTTTGCATAGTAGCACCCATAATCATATGGGAAGAAGTAACAAGACCCAGAGGCAACCAGGCGCAATCTATCGGAGAGATGTGGATGCACAGAATGAAAAGAGACATGATGGAAGTCAATTTAACTGGCCAAGTGACCCTAGTGTTCAAGGAAGGGCAGATAGGAACCAACCAAATAGACCTATGTCAAGTACTAAGATGTGGACTTTCTGGAGGAGGACGTAGTGGAGGGGTGAGAAAAGCGCCAGTATATTTGTGTATAGCCTCTCTGTATGGAAATGAGAGATGTCCTAGCTGGAAACTGGCCTTATGGAATACAGGAGCTGACTGGGGTTACTCCCCACCTAATCACATGAAGTGCAAAAGTACAAAGAGACGCTTAAAGCTGACACGGGGTGTGGAGCCATCCTCTTGCAGCCAAAATCAGCTATGCAACCCCATCCGGATCACCCTCCAGGACCCACAAAAGTGTGATGAGGGGAGATATACTCTTGGAATTTACACCTCAGGCAGAGGTAACAACATGGAATATTTGCATATTCAGGTACTGCAAAAAGAGGAGCCCAGACAGACTATTGATACCATGCATCCGTGGATTGGTGAATAAGGTTGTTGACCAAGCAGTAACTCAACAATACCTAATAGAGACGATACCCCTCACTCAAGGAGAATCTGATTCTTATCTTGATCATGACATTGATGATGTGTAAAAACAAGTGGATTAAGAGAAGCACCATGATGGTCCAGACCCCAACTCTTCACTAAAGAAAGGACTATGACCTGAACCTTGCCTTAAGACCTTGGTCTAATACATTTATAAGAGGAGGGATATGTTAGGTATTTTAATTTCTTCATTTAGAAATTAATTAGCTAAGAATATCATGATTATAAAAGTATGTCAGCATTTTTCTTATCTAACTAGAATGTTTAAGTGCGTCATCTGTAGAATGTTTACGTTAATGTTCTTTAAAAACATCTGTTTCCTGTATCCTGTCTTTGTTTCAGAAACTGAGATGAGATATCTATAGGAAACCGGATTTTGCTATGTTAGACAGAAACAAAAAGTCACTTGCTTGCAAAAATGTATTTAACAGTATTTTCAACTAGTTGTGACGTGTTTTTATGCTATATAAGATTCTGCCGCCTAAATACATTCAGAGATTATCCTGATGACACTCTGATTTCTGTGCATTATTTTTCTCTCATTATATCTAGGTGCCCAGATATAATTGACACACACATCAGAATATATGATTACTCACTAATCTGATCCTATCAGAAAGGATGTACCGGTTCTTAGCCACTTCTTCGTTGTGTTTTTGAATGCTGACTTGGTATCATTGGTCCAGTTGAACAGCAATGTTCGCCTGTCCAAGCATCTCAAACTTGATCCTGTTATCCAAGTGAGCTTTAGAACTTTTGTGTTTTGCCAATTTGTCAGCTAGATGTTTGACGTCAGTCACTCCAGTTTTGGTCCAAGCAGCGTCACCACCAAATAGGATGCATGGGAAACAATATAAGGACTTCCTAGAAACGCTTCCAGAAAGCCAGTCGTTCTTCTTGTACCATTCAGCATTGAAATTACGGACATATTGCTTCCCTCTATCTCTTGCGATTTGCTGCAGATTTATCTCTGGTTGGTCAGCTCCTAACCGTTTTACTTCCACCTTCTCCTCATAGGTTAGGGTGCCGAAAGGCTTCACAAGTAGAGAGTCAATAGTATTCATTTCTGATATTGATACCAATAAAAGAAAGAGATCACGGTATATTAATTTATATTATGTCACAAAATTACTTTAAAATAACAGTGTGTTGATTTCATTGGTATACATTACAGATTGCAAACCCTCATGTGACAAGACTACATCAACATCAAATTTGCACCTATACACATGGACAGAAAATTAAAGGCAATGATACTCACCAACAGTTGACTCTCCTTCTCGGGGTATTCACGTCCAGTAAGTCAACCAACGAGTCCAAACAAATCTGATTCCACAGATAGTTTGCACCTGGGAAGTTATAGAAAACCAAAAAAAAACATTAGAACGTTTAAGACCCAAACCGTAACGTTTAAAACCTTAAAAGAGCAAGTGTGACCATATAGGCCCCAACCGCACCTTAAAAACCTTAAATAACAAATTGGGACCATATAGGCCCCAACCATACCTTAAAAACCTTAAATAACAAATTGGGACCATATAGGCCCCAACCACACCTTAAAAACCTTAAATAACCAATTTTGACCATATAGGCCCCGACCGCACCTTAAAAACCTTAAATAACAAATTGGGACCATATAGGCCCCAACCGTACCTTAAAAACCTTAAATAACAAATTGGGACCATATAGGCCCCAACCGTACCTTAAAAACCTTAAATAACAAATTGGGACCATATAGGCCCCAACCGTACCTTAAAAACCTTAAATAACAAATTGGGACCATATAGGCCCCAACCGTACCATAAAAACCTTAAATAACAAATTGGGACCATATAGGCCCCAACCGCCCCTTAAAAACCTTAAATAACCAATTTTGACCATATAGGCCCCAACCGCACCTTAAAAACCTTAAATAACAAATTGGGACCATATAGGCCCCAACCGTACCTTAAAAACCTTAAATAACAAATTGGGACCATATAGGCCCCAACCGTACCTTAAAAACCTTAAATAACAAATTGGGACCATATAGGCCCCAACCGTACCTTAAAAACCTTAAATAACAAATTGGGACCATATAGGCCCCAACCGCCCCTTAAAAACCTTAAAAAACCAATTTTGACCATATAGGCCCCAACCGCACCTTAAAAACCTTAAATAACAAATTGGGACCATATAGGCCCCAACCGTACCTTAAAAACCTTAAATAACAAATTGGGACCATATAGGCCCCAACCGTACCTTAAAAACCTTAAATAACAAATTGGGACCATATAGGCCCCAACCGTACCTTAAAAACCTTAAATAACAAATTGGGACCATATAGGCCCCAACCGCCCCTTAAAAACCTTAAATAACCAATTTTGACCATATAGGCCCCAACCGCACCTTAAAAACCTTAAATAACAAATTGGGACCATATAGGCCCCAACCGCACCTTAAAAACCTTAAATAACCAATTTTGACCATATAGGCCCCAACCGCACCTTAAAAACCTTAAATAACATATAGGCCCCCCAAAAAAATAATAATAATATATATATATATATATATATATATATATATATATATATGTATATATATATATATATATATATATATATATATATATATATATTGATAGATATATATATATATTGATAGATATATATAAAAATTTATATCAATATATCACAATAAAGAAATATATATATATATATATATATATATATATAAATTGATATCAATATATCACAATAAATAAATAAATATATATATATATATATATATATATATATATATCAAATTGATATATATATATATATATATATATATATTTATTTATTGTGATATATTGATATTAATTTTTATATATATATATATATATATATATATATATATATATATATATCCAAATATATATATATATATATATATACGCATAAAAAATACACATAAATATACATAAACATATACATACAACAATATATATTAATTGATATTTATTATTTGATTAATTGATGTTCTTTATTACTTGGTATATTATATTGTTCATGCATTTCTATTACACTTTATTTGTTATACATATTACAGTGCTATTTTTTGGCTATACATGTTACAGGATATTATCCTGTAACATGTATAGCCAAAAAATAGCCCTGTAATATGTATAATACATACAGGGTCAAACAAGTTCACACTAACCTTTTTTACCCTTACAGGCTTCCATACCTGCTTGCTGATTTGCTAATTTTTTGAAGACTCTCATTGGTTGAAATCGATGTCAATCAAAAATTTCAGCCAATCAGAGTCCTTCAAAAATTAGTATATATAGCAGACCGTGGGAAAAAAACAATTAATCGCGGGAGTGGCTCCTTGTAGGAGGAGCTCTTTTAGTGTGTTGTTTTTTTTTTTTTAGAGCGTCGGTTTTTTTTTGTGGAGGCCTCTTTCAATGGGCCAGAATGGATGGATGGACAATGGCTTCAATCAAGATTGGATTATTTTTGACCATTGGCTTCAATCAACATGGATTATTTTATTTTGACCATTGGCTTCAATCAACATGGATTATTTTATTTGACCATTGGCTTCAATCAACATGGATTATTTTATTTGACCATTGGCTTAAATCAACATGGATTATTTTATTTGACCATTGGCTTCAATCAACATGGATTATTTATTTTTCATGACTATATCCAGAGAGGACAGAAGGCCAACGCTGGAGGGGTCAATTTTACAGGTAAGTATGTGCTGTTGTTTATTTTTATTTTTATTAATGTTTGTTTAAAGCTGTTTATTTTTGTATAAAATGTGTTACTAACTGTACTAACAATGTGTTAGCTTACTGTTTAATTGTAATAATGTTTTTACTGTATTTTTTTTCCCCTTCCCTTATTTTTATTTTATCTTTAGAAGTGACAGGCACATATATGTGCCTGTCACTTCTAAAGATAAAATAAAAATAGGGGGGGGGGGGTAGGTAGTTGGTTCATCCAGGGTGGGGTCGGTCACGGTCAGGCGCCCATCGGTCGCCCATAGGCCACGACCAGGGGTGGCACAGGCCTCATGGGGGTGAACATCCACCCCCATGTGGCCTGGTCAACCCCGCTCACTGCCCGAATAACCGGGGTAGCATAGGCCGCATCGGGGTGATGCCGGGGGCCCGGTGGTGATCGGGCCTCGGGGGTGGCATAGGGCGGCAACATGGAGGTCATCAGGGGTGGCACAGGCCTCATCAAGGGGGTGATCCGATCACCCCCATGTGGGCCTGTGCCACCCCGCTCACCACTCGACTACCCCGATCCCGTGATCGGGGTAATCCGGCGGTGGCATGATGGCATAGCTAGGCTAGCATAGGGCAGGCCTGATCGGGGGTGGCACAGGCCACATGGGGGTGATGGCTGGGGTCGTCGGTGGTAGTTGGTGGGTGGCTGGGTAGGTGGCACTGGCAGGCCAGGCAGGCATAGTGGGGGACTGGGGGTAACTGGTCACCCCTAACTTTTATTAGGGGCTACTAGGGGTTTTGGTTTGGCCAGGGGCAGGGCAGGTGCCAGGCAGAGGCAGGTGTAGACTTACTGTGTTAGGCAGGCAGAGCAGATGAGTAGATTCAGCCAGGGAGGTCTCTCAGTCTCAGCGTGACCAGGGTCAGGAAACAGAAAGGGGGAAGGGATTTGTATAATGAGTGTATGAGATTTATGAAATGGCCTTTAATACCAAATTTTTCAAGCGTGGCGTATAGGTAAGTCCAGTCCAGGGAATCAAACGCCTTTTCAATGTCAAAGGCCATAAGACAGGCTTGAATTTTAGAGGCTTTGGTGTGGTACAGTAGGTTCATGACTTTTCTAATGTTGTCTCCCGCTTGCCTGTGGGAGACAAAGCCTACTTGGTCATTATGTATTAACTTAGGCAAGAAGGATGACATTCTATCCGCTATTATTTTTGACAGGATCTTTGTATCACAGTTTAGTAGTTTTTTGGTTCTAGGGCATCTCGACCCTCCTTAGGGAATAGAGCGATATCTGCCCTGTTCAGCTCTGCTGGTGTTTGCTTGCCTTCTAGAACTCTGTTAGAGTGACCAAGTGCGGGCCTAATATGTCTATAAATGTTTTATAATATAAATTGGTGTACCCGTCTGGGCCTGGTGACTTACCAGGTTTGAGGTTCTGGACTGCTTTTCTCACTTCCTCTAGGGTCACTTTGGCATTTAAAGTCATTTTCTTCTATTAAGGGGAGATCACAGGAATTAAGAAATCCCCTCATTTTGTGTAGATCTATGTGTTTTGTTGCTGTATAAAGGGTATTGTAAAATTTTGTAAAAATCTTCTGGATCTTATTTGGGTTCGTTGTTTTTTCTCCCTTCGAGGTCTTAATTTGAAGTATCCGATTTTGCGTTGTTTTGGTTTGTAGTTTCGTGGCTATTAACGGGCCAGGTTTATTGGCTTTATTGAATCCGATAGGAATAAATAGTACAACTGAACACACCACTCCTATCTGGTGGCACCTTAGATTGCACGCGCAGTGTCCCAAATTTGAAGTGGGAGGACCGACCAAGCATCTTTTTCCATCTCCCGCTTCCAAAAATCCATGCCATATACACACGTCCCCTGATAGGTGACATAACAGGTATCAAACTGATAGGAATAAATAGTACAACTTAATACACCACTCCTATCTGGTGGCACATTACATTGCACGTGCAGTGCCCCAAATTCGAAGTAGGTCCGACCAAGCATCTTTTTCCATCTCCCTGTTCCAAAAATCAATGCCATATACACGTCCTCTAATAGTGGATGTAACAGGGATTAAACCGATAGGAATAGTACTACTTAACAGTACACACCTTATAATAACGCAGACAGAGGCAATGCAGAGAGTGGAGTCTGAAGAAAAGGAGTCAGAGGAGGAAGGTGGCTTTGAGAAGGTGGAAGACCAAACACAGCAGGCGTCCCAGGGGGCTTGTTGTCACCTTTCGGGGACCCTTGGTGGCTGGGTGGAGGAAGAGACCTTCAATGACATCAGTGAGGACAAGGAACGGGACATGGCTAGCTTGGTATCAAAGCTTATGCAAATGGGGAGTTTGCAATTGTGCAAAGGGACTGTTTGCGGTTGTTTGCGGTGCATTAAACTGGGAGATTGATCTGTTACTGTGAAGCGGGTGTAACCCTTACACTACCTGATCGATACAACATCATACCTGATGTTTTAAAGCATATTATTCCAAACAATTTAGGAATGTTAGGTGATTTATGCCCTTTATGGCTTAAAACCAGACTCTCACCCGGTTCGTCCGTTCTCGAACATTTGATGAAATTTGCGTCCGCCGTTCGCGAACCGAAAATTTGATGTTTGCAACATCACTAGTCACCAGTCTACAGAGGTCTGTTAGGCTCTGTGTGGTCAGACGAGGCATACTAAGAAGTGGGAGAGCGTGGGTAGGAGTGAGCCCTTCCATCGAGGGTCAAAAAGTAGTCCTGTATGTTGAAATGGGAGGTGGAGGGAGAACTGAGACCTGGGATCAAAACCTGATGGTGATGTGTGTGTGTGTGTGTGGGGGGGGGGGGGGGGGGGCATGGGAGCTGAGACCTGGGATGCAGGCCAAGGGCTGGGAGTTAAGGGGATGGGGAGATGTGGGAGTAGCAAGGATGGAGGCACATTTATGGCTGATGATTCTGGATGATGCCTGGGAGGGAGGCACAGCTCAGGCTACAAAAACAAACAAAGATGGAAAAGAAATAAAGATGATAACAATGCTGGGGATACAGGAACAGTCCTGGAACACTCATAATACTGCAGGGGAGGTAACTCAGGAGGCAACATATACAAGAGCAGTGGAGGCTGGTGCTGAGAGAAAAGGCCAGCAGACTGAACAATAGACAATCAGGTCCCTATGACAAAGAGGGGAGGAGAAAGGATCAGTAGGAGAAAGGATTTTTAGAATTAAATGGTAAATCCTTATTTTCCCAAAGAAGACTTTCAGCAAAGACTTAGACATGTTTACAGATAAGGCGGTTTGTTCAGGATGCGGTGCATGGATCATATTTTAGGGGACAATGGTGTGTGGCTAAATGGCTTTCATCTTGGGTGGAATGGGGTTTAGTGAAGAATCTTGCACTGTTAGACTTATTTACCATTGTTGTGGCTCTGTTCATATGGGGAGATATTTTAAGGGATCAGCATGTAGTCTTCCTTGTAACAATTTGGGTGTAGTCATGGCCACTAACAGTATTACTGCTCATTCATTGCTGGTGGTTATTTTATTACGTCAACTTGTTCTGCAATGTTTGAAAAATTATATTCTGTGCATGCTGTGCAGGGCGGTAGACATCTTAAGTTGTCAGAATGTAATTGTGGATGCTCTCTTGATTTCTCTCTTGATTTCAGTGGCAACGATGTGGGGAACTGGCTCCACAGGCCAGTATGTTGGGCCTACCATGTCCTCACCTATGATGGGAGTGAGTTTCAAATCCGTGAGCATTTAATAAAAGCTTCTGTGGTCCCTGTTACCTGGGCGGCATATAAAAAAGTCTGCCAAGACTGGAAGATTTTTAAAGATTCTGTGGTAAAGGACCTATCTGTGGCCAAAGTCTCCGACTTTGAAGCTCTAATATATTTTGTGCTGCACTGCTAAGAAAGGAGAACATCCCCATCAGTGATTGAATTGCACATAGTGGCTTTAGCCTTTTTATTTAAATTGGAAAGGATGTTACCAAACATTTTGTAATTATTCAGACAATTTGGGCTTAACAAAGGGGAGAGTTGACCTAAAGTTGCAAAAGTTAATGATTAGCCTGCCTGATTTATGTGTGTCAGATTCTGAAGTTAGGCTATTTAAATTAGCCTTCTCTTTGGCGCCTTTTGGGGAATTTAGCTTGGCAGAGTTGGTTAGTAAAAACAGGTCTGAAATGGGGGGCATCCAAGTCAATGATATATACATTTTGGGCTCTTCTTTGTCAGTGCACCTCAGGATGTCAAAAACTGATCAGTTGGGAAAGGGAGTGACAATTTTCCATAACCAGACAAGTAAGTTAGAATGTCCATATATTACTGTTAGTGAGTATTTGGCAGTTAGGTAAAAAAACGGGGTTCACTACTTATGCATGCTGATGGATTTACAGGTGGGGGATTTTGGAACTCATTCACTTAGGATCTGTGCAGGAGGAATGGGTTAAGAAGATAGGAAGGTGGGACTTATCTAGATTTAAGACATATGTTGTCCTGATTTATGTACTACTCCTGTGTAATCTTTGTAATTTGCAAGCTCTAGTTAACTGGTAGGGATTATGGGCCACTTGTACATTTATTGGGCCAGGAGGACAATAACGACTGGTATGGATTATGGCCACTTGTACGTTTATTAGGCCAGGGGGACAGTGACTGTGTGCGATGGAGGTCTGCAGGTTGGCTTTTCAACCCAGAGTATAGAGTTACGATCAGTGGCGGCCCGTCCATAGGGGCGTCGGGGCAGGCGCCCCCCCAAAAGTTTTCAGTGACCCAGCAATAAAAAAAGACAAATAATAATTAGAAATAATCATAAAACAATAAAATATCATCTTTAAATTAGCAAGTGTTCTTTCTTAAGTATGCTTTCATTCAAAATATTCCCTGGGACACTGTCACTTTAAGATAACCCCTTGTATGCCCTAACTTCTGTGTGCTATCCATTGTAACTAGCTTCCCTGCACTGTGTGATCATATTACACTAACCTGACACTGTGAGAGCGAGCCATGACCGTTAATGAATGCCGCCCAGCCACCAGTGAGAAGCTATGCATGGGCAGTGAAAATGTATAAATTTCAATGACTGACAGCCTTTCAGCGTCATCCAATCAATGCTGAGAGGCTGTCTAGTTTCCATGATCCCCACATAAGCCCACCCAGACCGTTAGCCCAGGGCGCCCACTAACAGAGACCCGAGTTAGTGTTTGACTGACAGGTGCCCTGGCAGCCCTGCTATAAAAATCTGACACCCTAAGCCAGCCCCCTCTGTTTCCCGCTCCTGGTGCTAAAGAACCCATCTACAAGTAAGTAGAAACACTGCCCTCAGTGCCCTGCCTTGCCCAGCCAAAGCCCCTAGTCCCCCTAATAAAAAAAGGGTCCCCCAGTTACCCCACTATGCCTACCTGTCACCCACCCACCTAGGCCAACAATGCCTGTGCCACCCCCCCGATCACCCCCATGGGGCCTGTGCCACACCCCGATCACCCCCACCTTGGCACCTTAACCTACCTAACTAGTACAAAACCACCTACCGACCACCCTGACCCAGTGACCCTACCCTGACCCAACTACCAAGCCACCTACCTACCACCCTGACTAAGTGACCCCATCCTGACCCAACTACCAAGCCACCTACCTACCACCCTGACTAAGTGACCCAACTACCAACTTGGTAGTTGGGTCAGGGTGGGGTCACTGGGTCAGGGTGATAGGTAGGTCGCTTGGTAGTACCAAGCCAAGCCACCTACCTACCACCCTGACCCAGTGACCCCATCCTGACCCAACTACCAAGCCACCTACCTACCACCGTGACTAAGTGACCCAACTACCAAGCCACCTACAAATCAATTAAAAACACAACACAACCCCCCTCCCCCCCTATTTTTATTCCATTTTTCAAAGTAACAGGCAATGTATCTTTAACATTGCAGTTAAAAAAAAAAGGATACATTGCCTGTCACTTTTACAGATAAAATAAAAATAAGGGAAGGGGAAAAAAATTAAGTAAACAACAGCACACACTTACCTGTCAAATTAACCCCTCCAGCCTTCTGCCCTGGATAGTCGGGCATTCCAATCAATTTTGATTGAAGCCCATGTCCTTCAATCTTGATAGAAGCCCTTGTCCTCATCTTGATTGAAGCCATTGTCCATCTATTCTGGCCCATTGCAAGAGGCCTCTACCTAAAAAACCCGACGCTCTAAAAAAAAAAAAAAAAACAATCTAATGAAGCTCCTCCTACAAGGAGCTCCCCCGGCGACTAATTTATTTTTTCCCACGCTCCTCTTCTGATTGGCTGAAATTTTGATTGACATTGATTTCAACCAATCAGAGTCTTTAAAAAATTAGCAAAGCAGGTATGGAAGCCTGTAAGGGCAAAAAAAGTTAGTGTGAACTTGTATGTATTACACATATTAAAGGGCTAATTATGTGATATACATGTTACAGGATAATATCCTGTAACATGTATAGCAAATAAATAGCACTGTAATATGTATAATAAATAATGTCTAATAAAAATACATGAGCAATAATCAAATAATTAATAAAGTACATCAATTAATCAATTAATAAATATCAATTAATATATTTTTTTGTTTTATGTATATTGCTTTATGTGTGTGTGTATATATATATCTATGAGGCATTTGTGGCCATGTTTGTGTGTCCCAGCTCAACTTCCCAGAATGCAGTGTAATAACTGTTTTTCTTGGAACTCTGAGCTGGAAGCAGGTTTTTTAACTTGCTTTAGACATTCAGATGTGAACACAGATGTACTTTTTATTTACTATATATGTATATAATTATATCTATATATATTTATATATCTCAATATATATATAAATATATATATATATATATATATATATATATATATCTCAATATATATATATATATTTATTTTTTTGGTATTTTTATTTAATTTTTTTTAATGTAAAGTTTGGGCCTATATGGTTTTGATTGGTTATTTAAGGTTTTTAAGGTGCGGTTGGGGCCTATATGGTCACACTTGGTTATTTAAGGTTTTTAAGGTGCGGTTGGGGCCTTATTGGTCACACTGGGTTATTTAGGGTTTTTAAGGTGCGGTTGGGTCCTATTTGGTCACACTTGGTTATTTAAGGTTTTTAAGGTGCGTTTGGGGCCTATATGGTAAAAACTGGTTATTTAATGTTTTTAAGGTGCGGTTGGGGCCTATTTGGTCACACTTGGTTATTTAAGGTTTTTAAGGTGCAGTTGGGGCCTTTTTGGTCACACTTTGTTATTTAAGGTTTTTAAGGTGCGGTTGGGGCCTATATGGTCACACTTGGTCTTTTAAGGTTTTTAAGGTGCGGTTGGGGCCTATATGGTCACACTTGGTCTTTTAAGGTTTTTAAGGTGCGGTTGGGGCCTATATGGTCACACTTGGTTATTTAAGGTTTTTAAGGTGCGGTTGGGGCCTATTTGGTCACACTTGGTTATTTAAGGTTTTTAAGGTGCGGTTGGGGCCTATATGGTCAAAATTGGTTATTTAATGTTTTTAAGGTGCGGTTGGGGCCTATTTGGTCACTCATGGTTATTTAAGGTTTTTAAGGTGCGGTTGGGGCCTTTTTGGTCACACTTGGTTATTTAAGGTTGTTAAGGTGCGGTTGGGGCCTATATGGTCAAAATTGGTTATTTAATGTTTTTAAGGTGCAGTTGGGGCCTATTTGGTCACACTTGGTTATTTAAGGTTTTTAAGGTGCAGTTGGGGCTTTTTTGGTCACACTTGGTTATTTAAGGTTTTTAAGGTGCGGTTGGGGCCTATATGGTCACACTTGGTCTTTTAAGGTTTTTAAGGTGCGGTTGGGGCCTATATGGTCACACTTGGTCTTTTAAGGTTTTTAAGGTGCGGTTGGGGCCTATATGGTCACACTTGGTTATTTAAGGTTTTTAAGGTGCGGTTGGAGCCTATTTGGTCACACATGGTTATTTAAGGTTTTTAAGGTGCGTTTGGGGCCTTTTTGGTCACACTTGGTTATTTAAGGTTTTTAAGGTGCAGTTGGGGCCTTTTTGGTCACACTTGGTTATTTAAGGTTTTTAAGGTGCGGTTGGGGCCTTTTTGGTCACACTTGGTCTTTTAAGGTTTTTAAGGTGCGGTTGGGGCCTATATGGTCAAAATTGGTTATTTAATGTTTTTAAGGTGCAGTTGGGGCCTATTTGGTCACACTTGGTTATTTAAGGTTTTTAAGGTGCAGTTGGGGCCTTTTTGGTCACACTTGGTTATTTAAGGTTTTTAAGGTGCGGTTGGGGCCTATATGGTCACACTTGGTCTTTTAAGGTTTTTAAGGTGCGGTTGGGGCCTATATGGTCACACTTGGTCTTTTAAGGTTTTTAAGGTGCGGTTGGGGCCTATATGGTCACACTTGGTTATTTAAGGTTTTTAAGGTGCGTTTGGGGCCTTTTTGGTCACACTTGGTTATTTAAGGTTTTTAAGGTGCAGTTGGGGCCTTTTTGGTCACACTTGGTTATTTAAGGTTTTTAAGGTGCGGTTGGGGCCTTTTTGGTCACACTTGGTCTTTTAAGGTTTTTAAGGTGCGGTTGGGGCCTATATGGTCAAAATTGGTTATTTAATGTTTTTAAGGTGCAGTTGGGGCCTATTTGGTCACACTTGGTTATTTAAGGTTTTTAAGGTGCAGTTGGGGCCTTTTTGGTCACACTTGGTTATTTAAGGTTTTTAAGGTGCGGTTGGGGCCTATATGGTCACACTTGGTCTTTTAAGGTTTTTAAGGTGCGGTTGGGGCCTATATGGTCACACTTGGTCTTTTAAGGTTTTTAAGGTGCGGTTGGGGCCTATATGGTCACACTTGGTTATTTAAGGTTTTTAAGGTGCGGTTGGAGCCTATTTGGTCACACATGGTTATTTAAGGTTTTTAAGGTGCGTTTGGGGCCTTTTTGGTCACACTTGGTTATTTAAGGTTTTTAAGGTGCAGTTGGGGCCTTTTTGGTCACACTTGGTTATTTAAGGTTTTTAAGGTGCGGTTGGGGCCTTTTTGGTCACACTTGGTCTTTTAAGGTTTTTAAGGTGCGGTTGGGGCCTATATGGTCACACTTGGTCTTTTAAGGTTTTTAAGATATGGTTTTGTTCTTGAATGGTCTGATTGATTTGCTTGTTTTCTTTCAACCCCAGGTGCAAACCCTATGTGGCAGCAGATTTGTTTGTACTCGTTGGTCAACTTACTGAACGTGAATACCCTGAGAAGAAGAGCCGACTAATGGTAAGTGTCACTGCTTTAATTTTTCTGTTAATGCGTATAGGTGCAATTATGATATTGCTGTAGTCTTGTCACATGAGTTTTTTCAATCTATATTGTATACCAATGAATTTAACACATTGTTACTTTACTTCTTGACATCGCTGCATTGCTGATCATGTATTTCAATGGGCTTTACAAGTATAAGGTCATTGGTCGGGGCTTATAAAGGTCATTATGATGGCGGGGGGAGGAGTTATAAAATGGGTGTGGTTAAAATGGGGAGTGGCTACGTTTCGCCCTGGCGCCCCTCCAACTTGAAAGTTCACCAGTCGCCACTGGTTACGATGGATTGGCATGAGGGGTCTAAAGTGGCAGCAGATACTTTTAAATGTAGTTCATGTTGCCCGGATTTTCCACTATGGTAGTAGTGTTGTCTGAGATGGTATCTCACTGGAAGTAGTTCCCCCCAAATTGATCCCTGTACAATGGATAGGTCCAAAAAAAGATTAATAAATTGATGGTCATGTTTGTAAAAATAATGGGGGGAAGGGCTGCCTGAAGGACACAGATTTGGAGGGAGCCAAGGTTCCCTTGAGGTACACATCTAGAGGGAAGGGCAAGTACCCCTGGATTTGTTATTTAACCTACTATTAAGGCTTTTGTAAATAGATGGCCTGTTGTCTTAATATCCAGACATTTTGTGTCTGTGTTACTTTTGGGGAACGGAGAGAATTAATCCTGAATTGACAATACCAAGGTCAAGCAACAACAAGATCCTATAAAATATTAATCCCTAGTAGTCACTGGGAGATGTTACCACATTGCATTCTTCTTTTTACATCCCTATTTTGTGTCAAAAATATAATCCTTGTGTTTCTTCTAAATGTCAAAAATATGGTGAGGTGTTGACAGATTTAAATCATTGTTTGTGGGACTGCCCAAACATACAAGTGGTTTGGAAACAGATAAGAGAATATTAGACAAATTAATTAAATCTCCATATTGACTTGAATGTGCAATTTATGGTATTTATGGTAAATATTATCATTCTGAATACAAAAAGAGGATTCAGTACTATATATGATAATTAATAAATAAAGTGTATTATTCCAAATGACTGGACAGAGGCACAAATACAAAGAAAAACTAACAGATTTTTAAGGAGCTAGACCCTCTATGTTAATATCTTATCTAGAAACACCAGACTAGACTAAACAAATAATGCAGGAAATCCAATATACTTCTTGGTACACTATGGAGCTACTTCACAGTAGGCTTCCAATTTCTCATTTGAGAGCCAGGCCTGGTTTACTTTTATTGACGTTAATCTTTGTTGATATTTCAATTTTGGAATGATGAAAACTTCATATGTAATTGTTAAATATATTATATCTTCTAATATATTTACCTCATGAGTATAACTTACTAGTACTAATTTCAATTACAAATTTGTATGTTGTAAATTAAAAAAAATTACAAATTAAAAAAAGTAAAATAAATAAACAATATTTGTTAAGGTGGTAAAGTATAACATAGCACATAGAATGAGTGTCTCATTCTTTGCCCACAAAAAACGTGTATGTAACCCAGAAGCCATAATCTAGAGAATTTACTGCAGACCTATTTTTGCAATGAGAGCATTGTTTTATTTACTCATTACCAATACAATGACATCAGCAGTTGCTGGTCTTGCTAAAAAAAAGTTGAATATAAGGGATATGGGGAGGGCATGCTATTTAGACCTGAGTTTGATTCCAGTAAGGGAACCAAGAGGTCACATCACTGTGAAGCCATGCAGGATTGGACCTGGTCAGAACTTTGATGGGAGACCACCTGGGAATACCAGGAGCTGTATTCATTGTTTTTTATCTGTTTCTGTGATGCCAAATTAGTAATTTAATCGGATTAAAATGATTTATTTTACATGCAAGCACAATTTTAGTATAATGTATTAACCAGGATTTTCTAAATGTGTCATGAAGCCCACGGCAGAGCGAAGTGGAAGTGGAGTGGGCGTTGACCAGAGGAGGAGTGAAGGATAGGACGTTTTTGGTTGGTTGGCTTGGAAGTGGTAGAGGTTGTCATTCTGCAAAGGGTATATAAGGGGTTGTTGCTAGGCAGAAGCACACACATACACGTAATAGGAGTTAATAGGAGTAGTCAGTTAGTCAGTTAGTCAGTTCAGTGTAGTCGTTAGTTGATAAAGAATTATTTCGCCATGTCATCAGTTAGTGCAGAGGCTCTGTTAGAGCAGATTATAGTGGCAGCAGCCTCTAAGGCTCAGGAGTGGCTAGCATCACTGGTAGCCTCCATCCCACTAGTCACCCCTCTTAGGGCCAGTTCGCCTCCTCCCTTTATCCCCTCCAGTCCCCCTCTCATTTCTAGTGGGCAATAGCATTGTGGGGGAAAGGAGACTGGATTACTGTTGTGCCTTATTTTGCTACCAGGATTAAATAGACAGCATCCATAAGATGTATGAGTGTATGGCCTGGTGGTCGTACGATGAACAGTTTAGGCAGAGGATGGCGGTTCTAGAGGAGATGAGATGTGATGACAGAGATGTTGGAATCTGGATGAAGATAGTAACACCATGTAGAGCTGGTTCGTCCTTTCATGGTGCAGGGGTTAGGCAACAGAACATCACCAATTCAGTTAAAAAAGGGTGTTGCTTTCTATACAAAGATAGCTCATGCAAATGGGGATCATCATGCAGATTCAAGCATGAGAAGAAGCTGCAAGGTAACGCACAACAGGCTGAGACCGTTGTCAAAGGCATTAACACTGATCAGGTTAGAAAGGATGCGCCCCTGGCTAGAAATCTACAGTAGACATTGTGGTTACGCAAAAAAAGGTGGAGTTGTTAAGGTAAGGTTTGATGTAGGCTTCCTTATCCCATTTAAAACATTCCCAAAGTTATTGTTTTTGCCCCCTAAACTAAAGTCA
The DNA here is from genome assembly GCA_027410445.1 of Discoglossus pictus. Taxonomy (NCBI): domain Eukaryota; kingdom Metazoa; phylum Chordata; class Amphibia; order Anura; family Alytidae; genus Discoglossus; species Discoglossus pictus. The sequence continues at coordinate 147,399,713 of CM050164.1, read as the reverse complement.
GCGGGTCAATTCCCCAGCGTGGTAAAGGAAAAATTAGCAAAGGAGTTGTCTTCTGGAAGAATGGCCAGCCCCTTTAGGGAGCCACCAATCCCATACTTAAGGATCTCACCCCTGGGAGTTGTACCTAAAAAGGAGCCAGGAAAATATAGATTGATTCATCATTTTTCCTACCCGAAAGGGCGTCTTGATAGGGATTTGACGTCCGTGAAGTACACCCTCTTTGATCAGGCACTCAATATTAGTAGCCATGTATATTTGGGGGGATCAACTGAGAGATCAGCAGATGTTATTTCATTGTGACAACACAGGGGTGTTGTCTAGGAAGTTAATACGCTATCAGCTAACTTGGCACCGGTAATAAGTCAAATGAGGCATTTGATGCTGAGGTGCATGCTGTGTAATATTAACTTCAGGGCAAAAAATGTACTAGGTGTTCAGAATATAATAGCAGATGCATTGTCTTATTTCCAGTGGGATCGCTTTCAGCAAGTGGAACCAATGGCGTCCAAGCTAGGAGTTCCCTTTCCGCACAACCTATGGAACATGATAGCATGGAACTAGGGGCATTAATAAGGTATTCAATGGCCCCAAATACTTGGAAGAGCTACAAAAAAAGTTTGGCAAGAATGGGAGCTTGACAAGGTCCGTAGTTCAGCTTACAAGGCCATATTATTTCAATCAACCTTTTCACTTGCTTTCTTTGTAGCATTCTGTATAAGTGAGTTGGTAAGCCAGAACAAGGCAGTAATGGGGGGAATTCAGGAAGAGGACGTGGAGGATTTGGGGCACTCACTGGGTGCCTCTATCTATCTACACCCAATTTCTAGTTAAGCATGTCCTTACCGGTTAGTAGCTACAAAGAAGCAAGGGTGATTCTTAATGCATGAGGATGGGAGACCACTTTATCAGTTTCAGTTTGTATCAGTATTAAAAACAACCTTTGGGAGAATAGGGTTAACACCATTACAGTTTGGATCACATTAATTTAGAATAGGGGCAGCGACCGAAGCAGCAGGATTCGGACTGGGTGACGACTGGGTAAAGAGGATAGGTAGATGGGGATCCAATAGTTTTAGATCATATGTTCGACCAGAGTTGGTAGTTGTTTAAAGTAAGGATTCTTTGTGACAGGTTTACCTCAGCGTATATGGCTTATAGGCCATTCCTATATCCACTGGGCAAGAAGGAGGCAGGGATCAAAGACGACGGTTTACAGCTGGGATTCCCTGCAGAACAGGGGACTGAGGTGTCACAGAGAATTAGCACATGTGGTATGGAATACTAGGATGTTTGCGCCGGCCCTAATTTTTGTAAATACACGCAAGGGGGAATGACCTAGGTAACATCCCAATAGAAGAGGGGAGAGGGTGCTCAGCGCGGGGGGAGAGGATGCTCAGCGCGGGCGCTCGCGATGAGTGCCAAAGGTGCTCAAAGGGGCCATAGCCTCGCATTGTGTGGCAAACAGCATTGCCTGGCTTCAAATGTTATTGCCGTCAGTTTTGACGGGCAAGTCGCTAGTATAATATAAAGAGTTGCAATCACTCACTAATGCCCAAAAATTATTGGGTATTCTGACCAACCTCCAAGGCTGTTCAAAGGAAGTTAGTGCTAGTGTTTCAATAAATTTACATGTGCGTGTCCATTTTAGTTTAGAGCTTTATAGCTTAGAGCATGGATGGGCAACTTTGGTCCTGGAGGACCACATATATGCCTGGATTTGATGATATCCCTGCTGTGTCAGTGAGAGGTAGGCCCATTAGAGAGAAGAACATTTAGGGTTGGCCTAGGGTAAGGAGGTTGGTGAATGTTTTAGAGAGGCTAAAGTGACCAAGATCTAAATTTGTTACATGTCTAACAAAAATGTGAAAATACAGTAATACATTTTTAATAAATCTATAAAATATGCATACTGTTTAGGACTGAGAGTAAGTACATAATATTTGGGTGAAAAAATATGCTATGCCGCTTTAAAGGCATGTCTAAGTTTCTCTGTTTTCCCCTTTTCCTAATCTAACAAAGGCTGCTTTTATCAGAAACATACATTAAATTGAGTCATTCTATTCACATATAGATTTATTTTATTAAAAATAAAACTAGTTTTCCACACCCCAGAGCTGCTTACATTGGCACAGTGAATCCTAATAGAATCACTGCATTTGGGAACAGATTTTAACATTTTACTAACCTTAAAGCCAGCAGCAGCTCAATGCAGAGATCTGCAGATCAGTGCCTGTCTCCTCCTACTCCCTTCTACAGGGAGTCTACACGTTCCATGATTCCTTCCTGCACAAACTGCCATCATTGGTTACATTGTATTAAAATATGTTAGCTGTCAGTGATTGGCCAAAACATATTATGAATGTTATGCTAATTTTAGCAGGGATTTTCAGGGGTGTTATCTCTCAAAAGCTGCTGATAGCAAATGCAAGAGGTTTAGCAAACATACGGGTGAGATTTTTAATGTTTAATTTAGTATTTTTTTCATGCTAATAATGTTTTCATGCACTACTGATTCTCCTCTATCAGATGCATTCCTAATCCAGGAAACTTAGATATGCCTTTATATGAATTTTGTATTGCCATTAATTATATTATGCTTGTAAACTGCAAATTATAAATACAGTAGTTTTTGACACATATACAATAACGAGTAACTTCTTATATGATAGAGTTATATTGTGACTTATAGCTCAGTAAGGAGCCTGAAGTTTAATTACGCATTATGACGTGTCACATCTACCCATTATGTTCAATTAAGTGCAATGTATATCTTTTTAATATAACAAGTATTTGTAAAACTAATTTATTCACCTACAGTAATATGTTTTATAATAGTCATGCTGCTAAAACTCTACAGTGGTACAAAATATTTATTAGGAAATATCCTTTTAGCAGTAGAGGTGTTTTTGGTTGACATTTTGAATAACTGTGCTCTAAATCATACACTGGCTGGGAGCTGACAGGCATTTTTGTTTCAAATATAAAGTTTTCTGTTCATTTACTAATCAAACCCCTGTGTGTCAAGTGCATAAATATAGTATTATATAAAGTAGTAAAATAAGGAAAAATAATGTTTGAGAGAAGTGAATAATATGTTTAAAGCTAGAAATGCAATAAGTTTTCTTGTTATGGAGAGTTTCTCAAATACTAGCACTGGTCTAAGCATGGACTGATATAACTTTCTAATGAATAATTGTTGACAATAATTGCTGATACCCCCTAGAGCTTTGAAACGGAACAGTTCTGACTCCAAGAAATAAACAAGGTGATTAGTCTCATTATCCCATGCATGATTAGACTTTTCAGTTTAACAAGGCTTTATTCTAAAAATAATACATTCATAGGCCTAGGGGGTAATTCCCTATTATTGGCAATAAACATCAGTCCATCCTTAGTGGGAGTATCGGAAAGGTTAAATGACAATGCCATTTTCTAATATTCTAATGCGTATTCGAAGTTTGCAAGTTTTTAATCTTACAATGTGCTTTGGGGAAAGCTCTATGGACACAGGATTCGAAGCTCAAAGACAGGGCTCTCCATTCTTTGCAATGTGTTTATATTGTTTTTATCTCTGCCTGGAACTCACCCATGTATAGTGCTACAGAATATGTTGACACATTACAAATAAAATATAATAATAATAATGTTTTTAATTATACCACTAGCGACTTGCCCATCAAAAATGACGGCATAAAGTTTTCAAGCCTTGCAATTCTGTTGTTTGCCACAATGCGAGCCTTGCCATATGCAGCAAAGCCGGGCAATCCGGGCCTTCCCTTGTTCTGTGTCCTCTCCCTCCCTCTTCTCTCCTTCTCTCTCCTCTCTGCAAGCCTTGCAATGAGCACCTTCAGCACCCGTTGCAGGCCTCGTAATGAGCGCCCTTGGCTCCCATTGCGGGCCTCCCATCACAAACGATGAGATACTATTTCATCCCCCCCGTGTCTCTTCTGCCACTCCCTCCCTGTGTCTCTCCAACACCTCCCTGTGTCTCTTTCCCCCCTCTTGCTCTCCTGTGTCTCTTTCCTTCGCTCTCCCTCCCCTGTGTCTCTTTGCCCCGCTCTCCCTCCCCTGTGTCTCTTTCCCCCCTCTTCCTCCCCTGTGTCTCTTTCCCCCTCTCTCACTCCTGTATCTCTTCCCCCCACTCTCTTCCCTGTGTCTCTTTCATCCTTCTCCCTCCTATGTCTCTTTTCCCTTCTCTCCCCATCTCTCACCCCTGTGTCTCTTTCCCCCGCTCCCTCCCCTGTGTCTCTTTCCCCCTCTTCCTCTCATGTCTCTTTGCCCCCTATCCCTCCTCTCCTTCCCCTGTGTCTCTTTCCCCCTCTCTCCCCTGTGTCTCTTCCCCCCTCTTCCTCCCCTGTGTCTCTTCCCCCCCCTCTCCCTCTTCTGTCTCTCTTTGCCCCCCTCTCGCTCATTTGCCATTTATGGGTGTGAAAACATTTGCGGGCTTGGGGAAATAAAAATAGTGATTTGCGGGCCAGGCTGTTAGTTACAGGCTTAAGGGTCACCATTTTTTCCAAGCCCATAACTCGAAAGCTGTTAGGAGCCTGCAAAAATATGCCAATTGAATAGCAAATTAGCTTGCAAACTCACTTATGGGCTCCCTGCCTCCCCCTGCGGACATTGCAGCCTTCGCCTGTCCCCTGGGTCTATTGCGGACCTTGCGATGAGCGCCTTTGGTGCTCATTACAAGCATCTCCCGCCCTCCTCCTTGCGGGCCTCGCGATGAGCACCTTTGGCGTTCATCACGGGCCTCGCCTTCGGCCTTCAGCGCTCATCGAGAGGCTTTGCCGCTACAAGCATGCGCAAGCCCGTAACTTTGTGAGCGCTATACACAAACTTGCGAATACAACAACTATATATATGATACCATAGCTGCTCAGGGAAAATATAGAAATAACTATTTTTAATTAGAAAAAATAAACCTTTGCTAGCCTCTTGAGAGATTTCTACAGATGCCTGCTTCTGAGCATGTGCTGAGTAATGAGTTAGGTGTCAAGTTTCCAGTTATAAAATATCGTCCATTGATAGAAACAATAACAACTGCTCCTCAATGCTATCAGGAAGTGTTAAAGCAAACAAGACACAACAGTATCCAAAAATGAGGATTTCTCTAAAAATGTTGTTATGCTAATAGCTTAGACAGAGGCTAATGCTGTTAGTTTCATACTTCACAAACTATAATTGTCCTTTAACAAAATAAAGGTTGAAAACGATTGATCTAGTTGTTAAATATCAGCTCCCAAAACATAGATATTGATCCACCTGTAGTTGTTCAAGTGGCGACTGGTGGATATTAGAAGGACAAATAGCACAACAGGCTTAACCATGGCGACTTAAATCCCACTGTTGTGGGAAAATAGCCTACCCATTGCCAGTTGAGCTCTTAAAAAAACATTGAACTTACAAGATTATAGCATGTTCTTATGAAGAACTTGATTTGATAATGGTGCAAATGTATTTAAAATAAATAAATACAGACTTTAGTTTTTGTATTATTATATTCAGGTTTGCTTTAATGGCAGCAGATATTGTCTTGGATAATATCTCTGTTCCATTCTGTTGAAAAAATACCACTATAAACATTCATTGTCAACAGGACTAAAAGGCAGAGCAACTCCCAGTAGCATATCCCTCTTTCTCTCTCAAGCTAAAAGCCAGTGCAAGATTTAAGCAGCCAAGGCACTAGCTTAATTCTTAAGCTTAACATTTTCTCTGCATTGTATGCTTACCTATCTGTTATTAGTTTACTAGAAAATTGCCCGTCAAAAATGACAGGAGTAAAATTGTAAGCCTGGCAATGCTATTTGCCACACATTGTGAAGCTATGGGCCCTCTGCGCACCTTTGGCCCTCATCGCGAGCCTCAACTTTCCGGCATTGCAATGATCACCTTCGGCGCTCATTGCAAGGCTCTCCCCCATGTAGTTTATAGGCCTTGCTCTTAAGTGTTACTGTGTTTGGTTGTGTTAGTGCCTTGGGTTAAGTGTTACTAGGTTGGGTTAAATGTTAGTGGGTTGGATGAAGTGTTACTGGCTTTCATTAAGTGTTACTGCTTAGAGCTAGCTAGTTTTCTGTCTTCGGCCTCGTTTTCATCGCGTTGCATTTTTTCGGCAGCCATTTTTTTCCTCGCTTAGGTGATTTTCGATCATGCAAAAATGACAAATATGCCTCAAATTAACTTGCAACCTCACCCACAGGCTTCCTGGCCCTCCCACTGTGCTGTGTGAGTGTGTAAGTGAAATTGCGGCATATTTTTTTTTTTTTTTTTTTAAGTCTTTCCAGTTCTGTGGTTGAGCCGTTAAAGTCGGATTTTTGCGAGGCGCACAGTGTATGTATGGATTTTAGCGCTAAGTCCTATGGGTCATAAGCCCTGCGTGCCTCAACTGCTCACCTCGCTTTGTGAATCTCGCAGTGCAAAGAGCGCCTTCAGCGCTCATTGCAACCTAAGCCCCGCGTGCCTCAACTGCTCGCCTCGATTTGCCCGATGGGCCGCAACGTGACCAACGTCCTTGAACTGGCAACTATATATGTGATTACATGCTTCGCAAAGATGTAAAGTTTTTCACAAACTGCAGCTGTTTAACAAAATTAAGGTTGAAAATCATTGATCTAGTTCCCATAAATTAGATGATGATCTACTTGTAGGCCTCCAAGTGGTATCAGAAGGGCAAATAACTCACCATAATCAACCTGCATGGAGATTTAATCCCATTGTGTTTACCCTTTGCTGTTGAACTCTTATCAGGTTTGAGAGAGAGTTGGAGGCATCCATTCTTTATGCAAAATAGTTGAATGTGCCCATTTGGACAGTAAACACAGTGTTGGTATGGTGATAGATCTTGTTGAAGTAACTGCCAAAAAGTGGATCCCATAGATCTAAATGCTGAGACACCTGCACTCTTGAGGCATACCAGATAGTCTGGGCCAGTGATTCTCAACAGCAGGTCATGGAACTATTGTTGGTCAGTGAAATATTTTCTGCTGGCCCTCAAGGACAAAGAGGGATAAGGACAATCTATCCCTTTAAACACAGTACTACGATTAGTCACCCTTCTAGAAAGATTATTGAGGAATTTATCTGCAGTTAAAGTGTATGCTATTTACAAAAGTGCAAAACTAAATAAATATGTGATGTACATTTTTTCTGGATGAAGTTTAAGAGCCACTGGAATACAGTCTTCTCTCTAAATACAGCATAGCACAATATTGGCTGTATCACTGCACTACAAAAAAAGTATATTATTTTTCTTGGTGCCTGAAACTGGCTGTGTTTACAAATTATTAGAAGATAAGGGACGAATGAGAATCAGATGATTTCTTCACAAGCTGTAATTTCAGGAAAATAGCTTTTTTCTATCATAGTTCTGTTATTTTTTTAGGGATATAACAACTTTTCTTTAGCCTGTGCTGATGTAAAGATGTGTTCCATAAAGTCTGAAGACACAGAGATTGAGAATTTGTCCATTACTGCCGTTGCAGCATTAAGGGTTATCTCTTGTTTTGGGTGTTTAATACATCTTTGGTTGCAATGGAAATCATCTATATTCCTCTCATATCCCTTCTGAGTATGAAACCAATCTCTACATACTCAGAGGATAAAATGAGGTCAAAGAGACAGTTCTAGTAATAATACATTCTATTAGAGGGTGGGTTATAAAAAGATCCTGCAGGCAGCATCTCATACCCTTGAAACTCTGACTACCGGACTGTTTTGCATTTGTAGTGTACTGAGAGTGTTTGCTCATGATACACTTTGTGTTGCTTATATAAATTTAGGATAATAGTAACTGTTTCATAGGAAACATATACCTATAAAGTTTTTATATCTCCCATGTACAGAATATCCAACAAGTATAATAAAACTAAGACTTTATTGTTATAAATTATTGGTCTGGTTAGATGGAAATATATTACAATATTTCAATTACATTTAAATCTATCTATCTATCTATCTATCTATCTATCTATCTATCTATCTATCTATCTATCTACTGTATCTAGCTATCTATCTATCTATCTATCTATCTATCTCTCTACTGTATCTATCTACTGTATCTATCTACATATCTATCTATCTATCTATCTATCTATCTATCTATCTATCTATCTATCTATCTATCTATCTATCTATCTCTCTATCACTACTTTTTATGTGTCTTTCATATGCACTCACATCTTTATGTTTGTTTGCTTCTTTCCCCCATGTGAAAAGATGTCAAGCTCTTTAGAGCAAGGACTTTGAAATCCATTCATGTAAAATGCACTTATATAATTATGTAATTATTTTGTACATTGCATCTGCAATTCACAAATAAAAATATATACAAACATGTATATGTCATGAATCACCCAGGGGCCATATTGGATTTGGTGTGAACTATGCTGGGGCAATTTTGTGACTGGCAGCAGTGGTCATCTGGGGCTGGGTTATCTTCCACATGCTGTTGCCATGTGGAAGAACAAAAGGTTTGGGCTCACAAAGTCACTGCTTGTGAATGGTATGAATAGGGGGTTCCACTGTCACCATTTAATAAAATCAGCCTTACTGCATAAAATGGATTGACGTGGAAAACTTGCCCCACCCTGATACCATCTGGGAATGGCGAAATATGGTTTGGGTTGTAATGATTTATTACAGTATAAGCTTGTATATAGTATCATGGAGTGATTGTATTTAGTTAACCATCCCCCATTAGGTAAACACTGAGGCAGGAGCTGAGTAAGATCATGAACAAGATAAACCTCACAGGGTGTCGCCAGGACTTGAACAAAGGGCCAGTATGGGGTTTCCCCAGGGGCATAGTCCAGGAGGAAAAACAGGAAGTGTCCACAGGAAGAGTCTGGGTTAGAATGAGCTTTGTAGCCACGCCTGGGGTTGGCCCATGGGAGGAGTCTCATGGTTCCCATGTAGGGACCCTGCCTGATTGGCCAGAGGCAGTTAGGGGCTGACTAAAGATAGCCCATCCTGGTAATGTTTATGCCTGTTTAAAAGATGTTGTTTTCCAAATAAAGTGGTTCATAATTTTCATCAAGACGTGGTGTGTAGATGTATTATTTACCCGGGGACATATGCTTGCAGTAAGATTCGTCAGACTTACTGTCAATATTGCTCAGTCTAAACCAAGGGCTGAGACATGATGTTCCTGTAATCAAAGCTACTCCAAGGCCCAGAGTAACCCAAATCCGGTCAGCAGACCCCAGCCAGAGAGTGGGTCGTGACAGTATACCTACATATATCTATTAGAATTTATGTGTCAAGACCCACGGGTGAAAGGAGCAGGTACAACCCAAAAGCTAAATACCAAAATAGAGGGGCTCAATCAGAGAACAAACTAACCTTAATAGGTTAGTTCTATGAACATGATAACCCACTCTGAGAGCAACTTATTTTAGCTCATGTGTGCCCTTCACAAGGAGAAATATCCTGTAGCATATCAGTCTGGTCTCACTCACTAGAGTGGTCCAGCCCTGAAATACCAGAGTTGGTTAACATGGCCATGGAACTAACCTACTGTATTAAGGTTAGTTCATTCTCTGGTGAGCACCTCTGACAGCCCCATTAAATTCCAGCCTCGTAGATACGAGGTTTGAACTTAAGCCCTACATGCGTCAAATTTAGAAACGTTACGATGCTATTAAATTAGCCCTGCTGCGAGCAACGTGTTAAACATGGAGAAACTGTGCACAAGGAGTGACAGCCTGCGAGATGATCTCGCAGGCTCCTCCCCCTCATCACTTGCGCGGGAGTCCTGAATGGGACCTCCGCAGCAGTTCTACATACAGGCCCTGCTATGGGGGGTTCTCCAAATCCTCCCCCCCGGTACCTAAAATGAACCCCCCTCTATGCTAGAGGTCCCCATCGGGACCCCGAAGTGACCCCACATTAACCACTTGCTGCAGGGGTCCATAGGGACCCAAGCCTCTCCCCCCATTAACCCCTTGAAGTGGGGGTCCCGGATCAGCAAATTTCCCTTTGCGGCCCGCGGCACACCAATCCCGGCTGCGGCACCTAACATTAACCCCCCTCTTTGCTGCAGGGGTCCATAGGGACACCCGCAGCCCCCCCACATTAACCCCTTGCAGCGGGTGCCCCTGATCGGCATCGATCGTGACCCTGATGCATTTCAAAATTCAAATGTCCTGCCTCGCTGGTCCTTAAAGGACCTTAAAGGTCCTGAAATGACCTGGGTTAAAAAAATAAGTTAGTTTTTTTTTATTTAATTTTTTTAGAGAGCGGATTCATCAAGGGCCCAGCCGGGGCAGAAGAAGAGAAGGCCGGGGACATCGTGGACAGGTACGTTTTAAATTTATAATGTTTATTGTTTATTTATGTTTGGTGTATTTGTGTTTTATGTGTAACTAATATTATGTATCTTTTTTGCAGGGGCCAAGCCGGAGAACAGAAGAAGATGGACGGGGACATGCTGGAAAGGTAAATTTAATACTGTATTTGTAATATTTATTTATTATATGTAATGTTTAATTCTTTACTAATCTACTAATCTTTACTAATGTTTCTTTTTTTCCTAGGTGGTGCGATCTGAAGGGACATTTGCAAAGGTAAGTGGTTTTATTTATTATATTTTAGCTTAGATTTAGGGGTATTGTATAAATAGGGAGTAATGTTTAGATAGGGGGTTATGTCTAGATAGGGGGTTATGTCTAGATAGCGGGTTATGTATAGATAGGGGGTGATGTCTAGATAGGGGGTTATGTCTAGATAGGGGGTAATGTCTTGATATGGGGTTATGTATAGACCCTCAAAAGTGATTATATTAAATAGAGCTAGATGGGGTTAAATAGACCCAGTTAGGGTTATTAGGTTCAGATAGGTTTAAATAGACTCAATTAGGGTTAGATTGACCCAGTAACGGTTAGATAAGCCCAGTAAGGGTTATTAGGTCCATATAGGGTTAGATAGGCCCAGTTAGGGTTAGATAGGGTTTAGTATGGGTTAATGGGGTATAGTTAGGGTTAGGGGGTTAATGGGGTATAGTTAGGGTAATAGTGTAGTGTAGTGCTTAGACGGGGTCCTGGAGGACCCACATGACACTTGTAGGGTTGACCTAGGGGTTATTAGTGTCCTATTTGACTGACGTGGTTCATTTTAGTCTCATGGGGCTCTGTATAGAGCCCTATTAGTTATAGGGCTAATTAAGTGCTCATGGGGCTCTGTTTAGGGCCCCATGAGTGATGGGGTTAATTTAATGTGCCTGGGGGTACTTATAGTACCCCTGGTGGCAGGGGTTAATATTTCTTTAGCGCCGGGCCTTTCAGGACCTTTACAGTCCTTTAAGGAGCCGCAAGGCAGTAAATTTAAATTTTTTAAATACAGCGGGGGCCTGATCGATGCTGATCGGGGACCCCCATTGCAAGGTGTTAATGTGGTAATGTGGGGGTCTGCGGGGGTTCCTATGGACCCCTGCAGCAAGTGGTTAATGTGGGGTCACTTCCGGGTGCCGATGGGGACCTCCAGCATAGAGGGGGGTTAATTTTAGGTACCGGGGGGGGGGGGGGTGGATTTGGAGAACCCCCCATGGCAGGGCCTGTATGTAGAACTGCTGTGGAAGTCCTATTCAGGACCCCCACAGCAAGTGATGAGGTGGAGGAGCCTGCGAGATCATCTCGCAGGCTGTCACTCCTTGTGCACAGTTTCTCCATTTTTAACACGTTGCTCTCAGCAGGGCTAATTTAATAGAATCGTAACGTTTCTAAATTTGAAGCATGTAGGGCTTAAGTTCAAACCTCGTATCTAAGAGGCTGGAATTTAATGGGGCTGTCAGAGGTGCTCACCAGAGAACGAACTAACCTTAATACAGTAGGTTAGTTCTATGGCCATGATTACCCACTCTGGTATTTCAGGGCTGGACCACTCGCAGGCTGTCACTCCTCCTGCACAGTTTCTCCGTGTTTAACACGTTGTTCGCAGCATGGCTAATTTAATAGCATCGTTCCTATGGATCCCTGCAGCACGGGGTTATTGTGGGGGGGGGGGGGGGGGGTGAGGGTCCCGATGGGGTTCTCCAACATTGAGGGGGTTAATGCTAGGTGCCGAGGGGGTACTTGCAGTACCCCTGTGGCCAGGATTGGTTGATAGTGTACGCAGGCCCTTTAAGGACACGCAGCCGGAAATGTAACATTTTTAAATGCAGCGGGGGCCTGATCGATGCCGATTCGGGACCTCCGCTGCAAGGGGTTAATGTGGGGAGGCTTCAGGGGTTCCTATGGACCCCTGCAGCAAGGGGTTAATATGGGGACACTTTGGGGATCTAATGGAGACCCCCAGCATAGAGGGGGGTTAATGTTAGGTGCCCCAGTGGCCGGGATTAGTTAATGGTGTGCCCGGGCCCTTTATGGAGCCATGGCGGGAAATTTGAAAACTTTAAATGCAGCCGGGGCCTTATCGATGCGGATCAGGGACCCCCGCTGCAAGGGGTTAATGTGGATAGGCTGCAGGGGTCTTGATAGGGACCCCTGCAGCATAGGGATGTATTTGGGGAGCAGGGGGGGAGCATCAGACGGTGGTGTCGGGCTGCTTCAATGCAGCATATATTGGCTTTAGGATCCCTTGCAAGTATTTTTTTTGTGCCCGTAGGGATTCTTCTGAGGTGCAAGGTTCACTTCATAGATTTATGGCTGCGTGTTTCTACGTTGCACTCCCGGAGCCTATTCTCGCACATCTCGCAAAGGAGGCTGCGAGGGACATATTGTGGAATTAGTCCTCCCAAGCAGCAAAAAAAGTCTTATGTGAGGACCGAGGGAACTATGAGTGCTAATTTAATGAGGCTGTTAGTTTTTTGTTTTTGTATTTTTTACAACCCAAAAGCTTCCTACTTTCAGCTTACAGGACCACCCCGTAAGTTGTGATGGGGTTGGATATCTCAGCGCCCAGTTTGCTTCTACAGTTCAAGAACAGCAATCATCAGAATACAGGACATTTGGAGCAGGAGATGGTCCCTTTGAGATAGGACCTGGTAGGGAATCAAGATACCAGCAACTGATTAGCTCTATAAAATAACTAAAACTTTTCCCTCTAGATTGACACATACATCATATTTATGTAGAGTCAAACTTTAATGGGAATAACACAGTACATTTATGGACAACAGCAATCAATCATAACAAGACACAACCTTAGATCGACATGAGATGAACCAATCCACATAGCCCATACCCTGCCCAGCTGGGGGGGAGCTGTCCATCAAATGATGTCACCTATTGATCATCCCTGCTGGCCAGGATCCTGGCTTAGTAATTTTCTTAATGCTCTCTTTGTTCCAAGCCTTCCAGGGGGTTGTTAGTCAGAACAATGGTGGCGACACCATGTCTGACTGTACATGCCCTTTCTCTAGCTAACCCAATTTCACAACTGGATTAATAAAGGCTAATCTTCTCTCACCAACCTTTCCTTATCTGATTAACCATTGTTCCCTGGCATCTGCCAGTCTCCCTGGTCCACTCTGCATTCTCCTTACTCCTTAACTGAGTACCCCTTAACTTGTGTACCCATTTCCTGGATGTCCCACATAACATGCTTTATTGCAACACCCAAAAAAATCCTACATTACAAGACCAAACATGACGACATTAAAGTTTTACACAGGTAACTATTTAAATTAGGGAAATATTACTTAGCAATTTAAAAACATTAAACCATATTTAACCCATGCCATCATAATTGCAACAGTTCCAAAATCCATGTGGCCATGACACAATACAGTAAAAATGTTGAGAAGTACATAATATTATATAGCATCACACAGTATTAACTATTGCCAGCCCAGGATCCACAACATTTTAACAATTCTACTGTATAGTCAAGTGGAGCCCCTAGGAAGAACAACTTCTCCATCCTTGTTTACCTGTCTAGCTATTGCTTTTCCAACTTTACTATATTATATTTCACCAGTAATACAAACATATTCACCAAAACCTAATCAAAGAAAATAGCAGTCCTAGCTCCTATCAACTTCCATCCAGCTAAGCCTAGATGGAGCAAAAATATAACAGTCCATTACTTTGTATTTAATTACTGGCCTAAATCCTTTCAAGTCCAAGTTTTCATTCTGGTGGAAGTTGATCCTCAGCTCCACACTGCTGTGTGTTTGTTTGTGTCTTTTCCTATCATCAGTAAACACCTTTCTGGTGTTCTCTATTGCTTCTCCAATAAACACCAAGCTATGTTTCTCTCTATGCATCATCAATAGCTCATTAGCAATTCCTTCTATTGTATGTATTCTGCTTCCATCAAACTGTGCACTAAAGGCCCAAACAAAGCCTGCCTCAATTGCCTCTCACTGCCATCAGTCCCAATCTTTTGTAGACTGTGATCAGGTAGATCTGATTAAATTGCTACCCCTGTCTCTCTTAATATATTGACTTGTCTGGCTATCCATGCTAGTCTACCTATCTATATCTATTTGTCTGGCTATCTATATCTAGATAGAAGTTATGAGACTATCTTGGTCTACTATTTACCAATTTATATATCTCTACTATTCTATCAAGCTATGATCATTTATCTTGTTGTTTATGTCTACTTGTCCACTCTTGTGTCTATATACCCTCTTTATCTATGTACACTTACATGTCTTTGCCCATCTGTTTATATCTAACTAGCTAGAATTGTAGGTACTGAACATTTTATTAGCATTTCTAGCAACAGCCCAGAGTACACAATTCATGCATATTTATCTATGGCTGTTCTGGAAGTAAATGATTCAACAATCCCAAATGTGCAGTGATCCTTGCTGTCTTATAAATAGCTTTCTTCGAAAGTGCATATTTCTAGCACTTTTCAAACCTGCTTTTGAAGTTTAGTGAACAAGAATAAAAAAAGTTGTTATATTTTACGGGAAGGTTTGGAGTGAAGATTATTCACCCCTTTGCTGTCTAATACTGCTTGGTTATATGTGCAAAAAACAGGTTTGGAACTGCATGGGACTACATAGCAAAAATATACCAAAAAGTCACAATATTAATATGTAAACTAGCTCTAAGAGGATTTAGGAATAACAACGCACGTACAGCCTTATTACATTGTGGTTCCGCCAATTGAATAGGGATCTATATAAGCACATAGCATATTTTTTTTACAGAAGTTTTTAGTAAGTGAAGACCTTGCTTTTGGATAGAAGTTCACTAACTAAAAAGTTCTGTAAAAAAAATATGCTATGTGCTTTTATAGAGGCCTATTCAATTGGCTGAATCGCAATTTAATAAGGCTGATAATATTTAGCAAATATCCTATTAAAGAGACATCTCTTCTATTACTAAACAACATCTTTAAAATAGACCAATTTTAGTAATGCAACCTTAAAAAATAGATTATGATTTAATGTGGCTTCTCTGGAATAATGAAATCCACATGGCAGAAATAAAATTAATTTCTTTGGGGGTAAGGGGGTGTGGGTGCAGTACCTGTTGTTTGATTTCTGCAGCACATATGGCAGTCACAAACATGGGAGATATACTTTCATAAGAGTAAAAAACTCCATTAAACACGTACTGCAGCGGTGGTTTCTTTGTCAATGCCGGAGATACAGCTCAAGAACTCCCAAGACACTGGAGAGTTCAGTTTGTGGGTCCCAGGCTCTGCCAGCCTAGTGATTATCTCTGTTCTTTAAAACTACACTATTTACTGACAATGTTTTCTTGTAGAAGCTTGAAAGGAAATACTGAATTAAACTGCTTGCTTTAAAATAAATATTTGTAAGATTGATAATATGAAATGATACAAGGGAATACAATGTTCCAAATAAGCTCTTTTGGAGACCCTTGTAATTATACAATATTATGCTTTCCAGCATTTCCGATGGCCAACCAGGGACATTTATATTGTTAAAAATATTCACTATTAGGAGGTGCTGCAGCCATTTTTTACATTGTGTAAGCTAAGTTATAGAGATAAACAATGCTTCATACAGTCATATATATTACTTATAGCTGATACTCCAGGCTTTTATATTTCTCCTGGATTTCTCATGGATAGAAAACAGAGAAAGTTGGATACGCTTAAGGCTGGAAAACCAAGTTTTTCCTTAATAGCGGGATTTCTTCTGATAAGTAATGTTGCTCCAGAAGACGCATTTTTTTTCTCATGCTAGTTTCTTTTTATCGACAGAAAATCTTTACGATTTTTGGCCATCCATCGAATTTTGGGTAGTATTGTTTTTCAGTCTGTATGTAATATAGCAGATGACCAATAGTTGGTCAACAAAACACACTCACAGCCCTATTAAATTTGAAGCCAGTAGCTGCATTAGCACACCCGCAAAGGCTGCAAGCTTGAAATTCAGCTGCGTTACAGAGCTATTAAATTGAACCATGCCGCAAGTTACATGCCGGAGACGCAAACACGTAAACCATTCTTGCGCATGTTGCATGTGCGGCCCTGAACATGATCAATTAGTCAAACCTGTAGTCATCATTACGTCACTAAAAAATGGAGGTTAGATTTCAGTCCCTTACGGGTTTTAATTACGAGTTTTGATCGGACCCGCATTCCAGAAATAATGCAATATTAATAATTCAGTAAATATGATATTCTAGTCCATGCAAGTTCCATTATATGTATCAACACAACACAACACACGGGATCGAAATAACACAGAAATTAAACAGAAAACAATGTATTTTATATTGCAGATTTGCAAGCTTGAGAATGTTGTGCTATTCATTTTAATACCTAACATCACTTTCCCTTTTATTATAAGTACAGTAGTGTGTGTATATTTTCATTTACAGTGTTACGGATAGGAATTTAACACCCTTGCGGGTCCTCTCTAGTACCCATTGGGATTTTGGCTCCATTTGCGGGTTACAGGGTTGAAGGCCAGTGGATTTGTAGCAATTCAATAGCGATTTTCGAAAGTAACAGTTACGGGCTTGACAGATCAAAGGATTTGTGGCTGTGGAGTTCAGATTTCGACTTATTGTAGGGTTTTTTCGCCCTTACCCCAAAAGTCATTAGCGGGTTGCTTTACGGGGGCCAATTTAATAGCCGTAAGTCTTGTGGGCTACGTTACGAGCTCCGGTTTTACACGTTGATCAGCAGTTGGTCAGCAATATACACTCAATGTACTCGGTAGCCAACTAGGTGAAGAAAAGATGATATGTGTATTTGCCACCAAAACACTTTGCAAATTTTGCCAGCCCTCAGATAAAAAAAAACAAACAAACCAGAATCTTCAAGTCAGATCATGTTCCCATGTCTATTATCAAGGCTTGTTTTACTCTGGTATCAATTTAAAAGTTTTAAAATGACGATTGCAGTGCCATTATAACATGAGTTAGATGTTTTCATTGGGAATTGATCATTATTACATTTTTATTTAATTATTTTAGAAAGTAACATTCAGCATTAATTTATTTTGAAAATTCAGACTCTTCTGCTGGTATGCATCCACTATAAGGTCGATGAGAAAAGTGTCTTTGTCTTGTAGGCACCTGCTAAATTTTCAGACACAAAGGGCCTTATTCAATTGCAACAGTTACAGAGCTATTCAATTGAACAAGCCAGCAATTACCTGGCTGAAAGCCTAAAGCGTATTCCATGCAATCGTGATCATGATCAATTAAGCAAGGTAAACTACAGATTTAGAAACAGCCAATAGTAAATGAGACCATCATCATGACATCATTAAAACATGGAGGTTAAATGTCAATCAATTAGCGTTTAGAGGTCCTATATGCAATCAGACTTTCAATCCGGCAATGTACAAAATAATAAAAATGAATGGCGATACTGTTCTAGTCCATGTAAATAGCCTGATAAATATTAACTCCTTGATTCCCAAGATTGATATAACACCGGAATAAAACGTAAAAAAATTTTTTACTTTTGATTGCAATTAATTCTAAAGGCCTTTCATCGCTAACCCGTCATTTATAGTGCAGTATCTTTTTTTTTTATCTGGTACTCGTAGAATTTTCTTCTACAACATTTGCAAGCTTGAGGAATTGCAGCAATTGAATAGCAATTTGCGATTGTAACATTTACGGGCTTGAAAGAACAAAGGCATATGTGGGTTGAAGTTACGATTTTAACAACCGCAGTGATTTTCAGCCTGTAACCAACAAATCGTTTGCGGGTAGCGAAAAGACACCAATTAAATAGCAATGTAGTTTACAGGCTCCATTACGGGATTCCGTAACTACGATTTGATCAATTGAATAGGATGTACCAATACAATAATTTCTGATGACTGAAGACTTATGTTGAATAGATTTCTCTTGGCACCAAGCTTTTGCTTTGGAAGCAGCCTGTGAATGTTTACTTAAAGTGTAGATAAGCATTTAACTGGAGGCTCATAGTATCTTTGAAATATTGCTATTCTAAATTATTAAATAGGAATTCTATTAATGATCAGTGTGTAAATAGCTTAACTAGCTCAACTTGCTAGGGTATTACAGTGGCCGTTTACTGTGTCTTAACAAAAACATACCTTCACAGGAACCATGTTACAAAAGCAGGTCCCCAAAAGATTAAGAATGTGAAGAAGCCTATTCCTTAGTGATTGAGCTGAGCTGTGAGATATAAGAGTTTAATGTCTTCACCTGAGGCTAGATCTGCAACACATGCATATACTTAGTTTTAGGCATTATCATTAATCAAAGGCACAACAGACACAGCAGAGAGCCCTTAGCTGTAAAGAATATTGTAGAGCCTCACACATCACCTTCTTTTCTGCCCCTGAACTTATGTAACAAGCCCTCCCACGTACCTTTTCCACATTTCACCCACCTATGATTTATGTTACTTTATAGTGCAAATTTCTCCACCATCATCTCCATCTTTCACAGGTGCTACACCCATAGACTTAATCACTAATTAGCCCCCTACTCTCTTTTTTGTTTAATTAATTAGCGCCATATTCAATTGAGGTTTCGGATGATCCGGTAGCGCGTAAGTGAGGTCACAAGATAATTTTCTATATAAAATTGGCGTCTATTTGCAGGCTCCAAAAGGCTTTCGAGTTACGGACCTGAAAAAATGGCGCGGGGTAAACTCGGAAGTTACAGCCTCCCAAAGCCTTTGATCTCTCAAGGCTGCAAGACTTCCGATCGCTAAAATGGCATATCACTATTCAATTGCAAAAATCGTTCAACACCGCAGCCGCAATCAAGCTCACAAACGCCAAATGGCG
Organism: Discoglossus pictus; assembly: GCA_027410445.1. Taxonomy (NCBI): domain Eukaryota; kingdom Metazoa; phylum Chordata; class Amphibia; order Anura; family Alytidae; genus Discoglossus; species Discoglossus pictus. The sequence continues at coordinate 147,380,566 of CM050164.1, read as the reverse complement.
GCCCAAACTTACGGGTTCCAAATAGGACCCGCAAAGGGTTTACAGACTAGTTGGTAACAGTGCAAATCACAATATTAAGACAGCAATGCACTTTAAAACACGGGGAAAGCAATGGAAGGCATTACAATTACAAGCACAACTCCCAAATAAAATATAGGTAAAAAATAATTTTTATTTTCCACATAGGTTGTAATGGTCATGCATATGCCAATATGAAAAGCCATGCTGCAACATGCTGAAAGCTATCAAAGACACACTACCTCATTAAATTGCAATACAAATACATGCAAATGGCTGACAAATTAACGCTTTCACACTCACAGAGACTCGAATGTGGACCCTAAAATACAAAGATCATCTTATATGCATTTCACTCATCACATCTACATTGGGACAACAAATAGTGGACAAATTACACCGCTACATGGCATATATCAAGTACCAGAGAAACATTTCACATATGGTTATTCAGTCCCTTACTTGTGTCCGACTTTCTGTGACCCTATGGTTGCAGCACAACTACTAATGTCTCTGTCTGTGCGTATCCACAAAATTTGCATGCCAAAGATACTGGAGTGGGTTGCCAGTTCCTTCTCTAGTGGAATGGGATTTGTCTCTTTGACCTCTCTGCTATGACCTGCCCATCTACACTGGCCTTACATGGTATAGCTCACAGCTTAATTCAGGTACACAAGCTTACTCACCATCACCACTTTGCAAACCACAAGGGGACCAGGGGAATATACACCACACTAATCTACTCTAAGCCATCAGGAAGGGCCGCAAGAACACATGAAGGCTGTGCAGAGGCACGTGGAGGGACAGCCAACTCTCACCTCCATCTCCGCTACGCCCATCCTGGAAAGTCCCAAGCCATTGATGATGGCCATGTGCCAAGATGTATACCCATTACCATTTGGTGACCTCGTATTAAGTTTTGCTATCAATAAATTCACATCATCACCTGTCAAAATGCTATCAGGCCTTCAGGGGAATGTTGTTACTCCTCAGTATTACTAATTGGCCTTCCCATGTTTATTAACCCTTTATTATTATCATATCTGATATATGTTATGATATGATATATTATGCAATTATTACTATATTAATTATTATTATTATTGTCATGTATTAATCTATTGCATAGTAATCAGGGCTCATTAGTTTACAGATATAGGAATGTGACACAAGTGGGATGTATGTGGATATCCCAAAACCCCAACCATTGAAAACACACTGACACAGTGTGAACGGTATAACAAAGCTTGATTTCATACACAGAGCACAATCAGGAATGGACAAGACTGTGCATTAATATCATGGGTGTGGTGTGGGCAGATCCCGGGAGGGCAACAGATTGTGCTTGTGAACAAGGGGTTACCTAAAGGGGGTAATGTCATAGTCTAGAATAATCATGATGCATAGCACCTACCAGGGTCACATGTGGTCACTACACCACTGCAACCAGAATCTGATGAATAAAAGATCATCAGAAATCACTACATGTAATTGAAGAAACCCTTAATGTGCATAGCACTTACAACTTGTCTATATCTGCTCAATTAAACAGATGAACATAATCATGCATAATGTCATAGAGATCTATTCCACACACAGTGTGTTGTCAGATATTAAGGAATATCCTGATTAGCAGAAAATATGACACAGAAAGAGGAGGTTGAGGAACATGCCTTCATGGTTGTGAGATTGGGCTATTAAGACCTACAGAAGCAGTAAGAAGATATCGATCAGAACACTATTTGGATTGACTTCAACATCTCATCTCAACGACAATCCACATTGAACATCAGTTGCAAGAATATTCAACATAACCATAGGTGTACACACTCTGTAGCCAGCCATAAGTATGTTAATATTAATACAAAATTATATTCATTGTGGAGTGTGGATGAGGAGGTCTTAGGGAAGTGGTTCTCAATTCTTTCCTCAGGAGCCATCAGACATGTCATGATTTATGGGAAAATCAAGAAATCTTGAAAATATAATGGTTTACCACTTGGTGTGAAATTCACTTTAAATTTACTCCTTTATGGGATATATGTTAATTGATTTCTATAAAGGCGAGAATGGCTTACAATATTCACTTTGATTGAGAAATAGTATTTTTTTATATAGAACTTATGTTTATTTACACAATATCTTTATAAAGTATTTTTTGGCATGAACTGAGATTAATGTAGTAATCACTGAAGACTAGAAGGAAGATATATGTTAGTAGAAGAGAAAATAGATATAATCTATCATTAATATAATGCATAAGTCACTTTATAAAGGTAAGGGTAAATCATTGTGATTAATCACTGCTGTCTAAACTTTTTTAGTTATGCACTCTCTTTTTGAGATAGACAATAGCTAGCTATAAAAAAACTTATTAGAAATTATAAATATATGGTGCAATATTTCTCCCTTGCTCACTTTAGAAAAAGAGGAAAGGAAAGAAAGGAGGAAGAGTATGGGAGAAGGAGAGGGAGAAGGGGGAAGGAATAAATAAAAGGGAAGGAATGAAAAAAAGAAAGAGAAAAAAATTAGAGAATTCAATGGAAAAAAGAAGGAAGGATAAGAAAGAGAAAGGAAAATTATAGAGCTTTTTGGATTAGTGAGATTTTTTTAAAGTGAATAATGAATAAAAATGAATAAATCCTTAGATATTAAACCAAGTCCCTCCCCATTAAATAACAGAAAATAGATACAATCCATTATTGATATAATGCACAAGCCACCTTCAACTATAAGGGTAAATCATTGTGATCATTCACTGTTGTTTAACATTTTAGTAACATACCTTTTTGGGGTTTGACAGTAGCTAGTTATAAAAAGAGTAGTAGAACCTATAAAAATAAGGTGCAATAATTAGAAGCCCTGTTAGCCTAGTGATATTTTTAAATGAACAATGAATAAAAAAATATGAAAAATAAATAAAATAAATAAATCCTTAGATATTAAATCAAGTTCCTCCCCATTAAGAGGAATCTTATGTATTCCCCTAATATGACCTATCATTTTTGTTAATACCGAGAGCAGGGGTCACCAAACTCAGTCCTGCAGGGCCGCACCCAGGCCTGGATTTGTGGATATCCTTGCTGCAAACAGGTGAGACTATTGCTTCTTCAGTCATCCTGATTGACTCACCTGTGCACAGAAAGAAAATCCTCAAATCCAGGCCTGGGTGCGGCCCCCTAGGACCGAGTTTGGTGACCCCTGACCTAGAGAGCCCTATAAAGCTAAGACTATATAGAAACATCATGATAGTCTTAGATATGAATGTATGTGAGTTTGCATTCAATAGTATGGAGACAGTTCGGATGAGTAAATGTATGTATGATTTGTCTTATGTAACGTATATAAGAGGGAATCTAGGTAAGATGGATGGTTGTAAGTATGAGCATGAAGGCATAATAATGAGAGATCAGTCATATAAAGAAAGTTGCTATCCGATAATATGATGATCACATTCTAATCCCAAAATGTCCAAGGCTTAAACAACCCCTTTAAGAGAAAATCTGCATTTCTGGAATGTGCCAGGCACTAGTTGCATGTGGCTTGTTTTCAAGAAACCCACTGGAAAACTGGTCACATTCCAAGGATGTATATGTAAGCAATATAAGGAATCTATTAATTCAACCTATTTAAATAAATCCATAGGGGTATCTATCTTCTTTAATAAGAAATTGAATATTAAAGAGGAATATAAAATGATACACAGAATGGATGGATATATAGTCTGGGTAGGCAAAATTAATCATAAATGTTACACGATTGCGAACATCTATGTCCCAAATAAGAATCAAATAAAGTTTCTGAAAAAAATTATGAAAATCATTTATAAAGTGAGGATTGGTGCTATAATTATATGTAGAGACTATAACATGTTGCTGGATCCCTATATGGATAGATCTGTCTTACAAACTATACCCAATTCAGACTCGGTAAAACTAGCAAATACATTTAGAGTTCTATTGTTGATTTATGACCTCTACAATTTATGGAGGACTGTAAAACCATTAGAGAGAGATTATACATTTTTTTCTAAAAGATACTTAACATACACAAGAATTGATAATTTTTTGATCATTAATAAGAATATTGCCTCAGTGAATAAAATAAAGATGAATGAGATAGTTTGGTCAGATCATGCCTAACAATTAAAGACGAGGGAATTAAATATATAAATCACAAATGGAAGTTAGATCCTACCTTGATAAAAAATAAAAGAACAAGTAGAGGAGATGAAGCAATAAATCAACTCTTTTTTTTCTATTAATATAAATCAGAATATTTCAAATACCGTAACTTGGTACACTCACAAAGCTTACGTGAGGGGTATTTTTATAACCAAAGCCATAGCTGAAAGGAAAAGGAGAGGTAAGACATTAAGGGAGCTTTACATAGAACTGTCTACATTACAGGTACAAAAAAAAAACAGTCACCCAGTAGAGAATTATATATTCAGATTAATGAGATCACTCTAAAAATAAAGAACATACTCCAAATCCAAAAGGATAACATGATTTGTAAATTCCAACAGAATAATTATCAGATGGGTAACAAAGCGGGAAAACTACTAGCCCATAAGTGAAAAAAACATAATATACAAAATAGAATTACGAGAATGAGAGGACAAGATAACAAATTAAAATGGTTAATATTTTAAAAACAAGCAAAAAAAACAGAACATTTTAAACCTCTTTAATTAATTAATGTAGACATAAAACTTTATGCTGGGATTTTAGCTAGTAGATTGAGCAACTTGATCCCAAATTTGATAAAAGAAGATCAGACTGGCTTTGTTAAAGGGAGACAGGGCCCTGACAATATTAGGAAAATAATAGATATTATGTCCTGGTCTAATAGAAAGAATCTTCCTTCGCTCACCCTGTCATTGGACGCAGAGAAAGCATTCAACAGGGTGAGCTGGGATTTCATAGACGAAGTACTAGATAAATTAGTTAATTAAATGAATTAGGACAGTTTGACACAAAGGTGATTAAAGCCCTGTATAGAAATCCTACAGCTATTATTAGTGGAATGGGAGTGGAAACAGAAAAATTCAGTCTGGGAAATGGAACTAGACATGGGTGCCCGCTTTCCCCTTTAATTTTTATATTAACTATGGAGCCTATGGCAAATTAAAAGGGAACATCAATAGGAGTTAAAGGAATTGATATAGGTAAAGAAACATACAAAATGTTAATGTTCGCGGACCATGTAATCTTAACATTAACAGATGCAGTTAAATCGCTTTTAGATCTAAAAGGATATTAGAGGGATATAGTCATGTGTCATATTTTAAGGTTAATATACATAAATCAAATATAATATACAATAATATTACTAGAGATCAAATTGAAGACCTACAACAGCTTTACTGTCTAAATTGGCAATGTAAAAATATCACACGTTTGGGTATAGAGCTTTCTTATAGCATAGGACATATAAAATATATATATAAAAATTTGACAAAATATAAAAACAAATCAGGAATTTATTGCATGAGTGGAATCATGTACATTTGTCCATGTCAGGAAGAATATCAGCCATAAACATGGTAATAATTCCTAAGTTTACCTATGTCTAAAGGTGTGTCCCACAAATAGCTCCAAAAGATACACTTAAGAACCTTCAAAAAATTATAAATAAATGTATATATACCAACAAGAAATCAAGAATTAAAGTAGAAATATCAAAAGGATATTTTGAAAGGGTAGGTATTCAGTTTCCTTCAATGGAAGACATTCCCAACTCAATAGCTCTCTCCCACCTATTAGGGTGGAATAGCACAAAAAGTACTACTAGATGGATAGAAATAGAAGATAATATGATACATAATATAAGTAGGGGTTTATACCTGTGACTTTCTAAACAATTAAGATCCTTACCAGTGGGATTATATTAATTACTGAAATGCTGGTAAATAATTAGACTGAAATATTTTAATTTCCCCTTGTTCGTATAGAGGTGCTAGAGGAGGAAGAAAGGAGCTCTATTTCTTACTTGAAAAAGAAAAACATGAAAATTATAAAAAGATTTTTATTATAAGGGGTCAAGGTTACCACAAGAATTAATACAGTAAAATGTACACCTAAAAGCTCTCTGCTGGCTGGACTTATTGTATATGCATTAAATCAAAAATTGTCAGATAGTGGATACCTAAGTTATTACCAATGAGAATTGACCAAATATGAATACTTGATAATATCAGATAACCCCTCTCATAAAGTTGCTAAATGTCAAAATATCCTGAAAATGGATTATTCTAGAGGTAAAACTGCCAGAATTTGAAAATGGGAATTAGAACTGAATATGATATGGCCGAAGATAAGTGGTGGGGAGGCTTTGTGATGGTATGTGTATCCTAGCTTATATAGAGCCCTTTAGAATTTGCCGAATTGCAATTTAATAAGGCTGTTAGATCATAAATATCTTAAAGCATAAAGCAGGGTAAAAATTCTGAGGAGTTCAGAAATACAAATGTATGTCCTTTGCGGATGATTTTGTCTTAACCTTCACTTCCCCAGAGACCTCGTGCCCAGCATTACAAGAGATTCTTGATGAATTTGGTTGGGTTTCTTTTTTTTAAGTTAATCTTGCTAAGATTCCTTGGTTAGGGGAGTAGCAGAAGAGACAAGGGACTCCCTGGAAAGGGTTTATCCCTTTAACTGGAGATCGTCATCTTTAGTTCACTTGGGTGTGAAATTCTCGTTTCAAACAAAAAATCTACTGTTGGATAATTTAAATTAATAAATGAAGGACGTTAAGAGGAAACTGGATGAATGGAGAACTTTAAAACTTTGTTGGCTAGCTAGAATCTCATCAGTTAATCTGTGCATAATTTCAAGAATAATTTATTTTATGAGGTGCGTCCTAGGTAAATTACCAAGTCATGGTATTAAGTCTGCACAGGCTATATTTGATGACTTTATATATATAGGAAAATGGCCCAGAATTTAGAGGACCCTCGCTAGTATGAAATGTGAAAAAGGAAGACTGGGTGCCCTACGTATTAAAGATGTATATGAAAAAAATGCTATAACCCAGGCAATTAGTTGGAATAAAGATTATAACAAACTAGGGCCCTCATTCAATTGCAATTTGACCAATTGAATAGGGCTCTAAATAAGCACATAACATATTTTTTAAAATACGTTTTTAGTTAGTAAGCATCTATGCAAAAGCAACTAAACACTTCTTTTAAAAAAATGCTATGTGCTTATTTAGAGCCCTATTCAATTGGCCAAATCGCAATTGAATAAGGGCCCTAGATTGTTAAGATTAGAAAATGAGCTTTTGGGAGATACCCCCATTGAGACTATATTATGGTTCCCTAAATATAATCCAGTAATTTTTAAAAGGCTGTCCAGCAATATAAGATCCCCATTAAAACTTTGGTATAGGAAAAGGGTAAGAAAAATGCCTAGTGAGATACCCCTCTTTAGCAGCTTCAATAAATATAATATGGACACAAGAAAATTGATCCACAATAAAGCTACTAAAAAATAAGGGGGTAATATATGTTAATGATCTATACAGTAACAAAAGTAACAATAACATCTGTACATTACAAGAAAATACAATTTCAAAATGTTTACATGGTTAGATTATGAAGGTATAAACATATCACTATATTCTCAGTGATATAAAATCTTAAACTCGCCGAAGTTATCAAAAATGGAGGAATTGTTAATAAAAGGGGGGAAGGGCCATATCTTATTTAATTGTAATATAATAGTAGAGGACACTATACCATTTTCTAAGAGTATTGGCATAAAGGGATGGGAAAGGGACCTACATATGGTCTTTACAGACCAATAATGGTGTAATGCTTTTAAGCTTTAATCAAGTTGTTTTTCAACTTAATCCATAGATGGCATATGTTACCAATTAATATGAAAAAATGCAATCCCTTGGTGGATGGGTTGTGCTGGAAAGGCTGTGGCCTAGAAGGCACGGCCTTACACCTGTGGTGGGGATGCAACAAAATAAGCGAATATTGGTCAAAAATCTGTATGGAATTAACATGTATGATGGGTAAACAGATCAGATATACTCAACCCTCGATATTATTCCATATGAATTTGGATCATTTATCAATGGGGGACAGACAGCTGATCTCCCATATCCTCTTGGTGGCAAAATGGTGGATGGTTAAATGTTGGAATGAACCAAAGGTCCCCACATGGATTGAGTTGGTGGTAAGGGGTTAGTTGAGGCGGCAGTAGGCTCTGCCTGCGGTGGTGGAGGAGCCTGTGGAGCTGAAGGCTGGGGTGCAGGCACGTGGGCTTCAGCCAACTGCACCAGCCATGCAAAGTGATATGTCTGGGCTTGTCTGTTCCTATAAGCCATTTACTCGTACCTCTCCATCCGAGGATTATGCCTCCTTACCTCACCATATATTGCTTGGATGCTTTTCACCTAGCCGGTAGCAATTTTATTTTAATGTGCCAGCTGAGCTGTCAGCTGTTGGACTGCTCTGATCTCGAGCTCATCAGCCAAGCGGATGTGCTGATATATGTCCGACGATGTGCCTGGTGCGGGGACGTGAATTCCGTTTCAGGATAAAGGTGTACTCTGGATGTGCTGTTGTGAGGCCAGAGGTGTTGCCGATTGTGATGGTGTACCCCGTAGGGATAGGGATGGTGTTGCCAGTAGGGAATCTGTTGACAATGCAGATGGTGCTGTTGGCACTGGAGATGGTACTGGCAGCACTGGAGATGGTGCCGGCAATGGAGTGTTACCGGCAATGGAGTTGGTACCGGCAATGGAGATACTGTTGCCCATGGTGTTGGCCCGGTCTGTTGGGGCATTAACGGCTGCGACTTCAGCAGCTGCGACAACAGCTGGGGCAACAATGGCTGCAACAATGTGCAGGGGCACCAATGGCTGCGATATTCTGGGACAACCACTGCTGGGAAAACCACTGCTGTGGCAACATCTGTTGTGGCCCAGTAAGGAGTGTGAAAGGATTGGCATCCGGCACATGTATTGCCTAGATGTGGAAGAGTGGGCCTGTTGAGAGTGGTCCCCATTAGCTCGACATCCCTGCAGGTGGTTGGTGGCTCATTGATCATCCAGTAATTTGGAAGTTCTGGGAATGTGCCCATGATGGGTGTGAGGGCCCAGGGGGTGATTCCCACATTGTGGATTGTGGATCATGGCTTATATGATTATGTACATATATAGGTGGTGCAGTGTGCCATCTGCAGTTCATTAGGATACATGCTCATCTGAATCTCCTGTGCAGTGTGTGAGGCTGACCAATCTGTGACCAATGCTTAGCAATGGGTGTTAACATGCTTATGAGACATGGTCCAGCTTAGGCCAGTACATGACATGCACATGCAGTCCATCAGAGTCTGTATCTGCATATGCTGCAGTGTGCACACCTATATATGTACTCTCTTTTGGATGTGAAATCATTGTGGATCTACAGTACAGCTGTACCTCGTTTAACGCTGGGGATAGCTTCCAGACAATAGGATTGTTAAGGGAAGCAGTTTTAAACGGTGCAGTGTAATATGGGACAGATAGGGATCGGGGAACTCATTACAAAATATATACAATTTCAATTGATATTTATACTGTTTTGTTTTATATTAACTTTGAAAAAACAGCAAACATAACACTAACTGCATTGGCAACTGCTATTCAGATTCCGTTTTAACCACAGGTATTGAGCAGACTTTTCATTGATAACAATTAGGATGATAATATGATATATTATAGTATTTACATGGTCATTGCTGAAATCTTACAGTGCTATTGTATGTCAGTTATCTATGTGTGTGGTGTCCATGTGTGTGCATATAAGGGTGTGATGGTGTGTATGATACTCACTTTGCAGGGTTTCTTGATAGCAAGTTTCCAACTGTCCTGGAAGGCCCAATACTGACTGGCTCCAAGATTTCTTGATAGTCAGCTCCCATCCACAGTATGTGATGCTGAGTGCTGGGCCACCACCAATTCCACAGGCTGCTCTGGCCTCAGCTGCCAACTTCTTCTTCATCTTCAACCGGCAGTCATCATATCGGTGTTTAACCCACCAGACATCACGGTTTGCATCTCCTAATGAAGCCACAGCTGCACTCTCCTCACTCCAGGCACATGCCTTATCGCCTCACATCCCTACCACAATTGATGATGCTACAACAGGCTTGGACTTCCCTGAGGAGGGTTTCTGTCTACTCTTTGCTATAATTGTGGGCCCATTAACCTGTTGCCCCGCCAACTGTGCCTGGGGTTCCTGGCCTCCCTGTTCTCTCCCTCGGGCTGGCCCCTCATCCCCACTACCTCCCCTCCTGGGATCAGGCCCCTGACCCTCTGCTCCTACACCTTGTGTGCCTACATCTGGGGGCACATCCCCCCCCCCCCTGCTCTCCTCCACCTATACCTCCCCTCCCTGACCTGCTGCCTCCTCTCCCTCTCTCCATGCCTCTATCTCTCCTCCTCTCCTCACTCTCCTCACTCTCTATCTCTCTCTATAGCACTCTCTATTTCTCTCTCATGCACTCTCACTCACTCTCTCTAACACTCTCTATCTCTCTCTCACACTCTCTATCTCTCTCACACTCTCTCTCTCTCTTTATCTGTCTTTATCTCTCTCTCTTTCTCTCTCGTTATCTCTCTTTATCTCTCTCTCTCTCTCTCTCTCTCTCTCTCTTTATCTCTCTCTCTCTCGCTTTATCTCTGTCAAAAACCCCTAGACCTGTTTGTTGACTTTCTCAGCTACAGCACAGTCAAAGAATTACTATTTTCACAGTCTTTTAAACTGGTTCCTGCAACGTTGATTGGTGTCCTCCGCTTCCTATTGGTTAATTGAACTGTGCCGAGATCGCAACTTACGGCCTTGAATGATTTTGGCACTCTTCATCGTATCAGATACCTGGAAGTTTCACTCCCTCCCCTATATCTCTTCCCCCTCCCCTTTATCTTTCCCACCTCCCCTGTATCTCTTTCCCCCATTTCTCTTCTGACCCTCCCTGTGTCTCTTCCCACCCTCCACGTGTATCTCCCCCCGGTGTCTCCCCCTGGTGCTTCCCCCCAGTCTCTCCCCCCTCCTCCCCTGTGTCTCTTCCCCACACCCCTGTGTCTCTTTCCCCCTCTTCCCTCCCCTATGTCACAGCCCTCCTCTGTGTCTCTTTCTACCCCTCCCATGTGTCCCTCCCCCATGTCTCCCCCCACCGTGTGTCTCCACCCTTCCCTGGGTCTCTTTCCCACCCCATCCTCTCTCCCCTGTGTCTCTCCCCCACACTTTTGCCCCCTCCTCCCTTCTCTGTGTCTTCCCCCTCCCCTGTGTCTTTTCCCCCCTCTCCCTCCCCTGTGTCTTAACCCCATATTTGTCCCCTCTCCCCAGTGTCTGTCCCCCCTCCCCAGTGTCTCTTCCCCCCTCCCCTGTGTCTCTCCCCATGCCTCCCTCCTTTGTCTCCCCCTTTCTCCCCAGTGTCTCTCCCCCATTCCCTTGTGTTTCTTTCCCCCTTCTCCCCTACTATGTCTCTCCCCCTCCCCTGCATCTCTTTCCACACATCCCCTGTGTTTCTCCCCACCTCCCCCGGTGTCTCTACCACCCACACATGTGTCTCTCCCCCTCTCCTCTGTGCCTCTTTCTTCCCTCATCCTCCCTCCCCTGTGTCTTTCCCCCTCTCCCCCTCCCCTGTGTCTTTTCCCCCTCCTCCCTCCCCTGTGTCTCTCCCCCTCCTCCCTCCCCTGTGTCTCTCTCCCTCCCCTGTGTCTCTTCCCCCCTCCCCTTCATCTCTTTCCCCCTCCTCCCTCCCCTGTGTCTCTTCCCCCCCTCCTATGTGTCTCTCCCCCCTCCCCTGTGTTTCCCCCCTTCCCCTCCTGTGTGTCTCTTCCCCCTCCCGTGTCTCTCCCCCCTCCTTCCTCCCCTTTGTCTCTTTTCCCCAACCTCTCTCCCTTTTGTCTCTTTCCCCCCCTCCTCTCTCCCCTGTGTCTCTTTCCCCTCCTCCCTCTCCTGTGTTTCTTTCCCCCTCTCCATCCCCTGTGTTTGCTCCCCTCCTCCCTTCCTCCCTTGTGTCTCCCCCCCCCAGCGCTAAAGCCGCTTGTGAACACCACGCTGCTCAACGCCTACAATAGTTCCGTAGAGCACATGCGCTCAGCATTACACATTACGGAAACTATTATAGGTAGCAGTAGTAGAACCAATAGGGGTGTATTCAACACCTATAGATACAGTAGGAGTATAATAGTCAGGAGGTACCTACTGTGTGTTCAGAAGTATCTGCTCCATCAATCCAATCAGCCACTCGGTAAAATGAAAGGTAACAGCTGGGAAATAAGCCATGGATGTGAGTTGAGAGAGAAGCCTCTAATCTAAAACTCTATGTTTTCTGTCTCCATGCCTCCCCACATTTCTCTAGTAAGTGTTAGTATTTGAGTCAGTGAGAGGGTGTGTACATGTGACTAAAAAAGTGTCAGTGCGTATGTTTGACCATGGGTGTGTGAAAGCGGATGTTGTTCATGCTCTCTCAAGCATTACACACTCATCCAGAATGCACACACATCTCTGTCCTGGCCATTATACAGTACTAGCGACATGCCCGTCAAAAATGACTGCAGTAAAATTTGAAGGCTGGCAATGCTGTTTGCCATACAATGCGAGGCCACTCCTCCTCTAACTTGCGGGCCTTGCGATAAGTGCCTTTGGCGCTCATTGCAATCCTCTCCCACCCTCTAATTTAAGTGCCTAGTGCTAAATGCATTTGGTGCTCATCGTGAGCCCTGCAAAGTAGGGCGAGCCTCAAGTTGAGAGCCTACGGCGTTCATCGCGAGGAGCGCAATGAGCACCTTTGGCGCTCATTGTGCATGCGCAAGCCAGTAACTTTTAATATAGAGTTACCAACAAACTTGCAGTACGACAACCATGTATGTGATGTCTCTCTGAATGATTGTGAATGTGTTTAACTAAAGGACATAGGACAGATAGACAAATGGTAGTGGATTGAACATGGGAGCTAATTGTTTCACACCTTTTACATCCCAATAAATGTGTATAATTATTATTATTTTATTATTATATTATTCATAAAGGTCCAACATTTTATTTAGTGCTATGGGCACAATAAGCACATGGGCATACATTTTAGAGCAGTAAAAATAAGAGAAGTCAGCACATTTGTACATATAGTTGTGCTCAAAAGTTTGCATACCCTGGCAGAAATTATGAGATTTTGAAAATATGACTGATCATGCAAAAAATGTTTATTTTAAATTATGTATAGTGATCACATGAAGCCATTTATCATTACATAGTTGTTTGACTCCTTTTTAAATCATAATGATAACAGAAATCACCCAAATGGCCCTGATCAAATGTTTACATACTCTTGAATGTTTGGCCTTGTTACAGACACACACGGTGACACACACAGGTTAAAATGGCAATTAAAGGTTAAATTCCCACACCTGGCTTTCTCAAATTGCAATTATTGTCTGTGTATAGTCAATGAGTTTGTTAGCTCTCAGGTGGATGCACTGCGTGGGCTAGATACTCCATGGAGAGCAGAAAAGAACTGTCAAAACACCTGCGTAACAAGGTAATGGAACTTCATAAAGATGGAAAAGGATATAAAAAGATATCCAAAGCCTTGAAAATGCCAGTCAGTACTGTTCAATCATTTATTAAGCAGAGTAAAATTCGGGGATCTCTTGATAACAAGTCAAGGTCAAGTAGACCAAGAAAGATTTCAGCCACAGCTGCTCAGAAGAATTGTTCGAAATACAAATAAAAATCCACAGGTAACCTCCGGAAAAATACAGACTGCTCTGGAAAAACATGGTGTGGTTGTTTCAAGGAGCAAAATATGACGATACTTGAACAAAAATGAGCTGCATGGTCGAGTTGCCAGAAAGAAGCCTTTACTGCCCCAATGCCACAAAAAAGCCTGGTTACAATATGCCTGACAACACCTTGACTTGCCTCACAGCTTCTGGCACACTACAATTTGGAGTGACGAGACCAAAATAGAGCTTAATGGTCACAACCATGTTTGAAGAGGGGACAACAAAGCCTATAGTGAAAAGAATACCATCCCCACTGTGAAGCATTGCGGTGGCTCACTGATGTTTTGGGGGTGTGAGCTCTAAAGGCACGGGGAATCTTGTGAAAATTGCTGGCAAGATGAATGCAGCATGTTATCAGAAAATACTGTCAGACAATTTGGATTCTGCGGCACGAAGGCTGCGCATGGGACTGTAAAATATGGCTTATATGTGTCTCCCCTCCGCTCCCCTGTGTCTCTTCCGCCCTCCCCTGTGTCTCTTCCCCCCACTCCCCCTCCCCTGTGTCTCTTTCCCCCCTGTGTCTCTTTCCCCCTGTGTCTCTTGCCCCCCCATCCCTCCCCTGTGTCTCTTCCCACCTCACCTGTGTATCTTCCCCCCTCTCCCTCCCCTGTGTCTCTTTCCCCTCCCCTATGTCTCTTCCACCCCTCCCTCTCCTGTGTCTCTTCCCCCCTCCCCTGGCTCTCTTCCCCCCCTATCCCCTGTGTCTCTTTCCCCCTTCCCTCCCCTTTGTCTCTTTTTACCCCACTCCCACCCCTGTGTCTCTTCCACCCTCTCCCTCCCCTGTGTCTCTTCCTCCCTCTCCCTCCCCTGTGTCTCTTCCCCCCTCTCCCTCCCCTGTGTCTCTCGCCTTCTCCCTCTCCTGTGTCTCTTTCCTCCCTCTCCCTCTTCTGTGTCTCTTAAACCCCTCTCCCTTCCCCTGTGACTCCTTCCCATCTGTCTCCTTCCCCCTTTACTCCCCTGTGTCTCTTTTCAGCCCTCTCCCTCACATATCTCTTTCCCTCTCTCTCCCTCCCCTGTGTCTCTTCCCCCCTCTTCCTCCCCTGTGTCTCTCCCCCTCTCCTGTGTCTCTTTCCATGTCTCCCTCTCCTGTGTCTCTTTCCCCCCTCTCCCTCTTCTGTTTCTCTTAAACGCCTCTTCCCCCTTATCCTCCTCCCTCCTTTCCTTCATCCTCCCTCCTTCTTCCTCCTCCTCCCTCCTTCCCCTCCTCCTCCCCTTCCCTCATTCGCCACCTCCCTCCTTCCTCCTTCTCCTTCTCCTCCTCCTCCCTTTCCCCCTTTCCCTTTTACCTCATTATGTGGCAAGCAGATCCTGCTGCTCTCTCCTCCCTGCAGCGCGGCTCCTGGCTGTGTCCCATCCGGCATATGCTAGTGATGTGACATCACATGCGCATCATGTCATTAGCATATGCCAGTTGGGACACAGCCAGAAGCCGTCGCTGCAGAGGAGAGAGCAGCAGGAGCTGCTCGCCTGGCAGGAACCAGGTACTGTCCTACTGGCAGGAACCAGGTACTGGAGTGATGCAAGGTCGGGGGGCCTTGCAATGAGTGCGAGAGGAACCAGGAACGCTGTGACTCTGCTGGCTGCAATGAGCGCCTTTGGCGCTCATTGCAGCCCAATTGCTACTTGACTCCTTTGACAGGAGCGCCTTTGACAACTATTATATGTGATATAGATGTATGTATGTGTATGTGTAGGTGTATGTATATATATATATATATATAGTAAATAAAAAGTACATCTGTGTTCACACTTGAATGTCTAAAGCAAGTTAAAAAACCTGCTTCCAGCTCAGAGTTTCGAGAAAAACAGTTATTACACTGCATTCTGGGAAGTTGAGCTGGGACACACAAATATGGCCACAAATGCCTCGCTCTTCATTCCGCAGCCATTATCAATCATGGCTTCCTTTAAGCTTATGCATGCTGTATTACACAGCTTTAATGCAAAGCCAAGGCTGGAATAAACACAGGCTGAGTATCCAATCCATGTACAGCTGTTTCAAGCTTACTGGCTATCATCAGCATGGAGCGGGATCTCAGCCTGTGTTGTGGAAATTATGAGTAGGTAGTTCACCACAACAATCATTTATAATATGGTGGGCAAAAGAGCGATAGAAGCCCTCCACCGTACAGTAGTACAGTAAATAAAAAGTACATCTGTGTTCACACTTGAATGTCTAAAGCAAGTTAAAAAACCTGCTTCCAGCTCAGAGTTTCGAGAAAAACAGTTATTACACTGCATTCTGGGAAGTTGAGCTGGGACACACAAATATGGCCACAAATGCCTCGCTCTTCATTCCGCAGCCATTATCAATCATGGCTTCCTTTAAGCTTATGCATGCTGTATTACACAGCTTTAATGCAAAGCCAAGGCTGGAATAAACACAGGCTGAGTATCCAATCCATGTACAGCTGTTTCAAGCTTACTGGCTATCATCAGCATGGAGCGGGATCTCAGCCTGTGTTGTGGAAATTATGAGTAGGTAGTTCACCACAACAATCATTTATAATATGGTGGGCAAAAGAGCGATAGAAGCTATATATGTGTGTGTGTGTGTGTATTTATCATGGGCGGAGCTACTGCCGGTGCATCCAGGACAGTGCAACAAGGCCCTTCATCTCCTGGGGTCCCCAGTGGAAACTGCACTGCTTTATAAATTACATTTATTTTAAAAAAAATGTCTGTAGTGTAGGGACCCACCAGAACCCCGTTCCCCCCCTCAGCCTCCTCTGACATAACCCTCCACTTCTGAGTCCTCCTGGCCCATCCTGAGGGCTTCATGGCCTTGCCTGTTTTCTACAGTGCTATCAGGACCCTTGGGGGAGGAGCCAGGTTCTGAGTGAGGCTCAGCTGCAGGCATCGGGGGATTGAAACATTCAGGTAAGTGATAGATGCAGGGGAGGGTAAGAGAGAAGGAGAGAGGGGGGAAGAGAAAGAGAAGGTGAGAGAGAGGGGGAGAGAGGAAGGGGGAGAGAAAAGGAGTGAGGGGGGAAAGAAGGAGAGGGTGAGAGAGAAGGCGATGGTGAGATAGTGGGGATAGAAAAGGACTGAGAGGAGGGAAAGAAAAGGAGAGGGTGAGACAAAAAGAGTGAGGGGGGATAGAAAAGGAGTAAGAGGGAGAAAGAATGAGAGAGGAGATGGGGTGAGAGAGAAGGAGAGGGTGAGAGAGGGGAGAGAAAATGAGTGAGAGGGGGGAAAGAGAGAGAATGAGTCAGAGGGAGAGAGGAGTGAGGGGAGAGAAAAGGAGTGAAGGGGAGAGAAAAGGAGTAAGGATGAGGGAGAAGGATTGCGGGGGAGAGAGAAGTAGTGAGGGGGAGAGAAAAGGCGTGAGGGGGAGAGAAGGACAGGGTGAGAGAGAGAAGGAGAGGGTGAAAAAAGGAGAGGGGGAGAGAGGAGAGGGGGAGAGAGAAGGAGCTAGGGGATAGAGAAAATAAGTGAGCGGGAGAG
Organism: Discoglossus pictus; assembly: GCA_027410445.1. Taxonomy (NCBI): domain Eukaryota; kingdom Metazoa; phylum Chordata; class Amphibia; order Anura; family Alytidae; genus Discoglossus; species Discoglossus pictus. The sequence goes on along the minus strand of CM050164.1, from coordinate 147,363,307 downwards.
AAGGAGAGGGAGAGAGAGAAGGAGAGGGGGAGAGAAAAGGAGTGAGGTAGAGGGGAGAGAGAGAAGGAGAGAGAGGAGAGAGGGGAGAGAGAGAAGGAGAGAGGGTGGAGATTGAGAAGGAGAGAGGGTGGAGATTGAGAAGGAGAGCGGGGGAAAGAGAAGGAGAGCGGGGGAAAAAGAAGGAGAGAGGGTGGAAAATGAGAAGGAGAGCGGGGGAAAGAGAAGGAGAGAGTGTGGAGAGTGAGAAGTAGAGAGGGGGAAAGAGAAGGAGAGCGTAAGAGAAAAGGAGAGAGGGGGAAAGAGAAGGAGAAGGTGAGAGAGGGGTGAAGAGAGAAGTAGGGAGGGGGAGAGAGAAGGAGAGGGTGAGAGAGAAATAGAGAGGAGGAAAGAGAGGGAGAGTGGGAGAGAAAATTAGAGAGGGGGAGAGAGAAGAAGGGGGAAAGAAATGGAGAGGGGGAAAGAAAAGGAGAGGGGGAGAGAGAGAGAAGGAGGGGGAGAGAGAAAAAGAGAGGGGGAGAAAGAAAAGGAGAGGGGGAGAGAGAGAAGGAGAGGGGGAGATAGAGAAGGAGAGGGAGAAAGAAAATTAGAGGGGGAAAGAAAAGGAGAGGTGATAGAGAAGGAGAGGGGAAAGAAAAGGAGAGGGGAGAGGGAGAGAGTGGAGGAGAGAGGGATAGAAGGAGAAGGTGAGAAAGAGAGAGGGGAAGAGAAGGAGGGGGAAAGAGGAGAGGGTGAGAGAGAAGAGGGTCAGAGAAGAAGAGGTTAAGAAAGAAGGAGAGGGGGGAAAGAGAGGGGAGAGGGGCGAGAAGGATTGAGGTGGAGAGAAAAAGAGGGAGAGAGAAAGGAGTTGGGGTGGCTATATTTAAAATGACAAAATATATATATATTAATATTGGAACCAGAGTGGGGCCACCGCTGCCTGGGATGGGGGCGTGGGGGGCCCACATTGGATTTTTTGCACCGAGGCCCTCCATTCACTAGTAGATATATGTACATTTTAGTCCCATCATTGATTCCATAACAGGACAAAGCTGTTCATACACAGTATGTTAGTTAACTATTAGATAACAAAGGTCTTTGTTTAAGAAGGAGGAAAAGTTGGAATCAGCAGATCATGTACTGATTAGATTAACTAAGAAGTTAGGAAAGATGAGCAAAGGAAATCCAATTCCAAGGAGGAATTCTTGGTCTCAATAAATACATGATAAAGCAAATTCAATTGATTAGATAATCAGCAAACTAGTCAGATATCTGATTTATGTAAAGGGATGGAACGGTCCAAATTGAACATAAAAAAACATGTAAAATCTATGCAGAGTAGGGCCAGTCCAAGACAAGAAGCGTCAGAGAAAGATGTCCAAGGAGAGGTGCTGAGGAATGCTAGAAGAGGACTCCAGCCAAAGGAAAATTACCTTGAAGTAAATGCTGACTCTTTATGCTGTAGTATTTAGCAATATAATATCAAAATATATCTTTATATAGCAATGTAGCTATTCATATAAATTTCATTTTTGAAAATATATTTTTTATCCCTATTGTATGTGGGGGGAAGAGACACATGGGTGTGAGAGAGGGGAAGGGGGAGTAAGAGTCATAGGGGAGAGAGAGGGGGGAAGAGACAAAGGTGAGGGGGGAAGAGACACAACAGAGGAAAAGGGGGGAAAGAGAAACAGGAGGGCGGCGGGCGAAAGAGACGGAGGGGGGGGAGAGAAAAATAAAATATTATCCCGTCATTTGTGATGGGCAAGTGACTAGTTCACTATAATTTTCAGTTAAAGAACCACTGTACTGGTCATACAATAAGGTTTCATTTGTATATTTAGTAACTGGTTAGCAATACAATCTGAAAATAATTAAAATGTATTCAATGTCATTTTTAATCAAACGTTACAAACTTTCATGCAGGATGCAATTGCCTTCTAACACGTAAATCACAAGTTTATCAAAAAATTATATGAGTACTTGATAGGACTCACAAGTGGGTTAAACACCTGTTCGTATAGCTGCAGCAGCAAATAAACACACTCTACTATACTTTAAAATACTGAGAAACCAATGAAAGGCATTAGAATTAATCGTACAACAGTCTCAAGCTCGCAAATCTGCAATAAAAAGTAATTATTTTTCACTTTTATTTCCGTGTTACATTGATCCTGGGAATCCAGGGGTTAATACACATCATGGAACCCGCATCGACTAGAACAATTGCTTTAATGATTCTTATTGGTTTCTACATTGCTGGATTGCGAGTTCGATCACAAATGTTACTTCTAAACACTAATTAATTGTAATATAAACTCCATGTTTTACTGATGTCATGATGACGGTCTCATTTACTATTGGCTGTGTCTAAGAAGTATTGCGAGTGTTTAAGAAGTAAATTATGGGCTAGCTTAAATATTGTCAGATCATATGATCACGCCCCCTGAAATCCTACTTACGAATGCATTCTTTGAGTGTGGAGGCTGCGAGAGGGCAGTTGCGAGTTATAGACAATTGAATACATCTAAATGTTTTGAAAAAATGTAAGCCTCAGCCAAAATGTCGGGTTGCAGGTATTTATGGGCTTGAAATTGAATGAGGCTCATTGTCTGTTGTCCTACTAACACTTTTTATCTGTCTCTTTCCCTGCTGTGGCTATTGTAGGTAAATCTACACCAGTCAGAAAAAAATTAGCACAGTATTCTGGGCAGATTCTCTTTTACCTCCTGGTTGACTAACAGAGTGTATAGGGAGGCACATTGGCTGTAAGCTACAATACTAATTTCAAATGTCAGTTTTAAAAGCTGCATTTTTTTCCTTCAACTATAACCACTACAATGTCTCTTTAAGTATATTGTTGTTGTTGTTTAGTCATTCAGTTGTGTCCAACTCTCTGCAACCCTATGGACCACAGCTTGCCAGGCAAATCTATTGTTATGTCTCTGATCGTACTTATCCATGAGGTTTTCTTGGCAAAGATACTGGATGGGTTGCCAGTTCCTTCTCCAGTGGACAGTAATTTGTCTGGCTTCTCTACTATGACCTGCCCATCTTGGGTGACCCTACATGGTGTAGCTCACAGCTTCATTGAGATACCCACGACCCGTCACCACTACAAGGTAGCGACCCAGAAGGGGCTTTAAGAATATAGATGGCATTGATCTACTCTTACCCTTACTAAACACAAATATTAAAGAGAAAAAACATGTAAAAAGAGTGTCATTGTTAGAAATGTCTTAATCAGGATTTCAATGCAAAAGCTGGACAAAGCCATGTAGGCCTCAGGTATAAAATGATAATCGGAGATAATTAAACTGTAGAATAATCAGCATTATATGATAGTCTAAGAATGGGAGAGATGTGAATACAGATAATGTAGTCAAGAGATTGAAATTCCACCCTCCGGAGACCGCTGTGGGCGCTGGAGGAAAGATTCACAAAGCATGATAATATCTTTCTTTTTTTTTTTGTAGTCGGAATAAAAAAAAACATTTCCACTTCCAAGTCCGTCCAACTCTTCATCTGTATGAAAGATATTATTTCAAAATAATATAAATGAGATATCTACATTTCTGCTGGGTTCCATATCTTAATGATTCTCCTGAAGTACTGTATGAAAAGCAAATGCTCTATACCTATTCTACAGGATGGATGGCATATTGAATAATGTATGTAAAATAAAGATGAGCCTTTATATCTACTTAAAGGGCCGTTTTAAACATCACAAACATTTTTTTTTGTTAGGGAAATAAGTTATTTATATTGTAGAAAAAATTACATAAAATTTATTCAGTATGGGATTACTTTCCCCTCCTCTCTCCTGATATGTTACAGTGAGCCTTATGGAAGTCTGAACTGTAGTACATTTTGCTTTTGTTACTGGTTTTAATGCAAATCAGATAAGAAAGCACAATTAACAGTGCGTCCATGTGACCTTGTTTACACTTCCTCACTGGTAAAATAAATGTGGATCAAAGAAATGTTTTATTTGTGATTTTAAGTATTTTTCTTCAATAACAACTGTTCCTAGTGTTCTTAGTTTGTTACGTTCTTCACAGTTTTTCCAAAACTACAGTGTTCCTTTAATCTAATGGGTAATTCAGTACATTCTTTTTAAGTGTTTGTTAAGTGCTTGACTTCAAAGACCATCTAATAACCAATGAGGCAAGCAATCAGACAAGCAATTAGCTAATTGCGTTCATTAGTGAATTACATTGGCTAAAAACAGAAAATCAACACCATATTTACTTGCTCTCTTGGATTTTTACATAACTACAATGTGATCCTATGTATGTATTTGTGCTTTATTCTCCTAGACAATGGAGCTAGTTAATGTAATATAACTGACACAACTCAGTTGTTCACAGTGTTGTATTATGGTATGCCTTCTAATAAAAGACTATTGAAAGGGAAAAAAAAGATAAATTGGGTGCACACCTTCATCGTAAGATAAAATAGAGAATCTGGCAACAAGAATTTGTGGATTTTTTTTAATTGCCATCGTCATCTTTCTAAACAGAGGTTGGGAAAGGGGGAAGAATAAGCAGAAAGAAGATTTTAACACATTAGCCAGTAATTGAGAGGTTTCTAAAACAGTGTTCATCACTATTTACATCTGGAGGAGATACGGAGTGCTTACCGAGCTAATGGAGGGTATGCGTGGGGAAATTACGATGAGGATTTCCACCGGCAAATGGTGGTAAAATCACTCAAAACTGCAAGTTCAGGCTTGCCTTTTCTGGTTGCAGGGGAGATCATGTCTTGTCACGTTGCCTAGTAACAACAGAGAGGCAGTGGCAACCGTGGTGAGCCCCTTCAAAAAGGGACAGACTCTGGTGTATCTACCTCCAGTGCTGCTGTGGCTCATATTCTATGATATGTTGCGTGGTTGGTCCAAGATCATAGCCTTGCTTTAAGAAAGGTTTGAAAATGGTTTCAGAATCCCATTAATGGAGCAGGAGATGATAGGGATCATCCTTAATTTTAAGTATGGCATGGATTTTCCAAACATAGTGCTATATTAGCTGGATAAGGAGGTGCACCTTGGAAGTATGGGAGGTACTATCACAAGCTTGCCGTTTCTTTGTCTTCATATATATCACCATTGGATGTGGTTCCCAAAAATAAGAAAAGTTTAGGTAAATCCACTACTTGCCTTACCCCAAATGGACATCAGATGATGATGGTATTATCAGAGAACGTAGCTTGGTTTCGTATGCTTCAGTTCTTGTGTGCTAGTGAAGGAGTACTAATGGCGAAGCTGGGCAATTTTGCAGAGTCAAGGTTGAGATTATAGGCCCTTTGTTAGTGTATGAAAATCAGGATTCGGTTTCAATTTTCTCGGCTGCTGAAGATTTGCAAACGTTGGGCTTTTAGGAAATATATTGGTACTGCCATTAAAGCTGGTTGGTGTTGCCTTATTCAGCAGTCCAGAATATTGGAGTCTCATCAGTTTAAACATTATGTAAGAGCACACCGGCTATTATCCTAACCTTTGGCCGTCTCTTTCTTGCAGACCATGGGTTTCAGCTGTTGGTCCTGTGACACTCTTTTTATATACCGAGCATGGAGGTCTGTCGCAGTTCCTCATGATGTCTTGCAGCTGAGCATTCCAATTAATTGTAGGTGTAATGGTACCACCTTTGGAGGTTGCGGTGGGCCCAGGTGCTTGGGCTAGTGGTTAACTGCACTCAGCTTTTTGTCCCCCCATCATTCCTGCTACTTAATGCCGGGGGTAATGACCTAGGCATAACCCCCATCAAATGATTGGTCCAGGAGATGCCTGGAGTTCATGATGCTAGCATTTAAAGATGGTTTATGGTAGGCCATGGCACTGTGAAGTGGGACCTCATTACGGCTTTTCTGTGATCGCACTGTGGTTATCTTCTTCATTATGAGAGATAATATCATGGGAGATAGAGTCAAGAAGAGTGAACCTTTTCATGTAATATATGCTTCACCTGCCAAACGTTAAATCTTAATTATCTAACACTTCCGCTCAAAATTGTTAATAACAACCAGCTATAATAATTTATATTTATGTGTGTAAATTAATTTCTGAAAATTGCAAAAATTGTTAACAAATGTATAAACAGCTTTTGGTTTGAAATCAGCCTTGAAACAATGCATATAATAGATGAAAACACATTTTTTTGTCATATTGTTTATTTCTCATGGGCTATGGCATAGACTAGTCTGTACTCTTTTTGTACAATATATATAATCCTCATCTTTTAGAGGTATATAATTTAACTAGGTTCAAAACCATACACTTCCACTGGCTACTTTTATAAGCTGTTTTTTAATTATGAGAATGAATTATACTTACACTAGGCACAATTTCCTCCTGTAATATGCCGACCTTGCACAATATTGTGTATATATATATATATATATATATATATATATATATATATACATACATATATATATATACTAGTACATTGTATGAGGATTACCTAATTAGCTGCTGTATAAATGTTTTGTATTTAACCAATTACAGTTGCCTTAGCAATGGATAGGACAGAATGTTCCCTGGAAATCTAAAGGGCCACTTAATCTTGTAAAACTTGGACTACATCACTGTAAAGATCCTTCAAAAATATGTTGAAATAATTTTAGAAATTTTAAAATAAGTGCATTTTTACTGAAAAATCCAATAAATTGAAATCTGTATTTCTGTGTGTGCAAGTCAGCTTACATGCTGCTTGAATCCTCAAGCCTAGGGTCTTGATTCTACCAGGCTACTGCAACCAGTCAGGTTCTATGCGAGTTTTCCCCATTTGCGTCAGTAGTAAGGTTTTTTATATTTCCAGTTTGAAGTAAACTTGCCAAATAAATGTTGCAAGTCACCAAACTTTAAATTAAAATCTCATACTCCTGAGATCACTTAAACAGAATTCATGTTTAGTATTTCCCTGTCATATTAATGCTAGTATTTTTATATTGTGCTTATGTTACTCGTATGAGCTCTTCATGACATGCTATTTTCATTTATCAAAGACAGGCCTTGTAACGGTTTTATTTTTTCTTGTTGGCACAAAATTCATGTTCTTCACTATGGCCTCTCTGGAAATTGAGCTATGCTTTCAGGCAACTCAGTATCTCCTTTGAGATCATAAACACATTCAGCCCTGACCAGCAGCCTGTTTATTTCTCCTTGCACTGATCCCACTTCCCCAGGAAGGGAAGGAGATAAAGTATTAATAAACAAAAAATGTAACCCTTACCACATCTATATGGGCAGGCATGGAAGACTGGTACTCACTTAAAACAGGAAAAAGCAGCTTTGCGTTAACTTATCAACTGCAGCCTTCAACCACAGAGGCTCACACACCTTGCAGTATTCCTGCAATAGGCTGTGCAGCACACACACCCTAGTTTTTACTAATGCAATAGCTAGTGGGCAGTATAGAGTGAATGTAAACAAAGGTTTAAAAATATAAGCTTTATTATGTGTTATTAGTGCAATTAAAATTTAAATTATAGATCATTTTAACATACAATCTAGTGCTCTCTCACACCATGAAGAACACTTACAATGACTTCTGCGGTCCTTTAAGAACCATTGTAGTTCATTAAAAACAGTACTTGTTTTTGAAGTATGTACCAAACTAATAGCAGCAGGCTTTTTATGAATAGAGGAATCAGTTTTGTCCTTATTACATCACTTCCTGAGAGCTGGATCGTGATGGCATGTTTTTTATCTGTCAGTGAAGGGAGGGATTGGGAGTATGAAACAGGGAGAGATTAAGAGTTTTTGTTAGGTAAATGGATCTGAATCCAAATCCATATCTATTCCTTCTCATAGGCACAGAAGGAGGCTACTTGCATCAAGGTAAGCAAGCATTGCTCTCTAGAAATATAAACTCCTCTCTCACACCCACAACTTCCACCAATGTGTCATGTATGCCTACAGGGTCCATCAAAATTTCCTTTTTTCATTCAAAACCTAGCTTTATGATTTTTTCAATGATTAAGTATGTTCTTAATCAGAGTTTAATTATATATTTTATTTTCAAACAAATACATGTTTTATCGTACAATGATACTAGCACTTTTTTTTTCTTTTCGTATGCTCTATTAGAGCTGTTATTGCCCCAAAAAATGTAATTGCCTGTTCAATGCTAACAGTTCAGATGTTGAAACCACTGCCATCAAAATGAAAGTTGTACTGGGTTTGGTTTAAGAAATGTGGTACCCATTTAACCTGCAGAAAAGGTTTGATGTCGTCTACTTTGGCCAACACCAGGAACTGAGTATGTAATATGACACACATTATGGGGTGAGAGTAATATACCTTGAGGAGTAATCGAAACAGATTAAGCAAACATATTTACAGTAAGTATGTAATGCTATTATGTTTGTTATGCTTTTACAGGGTATTCAATGTATCTTATTGATAATGGTTTACCTTTCTATGAACACCCAGGACATGTGTGGTGAGTGACCTTGATGTAAAGAATATCAAGATACAACTTAATAGCAGAAATTGTGTTTCTGAACACACATGCAGAGAATTAAAAAGTGTTAATATCCTCTTTGGTGGGAAATATAGACATGTTGAGTACTAATAGAATAATTGGATCTCCATAGGGTACTTATGTGTCTCTCCTATGTGTCCTGGCTCCGCAGACTGTCCTTCTTGAGGACTTCATGGTCCTCAATATCCCTTATTGTCACTACAGGCTTCCAAGAGGCAGCTATCCCTGGGGGGCATCTCGGCATTGGAAATGTAGCATTAACTGCATCTAAGTAACCATCCAGAGATCATATATTCCTAGCACATAGACATTTCCAGGAACTATATGTCTATATACATAGAAGACCTTAACCATAGCTGGCTATAAATTGAAGGGGAAAAAACTGCAAATGTACGTATGCATATACGTCTTGCATGAAATAAACTATTTTTTCTTTGCATGATAGATAGATAACATACAAGGTAGAAACAACTTTGTGTCTGTTCAAATGCACACAGCATTATCTGTTTAAAGAGATTAATATATGTAAAATATACATGTAGTCACAGGATAGGCACACATGCTGATACACTATTTTTTTTACAATGCATGCTGCTTTATGCCATATATTATTTGACTTCACAGAGCGTCAGGAAGAATAAAAGAGAAATTCAGCTCATATCAAAATAATAGGAATCCAGATCACCTGCAATCTTGGCAAGTACACTTTAATGTCCCCTGCTGATAACCTCCGAGGTTGATGTACTTCATCGCTCGTTATATATTCTAGTATATCGTTTAGAGGCAGCATATTGCATTACTTATTTTCCAGATGACAGGAGCAGGACAGCAAAGCAAGGCGAGCTTACTGGATATATGGACTACAGGAGAAATGCAGAGGATTACAGAAGTTTACTTAACATCAAAGGAACTTGAATGGTGGTTATATAATGCAATAAAAATATAAAATCAGCACTGACAGCTTTCTTTATGCTATGTAATAACATTGGTAGTACTTGGTCAAAATAACACTGTATTTGGATAAAATATCATGAGATTGTGATTAAAAATATTAAATACAGTATTGATGAAGAAAAAAAAAGAGTACAGGTCTTAAAGTTTAGCTGGGTTTATTACCATGATCATGAGAAGAGCCTGATGCAAGGTTCAAGGGACCTACATGGGTCTTCAACAAGAAAATTGCTGTATGTACAGTACTTCTAACAAAGGAAATAAGCGGGAAGACAACACAATACAATTTAAGGAATTTGAGCATAGAAGTGGGTGTGCATCAGCAGACTCTAAATAAGAGTAATTTTGTTAAACCAAGTACTGTATATACTTGACTATAAGCCAAGTTTTTCAGCCCTTTTTTTAAGGCTGAAAAAGGCCCCCTCGGCTTATACTCCAGTCACCCTGTGTCTCTTTCCCCCCCATGTCTCTCCACCCCGGTGTCTCTTCCCCCCTCCCTCCCCTGTGTCTCTTTCCCCCCTCTCCCTCGTGTCTCTTTCCCTTCCCCTCCCTTATCATCCTCCTCAAACCCCCATCCTCAAACCCCCTCCTCCCCCTCAACCCCCCTCCTCATCCTCAACCCTCATCCTCAACCCACCTCCTCATCCTCATCCCCCCTCCTCAACCTCAACCCCCCTCCTCATCCTCCCTCCTTATCACTTTACCCCCCTCTCCCTTTCCCCTTTCTTACCTTCCATCAGCTGCTCCTCCGCTCCTCTGTGCGTCTTCCGGCTGTGTCGGGACCCGGCATATTCTGAAGACGTGACGTCACATGCGCGACACGTCATTAGCATTGGTTTTGTCCTGACACATCCGGAACACGCGCGGAGGAGCAGCTGATGGAAGGTAAAAGAGAGGAAAGGGAGAGGGGGAGGTAATTAGAGAGGGGTAAAATGAAGAGGAGGGGGGATGAGGAGGGGGTTGAGGAGGGGGGTTGAGGAGAGAGGATGAGGAGGGAGGATGAGGGGGGGTTGAGGATGAGAAGGGAGGATGAGGAGGGGCGTTGAGGAGGGAGGATGATTAAATATAAAATATTGGAATATTACAATTATCAGAGTAATTTACTTTTAATATATTTTTATCAAATAATTAATTATATAATATATTATATTGTATTTAATTATTTTTTACGGAAACATTTGTATTACTAATATTTATGTATATTCTTAATAATTATTAACTTGTTTTATTATTCTGCTTTTTTGTAAATCTTTTTACTTATGATATATTTGTCATGGAGCTGTGTCTTATATGGTAGATACAAATCTATATGTTTTATGCTCTTTAATTTATCTCTTCAATAAAAATGATTTAAAAATTGAAATAATTATTTTGAAATAATGTCTGTCTCAGAATACAGAAGGGCAGAACTCAGCCCACCAACAGAACAGAGCTTTAATTGTGGCCAAACCTCATTACCTCATATAAAAATCTATTAAACTCCCTTTAGTAAAATGTCCACCTATGCTCTCTTTCACTTATATCTTATATTTCTGCTAATGCAAATCATAAATAATATTGAGAGACAAAAGGAAAGCACCACTGAGACTCTCCATACTAATTCTTTTTTTCTGACTTTCTGTCAGCAGGACATTTAAAGGGTCATTTACCTAACTGTAAGTGCTCTTCATGGTGTGAAAGAGCACAAGATTATATATTAAAATGCACCTATTTAAAATAATAATAATAATAATAATTTTAACATGTTTTCAGGAGTACATTACAGTAGTGTGCTCCAAGTTGTGCTGCATTAACTGTCCCTTTAAACTTAAAGGACCACTACAATGATCATACATTAAGGTTTAATTTGTTTATTTAAAAACTGGCTAATAATAAAGGAGAGGAAACAAAACAAAATTTTAAAATTCCTACCCCCCCTATCAGGTATCCAGGGGGCATTACAGGCAAGATACTTTATCTGTTGTACTGATGGCATTGTTTATTTGTCTCCTTCCCTGAAGTAGCTATTGCAGGCAAATGTAGACGGGTTAAAAAAAAATTAGTATAGCCTCCAGTGCAGATCCTCCATCTCCTAGACACCTAACAAAGTGGAGAGAACCGCAACTGTGGGAGATAAAGTGCTAAATTCAAATGTAATTTGTAAAAGCTACAATGAATTTATGTGATTCACATACGTATTTTATTGCTAATCAGTTACTAAATAAATTAAAGTTTGTGGTCTGCCTATTAAGGTGTCCCTTTAAAATGATCCAGTATGGCTTCCATGTAATCCAAGTATCTCTCTCCCTCAACAAAGACACACAGTGTGTAATTATAAAACTTTTTGATCTCCTGCTTATTGCAAATTTTTGCAACATATTTCTAGAAATAGAAACTGCTTCTATGACCCAAGAGGTTTAGTTCAGTTTGTATATTAAACAGTATACATTTATTCAATGTAGTATATTTTGTAATGGACTAGCTAATGCATTTAACACTGTTCACAGAATTTGCTTGGAGTCTAAATCTCACCTATATCCCTGAAGTATTAAAATACACCTTAGAGTGCTAAGACTGTTATGGTAAAATAAGAAAAAAAAATCATATGAAATGTGATAATGTGTTAGAAAACCCAAGTCCATATTAAGTCATGTATTTTTAGTGTTGAAAAATGTGATCATCTTTATTTCAAATGCTTTTCTCTCTTGGATGTTTTTAAATTTTGACTTTTAAGTTTTGGATGGAGTGATAAATCTGGCTAAAATGGTGTCCCACTGGGGTACAATAACTGTCTTCATTTTGCTATCCTATTGAATGCCTGTGTAAATTCATCCTTAAGTGCAATTTTTGGCTGGTTTCTCCAATGTAACAGCCTGTGTCACATAAAGTACATTGTATTATATAAACCGCATTAGACGATGTACATGAATATGATCCTTTGATGTTATAGGTCTTGTTGTTATGTGCAGCTGTATCATCATTACAAATGTGTTGGCATAATTTACAGGCACTTTTGTTACAAGCTTTAGTTCCATTTTTTATATTCAGTTGTTCATCGGCTAATTTTCTGCTGACAAGTTTTTGTTTCAGGTTTGGTTGTTTAAATGCAAGGATGGGAGGTTTTGGGAATATATCTTTTAATTCATTATCTTCGGTTAGTAATGGTTTTAAATCTTTGATTATTTTCTGTATTTTCTCTAAAATTGGATGGTATGTGGTCACTAGAGGTACACATGAAGTAGTTTACCGGGTATTTTGATGGCAATTGTTATTTTCTGGGTAATACTACAGGGTTTGTAAACAGTGTTTTCAGATCTTTATCACAGTCTCCAGTGTTTGAGCATATGCAATGGTATCTAATAGCATGACTATGGATGATGGCTTTTTTGGTGTGAGAGGGATGAAAACTGGAGCTGTGCAGGTAGCTACATCTGTCTGTGGGTTTCCTATATACAGATGAGTGGAGAGTGTCATTGTTAATGGATATAATAGTGTCTATAAAGTTTACGTGTTCTGTAGAGAAATCCATTTTAAGTTTTATAGATGAATGGATGGTGTGAAAGTCTCTGAGTTTGCTTTCTTCTTCTGTCCATATGATGAACAGATCATCTATGTAACGGTAGTATTTGTATGGTTTGTAAATGGATACAGATAAGAATGTTTCTTCTAGATTGGCCATAAAAAGATTTGTGTATTGTGGAGCCAATTTGGTACCCATGGCAGTTCCCATTATTTGTAGGTAGGTATCTTGGTTAAAACTAAAATAGTTGTGGGTAAGGATATATTCTATTAGTTGAACAATAAAATCAAGGCCATGTTTATTCTTTTGCATGTGTGTTGAAAGAAACTTAAAGCATGCGTCAGTGCCATCTTTGTGTGGGATGTTGCTGTAAAGAGACTCTACATCCATGGTAACAAGTAGTGTGTTAGCAGGTAGGTCTTTAATCTGACTGAGTTTGTTGAGAAAGTCAGTGGTGTCTTGTATATAGCTACTGGTGTTACTAACTAATGGTTTAAGGATGTTTTCAAAAAATCCAGTAACAAAAACCTGTAACATTTGATCTCCCTGGGTTGCCTGGTTTGTGGATTTTTGGCAGCATGTAGAAAGTCCCAGTTGTAGGATTGGTGGGGATGAGTTGTTCTAATTCTTGATGTTCATTTTAGGATAATGTTCTGAAGAATTTCTTAAGTTGAATAGCATATTTTTCTGTAGAGTCCTGGTTCAGTTCTTTGTAGTAGGTGTTGTCTGACAGTTGTCTGTTGGCTTCATTTATGTAGTCCTGAGTATTCATAATAACAACTTCACCTCCTTTATCTGCTGGTTTGATGGTGATGTTTGCTGGTTTGATGTTTTTTTTAAATCTTTATGGCAGTTCTTTCTGATGGAGTAAGATTGTATAAGTTTTCTATATAACTGTCCAGTTTGGCAAAAGACCATAAACCTCTTACATTTTCTAGATAGTAATCATCTAGCCTACCCATTATATCTATCTAAAAAGTTTGTCCTAAATAATTCTTAGGATGGTCTGATTGACTTACGTTACTGTGCTTGTCCCTACCACATCCACTGGAAGACATATCCATTACCCTTTCTATAAAAAACTCCTTTGACACATGATCCCTACATTTCAACCATCTATGTTCTGAATTTGATTCTCTTTTTCTGGAAAATACTACCTTTTGATATATTTGAAGGTTTGTATTATGTAACCTTTCTCTCTTCGGTCCTTTAAGCTGTACATAGTTAGGTCATGAAGTCTTTCCTTATAAGTTTTGTCTTTTAGACCCCACTCCATTTTAGTCGCCTTTTTTTATTCTTTCTAAGTTAGTAATGTCCGGTTGAAGATAAAGTCTCCAGAACTGGACACCATATTCTGGGTGAGGGTTAACTAGGGATCCATATAGTGATACTAGTACCGTTTTTTTTTTGGTGATCCTCTCCCAAAACAGCCAAGCATCCTATTGGCTTTACATGTAGCTTTGCTGTAAAACCTTGCTACTGTTCTTTTGTAGTGTATATGTGTGCATACAGTATCTCACAAAAGTGAGTACACCCCTCACATTTTTGTAAATATTTTATTATTTATTATATCTTTTCATGTGAAAACACTGAATAAATGACACACTGTTACAATATAAAGTAGTAAGTGTACAGCCTGTATAACAGTGTAAATTTGCTGTCCCCTCAAAATAACTCAACACACAGCCATTAATGTCTAAACCATTGGCAACAAAAGTGAGTACATCCCTAAGTGGCAATGTCCAAATGGGCCCAAAGTGTCAATATTTTGTGCGGTCACCATTATTTTCCAGCATTGCCTTAACTCTCAGTTCACCAGAGCTTCACAGGTTGCCCCTGGAGTGCAGATAACAAAGCTGGCGGATGTTAGAGACCTTGCACTCCCCCACCTTTCATTTGAGGATGCCTCACAGTTGGTCAATAGGGTTTAGGTCTGGAGACATGCTTGGCCAGTCCATCATCTTTACCTTCAGCTTCTTTAGCAAGACAGTGGTCATCTTGGAGGTTGTCAGGACAGAGGTTGTCTTTGGGAAATAGATGTATGATTGCTGCCAGCATTGCTGCAAAGGTTGAAGGTGTAGGGGGTCAGCCTGTCAGTGCTCAGACCATATGCCGCACACTGCATCAAATTGGTCTACATGGCTGTTGTTCCAGAAGGAAGCCTCTTCTAAGGATGATGCACAAGAAAGCCACCAAACAGTTTGCTGAAGAAAAGCAGACTAATGGCATGTATTACTGGAACCATGTCCTGTGGTCCGATGAGACCAAGATAAAGTTATTTGGTTCAGATGGTGTCAAGTGAATGCGGCGACAACCAGGCGATGAGTACAAAAATAAATGTGTCTTGCCTACAGTCAAGCATGGTGGTGGGAGTGTCAAGGTCTGGGCCTGCAGGAGTGCTGCCAGCACTGGGACGTTACAGTTCACTGAGGGAACCATGAATGCCAACATGTACTGTGACATACTGAAGCAGAGCGTGATCCCCTACCTTCAGAGACTGGTCCGCAGGGCAGTATTCCAACATGATAACGACCCCAAACACACCTCCAAGGTGACCACTGCCTTGCTAAAGAAGCTGAAGGTAAAGGTGATGGACAGGCCAAGCATGTCACCAGACCTAAACCCTATTGAGCATCTGTGGGGCATCCTCAAACAGAATGTGGGGGAGTGCAAGGTCTCTAACATCCACCGTCTCTGTGATGTCATCATGGAGGAGTGGAAGAGGACTCCAGTGGCAACCTGTGAAGCTCTGGTGAACTCCATGCCCATGAGGGTTAAGACAGTGCTGGAAAATAATGGTGGCCACACAAAATATTGACACTTACGGCCCATTTGGACATTTCCACTTAGGGGTGTACTCACTTTTGTTGCCAAAGGTTTAGACATTAATGGCTGTGTGTTGAGTTATATTGAGGGGACAGCAAATGTACACTGTTATATAGGCTGTGCACTTACTACTTTACATTGTAGCAGAGTGTTATTTCTTCAGTGTTGTCACATGAAAAGATATATTAAAATATTTACAACAATGTGAGGGGTGTACTCACTTTTGTGAGATCCTGTTCATATGCTAGGTATTGTAACTAAAACATAGCAATGCCACAAGTTTCTTCTTCATAGTTAATTTCCTGTTTAATAGCTTTATAAATAAAGGAAATATTTCATAAAATGCTTAATATAAGGATGGGCCAAATTATGTTGCTTGTACTATTCGAGTTTAGGCCTCCCAGAGAACAATATATTTAAGTTAAATTGTTCCACAGAGGAGAAAAAAACACATAAGATAGTCTCATCCCATCCAAAAGTACAGTACATTCCAAAACACTAAACAATCCTCATATAACCCATAGAAACTGCAAACCCCAAAATACACATTGGCAAAATAAATTCTGCAATTTCACGGAAACAACCTGACCTCCGCTGGTCTCCCTACATCCTAGTGCATGCATGTGAGCTGTTGGTGAGATTTAAATGGAATTTTGCCTATTTAAACTCATTACCTTAACCTGTTCTAGTGTTCCCTAACTTGGACACACTCTTCAGATTCCCTGCTATGCAGTTTTTTCCCTAGCCTGTCATGTTCTGTGCTGATTTGGCATCTACCTGTGACAATGCACCAATGTTGTGCTGTGTACCTCCTTACTGTGCCGACCCATCATCGTTTTTTGTGTCATCATGTACCTCTGGACTGTGCCAGTCCCTTTGCGTGTCCTCAGTTGTGTGCCAGCTATCCAGTGTTCACCTTGCTATGCCTGCTGCCTGATTGCCTACTGCTCATCAGACTCTGCTGCTCCTCACCCTGCCTGCCCCTGGCTACACCACAACTCTCTACCTCTGTTGCCCCTATACTGCTTCTGGGCCCAGCAGCTAAGGTCCTAAGCCAAGCTGAGAATGGGTCAATGGACCCCAGTGTTACAGTTCTTCATTAGCAAGGCCTTGCTAACCTATATTTCATGTAAATGAATCTACTAACAAAAACAGCTATAAACAGTAGAGAAGTGTGTCAATTAGTGAGTGTTCTATAAATAGCTACATTATTTTTCTTTCATTTAATGATGATTTAATTAGTTTTGTCATTAGCAATTGACTGAATAAGTAATAATAGAATAAATGTGATTAAACCATGTTTGATTTGTTATATAAACACTGTATTTCAATACACTGTAACAGAATTCCCAATAAATATGGCTAAATAATTTAGATTTATATTCTCAAAAGGCAAAATGGGTCAAAATAAAAACATTAACATTAATGGGCTTGTCCCTTCTGAAATGTAAGGCCTCTGTCTGTTATTAAATAATTAAAACTGCTGGGTTCAATTCCAGTCAGGGAACCAAAGAGGCCACACCACCCTGAAGCCAATCAGGGTTGGGCCTGGTCAGTACTTGCATGGGAGACCACCTAGGAATACCAGGAGCTTTATGCTGTGGCCCACTGGAGAAGGAACTGGCAACCCATTCCAGTGTCTCTTCCATGAATACCAAGTGGATCAGCATGGCCATGGACAGCTTTTATAGTATTCAAACTGCTTGTTTATACTTAGTTGGTTGGAATCCAGCTACACCGCATGATTTATTGAGATTATAGTGAACTTCTCATAGGCCATAAATGGACCATAAATTACGAGTTCTCTTTAAATGCTTATATGAAGTCGCATATGTTTTCCATTTTTGTTGCAATAGGGACAACTGCTTCAATCAACGTTGTTTCCTTCACTTGGCAAGTCCTGAAAGGATCAAAAACGTATTTAGCCTGCCACATAAAGGCAACTGATGGAAGCTCAACACAGAAATTGGGGGCCAGTCATGTTGCCCCTATTCTTCTTTCCTTCAGCCTATAATTATTAAATTAGTGAAAACTAACTATATGTTACGACTATCCAATTTTAACAGAAAAAAAAATCAGCATTGTTTGTGCAGCTCCTCTATATTTAAGAACAAATGTGGTCAAATATACATTATAATACTTGTAAACATCATAATGGGCAAACTCTTTTTAGAAAGTAACAATAAATAAATAAATAAGAAAACAAAACGTTTATATTTTGCTGCTTTTATATTCTGTTATTCATTACTGTGGCTCAATTTTGGTTTCTTCTCTGCTGCTGCCTGCTACTTTCTCAGGATGGTGTGTCTATTTAAACTAATGAACATCTGTTTACTTTATCAACTGAATGTTATTCACAAAATGCATTTTCCAACAGTAAACTTACTGAAGATTGAGTTATATATCCTTTGTTAATGAAATATTGGTCGCATGTATTACTGATAAGTCTCACATGCATCGGGTCCATTGTCTTAGTTTTAGTGCCCTGCACAAAAGAGTTTAAGTATGCTCAAAATGGAGGCTACTGCAAACAAGACAATAAATACTTCACGCTAAATGCTGATTATAGAGAGGGTCCTCCTGTCATATTGTAAGTGGAGCCTGCCTAGCTGTGTGGATAACCAATCCTATGCCTCTGCGCAACAAATGATATACAGCGCATATGCAGTTGCAAGCACCAGCTAAACAAAAATGCAGGAGGATATCAGTGAGGGAGAATACAAGGGGAAAATGGCAGCCCCCATGTTAAACAATGTGAGTTGCACAATAAAGTAATTCCAAAGTAAAGTAAGACCAAGAATCCTCATATATAAAGTTTAAACTATTTTGAGAGTTCTGTGGACTTTTAAATGTATTCCTCTCCTAAGAGAGGATCTGGCAGTCCAGACTGTCACAACCTACAATGATGATGGAGTATAGAGGATCCTAGTCCTCTTATCTCCTGTAGGTTTTAGACCTAAGATTTGGGTGACTCAGACCAATGGACCTTCCTTGCGGATGCAAGAGCATAAGTCCCAGCTTTTGGTAGTGTGCCTGGGAAAACCTGGAAGGGAGTCAGAAACGATCTCCTCTGCCAGCATATGCCCCTGGGTCAATAATACACCTGCACACAAAGGCTTGATGAAAATTATGAACCATGTTTTATTTTAGAACAGCATATTTAACTACATCACACAAGAATGAGGGAAGTGGCTACCGTTATCCAGCCCCAAATGACGTCTGGCCAATCATGAAGGGGAACTGTGCGTGAACCAATAGTCCCCTCCCAGGTCCGCCCACTAGGCGAGGCCAACTAATTAATTTGGGCTTTGAATGTCCAGGGCAAAGCATGTCTTTTACTCTCCTGTGCCCATGCTATGAAGGCTGAGAAGCCTTCAGGCCATCTCATTGTTTCTGGGCGCCTGCCTGTCTGCTCTCCAGCTGTGAGCTTCCCATTGTTAGTTCTATGCTGGATACTTAGCTAATGGGATTAACAGGTCTTTGGGAACAAAAGGAGGCTTGCCTGTATTCAACGTCTTCCCCTCTACAATATAATAACCTACTAATATAATAACATACATTCATATTTACAAATACAACACACAATATTTCACACACATACAACCAACACATCCCACCAGCTCCCTCACATGACACCCATTACAATGAGCCTAAACATGGAAGGGATGGGGATATGCTAAGGGGTAAACTTATAATACTTTATCCCCTAGACCACAAAATAACCATATATCCATAACAAGTGGGTCCCAAACCTTTTGTTCTTCCACATGGCAACAGCATGTGGAAGATAACCCAGCCCAAAATGGCCACTGCTGTTAGTCACAAAATGGCCCCAGCATAGTTCACACCAAATCCAATATGGCCACTGGCTGATTCATGACAATCCTTCCCCAAGCGGGCGGAGAACATCCAAGATTTTCTCAGCTACGCTGATAGTCATGAATCTGCTGGTTTGGCAAGGCCCGCTGCATGCTAGGCAAGTTCATGTCGGTGCGCACACAGTCCCAAGGTGCAGAGTAAAGACCTCCCCCAGCCCTTGGCCTTGCTCCCACTGTATAGAGCAAATTGCTCTTGCCCTGCACCCCCACCCAAAACAGTCCAGGATCCCAGCTCTCTGTTTTTGGCAGCAGCATGGAAGTCTCTGGGGACACAGTGGGTTGCACCCATACATTCTTCTGAGGCAAAAACCGTATTTTTGGGAGCCCCATAAAACAACCCCTGTCCCATAGCAACCCCTTTCCCTCCAGCCAGTCCCCACAGCTGGGCTGGGGTCTCTAAAACAGTCTCTGGGCCTATGGGATTGCAAGGGGGCAGTCCAGTACTTCCCTCAGCAAAATCATTATTGTTGGTAGCCCAATAACACAATAACTGCAGTGAAGTACATACCGGTCTGCGCTTGACTCCAGCGTCCCTGATGGAGTCCGGATTTGGAGGCTCTGTTTGCTCTGGCTCCTGTAACTCTGTATCTTTGGAAAGACCCTCCTGGTTTTCTTCCCCTGGGTCTGTCTGTGTTGCAGCCTGGAGAACTACGCTGT
This sequence comes from Discoglossus pictus, assembly GCA_027410445.1. Lineage (NCBI taxonomy): Eukaryota > Metazoa > Chordata > Amphibia > Anura > Alytidae > Discoglossus > Discoglossus pictus. The sequence continues at coordinate 147,343,034 of CM050164.1, read as the reverse complement.
TCCCACCCAGGCTGTGCTTTGGGGCGCTCAGCTGACCCTCTTCTTCTGCTATCTTTTCCTTGGCAACTTGGGCCTCATCCTTTGTGGACTCCTGGGCACTGGTCATCTCAGGCAAGTCCTCACTACATCCACAATCCTTTGGGGTGCCGCAATGCACCCATGGCTCTTTCTCCCAGGCAGGCACGGCTATCCCTAGCCCTGGTGCCACTGCCTCCTCCTGTGTGAGGTCTGGTTCCCTGTAGCTAGGAACCAGTTCCTTTCCCTCCCCACAGTCTCTTAAATAGCAATCCTGAGCCCCTGCCTCCATGAGCAGTTCTGGCTCATACACATTGGCTAGAACTTCTGAGGGCAGACTTAGTTCATCTTGCCCTACCTGTTGAGCAGTTACTGGGGTTTCTGCCAGGATTTGTGCTGGAAGGTAGTCCTCAGATGAGACCTTTTCCACATCTGGTAACTCAGGCGTGACCCGTTTGGAGAAACTGTGCTCGGCTAGCGTTTCTTCTGGGATTAAGTCTCTTGGGGTATCAGGGGACAAACATGGGTTATCTGACCCCACCCAGGGAACATTCCCCTGGGTCTCTGGCTCTTGTAGCTGGTGAGTTGGTCCCAAGCTGACTTTACCATCTCTTCTAGGCTCTGACACAGTCTCTGCATTTTTTAGGGCAAAACAGTCTCCATTCCCCAAAGGTGGTACAGGAGCAGGGTTTACTCCTTCCTCCTCCTCCTGATCCTCTGACACATCCCACTCAGAGAGCTCCTCTAGGCAACTCTGAGCCAGTTCTGCTTTCTGGGCCTCAGACAGCCCAGGGCACGGCCTTGTATATGTGGTCGCCTCCATTTTGCTTACCCACATGCGCTCTTTCCATATTCTCTGGAACATCTGGTCAAGCACGCAGCCCACATCTTGTGCTGTTAACTTTTTTGGAAAAAGGTGTCTGACTTCTTTAAACCGTCTTTTTGCTTCTTTGGCAATATCTTCCTCATATTGCTGCTCCATTCTTGGTCTTTCTGTAGAGTCTGTCACCACTGCCACCAATTGTCACAACCTACAATGATGATGGAGTATAGAGGATCCTAGTCCTCTTATCTCCTGTAGGTTTTAGACCTAAGATTTGGGTGACTCAGACCAATGGACCTTCCTTGCGGATGCAAGAGCATAAGTCCCAGCTTTTGGTAGTGTGCCTGGGAAAACCTGGAAGGGAGTCAGAAACGATCTCCTCTGCCAGCATATGCCCCTGGGTCAATAATACACCTGCACACAAAGTCTTGATGAAAATTATGAACCATGTTTTATTTTAGAACAGCATATTTAACCACATCACACAAGAATGGGGGAAGTGGCTACCGTTATCCAGCCCCAAATGACGTCTGGCCAATCATGAAGGGGAACTGTGCGTGAACCAATAGTCCCCTCCCAGGTCCGCCCACTAGGCGAGGCCAACTAATTAATTTGGGCTTTGAATGTCCAGGGCAAAGCATGTCTTTTACTCTCCTGTGCCCATGCTATGAAGGCTGAGAAGCCTTCAGGCCATCTCATTGTTTCTGGGCGCCTGCCTGTCTGCTCTCCAGCTGTGAGCTTCCCATTGTTAGTTCTATGCTGGATACTTAGCTAATGGGATTAACAGGTCTTTGGGAACAAAAGGAGGCTTGCCTGTATTCAACGTCTTCCCCTCTACAATATAATAACCTACTAATATAATAACATACATTCATATTTACAAATACAACACACAATATTTCACACACATACAACCAACACATCCCACCAGCTCCCTCACATGACACCCATTACAATGAGCCTAAACATGGAAGGGATGGGGATATGCTAAGGGGTAAACTTATAATACTTTATCCCCTAGACCACAAAATAACCATATATCCATAACAAGTGGGCCCCAAACCTTTTGTTCTTCCACATGGCAACAGCATGTGGAAGATAACCCAGCCCAAAATGGCCACTGCTGCCAGTCACAAAATGGCCCCAGCATAGTTCACACCAAATCCAATATGGCCACTGGCTGATTCATGACACAGACTTAATTAAGCAGCACAAGATAAATATCTTAGAGGCACCGATCTAACGTATGCAATATGAAAAATGACACTTAGCTCTAGTTTTTTTTGTCTATGACTTTACTAGTATTTATGTGATAAAGGTATCGGTATTACTATATTTAATTCTTACATTCCCTTTCAAAATACTTTCCAAAAGGCATATTTTGTCTAAGCAAAATATCATAGACTTCATGTGAGTTACACCTGAATGATTGAACAGAAATGATAGTCCACTTTGTTTTCTTCAGTTAATCTACTGAATTGCTTTTTTTTACTTTTAAAAGGAAATACATTTCAAGGGAACAAACATGTATTTATAATGCAGCACTACTGTATATTATTTATTGCATATTTGTCTCTTACTCTATTTGCAGTACATACTTTAATTGTATGGAGATGGGGTATGTCACTGGTGAATTCTTGATACAAAATATAATCTTTCTTTAGAGACTTTGAGCCTCATTCAATTAAGCTTTCGGGAGATCCGAGCTTTGGAAATGTAGCCTGCATCTTATTTTGCTATTCAATTGGTGTCTTTTTAGCTGATTCCTTGCGATGGTTCACACTGCAAGTTAATGCCCCTCCAAGCCTTGATCTTTCATGGCCGCAAGAGTTGCGAACGCTAAAATCGCAAATCGCTATTCAATTGCTCCGATTCCCCCTAGCTAAGCAAGCCACCAAGCCTGCAAATGGCAAAAGTGGAACCACAAGTCACGGGTACCAAGGAGGACTGGCAAAGGGCTTAATGACATGTACGGAGCACTGTAAATGCACATATACACACACTACTGTAATTTTATTAAAAGAGAAAGTGATGCAGACTTGCAGCCTACATCCCGCGACTTGCGGGCTTGCAATTGAATGAGGCTCTGTGTTTAGTCATCATTTATCATTTATACTAAAATGGAGAATAGATAGGGTGCGAGAGAAGGAAGAAACAATATAGTGTAGACAGTTGCGACTGATGAACAGGAATTATAAAAGATTCTCTTTAGATATTGTTATTGTTTTATATGAATTATAAAACTGTGAAGACCCTCCCCTGTGGTTGTGGCCTTCATTCACAGATGTGAAGTAAACAGAAAGAAAGTAAAAGGCTACAAAAAGTGAGAATGTGTTACTCTGTGGTTTCTTTGAAGCAAATGGAATGTATATTCCAATGAATATTATATTGAAGAGGAGAAAGTTAATTAAGTCATCTAATTGAAACATTTCTACAGTAGACTCTCAGTTAACCGGCACCCACAGAGATGGGTAGATGCCGAATAAATGTAGTTTCTGGTTGCTTGAGAGTCACTATTAAGAGAGGCCTAGAGTAACCTCACATAGGATGCTCTGCTAAGTATATTTGTCAGTGAGGGCTGTTCTAGCAGCAGCAGTTTTCACTCCTCACTTACACACAGGTACATTTAGGGAGGGTGTGGTGCTGATCCCGAGGAATGTAACTCCAACACTGCACTGGCTTAGTCACTCATGCCTGTCTGCTCCCAGGTATAATTGAATTGCAGAGACGTACAGTGGATGTAATATAGGTGCCTATAAGCATTTTGTGACGTAACAGCCTGGCTCCTGGCATTTGCTGAGCCCTGTAAAAAATAAAAAATAATCTGATTGCTTGAGAAATCTGGTTTCTTGAGTTCCTGTTAATTGAGAGTTCACTGTATAAAAGTTGCTTTTTGTCCCTTTAAGATAGTCCACCAACAATCTTAAAAAAAGTTAATTGTAGTTATAGTGTGATATACTAGTGTGATATGTTGTAGTTAAACTCAAATACGCTATAATTTTATTTATTCTCTCTGCTCCCACTCCTCTCTCTTCCCCTTTCTACATAGACTTAATATAAACAATGGATGATGGCTGAGCAACACCTCTAAAGGAAGGAATTTAAGTCCCACTGTGATCAATGTTTTTCTCTATCACATACATTGTATTAGTCTAAATAAGGGTACTGACAATTGCATTTGCCATATCCCCATTGTGCAGACAGAGCTTCCTCTCTGCAATCAAAGTCTCTTCCGATTTCAGGATTTAGCTAGCTAATAAATAGATAGATAGATAGATAGATAGATAGATTACACAGCAGCATAATTAAAATAGTGGCTGTACTGAATTACATTTTTTTTGCATTCTAAAAACAAGTTGGCTATTTCAAGTGTGGTTTTGCAACAGTAGACCCGCAACCACTGGGAGCTTGAAGAGTTGCGGATTTAGGGTGCTATTAAATTAGAACAGGCTGCTAGTTATGGGCTTGAGAGGCAAACCTGTAAACCAATTTTCACTCGTTGGATGTTCGGTGTAGTTACGAGTTGGGATGGAGCCAATGGCAACAGAGATTGTCGGTATTACGTCACTGAAAAATGGAGGTGGGATTTACAAAGTCTTACGGGGTTCAATTGCGAGTTATGATCGGACCCACATTCCAGATGTAATGCAATATTGATAAATATGAAATTCTATCACATGCGAGTTACAGTATATGTATGAACACATTGATTGCCGGGATCGATATAACACAAAAAATATACATGAAATAAAGTATTTTATTGGGCCAATTTGTGGGCTTGAGAATGTTGTGCTATTAATTCTAAGACCTAACATAACTTTCCCTTTTAATATATAGTACAGTAGTGTGTTTTTATTTGCAGTTAAAGGGCTACGTATTGGACGTTACCCCCCTTGCGGGTCCTTTCCCCTTTGGGCTCCATTTGTGTATTATGGGCCTGTTCATGAGTGACTTTGTTGCAATTTAATAGCATGATTGAGATTGTAGAGGTTACGGGTTTGACAGATCAAAGGACATTTTCGGCCTTGTTGCTTCTTAACCCACAAGTCGTCTGTGGGTTGCTTTAAGAGGCTAATTTAATAGCCTTAAGTCTTGTACGTAGCCCGAATTTAATGTGGCTGCATGATGGTCCTTTAAAGGGAGTTATCACCAAGTTGCCCTTATATGAAAGTGTTCATTTATAGAAGTTCAATGTGTACAAGTTTTAGTACACTTGCCTTTATTGCCACAGGACCTCTGTATGCTAGGTGTTGTGAGCTGCAGAGGAACACATAAACAATAAAATAGCTGGTACAGCATAGAACAGCAGGTTCTTGATTGGTTCTGAAACATTTGATCCAATGAGCTAAGCATTCTATGTGTCAGTGACAGAAATACAACTTCTACTGCTGGCTTCCTCTATGCACAAACATGCAGTCATAATTGGAAAAAAACAAAGCAAGATCTGTAACTATCATGTTTATAGTTACATAGTTACATGGTAAAGACTTTTAGTCCATTAAGTTCAATCTTTTTAGATCTCCTCTGATTTCCTCTGCACTATGCAAATTAGTTGTTAATTGATCCAGAGGAAGGCAAACAGAGCCCCATTACCCCCATTGGAACAATACCAATTGTTTCAAAAGGGGGAAAAATCCTTCCTGAACCCAGATACTGGCGATCGGATTCCTTCCTGGATCAATACTCACTCTGTAATTATCCAGGATAGCCCTGAATGGCCTTTTTATTTAAAATATATCCAATCCCTTATTTATTGATCCTGCTGTCACCACCCTTAACTTTCCAGAAGTAAATCACAGTTGCAAACAGACCCACACAAGTCACACACTTATATGTAAGCTAACACAGGCAAAACCACTCCCCTTTCACCTGTACAATAATCAGTGCACACAACAAAGAAACTCCCTTAACTTTCCAGAATTAAATCTTCCTTAAGAGTGATCTTTAATATAAATGAATAAACAGTACGGATCAATCTCGTTGTGTATGCACAAGAAATCGCCAGCAATGAAAGCTGTAGTGCCAGTAAGTAGATGCTAGATGGCGCCGTCAAGTTTCAAGGGAAAACCTATAATTATTCCCCCCTCTGATGTGTCGCACTGAATCGACAGAGAGGCCATCACTATGTTCGGCCTAGGCATTCGACCCTCGAGGGCCTCTGGCGCACCTCTCATAGCTCAAGGACTTTTATGTTGGCGCACCATACATGCAATATGAAGCAGTATTCCAAAGATCGTCACCACCATCTAGTGGTTGGCGGCGGCACTGCTGCTGCCAATCTATTGTGTAGGGCAAGAGGGGAAGGACCAATACTACCTTGCAAAACAATTCTACCCATTTTTATCTATCTATTCCCTATAACCCTCCCCATATTGTACTTTAATGGATAAGTCTCTTTTTTTTCTATAAAACAAATACAACCTTTGGTCCTTTCTTGTTATACCGGCGTCGACCCTGCGCCCCCACTGCCGTCACAAGCGTGCTGCCACAAGCGCACGCAGTGCAGCGCCACCTGCCATTCACTATGCTCACTGCAATACTACACTCTGTTTAAAACAGTTTGCTATAAGGGAGAGGGGTTAGGGTTTTAAAATGGATTGATGTAGGGGAGAGAGTTAGGCATAGGGTTAGGGGTTAGGGCTAGGCATAGGGTCAGGGTTAGGCATTGTTTTAAGGTTAGGCCTGGGGTTAGGATTAGGCTTCAGTTAGGGTCCTGCCATTAATTGTTTGATTTTCAATGTGTAGATTGCAATACTACATTCTTTCCACTAGGTGCTGTGGAACTGCGTTCAGGCACGCTCACTGTGTTCACAGCGTTGCGGCGCATGTATAAAGGAAATATCCCTACCTTTACATTTTGCAAATGTTATATGCAATTATTATTTACTGCAGGGTTAAATTTTGTTTTATTGCCTCACTTTCTCAGGAGTACCTGTCCTTCTAAATTAATGAGCCTCCCTTTATTCCTTCTGAGACCACTGGCCGTTTTTGAACAGCCGAATTGTGCGGACAGATACTTCCTGTGTATTAAAAGTCTCACCACATCTCAGGAAGATGATAGAAGATACTGGGGCCAAATAGTAGATTTCACAGCAGAATAATTCCATATAAGATATAATAATTTAGAGGCTGTTTTGTTTTTATACATTTTACCTTTTTACATTTTGTATCTCTACAAAAGAGGTATTACACATATGACCACAGTGGTACTTTAATCCTTTTCTGCGAGCTGTTTAAAGGTCAAATACAAGGGTTTTTGTAATGTGCAGTCTCTTTGAGGGAACAGGTTGTCCATCACCATTATAGCCACCAGGGACCCAGAAGCAATTCATCATCCATATTCAGTGCCAAGGTATATAAAACTTCAGTCTCTACTTATCTTATTAGCAGGAGATCATTCGTTTAAAGAAATTATTTAATTCAACAAATTCCACAAGTAGTGTGGGTGCTTACTTGACATTTCTCACCTTACATTTATCTAAATAAAAAGAAGCAGAACTTTTAGCTTGTTAACCTCTTGCAAGAACAGGACCAATGGGATAGTTTGTTAAAGCAGCAAAGAAGCTCTGTCTTGAGAGCAGGTTGTAGCTGTGTGTTTCTTGAATTATAAGTTGTAATATAAATATAGAACAGGCACTTGTATGTGGACAACAGTGTAAAAGTTACTCTAAAAAAGATATGGGGTATATTTATCAAAGTACAGATAAGTAGAGTTAAAGAAATTGATTTAAACATCTGCACTTCGTATCTTTGCTTTTTGGTACCTTCTCATCAGCGATAACAGAGATATTTTGTTTTAACTTTACATTTATCCCCATTTATCCATGCTTAAAAATGTCACTTTTTATCTGATGTGTTTCTGGGTTGTCACTGCAGTATGACACCTTGATCTTATACATAAACAAACATACATAACAATATGACGTTGGATTGTTAGGCCACAATATTTGTAACTTTTTAAGCAGTCATTCAATCCATAGAGACCTTGCCAAACATTTATTTTACTTGCTGTATTGAGTTCATGGGAATTCCCAAAGATTCCTCCACTTAATGATCACTATGGGTTGCTCAGCATAGCCATCCTCATTTAAATTACCCCAAGCCCATAGAGAAATATACCACCTAGCTGAAAGAAATCACCCCACTAATGCTGTGAGAAAAAGATACACCAAATTAAGTAAATAAATATAATTAAGCTTCCATTCCATGTTTTCAGCTCCTTCAGCAAAAAAGCCTCCATCTTAACTATGGATACTGAGCAGGGTGACATCAAATACTTGATTCTGATTGGATAAAATATTGACACATATTTCAGCCAATCAGCATCCTCAAATGCATATTAAGACTGGAAAGTGCCCCAAAACCCATTAGTCAAAGTGGGAGATCCTCAGAAAAGGAACTCCATTAGAAGTTTTTCAGTGGAGTCCCATTTAGAAGGGCCAAAGATGAGGATCATCTGCTTCAATCAATATGGATGGCCCTCTTATACAGGGCAGAAGAGTGTGGACCAATTTATGAGTAAAGTATAATTTTCCCTCCTTACAGGTATAATTATTTTTTTTTTGTAATTTTTATTTTTATTTTTGGAGTTTTAGTGTTAGGAAATATGGAAGTCCTTATGCACCAGCATGTGAGTCCAATATGGACCCCTGTGGTGGTAGGCAGGATACCATGGGGTCCATTGATGGCCCTTGTGATATGGGGTTAGCTTTAGGTGGCACTGGGGTCTGTTGAGGACCCCCATGGCACAGGGGTTAAGTTAACTGGGGGGTCCCTATTAGTTTAATATACCATGGACGTCTTTAGAGATTTGTTATAGGGGTTTATTGTAGGTCCCACAGTGGTCTGTTAAAAGCATATTTAAGTTTATTATGCATTATTATGTTATGAATGCATCTGATATAGGAGAATCAAAAGTGTATTAAAACAGTTTTGCATGAAAAGATACCAAAATAAATATTTGTCGGTTAGCTTTGAGAGTTAACCCGATTTGATATTCTTGCTAAAATTAGCATAAAATTCATAATTTGTTTTGGCCAATCACAGGCAGCTAATACATTGTATCAATCTGTAAAGCCAGGTTGTGCACCAAAGAATCATGGGATGTGTAGTCCTGTTTTCACCCGGGAACAGAAAGCAGGAGAAGTCAGACAGTTCTCTGGAGAAGTGTTGTGTAGTTTTCTGCATTCACCTACTGCTGGCTTGAAGGTTAGTAAAGGGTTACACTCTGAACCCAATTGCAGTGTTTCTATTGGTAGGTACAACGTGCCTATGTAAGCAGCTCTGGGGGTGTGGAAAACAAGTTTTATTTTTATTTGTATGTGTATAGAATGAGTCAATGTAATGTGTATTTCTGATATAAGCAGCATTGGATTAGAAAAAGGTAAAAACAGGGAAACTTAGGTATGCCTTTAAGAACCTTCATGGTATGGGGTTATTTGTTACATGCCACAGGGATTCATTAAGGACCTCTGTGGAATAGGAGTTAATGTTAGATGCCATGGGGGTCTACAGAAAACCCCTAATTATAGGTATCATGGGGTGTCTATAGGGTTATAGGGGCAACTGTGTGCATCTTCTTGCAGGCCTCAACCAATAAAGGAGTTGAAACCAGTTACAAGCTTTGTTTTAGCCTTATATAACTTTTCTACAGGGTGTGGGGATTCAATTCAGGCTCTGCCACACAAAACTTAAAATATGTAACCTCTTGGGAATATGACCTAAATGTTACTTGGGACCAGGAAACTTGGCAAGACTCATGGCAAAACCTCAATAGAGGCTCACTCAAAAGTAGTATTTTGGAGACTTCTATAAAAGTCCTTCACAGAATATATATCACTCCCGACAAACTCCATAAATGGAGACAAACTCTATAAATAGTCCCAACTGCTTCAGAGATTGTCCAGAGATATAACCTTTTCTCCATATTTGGTGGACCTGCCCTTGGGTGGCTCACCTGTGGAGGAAGTTTTTTTTTTTTTAATAGCCACAGACATCCCATATAATAGTTGTGGATATACAGGCCATTGGTCACGCTTTGCGGGCCTCGAGAAGCCAGGCGAGCCGTTGACCGTTGGCTGCAGCACGCGGGATTTAGGCTGCAATGAGCACCGAAGGCGCTTATTGCACTGCGTGCCTCACAAAACAAGCAGTTGAGGCACATAGGACTTAGGCTGCAATGAGTGCCAAAGATGCTCATTGCACTGCATGCCTCGCAAAGCAAGGCGAGCATTTGAGGCACACAGGACTTAGGCTGCAATGAACGCAGAAGGGGCTTATTGCAGGGCTTGCAATGACTTAGGCTGCAATGAGCGCCAGAGGCGCTCATTGCACTGCAAGCCTCACGAATCGAGGTAAACAGTTGAGGCATGTGGGGCCTTAGGCTGCAATGAGCGCCGAAGGCGCTCATTGCAAGGCTTGCGATGAAGTAGGACTTCTCGCACAAACAGTTTAAACACGTGCGACTTAGCTGTAATAACTTACAGGCTTGTGCCCCAGACTGTCTCCCTCTATCACTCACTAACTCAATCTGTGTCTCCCTCTTTCCAATGAATCCCATCAATTACCCCTCATCCCATTGCCACCCTTTACCCCACTACTTCTTCCCTCTGCCCTCTACTGCCTCCCCCTACTATATGCTACTTCTCTCAACCCCCACTACCTTTCTCTACCCCTCACTAACTCTCTTAGTTACTCCCTCTACCTCCCTCAATGTATCCACAGCCTTCTCCCCCCACAGCTTCTTCCCTCTGTCCCCACCTGCTTCTCCCTACCTCTACTGCCTCACCAAAACCACCCAAGGCTACCCCATACAGCTGGCTAACTCCTTATGGATGAGTTGGGTGAGGATGAATGAATATATATATACAGGGAGTGCAAAATTATTAGGCAAATGAGTATTTTGACCACATCATCCTCTTTATGCATGTTGTCTTACTCCAAGCTGTATAGGCTCGAAAGCCTACTACCAATTAAGCATATTAGCTGATGTTCATCTCTGTAATGAGAAGGGGTGTGGTCTAATGACATCAACACCCTATATCAGGTGTGCATAATTATTAGGCAACTTCCTTTCCTTTGGCAAAATGGGTCAAAAGAAGGACGTGACAGGCTCAGAAAAGTCAAAAATAGTGAGATATCTTGCAGAGGGATGCAGCACTCTTAAAATTGCAAAGCTTCTGAAGCGTGATCATCGAACAATCAAGCGTTTCATTCAAAATAGTCAACAGGGTCGCAAGAAGCGTGTGGAAAAACCAAGGCGCAAAATAACTGCCCATGAACTGAGAAAAGTCAAGCGTGCAGCTGCCACGATGCCACTTGCCACCAGTTTGGCCATATTTCAGAGCTGCAACATCACTGGAGTGCCCAAAAGCACAAGGTGTGCAATACTCAGAGACATGGCCAAGGTAAGAAAGGCTGAAAGACGACCACCACTGAACAAGACACACAAGCTGAAACGTCAAGACTGGGCCAAGAAATATCTCAAGACTGATTTTTCTAAGTTTTTTTGGACTGATGAAATGAGAGTGGGTCTTGATGGGCCAGATGGATGGGCACGTGGCTGGATTGGTAAAGGGCAGAGAGCTCCAGTCCGACTCAGACGCCAGCAAGGTGGAGGTGGAGTACTGGTTTGGGCTGGTATCATCAAAGATGAGCTTGTGGGGCCTTTTCGGGTTGAGGATGGAGTCAAGCTCAACTCCCAGTCCTACTGCCAGTTCCTGGAAGACACCTTCTTCAAGCAGTGGTACAGGAAGAAGTCTGCATCCTTCAAGAAAAACATGATTTTCATGCAGGACAATGCTCCATCACACGCGTCCAAGTACTCCACAGCGTGGCTGGCAAGAAAGGGTATAAAAGAAGAAAATCTAATGACATGGCCTCCTTGTTCACCTGATCTGAACCCCATTGAGAACCTGTGGCCCATCATCAAATGTGAGATTTACAAGGAGGGAAAACAGTACACCTCTCTGAACAGTGTCTGGGAGGCTGTGGTTGCTGCTGCACGCAATGTTGATGGTGAACAGATCAAAACACTGACAGAATCCATGGATGGCAGGCTTTTGAGTGTCCTTGCAAAGAAAGGTGGCTATATTGGTCACTGATTTGTTTTTGTTTTGTTTTTGAATGTCAGAAATGTATATTTGTGAATGATGAGATGTTATATTGGTTTCACTGGTAAAAATAAATAATTGAAATGGGTATATATTTATTTTTTGTTAAGTTGCCTAATAATTATGCACAGTTATAGTCACCTGCACACACAGATATCCCCCTAAAATAGCTAAAACTAAAAACAAACTAAAAACTACTTCCAAAAATATTCAGCTTTGATATTAATGAGTTTTTTGGGTTCATTGAGAACATGGTTGTTGTTCAATAATAAAATTAATCCTCAAAAATACAACTTGCCTAATAATTCTGCACTCCCTGTATATATATATATATATATTTCTCTATTTTAATATATATATATATATATATATATATATATATATATATATATATATATAAATATGTGTGTGTATATATGTGTATATATATGTGTGTGTGTATATATGTGTATATATATATATATATATATATATATATATATATATATATATACTGTATATATATGTTTATATAATTATCATGATTTATATATATATTGTATAATAGAATTATATTATATTATATTATTATTATATTATCATATTATAATATATTATATTATAATAATATATAAGTTTGCACTGGAAAGGGGGCCCCTAAAATTATTTTTGCCCTGGGGCCCTCTATTCACTAGCTCCACCCACTGGGTACAGGAACCATATACAACCATTGCACAGCACTTTCTGAAGTTAAACTATGCATTGATATAATCAACAACCCAGAGTTTATGTAAGATATTGTCCTTTCTCTCTAGTTACTCTTCCTTAGCAGATGTTAGTTCTTTCTAAAGCTGGGTTATCAAGACCCACTCTCTGGCTGGGGTCTGTTGATCGGATTTGGGTGACTCTGGACTTTTGGATTACAGGAACATTATGTCTCAGCCCTTGGGTTAGACTGAGCAATATTGACAGTAAGTCTGATGAATCTTACTGCAAGCATATGTCCCCGGGTAAATAATACATCTACACACCACGTCTTGATGAAAATTATGAAAACCACGTTTTATTTTGGAAAAACATATGTAAAACATTTCACACACACACAGTGGAGGGAGTGGCTACTCTTAGTCAAACCCTCATTCCCCTCTGGCCATTCTCACAGAAGTAATTTGTGGGAACTTATTAGTCTCCTCCCCAGGGCCTCCCCCAGGCGTGGCTACTAGTTCATTTTTGGTCTGGGTCTCAGACTGGAAACATCCTGTTATTAGCTCTTGGACTATGCCCCTGGGCTTGTTGTTGGGAAACCCCATACTATACCATTGTCCTGCGGTGCCTGGCAGTCTGGCCAATCTCTTTGTTTAAGTTATCTCCTTTGTTTACACTGAGGACCATATGGCCAACTCCTGACTGAGAGTTTGTACAATGGGGGAGGGTTGACTAATTAAAACATAGCTATAACTCCACAATACAATATACAATATAATACTAACATTTTATCACCCATAACACAATATACAGATGGCGGCGATTGGTATATACCAGTGCCTCCTGGTAGGCACAACTAGTGGCCAACTTGAGTTATGACAACTGCCCCCCCAAGTGTAGCCTGAGAACATCAAGGGTCCATGATTTTCTCAGCTACGCTGATACTCATAGCTCCAGTTGGCGTGATAATCCATCTGCATTTTGATGGAGTTTACCCCTACGATGCTGTATTTGAAAATTGAATGTCTGTAGTGCCAGGCTCCATCTTAGCAAACGTCCATTTTCTCCGGCTACCTTAGACAGCCAGCACAAGGGGTTATGGTCGGTGGTCACAGTGAATGGTCGTCCATATAAATAATGTTGAAGTTTGCGCAAAGCCCAAACTACGGCCAAACATTCCTTCTCCACAGTAGCATAGGCCGTTTCACGCTGCAACAATTTCCTGCTCAAATACGCAACAGGATGCTCCACTCCTTGATCATCTGTCTGGCTTAGCACAGCCCCTATGCCATACATGGAGGCATCTGTCTGGACCACAAAGGGTCGGTTATAGTCCGGGGCAGCCAATACTGGGGAACAAGTCAGAGCTTCCTTGAGGTTCTGGAAGGCAGTTTGACACGCAGGAGTCCATGTCACTTCCCTGGGCAATTTCTTTTTGGTCAAATCGGTCAGTGGCTTGGCAGTAGTGCTGAAATCAGGAATGAACTTGCGGTAATACCCAGTGATGCCCAAGAAAGCTAGTACCTGCTTTTTAGTCTTAGGGACAGGCCAAGCTGCAATACCCTCTACTTTGGCTGGTTCTGGCCTTAACTTCCCACTACCTACCCAGTGACCCAAGTACTGCACCTCTGCCTTTGCCCACTGGCACTTATCTGGTCTTATGGTCAACTTGGCTTGCTTAATGGCCTGCATAATTCTAGCAATATGTTCTATATGCTCCTCCCAGGTCTGACTAAAGATGGCTATATCATCCAAGTAAGCCTGAGCATACTCCTGGTGCCCATGTAACAATTTGTCTACCAGTCGCTGGAAGGTAGAAGGGGCATTTTTCATCCCAAAAGGCATTACCTTAAATTGGTATAGTCCAAAGGGGGTGACAAATGCGGACTTCTCCCTAGCTGACTCTTCCAAAGGGATCTGCCAATATCCCTTAGAGAGATCCAGCGTGGTTAAATACTTGGCAGTACCTAATCGGTCCAACAACTCGTCCATCCGTGGAACAGGGTAGGCATCCGTTTTTGTTTTATCATTCAGCCTACGATAATCCACGCAGAAGCGAGTTGTGCCATCTTTTTTTGGGTACCAATACGACAGGAGATGCCCATGGACTACTGGATTCTTCAATAACCCCTAATTGTAACATCTTGCGTAATTCTGCTTGTATGCTTGCCCTAACAGCTTCAGGGACTCGCTATGGGTGTTGTTTTAATGGGGCACATTCCCCTGTCACCACTACATGAGCTGCTAGGGGGGTACACCCAGGGTCAGTAGTAAATAAGGGTTTGAAGGGTTTTAGTTTGCCTAAAAGCTGCTCCTGCTGCTCTGTGCTTAGGTTTTTGGCCTGGTGAAGGCCATCTTCTAGCGTTTTCTGCTCTGCCTTTTGCAACATGTCTGGTATCTGCCCTTCCTCTGGGTCATCCTCTGTGGCCCTGCAAATGGCTAACATATGAGCTGCTCGCTTTACATATGCTTTTAAGCGATTAATGTGGGCCACCCTGGTAACCACTCTTTCTGGATCTACCATAACCACATATGACTTGTTGCCCAGTTTTTTGCTAATTCTATAAGGTCCCTTCCACAAAAACTGTAACTTATCCTGGGGCTGAGGTTCCAACATGAGCACCTCCATCCCTTCCTCCAGTTCCCTGTCACTGGTTCCTGCCTTGTAGTATCTCCTATCTCTCTCTTGCGCTTTACGCATATTGCTCCTCACAATTCCAGCCAACCTAGCCATATTTTCCCTGAAAGCTAATACATAGGTAGCCACTGGTACAGGGTGGTGACTATACTCCCCTTCCCACGTCTCCCTGATCACGCTCAAGGGTCCTCTCACCGGCCTACCATATAGAAGTTCAAAAGGGGAATACCCTGTAGATTCCTGAGGTACCTCTCGGTAGGCAAAGAGCAGACAAGGCAACAATCGTTCCCAGTCTGGCTCCTGATCAGTAAAAGTACGGATCATGTGTTTGAGTGTCCCATTGAAGCGCTCACAGAGGCCATTGGTTTGGGGATGGTAGGGGGAAGCTGTAATGTGTCTTATGCCACACATGGACCATAACTGTTCGGTCACTTTGGCCATAAATTGGGGCCCTCGGTCAGACAAAATTTCCTGAGGAAACCCTGTCCTTGTAAAGATAGTCATTAATGCCCCTGCCACCTTAGGAGCTGAGATACTGGATAAAACCACTGCCTCAGGATACCTGGTGGCATAATCTACCATGGTGAGAATAAATTTCTTGCCGGTCTTGCTAACCCTAGCTAGTGGCCCAACAATGTCTATGGCTACCCTTTGAAATGGTATCTCCATCACAGGGAGTGACTGTAGGGGAGCTCTGCTATTTTTTTTAAACGGCTGGGTCCTTTGGCACGCATCACAGGATCTACAGTACTCTTTTACATCCTGATTTAATCCTGGCCAAAAAAATACCTCTACTACCCTACACAGAGTTTTCTTCTGCCCCAAATGCCCTCCCAGAGGAATCTCATGGGCTATCTGTAATACCTTGCCTCTATACTGTTGTGGGACCACTAACTGCTTTCGTGGTTCCCTTTCTACCTCATCCTTCCCAGGCACCTTGATTCTGTACAACAACCCCTGTTCCCATACAAAACTATCTAGATCATCTACTGATTTGCCCTGGGCGGCCCTGTCCCTTTCCCCTGCTAAAGTTTCATCTTCCTGCAATGCTATTCTAAGTTCTTCCCCCTTTGCCCAGCCTAAGGTCAATGTCGTAGCCAGCAAGTCACTTACCCTGGGTTCTGGGTATTCCGTCTGGTCCTGGTTCATCCTGCATCCATTGGCTCTGGTTTGAGCTCTTGTTAAGGGCTGTACATACTGGCTCACCATGTGACCCAAATCGTTCCCTAGCAGAACATCCGCAGGCAGGTTATCCATAACTCCTACCTCTGTAGATTTACTTCCAGTGCCCCAGTCCAATTGAATGCGAGCCATGGGAATGGGAAATTGTTTTCCCCCAGCAACCATAACCCACATTTGCCTCTGTATGCAGTCTGAGGTGCGCACCCACTTAGGTAGAACTACAGTGACTGCGGATCCTGAGTCACGGTAACCCACAGCCCTGTGACCCCGCACCCAGACTGGTTGTCTGTGCTGTTCCCCGGAGTCCTTCTGTGCTCTCCTCACCGTGTGGATCCCATGGCACCATCCCTCTGCTTCTGGCTCCCAGGGAGCTGCGTTGGGAGGTCCTGCTCCAGCATCCCATTCCCCCAGGTAATTCACTGCAGGCTGTCCTCTCTGATGCCTCTGAAGCTGAGGACAATCTCTTGCTATGTGGCCCTGCTGGTTGCACTTGAAGCACTCTCTATTGGGAAATCTGGGCTCTGGGTGTGCTCTGGGAACAGGTCCTGACTTGATACCCCGCTGTCCATATGCGTTATGGGGCTGCGCCCAGGCCACATGGCTAGGCGCATTGCGTGCAATAGGGGCCTGTCGTGTTGTCCCCAAGTCTCTTGAGCCCCGGTCTGTATGCCCATTAGAGTTGGTAATCTGGGGAACTCTCTTAGTTCTGGTACTAACAAAATGGTCGGCCAGGCTAGCTGCCTGGTCCCCATCTACTGGCTTCTGATCCTGCAGCCAATCCCTCAATTCTGGTGCGCAAAGTTGCAAAAATTGCTCCATTAGCACCACCTCCAAAATTTGTTCTGCTGTGGTGGCCCCTTGTGTAGACCACCACTGAGTGCAGGCACGCCTTAGTTTACACATTACCTCAACATGAGTGTCCTCTGGTCCCTTGGTAGTGCCTCTGAATCTGGCCAAAAAAGTTGCAGGGGTTACGGCATATCTGCCTAGTAACACTGTACATAAATGGTTGTAATCCATGGCTAGATGTGGAGGAAGGGCCCGACAGGCTGCGCTGGCCTTTCCAGTCAACTTAGTCAATAGTAACTTGGCCCATTCTTCAGGAGGTATGTCCTGTACCTTACATTGTTGCTCAAACTCTTGGATAAATCCGTCAATGCTGTCTTTATCATCCTGGAACTGTTTAAAATTCTGATATGCCAGTTTGACTCTTACTGGCATCTCTGCAGGGTTGACCCCAAGCCTTTGCTGAGCTTGGACACTCACCCCTGTACGTTCTTCCTGTATTTGCTGCTTTATTAGGTTCAGTCCTTTAATTGCCTCTTCCAGCGTTATCTGCCCGGGGCAAAACTCCCTGGCTTCACTGAACCTGCGTCTTGCCTCCTTTAGGATATCATCTGGCTGTCCTTCTTCCTGCTGAGATCTTGGGGTCCTTGGTAGTGTGCTTAGCCCCTCACCCAACTCCTCTTGTTCCAGCTGTTCTGCATCATACCTTCTCAAGGCTGCTATCACATCTGCTGGTTGGTCCCTTTTCTTCCGGGGAATTCCTTTTAGTTTCTGCGCCTTTCTCAGTTCTGCTGAGGACATGTCCTCATACTGCTGTTCCATCCTCAGTCCTTTCCTCTAGAGTCTCCAACCACTGCCACCAGTTATCAAGACCCACTCTCTGGCTGGGGTCTGTTGATCGGATTTGGGTGACTCTGGACTTTTGGATTACAGGAACATTATGTCTCAGCCCTTGGGTTAGACTGAGCAATATTGACAGTAAGTCTGATGAATCTTACTGCAAGCATATGTCCCCGGGTAAATAATACATCTACACACCACGTCTTGATGAAAATTATGAAAACCATGTTTTATTTTGGAAAAACATATTTAAAACATTTCACACACACACAGTGGAGGGAGTGGCTACTCTTAGTCAAACCCTCATTCCCCTCTGGCCATTCTCACAGAAGTAATTTGTGGGAACTTATTAGTCTCCTCCCCAGGGCCTCCCCCAGGCGTGGCTACTAGTTCATTTTTGGTCTGGGTCTCAGACTGGAAACATCCTGTTATTAGCTCTTGGACTATGCCCCTGGGCTTGTGGTTGGGAAACCCCATACTATACCATTGTCCTGCGGTGCCTGGCAGTCTGGCCAATCTCTTTGTTTAAGTTATCTCCTTTGTTTACACTGAGGACCATATGGCCAACTCCTGACTGAGAGTTTGTACAATGGGGGAGGGTTGACTAATTAAAACATAGCTATAACTCCACAATACAATATACAATATAATACTAACATTTTATCACCCATAACACAATATACAGATGGCGGCGATTGGTATATACCAGTGCCTCCTGGTAGGCACAACTAGTGGCCAACTTGAGTTATGACATGGGTAAGTTGACATAACAAGGTGCTAAAAAATTCTTAGAGAGCAGGACAAAAATAAGATAAGGCAAGAACAATAATATACAGAGGCTCATATCCTCTCCACACAAACCAATTCTCACACATAACACAAAGCCAGGCCCCTCTGAAGTTATGCGCTACAAAAAAAAAAAAGTATGTGCCTTACTCCCATAAATCTTGCATCTTTTTTTTCTTGCCAGCAGATATATGCATGTACACATTTCCAGGTTAAGGAACCAGAGTTTGGCCATCCCCCTTTTCTTGGGTGCAGAAATACAGCAAGACTTCTGCCTGGGTTTGTCTTTTATTTAACAAACTATCATTATCTTTTGAATAAACACTTCTTAGAGACTTTCTCTCATTATACAATCAGGACAGGCTTTCAACTTAGGCTTTATTATCTTTAGTTGGTTAACTTTCTTTTTGCAGGATACCATGGCATGGTAGTCCCAAACTCAAGGTCTTCTTCTGGGCACAGGAAAAGTGTGACAAAAATACATAAATCTTTACACTCAAGACATGTCAGACAAGACTTCATATCCATCTTACAAACCTTCATCCTCTCATCATACACACCAAACCTTAGATGAATACTCCCTATCTGCAAATTAAAGGACAATTTAATTCAGCACAATTTGGACCATATAACTGCAAATATCTCCTTGAAGTATGTTAAAATACTCTTTGAATGTTTGAAATATGTGCCTTTTTTCAATGGGAAATCAAGTAAAATTTGTGTTTACATGCGTAATAGAATGCCCACATGCTGCTTCATTACTGCAACCAATCAGGTTACTGGGGTGTATCCCCCTTCAAGTCAATGACAAGTTTTTTTTTCTAAGACTACTTATATTCCAAGTTTGAAGGGAACATACTTTGTAATGGGTGTAATTTTTTCTTATGGCAGAAAATTCAAAGTTTCTGCTCTCTTGCCTCTCTCGAATCTGAGCAATTCAGACCAGCGATCCACTCCGGTGCTCCATGCAGCTCCATGTAATGGTCAAAACAAAACAAAACAGCCAGTAATGACAGCCAGTATTAATACATGAACTAGTGAAGCATGTGATCCTCTCCTCAATATCAGTATAAGAACAGATCCTTGTGTCTGATGTAAGTAACAGTGAATCTGGCTGCTGGCGTTTATGTCGTCTCCGTATTAGTGGCTAATTGTCCTGTACTGCTGATATCATGAGTATCCTCTAACATGTGCTAACACCTGTATACAGTAGCTGATGGATGTGATATCAATGCTGATTAACAATATTATATGGAGAAGGTGATAGTACACCTTGACAACTAACGCTGGCCACAGCTTAGCATTTATTGTGAGATGACACATCATTATTAATGGTCATGTCCAGTGAGATATCCTGAGAACTAGCTAAAGGTTAGTAATGCTTGCAGATGGGAATCAGGTGAGTTGGTATAATGTTACAGTTACAGTATTTAGCACTGCACTGTACATGCATGTTTTTTTTATGTTTTTTTTTATCCTTATCCACCTTTTTTGTTTTTGACCACCTTTTTTCAGATTTTTGTTTTAGGAACACACTGAATGTGTGAAACTGCTTTTTATGAGATAGTCCAGATGTTTATGCATCTGTTTAATTGAGCAGATGATAACCAAAAGTAAGTGCTATGCGCATTACTGGTTACTTTCGATTAAACTGAGTGATTTCTGATGACCATTTTTTCATCAGATTTCAATTGCAGTGGTGTAGTGACCACATGCGACCATAGTAGGTGCTAAGCATCATGATTATTCTATAGTTACTTAGATTGCTTTCCAGAGAACCTTGGTGACTTAAGATATCACCAATACAGAAAAACAGTGGTAGCCAGATAATAACACATGATGGCAGACTATTATTGGAATCTTATGTGGGATTCTCCTGGCAGTTCCCATTCTCGGCAGTCTTACAAAAAGAGCTTCTCGTGTGTCGAATGACTGTAAAGTTTGCATCATAAATCTTTGCTTTTGGTATGAAATAAGTAGATTTTCATGTCGCACACTTTTCTTTTAAAGTTTATTATGTTTCCTTCATGCTTAAAAGATATTAATTAAAACACTATATTAAAATATCCTGATTTTTTTATGGGCAAGCAGAGTGAAGAGTGGTATATGGCATATGTTCTGTATCTCAAAAAATAGAGCTGGGGAAAGGGGAAAACTGCCATATTTGGAATCAGCAGGTCAGATATTACCAGAAACAGGTCTAACATTTGAGGCAGCATTCATGTTTCTGTCCTGAAAAATAAACTGCTAGAATAAATGCATACCAACATCACTTTTGTACTTTAGAACAAACAGTGTCCTTGGACTTAAGCTCCAACAGTAACAATACAGGTCATGATTCTTTTGACTGGACAATCAGAAAAATATTACTGAAAAATAAGCATCTTGCTAATAAAATATATAAAAAGTTGCTATGGAATTGCCATTAAAGGCTGTTTCGACACATTGTTTTCTTGTAAATAATCAACCATGTCAACTGTAAGACAATAGTTTACTCTGCTTTTTCCTTTGGTGAATGAAAAGGGAGTTAGATTTTAAATTTACTTAGCTGATGCTTATTAAATACAATCAGAAATTCCCAGTAAAGATCTTCTGTATCAATTTTCATTCTCATTCAATTTTTCTCTTTAATCTCTTGACTTCATTTAGAATTGCTTATCAAAAATATCTGCTGACTTTGTAGACTTAGGGTCTGTCTGTTTTCTTTTCTTCCACTTTAGTTAACGCATGCATTCTTTAGAACGACCGTGTATTGGACATTTTTCCTCTGTCCAGTTCTGTACTTTCACGCCCCTTATGATCTCCTATTTCCAGGCACAATCCAGTCTTTCATTTGCTTAGTCTCTCTGCATTTCATCACATACCAATTTCTGTGTCATACACAAACCTGTATCTCTGGATAATGAGAGTCTAACATCAGTAACTACTTGTTCCTTTCTAGCAATTCACTACATTAATTAACTAATCATTCCATAACCTATCAGTTACATAAATGTCTAAAGGAAAAGGGAGACAAACAAAAGTAAACTACTATACAATAAATCATTTTCCTCTTCTGGGTATAGAACTAGCATGTGCTAGCTCTTACTTTAAGTAGCCATATTTACGCAAAATACATGAAGGAAGAGGGGAAACAGTGGACCTTTTCAACATGATTGGTTCAACCTTGTAAGAGAACCTTCCTTTTCAGTCAATCAGTCCCCCAAATAGACCTCATTTAGACACCATACATCTATGTGGCTAAACGTGACAACAGTGGCTTTACTAAAAGGGCAGTGAAAAGTTTTAAAATAAATATATGCCTTCTCTGGGTTAAAGGTGAACCCTCATTTAGGTCTCTCTTGGACCTTTCCCTAATGAAAAGACCTCAACCAATTTGAATAATTTATTTCCTCATTCACTCTCCATTCCTGTGCTACTATATACCTGACCCACTTGCTATCTTCACACATTACCATTGGAAGGTTCTGAGGCACATGGGCGGAGCTACTGCTGGTGCACCAAGGACCTTTATCTCCTGGGGGACCCAGTGCAGGCTGTATTGCAGGCTGTTTTAAATAAATACATTTATTTAAAAACATTTTCTGCAGTATAGGGGCTCACCCTCAACCTCCGACTGCCCCCAGGACATATCCTGGCAGCAGTAGGTCCCTGACCTAATCCCCATCCTTAGGCTATCCTGCCTGCTGCCTGTCATCCACAGTGCAAACAGGACCCCTGGGGAGTGGCTCATGAAAGAAACAGGTAAGTGATAGGAGAGAGGGGAGAAAAGGGGAGAATGAGAGAGGGGAGGGAGAGGGGGAGAGAAGGAAGGTTGGGAAAGAAGGAAAGAGGGGGGAGATAAGGAGAGGGGAAGGGAAGAATGAGAGAGGAGGAGAGGGGGTGAGAGAAGGAGAGGGGAGGGGAGAATGAGAGAGAAGGAGAGGGGAAGAGAGAAGGAGAGGGGAAGAGAGAAGGAGAGGAGAGGGGAAGAATGAGAGAAGGAGAGGGGAGAGAGAAGGAGAGAAGTACAGAGAAGGTGAGGGGAGGGAGAGAATGAGAGAGAAAGAGAGGGGCGAGTGAACATGAGGGGAGGGGAAGAATGAGAAAAGGAGAGGGGGGAGAGAAGGAAAGAGGGTAGATAGGGAAAGAGGGGAGGGGGAGAATAAGAGAGAAGGAGAGGGGAGAGAAGAAAAGAGGGAGAGAGAGAAGGAGAGGGTAGAGGGAGAATGAAAGAGGAGGGGAGGAGGAGAATGAGAGAGAAGGAGAGGGGGAGAGAGCAGGGGAGGGGGAGAGAGAAGTAGAATGGGAGGGGGAGAATGAGAGAGAAGGAGAGGGGGAGAGAGAAGTGGAGGGGAGAGAAGGAAAGAGGTGGGAGAAGGAAAGAGGGGAGAGAAGGAAAGAGGGGGAGGGAAGGAATGGGGGGGAGAAGGAAAAAGAACCAGAGTGGGGCATGGAGGGCCCATACTAAAACAATAATTTGGACCAGCGCCACCTGGGGCAAATTTATTTTTTTGCGCTGGGACCCTCCATTCACTAGCTCCGCCACTGCTGGGGCATCTTGATCAAGGTACTTATTGAATGGCTCATTGATTGTTATTACTTCACAGTCACTACAGTCAAATAACACATTTGAAAACACAAAGACAAATACATATGGGGTATTGAAATTACAGTGTTATTAAATGATGTCTAAAGAAAAACTTTTTACAACACAAAAGTAATTCATACCAATGCAGTACAATCAGATCCAAACATCTCAACAAAACACATAAAAACTTGGTAGCACTAAATATTCAGCAAAACCTATGATAAAACAGACAAAGACACAGCAGGCAGTCACAACCAGCAAATAATTTCATTTGAATTACTAACAGCCCACCCTCTCAACATGCAATCAATCATTCATGTGTACAAATAATGTATACTGTGCATTTTCTTATTCTCTAGCAATGTTAACTGTTCAGTAAATCTACTCAAGATTTTTCGAGGTTGATACACCCTATTTTGGAGCAACATGTATACCTTTCTCCTTATCCTGCTCTACAGCTCTGCTCCCAAAATGATTGATCCTTCATCTTTACTTTTACCCACAGCCATTGTCGTTTGTGATTTAACACAAAGCAGTATTACACAACTCTCTGTCTAATTATAAATTAGACCCTATCTTCTATTAATCCCTACTATGCATCTAGGTTAAAAATGGAGCTCACCTTCATTGAGTATCAGTCTGCCAAAACCACTTTGTAGCCAATAAGTTATGGGTGACATCACTCTTCCAGATCTCCTAGACTAACAGGCCCTTACAACTTCCCACAAAGATCACAGCCCTAATGCAGATTTCCAAAGCTGGTTCTGCTTACAATGCCTCCTAATGGCCTTGACTGGTCTGTGTGTCTCAGATCTGCGGTTCTCCTAGTGCTGAGGGTGTTACAGAAGAGATATTGTGTGCTCGCATTGTCCACTAAATGTTAGAGGAAAAATCCCTTATCATTGCATCTTCTTGCAGACCTCATCTGATGAAAGATTTTAAATTAGTAATTAGAGATGTCGCGAATAGTTCGCCGGCGGACTTTTTTCGGCGAACATAGCATGTTCGCGTTCGCGGCGAACTGCGAACATATGCGAGATTCGACCCGCCCCCAATACTTTATCATTGAGCAAACTTTGACCCTGCATGTCACAGTCAGCAGACACATTCCAGCCAATCAGCAGCATACACTCCCTTCCACACCCTTCTACCTCATGGACAGCAGCCATTTTGGAATCATAAGTAACTTGCAGTCTTACTGAGAGGAGGGACAGTTTGGATGATACTGCATCAATAGGGAAAACCATAGCTAGGCAAGTTTATTCAGTGTCCAGTGCAGTGCTGAAGGACTCTTGTGCATTATTATTATTATTATTACTACTATTTAATGTGTAGATGTACCAGCTGGGCATGCATTATTATTATTATTATTATTATAATTATTATTATTATTATTATTATATAATGTGCAGATGCACCAGCTGGGCATGCTCTTGTGCATTATTATTATTATTATTATTAGTAAAATACTACTACTACTACTAATAATAATGCACAAGAGCATGCCCAGCCAGTACATCTACACATTATATAGTAATAATAATAATAATAATAATAATAATAATAATAATAATAATACACAAGAGCATGCCCAGCCGGTACATCTACACATTATATAGTAATAATAATAATAATGTAGAAGAGCATGCCCAGCCGGTACATCTACACATTATATACTAATAATAATAATAATAATAACAATAATAAGAATAATGCTCAAGAGCATGCCCAGCCGGTACATCTACACATTATATAGTAATAATAATAATAATAATAATAATAATAATAATAATAATAATAATATAGAAGAGCATGCTCAGCCGGTACATCTACACAATATATTGTAATAATAATAATAATAATGCACAATAGCATGCCCAGCCGGTACATCTACACATTATATAGTAATAATAATAAGAATAATAATAAAGCAGAAGACCTCCCCTGTGTCTCCCCCCCCACTCCCTCCCATGTGTCTCTTTCCCCCCTCTCCCCTGTGTCTCCCCCCCACTCCCTCCCATGTGTCTCTCTCCCCCCCCCTCTCCCCTGTGTCTCTCCCACCCTTGCCTGTGTCTCTACCCCCTCTCCCTTCCCCAGTGTTTCTTTCCCCCCTCTCCTGTGTCTTTTCCCCCTTCCCTCTTCCCTGTGTCACTCCCCCCTCCCCTGTGGTGATTTAGATTTGTAACTGCTTTGAGAGTGCTATCGCTGGCAGCCAATGAGCAGTAATCCAGATATATAACTGCAGAGTAAAAAGTAAAACATTTTAGTGTAGTGTAAAGTCTACATTTTTATTTTCCATTACTAATTAATACTTATTAAATGAATGCACGATAATAACTTTTGTGAATGAACAAATGTATTAGGAAGTGCGAAGCGTTAATGTGTGTAAAGTAACCGCAGTGTAAAATATGCTATTAAGCGTATTTTTTTTATATATATATTTTTTTAATAATAATGAATTAATTAATTACTAAAATACTTTACCTATTTGTAATTAATATATCCAGTGATCAATAACCTGAAGAGCTAACAATCAGTTTGGATTTTCCTACAGTGTACATTTGGACTGTTGGTGACCCGAGGTGTAAGTGTCAGCAATGTGCGCAGTGCACGAGGGGAAACTGCTTGTATAGTCGTGTAACTCGCCATTTTAGATTTGTAATGTTATTAGTTGCAAGTTAGTGTTGTAAAATGGCGGCGATTGTGTATGTGTTGCGTGGCTCGCCAGCAGTTTCCATTATTTATAATAGTGTATTTTGTACCTCGTCCGTTCCTAGGTAAAAGTCGTACATGGCTGGCGATGTTTTGCGCGGTTTGGGGTCGTGTAGCCTCGTTTTCATTTTTTCCGGACGCCATTTTTTTTGTCGCTTAGCCGATTTACAAGTGCCAACTGGGGAAGACGTTACAGATATCACATATATAGTTGTGAGAATGCGGGTTGTTGCTAACGCTGCGGGCTTGCGAAGCGAGGGCCAGAGTTGCTGGCAAGAAGCGCCGAAGGCTCCTACGTCGGCTGCAATGAGCCGCAGGCGGGACTTACACCATCAAATTTACGGACTTACCATCCAAAAATACGGGACTTAGAAAAAAAAACATTACGAGCTCACAAAAATACGACCTTAACGCCCGAACCGCACGCACTTAAAAACATTAAAAACACAATAAATACACACAACAAACACATAAAAAGCTTACCCACAGCAAGGCGGGCACCGAGGACCTCTGCACGCAGCCTATTTACACTACACACTGCACACATTGCTGACACTTACACAGCAGCTCCACAGCACTGAAAACCTACATTGTATGCTGCAGGAACATGAAAACAGATTGTCAGCTCTTCAGCACAATGCTTACTGCATATATTACTTACAAATAGGTAAAGTATATTCATTTAGTAATTATTTCATTAGCATACAAAAATACATATACACAAAAAAAACATTATCACATTAAACATAAAAGCCATTCACTGCGCGCCTCACAACGAGCGCCAACGCTGCTCATAGCATACAAAGCCTTGCAATAAGCGCAAAAAACACATCACCGCCGACCAAAGAATAACAGCAAAAGCGCCTATCAGAAAAAAAATACAACCAACAGCCTCGCAATGAGCGCCGAAGGATCTCCGACCGCCAACAAAATTAATGTCTCGTCCAAACCATTACCTGCCTTACAATCTTATTGCAGCCATTTTTTGATGGGCAAGTCGCTAGTAAATATATAAAGATCAAGATAATAAAAGTATCAGGAAATGTAACACAAAGATGCACGCGCGTCTGAATAATACGACAAATACGGATTTTTGTCATAAGTGATATGATCGCAGTATTGGGTCATAAACCCTAAACACTGGAATCTGTTACATACAATTTACTGATGATGTCATTAATGGGCTTCAAGGGGGGGTCTCTTTTCATACTTTTTGAGCGGTGCAAATCCAACATACGCAGAGCGGAAACGCCACATCTGTGGGACACACACAAAGGGGTTCACTTTGGGAGAAAAAAACAAACAAATATGAAATATTTAATAATCATATTTTGATGTTACCAACAGATAAGGAAACGAAACTGAGGTTATTATATCTAATAGTAGCAAGCCTGGGAGTACTGGGAGTAATAATACTGCAGCAGGAGGTCAGGACTAATGTCACTCTATAGACACCCAGTCAGATAAAGGTCAGTACTAATGTCCCTCTATAGACCCCCAGTCATATAAAGGTCATTACTAATGTCCCTCTATAGACACCCAGTCAGATAAAGGTCAGTACTAATGTCACCTATAGACCCCCAGTCATATAAAGGTCAGTACTAATGTCACTCTATAGACACCCAGTCAGATAAAGGTCAGTACTAATGTCCCTCTATAGACACCCAGTCAGCTAAAGGTCAGTACTAATGTCCCTCTTTAGACACCCAGTCAGATAAAGGTCATTACTAATGTCCCTCTATAGACACCCAGTCAGATAAAGGTCAGTACTAATGTCCCTCTATAGACCCCCAGTCAGATAAAGGTCATTACTAATGTCCCTCTATAGACACCCAGTCAGATAAAGGTCAGTACTAATGTCACCTATAGACCCCCAGTCATATAAAGGTCAGTACTAATGTCCCTCTATAGACCCCCAATCAGATAAAGGTCATTACTAATGTCCCTCTATAGACACCCAGTCAGATAAAGGTCAGTACTAATGTCCCTCTATAGACACCCAGTCAGCTAAAGGTCAGTACTAATGTCCCTCTTTAGACACCCAGTCAGATAAAGGTCATTACTAATGTCCCTCTATAGACACCCAGTCAGATAAAGGTCAGTACTAATGTCCTTCTATAGACCCCCAGTCAGATAAAGGTCATTACTAATGTCCCTCTATAGACACCCAGTCAGATAAAGGTCAGTACTAATGTCCCTCTATAGACCCCCAGTCATATAAAGGTCATTACTAATGTCCCTCTATAGACACCCAGTCAGATAAAGGTCAGTACTAATGTCACCTATAGACCCCCAGTCATATAAAGGTCAGTACTAATGTCCCTCTATAGACCCCCAATCAGATAAAGGTCATTACTAATGTCCCTCTATAGACACCCAGTCAGATAAAGGTCAGTACTAATGTCCCTCTACAGACCCCCAGTCAGATAAAGGTCATTACTAATGTCCCTCTATAGACACCCAGTCAGCTAAAGGTCAGTACTAATGTCCCTCTATAGACACCCAGTCAGATAAAGGTCATTACTAATGTCCCTCTATAGACACCCAGTCAGATAAAGGTCAGTACTAATGTCCCTCTATAGACACCTAGTCAGCTAAAGGTCAGTACTAATGTCCCTCTATAGACACCCAGTCAGAAAAAGGTCATTACTAATGTCCCTCTATAGACACCCAGTCAGATAAAGGTCAGTACTAATGTCCCTCTATAGACCCCCAGTCAGATAAAGGTCATTACTAATGTCCCTCTATAGACACCCAGTCAGCTAAAGGTCAGTACTAATGTCCCTCTATAGACACCCAGTCAGATAAAGGTCATTACTAATGTCACCTATAGACCCCCAGTCATATAAAGGTCAGTACTAATGTCACTCTATAGACACCCAGTCAGATAAAGGTCAGTACTAATGTCACCTATAGACCCCCAGTCATGTAAGGTGTAACCCTTACACTACCTGATCGATACAACATCATACCTGATGTTTTAAAGCATGTTATTCCAAACAATTTAGGAATGTTAGGTAATTTATGCCCTTTATGGCTTAAAACCAGACTCTGCATCAACTATGTAATTTTCCATGGGAGTTTTGCCATGGATCCCCCTCCGGCATGCCACAGTCCAGGTGTTAGTCCCCTTGAAACAACTTTCCCATCACTATTGTGGCCAGAAAGAATCCCTGTGGGTTTTAAAATTCGCCTTCCCATTGAAGTCTATGGCGGTTCGCCGATGTTCGCTGGTTCGCGAACATTTGCGGAGGTTCGCGTTCGCGGTTCGCGATCCGAAAATTTTAGGTTCGCGACATCACTATTAGTAATGTCAATCAAGTTTGTTTTATTTACAAGCTTGGAGAAGATAACACAGATCACATAAGGAAGAAACATGAAAAATAAAACATGAGAAATAAACATCAAAAATGGAACATCAAAAATGAGACATGAAAAGTGAAACATGAGAATAGAAACTGAGGTATCTGCCAAAAAGTATCAAGGACATTGGTCATTAGATTATTCACAAGACAAGCAGAATTGTTTTTCTACAAAAAAATGGCTTATTATACAAATCAGCTTAACAGAAAAATAAAATGAATATTGTTTTTTATTATATAAAATAACAAAACATATTTTTTTATCTACAATGGAAAGTGGGGACCCTGGGCATCCTCTCACTCATAGCACATGGGCAGAGGGAATCCCAGGGCATCCCCTGGTTCATGTTTGGTAGCCGGAAATGGGGAATCACCGGCATCCTCATACTCACAGTAGATAGCTGTTATTGAGGGGGATCCCACGGTTTCCCCTTCTCATGAGGGTAGTGGTATTACCTCCTTAATTGAGTTGGATTTTAAAAATCAAGCCTCATATCCGACACAATTAATAACTTTAGCTCATTGATAGTGTCAAATTGTATGCATGTATGCAATTCAGGGGCATTGTTTGCCTCTATGGGTGGGTAAAAGTACATGTAGGCTTTTGTAAAAATCTCAACACTCATTAGGACTTATGAGTAACCCTAGGAGTGCTGAGATTTCACTATTGGAACAATGTGATGGCCTTTTAACATGGCTTATGATTTTAGGTACTTTACCAGCATTTAGAGGGCACTTATCAAAGGAATCTTATGGTGTGTGATGTGATTGCTGGTTGCTGATTAGTGAGTAAAGTTTACTTTAGTTTGGCTCACAGGAGGCTTTATAGACTGATAGAAAGATTGGATAGTACTCTGACCTAAGTCCAAGGAACCAATGGACACTTAGCTTAAGCTATGTAATAATTTAGCAGGCATGAAAAATCCACAGGGATATTAATAGAAATATAATAATATAAATATAAAAAATGCATAGAAATGTAAAGTAAGCACCTGTTAAATGTAAGCACCTGGTTTAGGGTTATTATGTTGCCATTCACTAATTCAAATAATATGCTTTATAAAGTAAAAAATAAAGTAACCTGTAAATACAATGGTTTTGAAATTAATGTGAACCTGCCTGAGGTGCTACTGTAGGTCTATATCAACCTCCCTTGCATAACTCACATTGCTTGTGTGGAAGCTAGTGATGTCGCGAACATCAAATTTTGGGTTCGCGAACAGCGAACGCGAAGTTCATCAAATGTTTGTGAACGGGCGAACATCGGCGAACCGCCATAGACTTCAATGGTCAGTCGAATTTCAAAACCCACAGGGACTCTTTCTGGCCACAATAGTGATGGGAAAGTTGTTTCAAAGGAACTAACACCTGGACTGTGGCATGCCGGAGGTGGATCCATGGCAAAACTCCCACAGAAAATTACATAGTTGATGCAGAGTCTGGTTTTAAGCCATAAAGGGCATAAATCACCTAGCATTCCTAAATTGTTTGGAATAACATGCTTTAAAACATCAGGTATGATGCTGTATCGATCAGGTAGTGTAAGGGTTACACCCGCTTCACAGTAACAGAACAATATCCCAGTTTAATGCACCTCAAACAACCGCAAACAGTCCCTTTGCACAACCGCAAACTCCCCATTTGCACAAGGTTGGATACCAAGCTAGCCATTTCCCGTTCCTTGTCCTCACTGATGTCATTGAAGGTCTCTTCCTCCACCCAACCACCAAGGGTCTCCGAAAGGTGACAACAAGCCCCCTGGGACGCCTGCTGTGTTTGGTCTTCCACCTCCTCAAAGCCACCTTCCTCCTCTGACTTCTCTTCTTCAGACTCCCAGAGTCTGGGGGCTTCCACTGTCCAGCATGGAATATTATACACAGGTCAGAGTCTGGGGGCTTCCACTGCCCAGAATGGAAGATTATACACAGGTCAGAGTCTGGGGGCTTCCACTGCCCAGCATGGAATATTATACACAGGTCAGAGTCTGGGGGCTTCCACTGCCCAGCATGGAATATTATACACAGGTCAGAGTCTGGGGGCTTCCACTGCACAGCATGGAAGATTATACGATTTGCCTCTGTCTGCGTTATTATAAGGTGTGTACTGTTAAATAGTACTATTCCTATGGGTTTAATCCCTGTTACGTCCACTATCAGGGGACGTGTATATGGCATGGATTTTTGGAAGCGGGAGATGGAAAAAGATGCTTGGTCGGTCCTCCCACTTCAAATTTGGGGCACTGCGCGTGCAATCTAAGGTGCCACCAGATATGAGTATCACTGTGCACTGGCAAAAGTTGGCAGAGTAGGCGCTGTAGGCCTCACACACACGCCTGTAGGCAGGCAACTGATATTCAATCGATTACAGTCAAAAAAGTGTTGTTTTATGTCACTGTACACTATGATTGCACCAGATATGACGTATCACTGTGCACTGGCAAAAGTTGGCAGAATAGATGCAATAGGCTTCACACACATGCCTGTAGGCAGGCAATTGCTATTCAATCTATTACAGTCAAAAAAGTGTTGTTTTATGTCACTGTACACTACGGTTGCACCAGATATGATGTATCACTGTGCACTGGCAAAAGTTGGCAGAGTAGATGCAATAGGCTTCACACACACTCCTGTAGGCAGGCAATTGCTATTCAATCTATTACAGTCAAAAATGTGTTGTTTTATGTCACTGTATACTACGGTTGCACCAGATATGACGTATTACTGTGCACTGGCAAAAGTTGGCAGAGTAGATGCAATAGGCTTCACACACACGCCTGTAGGCAGGCAACTGATATTCAATCTATTACAGTCAAAAAAGTGTTGTTTTATTTCACTGAGCACAATATAAGCTGTTAGGTGTTAGCCTGTCACACACACACGCTGGCAGGCAGGCAGGCATATGCAATTAGATTACACAACAAAATTATAAAATTAAATAAATGATGTTCTAGCCCTAAAAAGGGCTTTTTGGGTTGCTGTCCTTCAGATGGAAGGCTCTGGAAGGGAGTGTATGCTGCTGATTGGCTGGAATGTGTCTGCTTACTGTGAGGTGCATGGTCAAAGTTTCCTCAATGATAAAGAATAGGGGGCGAACCCAAAAGTGCATGTGTTCGCCGTTCGCTGCGAACGGGAACATGCAAAAATCGATGCGAATAGTACGCCGGCGAACTGTTCGGGACATCACTACTGGAAGCCATTTGTGTAATCTGTCAGCTGTTAATTATTATTATTAATAATTATTCAGAAGTTGTAGACACTCCTTTCCTTTGGTTAAATAACCATTGTTTGGAAACTCAGGCAGAAAAATCATTCAAATCATTAATGATGCCATGTGGGGCCATGATCACAGCACAGGGACAGGGGAAGATAAGGCACATCTACTGCATAATTAAACAGCTTCCAGGTGTATTCATTGGCTTTCAAACAAACAATACGAGCCATGTGACAAGAGGGAGGTGAAGATAGATTCACCACGCTAGGCATCTAATGTTAATTTTAAAACCATTTTATTTACAGAGGGATTTAATAAACACACATTTCTTGAACTAACAAGTGGCGGACTAGATACGGACAGCCCTTTATCTAACACTTATCCTGGCCCTGCAAAGTGAAAGATGTAATACAATGATAACACACAGTTGCAAGGGTAAGGATGAGTAGCCTTTCAATGACTTTTAGTATACATGGGCCCCTATTCAATTAAGCAATTGTAAGTTACAAGAGCCCGTAAACTAATTTGCTATTCAACTGCCGACTTTTAGCGAGCTGCAAGCAATCTATGGGTTACAGGCTGAAAATCCCTGCGGTTGTCAAAATCGTAACTCACAGCCCATCTAAGCCTTTGATCTTTCAAGCCTGCAAAAGGTACAATCGCTAAAATCACAAATTGCTATTCAATTGCTACAATTCCTCAAGCCCGCAAATATTTTCGTAAACGGCAAATGCAGAAGAAAATCCTACGGATACCTGATAGGACTTGCAAGGAGGTTTAACACCTGCTCGTAGCACTGTAAATGGAAAACAAATCATAAAAAAACAATAATGCACTTTAAAAGACAGGGAAAGGTATGAAAGACATTAAAAGTTATTGCACAATCAATAACTTAATACATATCAGGCCAACCACATGGACTATAAAATTTCCTTTAGTCATTTTTAATATTTTGTACATTGCTGAATTGCGAGTTTGATCGCATATGGGACATCTAAACGCTAATTGATTGATGTGTAACCTCCATGTTTTACTGCCATAACGATAGCAGTCTCATTTACTATCGGCTGTTTCTAAATGGGTGATTACGGCCTTGCTTAATTGATCATGATCACGCTCTGAAATGCTACTTATGATTGCATTACATTACAGTTTTGGCCAGTAACTTGCGGCCTTGTTCAATTGAATCGCTCTGTAAGTGTAGCAAATTTCAAGCCTGCAGACCTACAGCCTGTATAATGTAATCTGCAGGCTTGCAATTGAATAGGGGCCATGGAATTTAGTTAAATCACTGTCCCTGTAATTCAGTACAGCAGATAATATATTTTGCATCTGTTTAGAAATTTTGCATTTACATACATAACAGTTTTTTTTTGTTGATAGGTTTGTTGTGTCACATCCCCTAGCAAAATAAGAGCTAACCAGGATATGCAAAATTCTAAATAGTTTCTATTTGCAGATGGTTCTTGGATTAAACATCTGTGACAAAAAAGAACACTTTCTATGAAGGGAAGAAAATAGCCAGTAAGCAGAATTAAGTGTTGCCTTCATATAATGCTGAAAAAGCAAAATTAGCCTACCGTCCCTATGATATTCATCTGTTCATTTATTTAAATTAAGAGACAGTTCTTCTACAAACAAAGGGCCTCATTCAATTGCGATTTGGCCAATTAAATAGTACTCTAAATAAGCACATAGCATATTTTTTTTAAAGAAGTTTTTAGTTAGTGAAAACTTTGTTTTTGGACAAAAGTTCACTAACTAAAAGCTCCTTTAAAAAAAATATGCTATGTGCTTATTTAGAGCCCTATTCAATTGGCCAAATTTCAATTGAATGAGGGCCAAAGAAAAGAAGCCTGTGCAGACTTTAATTGTCTATTCATCATGTAACTCTGTAAATCGTATTTAGCATTTCAATAGTTTGCCAATACAGTTATGTGGAAATCAAAAGTTTTACAATTGAGTAAAAAAAAGATAGCAGCGCAGGTTTATTACCTAAAAGTTATGTTTTATTGGTTAAAGTGGAAGGCACCCAGTTTTGCAGTTTTGTCAATTGGAAATTTGCATCCCATATTATGATTGGCAGGTTTGCAGGGTAATATTAATATGTAATATTAAATTCCTTGTACATATTATGTTTTTCTGTTCAAAGTCTGTAACTTAATGTAAGAATGAAAAAGGCTACTTATGATTATGAATAGAGGTGCTTTGTGAGTCCGTAAATGACAACTGAAGTGTGATATTTATAGTATTCTATTATAAGAACTTGTCCTGAAAACAGGCAACATTTTTCTACACAGAAATAAATAAATAGGGCCTCATTCTATCAGGGCTAGCAAATTGGCCCCAAATTAATAATTATTACAGTATTGGCTACTTGCGATGTGCAAGCTTGCCAATGTAGTGCTATTAATCCTCATGTAACCCTAACTGTGCCTATTTAACCAAATCTAAGCCTATTTAACCCCACCTAGGCTTATTTTACCCAATCTAAGCCTATTAAACTCCATCTAGGCCTATTTACCCCATCTCTTATGGGGGTCTGAATAGACCACATAAGCCTCCATTTAACCCCATCAGTCCCATAAGGGTCTAGAAAGACCCTTATTGGACAATAAGAACCCTAACAGTAACCCACTCCAGGACCCTCATGAAACTAAGTACAAACACTACACTACACTATCCCCCCCAATAAATCAATAAATCTAAACCTGTCTTCCCTATCCTATTAACCCCCTAAAGTATTAACCCCTCCCCTACCTATCTAACACCTACCCTAACCTATTAACACCTACGCTACCTACCTAACTCCCTATTACCCCCCCCCCACACCCCACTAATTACTAAAAATAAAAAACCTAAATTACACAAAATAAAAAACATAGAATACACAAAATAAAAAAAAAGCCCTAATTACAAAGAATAAAAAAAACTAGATCACAGAAAATAAAAAAAACTACATTACAAAAAATAAAAAAGCACAACTACAGAAAATAACAAACAGCACCACATCAGTAAATGAAAAATGAACATTACAAAAAATAAAAAAATCTAAGTTACAAAACAAATAAATAAGCATACATTACATAAAATCAAACCCCTCAATACATATAATTTTTACATTAATACCCCTATCTACATACATTTAACCCCTAACTGCATACATTAATACCTCTACCCCATAAGAGATGGGGTTAAATAGGCTTAGATAGGGTTAAATAGGCTTAGATGAGGTTAAAGGGGGACAGTTGGGGTTAATTGGGTATGCTTAGGGTTAATAGTGTAGTGTTTGTACTTTGTGTCATGAGGGTCCTGAAGGACCCTCATGGCACTTATAGGGTTAATGTAGGGGTTAATAGTGGCCTATAGGGGTCTATATAGACCCCTATTGGACTGAGGGGCCTCATTTTAGACTCATGAGGGTCTATATTGACCCCTATGAGTGATGGTTTTAATTTCAGGGGCTGGGTGGGGTACTTATAGTACCCCAGCGGCAGGGGTTAATTTTTTTATTTCGCACATATCCTTTAAGGACCTTTAAGGTCCTTTAAGGACCTCTGTGATGCAAATGTTAAATTTTTTATGCTGCAGGGATTTCGATCGGGACCCCCGCAGCAAGGGTTAATGTGGGGACCCTCCGGAGGTCCCGATGTGGACCCTGCAGCATAGGGGGGTTAATGTTAGTTCCCGCAGCAGTACTTACTGTACTGTGGCTTGGGGCTAACCATTAGTGTGCCGCGGGCCCTTTAAGGATGCAAGATGGGGAATTTAAAAGATTTAATAGCTGCAGGGATTTCCGATCGGGGCCCCGGTCAGCAAGGAGGGCTTGATCGGGAGCAGTGGTGAGGCTACATCAGGGATTTACAAGCCCTTGGAACACCTCCTTGGTGTACGTAAACTGATATTGGCTTTTTGCCACTTACGGGCTTGATGGGAGGGATCGGAAAGGGGTGCTCGCAGCAATTGAATAGCGATCCGGGGCTTGCATCTTTGAAAGATCAAAGGCTTTGTGTGTAACTGTAACTATCGATTTCTGGAATCGCAAGGGGTCGCAAGTGATCCCAGGTCGCAGAACTTAAATTAATCATTAATCCTTTCGTGAGGGATGGATGGCTACTGAAACTGATGAATATATAATCAATTATTTTTCCAAAGGAATTAACTAAAATTGGAAACATGTGTTCACAGCCAGGAATCTGATAAATAAATAAAAAAATTAACCAGAACTTGGCCGTTACTAAGGAGCGATGATGGCAGAAGCTGAAAAGGAGCAAAGGAATTATTGTTTAGAATTTTGATGATTAATGTATTTTTCCGTCCCTTTCCCGATTATTCACTAGTGCTCAATTTAGCAACAAACATGTCTAATGTTGTCTGTTTCCATTTGTTTCTATACATTTTGTGACTAATATTGGATTTTTGAATGAATATAGAAGTATTTTGTTGCATACAAAATTGACTAATATTGGATTTTACAAATATAGTGGCTGATGAATATACAGGTTCCACTATATCAGTATTCCATTCTATTGAAAACCAACACTCCAAAAAGTATACTATACAACAAAAGTAAACCCCAGTAGCATAATCCTCCCTTGGACTTGCAGTCCAAAATGGAAGCAGAATCAGCTGAATTTAAAATGATTTTTAAACAGTTTTTTTTTCCCATGGCTTACTTAGCTGCTAGAGTTCTTAGTTTGCTACATTATTTATACATTTGGGATGTTATTCCCAAATACAATGGTCTTTCAACTCCTGGAAACTGTGGTGCCTCATGGGAAGGTCCCCACAACACAATCCAGAAATTGAATGTCACCACATACATTGTGTGGTTTGATGAGGAGAATGCCACACAAATGGCTCTCTATGTTAACATGATTAAATTATATAAGAGCAGAGACCCACCTATCTTGGCCATATGTCAAGCAACTAAAAAGGAACTGGAGGATGGGGTACTCCTCAAACTCATTTTCCTATGCCCCTCAGATACTGAGGGAGTATCCCTAACCACAAATCATCATCTTCCCTGCAGCAAGAGCTGCAGCTCCATTATGTTTTGACCTGAATTGTGTTTGCTTTGTCCACCCTGGTTACGCATGAGTTCCTTAGAACAACAGTCTTCCTAAAGATTTCCTGAGGCGGTAAAAGCTAGCATCCAGAAATATTTTGCCTTTTGGTGTTAGTGAGCCTTCCTGGAGTGCCTGAGCATCACCCATTGTGCTGACCCGCAAAAGGACAGCTGTACCTAGTTCTGACTGGATGATAGGAAGCTCAATGACAAGACAGTATCTAATGCCTACCCTATCAGTCGGGTAAATGAGTTGCTAGACTGGCTAGCTAACTATATGCCCAGATCAATGCACAATTGCCAGATAAGAGGTTCAGTACTGAGGGCACTGAGTAGGAAGCAGAAAGGTTTGCCCCAAACCAGCCAAAATGTAGTCTAAAATTAGATAACACACTTCAAGACAAATAAACAAATGATTTTTTTCTTGGGCGTGGAGGAACCCATCAGAATGCTGACAGCTTATCACCAAACTCCATCCACTGGGACCTTCCTGGCTTGTAGAGCTACTATCACTCCCTACCCAACAAGGCCCCAAAGTCTTGATTCCTCCTTCCCTCAAGCTTCCCCTAATGCTCTCTGGGCAGGTGGAATCGGTCCTGGACTGCATGCAATGATCTCCCCAATCCTCCCAATCTAATGTACTCTGAACAGGAGGAATCAGTTCTGGTCCACATACAATGATCTCCCCACATCTAGGCAATTCCCAAGCGAAGGGCAATTTGGGAAATGTTTATTTTGTATAAATATTCTTGGGCTCCATATTGTTCTGTTATAAATAAAAAGTATGTGCATTGTGAAAAAAAGATTTAGTCCCCTTGGAGAAAGCAAGTGTAAGAAATGTTATTCTTTATTAGGAAAAGCTGTCCTTTTACCTTCTACCTTCCGGACTACGATCATTGTGGACTCTGCATGCTCTACAGATCCAGAACAACAGTCAAAACTATGGGATTTCATGACCAAATGGTCCTGGGGCCTCGGTTCCATGGCACTTTGTTTTTGTATACTATAAAATTGATTACAGAGAGTCCATAATCCCTAAATGCAAGTTGGGTTCTATGTATCAAGGATTAAAATCAGCAAATAATAGATAATTCTTAAGGTTATTATTTCTCTGTGTCAAAGAGTTTGCTTTGTGCTTGATTAGTGTAACAGAGAAACATAACTGAAAATTAACATGGAGTAGAACTTTTTACCACCATACAAATAAATCAAAACACTGTGTCATAAACAGACAATGGTGTATATATCAAGTAAAGTTGAAAGCAAAAAGGAAAATGACTCGTACAATGAATAGTTGTCATTGCTGTTTAGAACTAAATGTTAATATGATAATGAAATAATTAGAGAAATAGAATATATTTTTTTATCAATTATGTAAAAAGTATGTCCTCAATCAGTTTTTCATTATGAAGTAGGATATGTTTTCAGTATTGGTTGTAAACATTAATTGTTTTTTAGATTCTTTTTACTATGGTAAATGAAAACCAAAGGAGATATAGATCTACTATGGGTGAAGCTCTGTAGAACCTCTCCATTCATCCTGTGGGGATTGTGTATTAATATTTGGAATTTCCAAGATTTCCCCAACCCCTAACATTTTAGTTCTTACTGTTCTGAGACACTTACAGCCCCATCAAAATTCCCCCAATGTGTAAAACCATAGCCCGTAATGTAGCCCGCAAGACTTCCGGCTATTAAATTGGCCTCTTAAAGCTACCCGCAAACGATCTGCGGGTTACAAGCGGAAAAACCCTACGGGATGTTGAAATCTGAACTCCGTTACCGCAAAACCTTTGATATGTCAAACCTGTAACTGTTACGTTCTAAATTCGCTATTAAATTGCAACAAATTCCCAAAGACGCCTTGGTATTCAATAACCCGCAAATGGAGGCAAAAATATTACGGCCTTTGCGGGTTTGCTAAGGGTTTACAGACAATCTCTCAACACTGTAAAAGACAATATAAACACACCTGTGGACTTTAAAATATGGGGAAAGCATGGAAATATGCTACAATTACTTGCACAATAATCCCCAAATAAAAAAAAGGCATAAAAAAAGTATTTGATTTCATCATATGTTGGAATGGTCATGCATATGCCAATATGAAAATCCATGCTGCAACATGCAGAAAGCAATTAAATATACACTACGGGATTAATTTGCAAAACAAAAACAAGAGGCACTCATGTGGACCCTGAAATATAAATAGGCCCGCAAAGGGTTCTCACAGAGATGTAAAAGTGCCCTAGTAGCTCTTAAAAAGACAGTAAACCACTTTTAAACAATACAAAAGCAGGGAAGTTCATCAGATTGACATCCCCACTGCCACATTAGTGTCAAAATAAAACATGTGCCCCTCTCCTCAAGTGACATTCCTCATATAAACATCATATACCAGTGGCTCATGAGCCTTTCCTCTAGACTCCCCAGACAGGCCAGATAGAATCCTTAACCATGACAACCCAGTTGCCCAAATCAATGTCTCCTGTTGAATAATAATTGCTTCAAATGTGTTTACACACTGTTAAACAGAAAACCTGACCTGTCTGACTAGCCCCGAGGATTAGCTTGTGAAACACTGTTATACACATTGCCAAAAATAATTGATTTAGCATTTAAAGAGATAGCACACTTATATAAAACCATGTACAACCATTGAAATGTGGGAAATATCATCAATTAGCAAACACTGAGGCATAAAAGAGCAATATAAGATATCAATCCAAATGAAAATCACAGGTCAAGAAATACATGTGAACAGGAAAGTTACATGTGGAGGCCTGCCACCACAGTAAAACAAACATCAAAACATTAATTATAGCAATGCAATCAGAGATATCCTGAATCAATCAATAAATAATCTGATACTGTTGTCACTAACATAGTTTGTTTACCCTGCATCAAACAGTGAGTGTGATGTATATATGGAGCAGAGCAGTCATCAGCTGGAATCCTAGATAAGTTCCAGATCCACAGGTGACCAATATCAAACCTGAAACCCACCTGCCTATTAACAGGTGCTGTAATCAAGAAGCTATATAACCCCATCCCCAACAAGTCATCAGCACATCTGAAA
Organism: Discoglossus pictus; assembly: GCA_027410445.1. Taxonomy (NCBI): domain Eukaryota; kingdom Metazoa; phylum Chordata; class Amphibia; order Anura; family Alytidae; genus Discoglossus; species Discoglossus pictus. Next base: position 147,302,168 of record CM050164.1, on the reverse strand, counting down.
CAGCATGGATTCTCAACATGACAGAGAGATGAATGAGAATATGGATGCATGGTCACATTTTAGGTATTATTGTTTGCCCAGCATGTCACATGATGGAGATCCGGATGCAAGGTGTGTGATTGAAGAGTGGATGAGGAGTGGCGGAGAGGAATGTTTGGCAGTGAATGAGGGTGTGAGTGGTAATGTGATCCATGCTGGGTCAGAACCAAGCCAGGCAAGGGAATTACCACAGGCCATGCATAGTATCATGGTGGAGAATCAGGGAGGAGAGAGAGCTCTAGTAGCACAGGGACAGAGGGATATAGAGGCACCTGCAGACAGTGAGGATGACATTGATGTGGGTGACCAGCTTTTGGGTGCACAGGAAGTGCTGGCTCTGGCCACCAACAGGCACACGGGAGTGAGCAGGTCCAGGAGCCTGTGAGGAGGGTCCGGGCACCCGATGTATACAGGGAGAGACTCACATTAGAGGGGTTAACTGATGGGGAAGTGTATGAGCATTTTAGGCTGACCAGTGCCAGTCTTGGAGAGCTCTATGCAGTCCTGAAGGAGGACCTTGAGCCTCACGCATGGACCAACAGACCAATACACCTCCTTGCATCTGGATGTTAGCAGCAATAAACCTCCTTCCAGAACACCCTGAGCATAGCCGGAGGAATGTCTCAGCCAAGCCGGTCCAATTGTTTGACTATATTCCTCCGTGCTATTGTTCTGAAAGCTACCATATACATCAGTTACCCTAACACTGTGGAAGAAATCTTGAAGGTGAAAGCCGTTTTTTACTGATTAGAAGGTGTCCCTAATGTGGTCGGTGCCATTGATTGCACACATGTTGCATTGATACCTCATAGGGAGTAAGAAGTGCTGTCCAGAAATTGCAAACATTATCATTCTATCAAAGTACAGGTTGTTTGTGATGCACATACAAAATGTGTTTGCAGCCTCCGCTGGAAGTTCTCAAGACACCCATTACCTGCATCAATCATCCACCCATGATTTTTTGAGTCCGGGCAATTTCCATCCGGATGGCTACTGGGTGAGTACACAGAAGTAACCACAGGCAACCATATCTTACTAACACTGTATACAATAGCGTATACATCATGTTTCCTTCTATTGCTCTGATGTTCACATGTACATAAGGGAGTAATACTGCCTGAGCCATAACATAATTGCTTATTGCTGTGCATAACCCTGTGTTAGCTTGCCCAAACAGTATGCAGTTCACAACAACATATACAAAAAAGAACAAAAGATTAATCATTAGGTTTTCGTTCATATGCTTTGACAAACATCACAACATCCGATTAATATCAACATCTCACATCTCAGGTGATGCAAGATATGGGTGTTCGCCGTGGTTGTTGACCCCTGAGAGCAATCCACAGACCCAGGAAGAGGAGAGGTATAATGTGGAGCACAAAACATGCCGGAATGTAATTGAGCGCAGCTTCGGTGTACTCAAGATGCACTTCAGATTCTTACCTTACTCTGGTGGTGCTCTACAATATAGCCCAGACAAGGTTTGTCAGATCATCGTTGCCTGCACAATATAGCAGTACAGGCCAACTGTCTGAGGGACATTGATGTGGCTCTGGTACATGGGGAGTAAGAGCCTTTACCTCCCCCTGTAGTGGATAATCTGCAGGGGTCACAGCAACATGCCCACATCATTCGTGAGTACTTCACATGTAAGTACAAACGCAATAAGAAATAACTATAAAGCAGGTTGATTATAACTCCTAACTCCTAAAACTCTTTTCTCCAACCCGATTGTCATATACAATAACAAACATTCCATAGTAGAAGAGATTTCCATAATACAATATATGTCTCATAATGCACTATTGATTAACAATGAATACACTAGAACATGCCACGCTATCAGTTAAAGGGTAAGTAAGCACACATTCCCATACACATAATAAGTACTGGCAATTCAAAATAGCAATAGCATAGATAAATGGAGTGGATTATATATCCCACAATGTCAATGTATATATGCCCCAAATTTATATGAAAACCTCAACAGGGGTGCATCTATTGCTGGTTCAGCTGGTGTGTAGCACCAAGGTCCTTGCTCTGCGAGGGGCCGCTCAGCAGCATCAATAATCCCCCCAAAACCGCAAGGGACCCTTGTCACACTATTCACCCCCACCTTACGACCCGTGTACTTCATTTACCCCCCTCCTCTTACTTGTGCCTTGCAGTCCCTGTTCCGGATCCCATTGCTCGCAGGTCGGTTATCCTTCCCCTACTGGGGCTTCGTACTGTAGGAGAGGGGAATTCCTAATGATGTCAAGTGACCCTGCAGTATGAAACTCTGACAGGGGAAGGATACCTCTGAGCAATGGGATCTGGGACAGGACTGTGGTGCACAAGTAAGAGGAGGGGGGGTGAATGAAGTGCAGTTAGTTTAATTGGGGAATGAATGGTGTGACAAAGGGTCCCTGGGGGCTTTGAGGGGTTGAATGATGCTCCTGAGGGGGGCCTTGGGTTGTTTTTTGATGGGGAGGGTGAATGGTGCGGCTGAGGGGGGCCTGGGGTAAATATGGCTGCTGTGGGGGCCCTGGGGAGTGGGATATGGCTGCTGAGGTGCTTGGGGGGATGAATGGTGCCACAACGAGCTCATGGGTATTTTTGGGGGAAGTGAATGATGCTGCTGAGGGGGCCCTGGGGGTTTTGTTGGGTGAATAGTACTCTTGAGGAGGCCCTGGGGGGTTGGGGCGTGAATATTACTGCTGAGGGCTGTCAGAGGGTGAATATGACTGCTGAGAGGGTTTGGGGTGTGTGGTGCAAGAAGGGGACGCAAGATTTTTTGGTGGGTGTATGGTGCTGCTGAGGGGGTTGGGGTAAATGGTGCTGCTGAGGAGTGCCCAGAGGGGTTGGGGGTGAATGGTGCTGATAAGGGGGCCTGGGGACAGGTGATTATTGCTCCTGAGGGGGCTTGGGTGAATGTTGGTGCTGAGGGGGGTCTGGGGGGGATGGGGGTGAATGGTGCTGCTTAGGGGGGCTTGGGGGGGTTCCACTGCACTACATAAAGGAAAATTTTCACAAAACAATATTTTTACAAGAAAATGTAGTTTATATATATATACTGTATATAATATTTGTGTATATATATTGATATATACATATATATTTATATATATATATATATATTTATTTATATATGTGTATATATATATATATATATATATATATATATATATATATATATATATATATATATATATATGTATATATATATATATATATATATATATAGGGCACTGGAGGGTGGCCCGGGGGTCAAAAAATATGTTTAACCCTTCTCCCTGGGGGTTTCTGCGCCGGGCCCTTCTATTCACTAGCTCTGCTAATTAACCTCAACACACTATAGACCAGTAAAGTTCACATCGTCTGATCATGAAAATCCACATCCAATAGGGATCAATACAATTCATATCAATCTGGAAATATGAACATACCTGCAGATATGTAATGAGAATATATGTACTGCATGAGATAAAAATATGTGATCACTAATCATATTTTAACTCAATGTTGAAAGCAAAATGATTGCAGTGGATAATTTGTGACTCCAATAATCACATCATATTGCCATTACAGAACTGCTGCTGTGTGTCAACTCATCTTTTAACAACATAGACAAAGAAAATCAACATGTACAGCAACAGCTACATAAATGTAAACTTCATAGTGAGTATTTGCTGAATAACATAGGCATGTATGCTGAAGGACACATAAATAACACATAAATAACAACTCTATTAATGTAGGCCTACCTGCTAATTTCCAAAATACGTACCATATGTAATCCGTAAGTGGTCCAAAATAATAAAGATCCACAGCACACGTCCTGGTGGAACAAATCAACTTGTGGATAATCTTGGGACCACATCCAAGGTAAAACATCACATATGGCTCTAAAATGGTGCATTAATGTGTAATAGGTGTGATATTCCTACATCATAAGTAATCAGAAATATCCTTCCTCATCATCTGCCGGATGAGTAGCTTGTTTCAGATGTTAGAAAATAACAGTCAAAACATATGTTTTAAATTACAGCATGTCTTGGTATGTGATGAAGTAGGTGCTCATATAGCATGTTTAATGTTCATATTAACATGGTCCTTTTATGTTTTTTACAGATCACAAAGAAGTGTCACATTTCTCTCAGTTAGAACGCATGATGATTAGCATCCACACATTCCATGACCATGCTATTGTCACACTGCATCATGTATGTTCATGTGCCATAATCGTTTATGTGCTGCATCTGGTGAGATATCTGACATGGTGTTCCTTGCATATCCACAGCATGTGTAACGTCACATACTCTACATAGATTTATATGTACCTATTGCTTTAGACATACTATTCTCTCCTCTACTTGGACTATTGTGAAGGCTGCATCATACTTTCCAGATCTCTTCTTCAGTGCTGATATGATCATCCCTGTCTATATGGGGAAGAGTAAAGAGGAACATAACTGTTAATGAGTTTACCTTAACCTCCAGTTATGCATATGCAACAACAGATAATAGAGATGCTCATTCAGAGTACAGAATTAACCTCAAAATGGCCAGTTTGTTGTGAGTGAATCTCTTGCATAAGTTAGAACACATTCATATGGTCCTGTCAGGTCCCAATCTAAGTGTCCAAACTTAGGTATGGAGAGGCTGCTCTCATAGTGGATTATCATTGCCAGAGAACTGACCCATTTAGGTTATAACATTAACTGATTGAGCATTTATAACTCTGCAGTTGCATAGGAGTGTCTGTTGGACACACACGCCTACAGTTTACTTCTCCCCATGAGTATAACTTCTTATTCTGTATTATTGTTTTTGTTTATTGAATGTTATAGTTCTCTTGATATCTCTAATAATATGATGTAACTTATATCGCCTCATGTTGGACTATACACTGTAAATCCCTCTTAACTAATCATTCATATCAATGCCATCCTCACTGTCTGCATTCTGATCCTATATCCCTATTTCCCTGTGTTACTAAAACACTGTATACAACCCGCTTCCAACATGATACTGTGCATACCTGTAATAATGTGTCACTGTGTGGCTTTTTGGTATGTTTGTTATTATTTGTTCTAAAATAAAATATTATTTATCAGCAATTTTGTGTGTGTTAGCCTTGCTAAAGTTCATACTTTAGCTTTTCCATAACAACAATTAAATTACCCTGAAAGTCAATAGATGTGCTCACCACCATCAGTTAGGGGTGTAAATATTCTGCTCAATATGTGTTTGCATTACTGCATAATAATCATGAGTGTAGATGAATACCATCATTCTAGTTAAGCCCTTAAAGCCACAGACAACCCTACATGCGCCCCTCTGGCTGACACTTTCAACTATATTGGCAAGGTACAGATTAATGTAGTATATGTATATATCTAAACACACACACACACACATATATATATATATATATATATATATATATATATATATATATATATTTCATTAAAACTGAATTAAATCTGGATTATGTCAATTCTAAAGCATGATATGATACAAACACACAGAAGCAGTGATAACAGTATAACAAAATCATACTTTATTTGATACACATAGCACATGTTAATATGTCTATGACCGTGCAAACATAGCATGGGTTTGGTGTGGGTGGATACCGAAAGGGCAAGATGCTGTTGGCCAAAAAGGGACACTTAAAGAGTTAAATGTCATAAAGCATCGTGCAATTGGAACATCATATAACACTTAATTTCATAGAAATAACCATTAATGCGCAAACAGTAACCATATGGTCTCCGTCTGCTATATGAAACAGATGCTAGAAATCAGGGATCATGTAATACTAATCAATTCCGCACACAGTGTGTTTTCATACATTACTGCAGATTCCCAAATAGATTATAGGAATCTGGAAAACATAAAGAGGAGGTGTTAGAACAATCGTAAACTGTTATTTAAGTACATTGTTTTTGCTCTGGACACTACAATAAACTAATTAACATAGACATCATCTACGAGCAGTGATAACCATACTGATTCTGTCCTGTTCAATCAGCTGTGAACATGTTGAATATGTGTAATATAACAAGCCATGCTTCACTGTGAACACAATCTTCCAGCAATAAGTACTATCACTATCTACATAGAATAGTTGTGCCATGCTGATATCACATCTCACTGGTATATGGGTGGTACCAAGGCCAGACAGATTACACGATTCACATTACCCCTAAACACATGCACATTGATCCTGATGTCAAACCAAGGAAATAATCCATTTTGTTTGGATGACATGAAATACATTAATCCCCTTTCATACTACTAATGGTATGAAATGCAACAAAAACACATGTATAACTACTGCATTGGATTAGCAGATCCTAATGGGACTGTGCAATTCTAAAGCCTGGACACTATTCATTATAATTGAAACTCACACCAGTCATGTTCATTAACAAAGAGACATGTAGTCATATATTTCAGATCCATGCATTTCAGATCCATCTGCAGTGGTGAATGACACTGATCGAGTGCCTGTTGGGAACTGGGTTGAGTGTTCACTCACAATGGTATTGTTTTGCCCGAAGATGAAGAACATGCCTTCATAGTCGTGAGATTTGGCTATTAACACCTACAGAGATAAGAACAAGATATCAACCATAACAATATGCTGATTAACTACAACACCTCATCTCAATGTCAATCCACATTGAATATCAATTGTTGAAAGGTTAAACATAACCAGACATGTACACACTCTGTAGCCAGCCAATAGTTTCTCAACATCTATACCAATCAGTATTCAGTGAGGAATGATCAAGAGGAGGACTTCCTGTATTGTCCTAAGACCTCCTCTTCCCCAGCACTGAGCCCCCACGTGCCCAGTCTCACTCTTCCACGTCTTGGTGGTGAAGGAGCGTGTAGTGTCACCACGTTGGGTGGCTGGGGAATAGGTTGAGATGGTGGTGAGGTCTGAGATGAGGAGGCTGACATCTCAGGTTGCAGTTATGCAACCGAAGGCTGGAGAGGTATGAGCTGGTGTTCGGCTAATTCAAAAAGTTGCTGTCTGTCCTGAATCGCCCGTTCCTCATATCTCTCCATCATTCGGTTGTGCCTTACTCACCTCAGAATGGAGCAATCGGGTGCTCGCCAGTAGGGTGTGTGTGAGCCTACACTGCCATCTGAGCAGCCTGAGCCGCTCATTCTGTTGTTTCTTGCGTGCCATGTCCTCCCTGGTGAAACAGGCCATGATTTCCCTCAGTGTCAGGGGTGGTGGTGTTGATGTCATTGTGGCTGTTGTTGACAGCATTGGGGCCAAAGGTGACAGCATCATTGGGGCAGGAGGTGTAGGCATTGGGGTTTGAGGTGTCGGCAGCAGGGCCCGAGGCGACGGCAGCAGGGCTGTGGGGGGACGGCAACAGGGCCAGAGGCGATGGCAGCAGGGCCAGAGGTGACGGCATGAGGGCCCGAGGTGACGGCAGCAGGACCTGAGGTAACGGCAGCAGGGCCAGAGGTGATGGCAGCAGGGCCTGAAGAGTCAGCAGCAGGGCCTAAGGTATTGGCAGGAGTCCTGGGGTGTTGGGCCATGTTGTGGGAGCCCATTGTGTGGGAGGCCATGTTGGGGGACTCCATGGCTGCAATGTTGTTGGAGCAGGTGGCAGCTGTGATGATTGCTGTGGCCAGGACATGGCCTTTAGAAGGGGCTGGAATAGCTGGGCATGGCTGGATGATGCTGTTGAGGGACCAGGCAGTGATTCCCACTCCTGATATGACGGTGGACTTGAATGGCCAGCTTGTGTCGATAGTCCCAGGCCCTCTGGAATGTTCTGGCCTTCTTCGTCAACCACTCCTACCTCCAGTGGAGCCTCCCCCTGTTCATCTGTGGTCGGTCTTGTACTCCTGGCTACTGAAATGGAAGAAAACATATATTTGAGTTGGTTTCCCTACATAATTGACAGCTATGTGTTTTCATATCCTTGACATCATGGTCACCTGTGATTGACTGTGGTGCTTGTGTAACACAGGTGAACCACGGCGTGCATAATGAGCATTGTGGATCATGGCTCATATGAATATGTGCACTGCAGGTGCGGTGTGCCAGACACGTGCTCTTCTGGACCTGCTGTGCAGTGTGTGAGACTGAACAATCTGTGACATGTTCCCCGCAATAGTTGTTAACATGAATCTGAGACATGGTCTAGGTTAGGACAATATATGACATGCACATGCAGTCCTACAGAGTCTGTATCCACATATGCCACAGTGCGCACACCCAAACATGTACTCTCTTTTGAATGTCAAATCAATCTTGATATAAGAGCAAATTGTACTCATAATCAGTTTTAAATGCAGCTATTTGCCAGACATTTCATTGATGCAAATTCTAGTTTGTTACCAGGATGTAAATAGTTATTGATGCCCCATATATCTTCAGTCATAACCATTGGGCGTACAGTGCTATTGTATGTTAGTTATCTATGCGTGTGTGCAGGGGTGTATGAGCCAGAATACAGTTCATTGTATACACCAGCCAGAGTAAAAGCTTATTTATACATACATACAAACATCATAATATCTGCTGGGTATTTGTCCACCCCCCAAGTTCATACACCATTGTGTGTGGTGTGATATGATACTCACTCTACATGGTTCTTGGTACACCCGTGTCCACCTGTCCTGGTAGGCCCACTACTGCTGCTGGCTCAATCCACTCCCTGAGGATCTGCTCAAATCTATAATAAGTGATGTTGGCTGGCGGCCCACCACTGGTTGCACGTGCAGTTCTTGCCTCCTCTGCCATCATCTGTTTTTTACAGACCTTACGTCCCTATTTGCAAACCCTAATGCCGCAACAGCTGAACCAATCTGACTCCAGACCTCTGCCTTCTGGCTAGCCCTCACATTTCTCCCACCATGATCTGATAGAGGGCACGGATTTCCCTGAGGAGGACGTCCATCTCCTCTGGGCCCTGTACTTTGCCACAGCCGTTTTGCCCTCCCAACTGTGGCTGGAGTTCCTGGCCTCCCAGTCCTCTCCCTGGGGCCAGACCCTCATCCCCACTACCTCCCCCCTTGGATCAGGCCCCTGACCCTCTGCCCCTACACCTTGTGTGCCTACATCTGGGGGCACATCCCTCCCCCCTGCTGCTCCCCTCCACCTGACCTCTCTTATCTGGTTCTCCCTCTCTCCATACCTCTAGCTCTCCTCTCTCTCCTCACTCTCCTCCACTCCTCACTCTCCCCCTCTCCTTGCTCTCTTTCTCTCCTCACTCTCCTCCTCTCCTCACTCTGCCCCTCCATTGTTCCCCTCTCTCTCCTCCTCTCCTCTCTCTCCTCACTTTCCTTCTCCCCTCTTCTACTTTCCTATGACTTATGAAATGAAAATAAGGATAAATAAATATAATATATACATGGATGTGTATGTGGTAAAACAAGAATGTGAGTATTATGTGCAGTATAGTAATTTATGGGAGGGGGGGTAGTTGGTGGTATGGGGGCGTAGGTGGGGTAGGTGAGGGTTTACGGGGGTGTAGATGTGCTGTGGCCTACTGCTATGTGTACATATTAATCTATGTGTGCGAATTATGTGATATCAGTAATTATGTGTGTTGTAAATTAAGGGTTAATATATATTAGAGGTCAAAATATAAAAAAACTTACAAAGCTCCTTCTCTCTCTCTCGCCAATGCTAACAAACCCACCAACGTCTAGACCTGTGTGTTCACTTGCTCAGCTACAGCACAGTCAATGATTTACGGTTTTCGTGCCCTTTTAAAACCCCTTCATGTGGCGTTAATTGCGGTTCACGCTTTATATTGGCTGTTAGGCCTGCGTCAAACTATTTGATTATGGGTTTGGATCTTAATGGCTGATCACGTCTCGGCCCTCCCTTTCACAGCTTGGCTGTGCGGAAAGTGTTTACAGGCTTGTGTCTATGGCCCATAACAGCACATGGTTCAATGTAATAGCTCTGTAACGCAGCAGAATTTCAAGCCTGCAGTCTTTGCGAGTGTGCTGTTGCCACGATTTGCTTGGAATTTAATAGGGGTGATAAACTAATTTATTCTTTCAGATGTGTCTATTATGTCTTGTAATAGTTTGGTTTCATCGCATTGGGTTGGATGTCATACATGGTTTGGAATATGTAAGAATCTTGGGTTTAGCTATGAGTCAGATTATTAATATTCCATCAAATAATCAATTTTGATAATTTAAATGTATTACAATTATTTAATATTCTAGTAATATTTTAACAATTGACAAAAGTGCATTTTTCTTATTTTCTGTAATTTTAAATATAATATTTGTGCAACCCTCCTTCCTTTCATAAATACATGTTTTTGTGTACTGCCTTATAAATATTATATGCATTTTCATAGTAGTTCCTGTGGTCTAATCTTGTATTAGTTTCTATGAGAGTGCAATTTCCCCCTAGCCTATTTCAAAGCATAAAACTTTTATGAAACATACCCATTATTGCTTTTCCATTCTCTGTACGTTTCTTTGCTTTTTTTTATTTATTTGATTTCACTGTTTTGCACAATGTAAGGTAAATGAAAAATCTAGCATCTGTATTGGTGGAGAAATGCAGATTGACTTTAATTAATTGCTATTATTGTATATTTAAATCAATTATAATGTTTCCTACTAAATAAAATCATAGTTTACAGTAATTCTAAACATTAAAAATCTCTTACTAGTGATTTAAGAGACTGCTTAGTTTTCAAGTGTCTATGTACATTTTATTACAAATAAGTGTTACAATCTTAAAATATATCACAATGACCAACAACCTTGTTTTTATTTTAATAAAATCACAACATAGCTAAAGGTACTTTAAAAAAAATTGAAAAATTGACTAAAGACTGAAATGTTAGCAAATTCCATTTGTATATGACACATCACATCTCTCTCCCTCTTTTACCACTCACTATCCCTTAGATTGTAAGTCTGCGAGTTTCCATCCTAAGTACTTTGGGAATTCACCATGGACATTGGATTCCTAGCTCAAAGACAGGGCCCTCCTTCCTTTGCTAAATGTTAATCTGTATTTATCACTGTCTGAACCTAATTTATGTACAGCGCTACGGAATATGTTGGCGCCTTATAAATAAACTATAATAATAATAATATGACTCTGTGGGCCATATGTACTAGTATTTGACATCCACTGTTTAGTTATAAATCTTATACAACCACAGATAAAGCAAAAAGACACTTGTTTGGTAGTATGTTATCAAACTAACAGTATTAGCAGCGGTGTAAGCCATTGACATAAAACATTTTTGGTAAAATTTGAATTTTTTTGGAAGACTGTTTATATGTATAGGGATCCATTATGTGATGGTCACATCACATCCTGAGAGCTGCATGATGAGTGTGTGTTTTATCAGTGAAAGCTGAGGGAAGGCAGAAGTCCAGAGTTTTTTTTTGGTAACTGGATAATATTGAAGTTACATCACACGTATTCCCCAACACTAGTCCAGAAGCAGGATTTTGCATGAAAGGATGCAACCATAGCTCTCCAGAAATATAAACACCCGTCCCAAACAATGTCTTCCAATATATCATGGATCCTTCAAGGCAGTGGCAGAGCTACTGCCAGTGCAGGCAGTGCAAAGCACTGGGCTCTTGTGTGGAGGGACCCCAGCCTCATCAGCCCCCTTTTACAGCTTACATTGATCAGGGAGTTGATTTATCCTACTCCATACCTCCTTTGCCTGCATTTGTCTGCAGACGCAGGGTATTCCTGAATGAAGTTGCACACAAGTGACATCAGGAAGTCCCTGTCTCTGCAGAAAAAACATGGAGCAAGAGAAATCAACTCCCTGATCAAGGTAAGTAGTAAGAGGAGGCTGATGTCTGGGGGGCCATGAAGCATAGGCTGCGGGGTGGACTTTGAGCATAAGCTGGGGCTGGGGGAGGTGGGTTTTGAGCATAGGCTGGAGGACTTTAAGCATTGAGTCTAGGGGACATTGAGCATAGGCTTGGGGGGGGCTGGAGCATAGGCTGGGGTGCATGGAGCATAGGCTGGGGACCATGGAGCACAGGCTGAGGGGCATGGAGTATAGGCTAGGGGGCATGGAGGATAGGCTGCGGGCCCTGCAATAAGAAAAAACAATTTGCACTGAGGACATATATAATCGAGAAATAAATAATATAAAAAATACATTAAAATACAACAAATAATATATATTCGCTTTATATACTATACATATAAATATTGTTATATATTATTTGTAATATATAAATATATTTTGACCCGGGGTGAGTCAAAAGAAATTGTCCAGTAAATTCCAGCTTAATATAAATATATAAATGTGCTAGCTACTTGCCCATCAAAAATGACAGGAATAAAATTTTAAGGCTGGGAATGCTGTACCTTCGGCACTCATTGCAAGCTCAACGCCCGAGCACCTTCGGCGCTCATTGCAAGTCTCTCCCCCTGTGTAGATTATAAGCCTGGCTCTTAAGTGTCACTGTCTTCGGTTGTGTTACTGCCTTGTGCTAAGTGTTACTGCCTTGTGTTAAATATTAGTGGCTTGGATTAAGTGTTACTGGCTTTCGGTAACTGTTACTGCTTAGGGCTACTTTTACATCCTTCGGGCTACTTTTACGTCCTTGGGCTTCGTGTCCGTTGTTTTGCGTTTTTTTGGCAGCCATTTTTTCTCGCTTAGGCCATTTTCAATCGTGAAAAAACTGCAAATATGCATCAAATTAACTTGCAACCTGACTCACAGTCTCCCTGCCTCTCCCACTGTGGTGTGTGTAAGTTAATTTGAGGCATATTTGTTGTTGTTTTTATGCCTTTTCAGTTTCGTGGTTTGGCCGTAAAAGTCGTAATTTTGTGAGGCTCACAGTGCATGTACGGGTTTTGGTCCTAAGTCTTACGGGTCATAAGTCCTGCATGCCTAAACTGCTTGCCTCTCCTCACTTTAAGAGGCACGCAGTGCAATAAGCGCCTTTGGCGCTCATTGCAGCCTAAGTCCCGCGTGGTCAACTGCTCGCCTCGCGAAGCTCGCAGTTGCGGCCCTATGGGCCACGATTGGGCTTGCAAAGCATGACCAACATCACAACCTTTACTCACACTGACAACTGTATATGTGATCTAAAATACAAAAGCCATTATTATCGTTTATTTTGGTATTTTTTCATGCACAAAAATGTTTTCTTACACTACTGATTCTATCAGCTGCATTCAATGAAACATTATGCCTTTAAATAATTGGTAAACAGCAGAGACACATTTCAATTACTTTAAATAAAAGGTATTATACTTTTTGTTAATGGCCAAGCAATGTCATTTGTCATATTTTTTTTCTATCTACTTTTTATGATGCCTCTATTTATCTATTTTTTTAAGACAAAAAAACTTTTTTTTGAATAAAGGATACTTAATTATTGGCAATTTTCCATTTTGGGTGACTTTATATATTATTGAAAACCAAATCATTCAATAACTTGGTTTTTGGTGTTATTTATTTTGATTCTGGATTTCTCTGCAATAAATACAATCATCATAAAATCTGCAATTTGTATTTATTTATGCAAGGAATGTTTCAATATATATTACAGACTTTCCTACTTGCATATATTATCTCACAACATATTTATTGCTAGAGCCCTCACCTCTGTTCCTTCTCTCTCCCACTAAATGAAAAACCTTTCTAACTTTCACTTCTCTTCTAGCCCTTGTTATTCCTTCTCTGTTTTCAGTCTTCTAGGATGATTTGGGAAAAAGGACTTTTTGCAAACATTCTAAGCTCAAAATAGGGTCCTCCATTTTGGAAGGTTGTTAATGCTGTATTTTTCCTTGTTTTTTCTTATCCCCTGTATCGCGCTACGGCACATTACAAATAAAAGTTAATAATAATACATTATTATTTTATAAATTAAATTTCAGTTGTACTTTTGCTCCTCTGAGCAGCCTCTGCGCTCATCACAAAGACAGATACAAATGTCTATATTTTTGTAAATATTAATCAATTAATTAGTTCAATTAATTAGTTCATAATGAATTAATATACTTTACCTATTTGTATTTAATCCATCCATCAATCAATAGGCTGAAGAGCTAACAATCTTCTTTTATTTTCCTGCAGCATATAATGTCCAGTTGGACTGTTGCTGGCCTGTGGAGATATTTTTATGAATGTCCCAACTGTGCATTAGAAATAGGCTGCGTGCGCGAGGGCAAACCGTTTATTTGTGTAAAGCACTATTGCAGATGCGTAATGTTGTGATGTTCGGAGTGTAAAGTATCGTCGTTTGTGTATGTGATAAGCGGTACGCGAGTATTTGGCATCCTTTGTAGTAGTGTATTTTGTACCTCGTACGTTCCTGTGTGAAAGTGGTAGGCGATTGGCGGTGTGTTGTGCGGTCCAGGGTTGTGTAGCCTCATTTGAATTTTTTTTGGGCCTCCATTTTTTTTCGATCTTTGCCGATTTTCGAGTGCCGAAACTCTTAAAAATCGATTTAAATTTGCGTTGCACCTCACTCCCAGACGTCCTGGCTGTTCCCCCGTGCTGCGTGTGATGTTTTTGTTGTTTGTTTTTTTTTGTGTTTTCCGTGTATTTCGATTTTTGCATTTCGGCTGTTAACTTCGTATTTTTCCTACCTTGTATTTTTTTTTTCTAAGTCCCCCATCTCGTATTTTATTTTTTCTAAGTTGCGCGTTCGTCAACTGCTTGCAGCCTAACAGCCTTATTAAATTGCAAATCGGGCAATTGAATATGGCTCTATATAAGCACAAAGCATTTTTTTTTACAGAAGTATTTAGTTAGTGAATTTCTATGCAAAAGCAAGGTCTTCAGTAACTAAAAACTTAAAAAAAAGATGCTATGTGCTTATATAGAGCCCTATTCAATTGGGCGAATGGCAATTTAATAAGTCTGTAAGGCGATACCGCGTTTCCTAAGTGTTTGTAGGCTAAGTCCTGCGGGTTTCATTGCCTCCACTGCTCACCTTGCTTCGCGAGGCTCACAGGCAATGAGAGCCTTCGGCGCTCATCGGCCAAGTGCTGTGAGTTGTAGTGCCTTAATGGCTCGCCCAAGTGCTGTGCATGTTAGTGCCTTAACGGCTCGCCTCGCTAAGCACCATGCAAAGCGTGACGACGTCTCGTAGTTCGACAATTATACTATATGATAGCAAGAGTTTTTTTTTTAAGTATGTATTGATCATTAACAACAATTCTGTCTAATGACTTTTAATAGCAATATTCAATATTAATTTCCAAAGATTACAGTATCGGCCTCTAGCTGAGTGCTTGTTTTAAAGCGATTAAGGTAAAAAAGGTGGGGCTGGAGGGGGTGGCTGAGAAACTAATCTAAAGGCATTTAAAAAGAATTAGATTTCATAAGACAATAAACAAACATTGATATTCTATACCAACAGCAAAAGCTCAATGCTAAGGGAAACCTGAAAGTTAGCAGCTGCCTGCTAAAAAGCCACTCCCTTCATTGACCTTATAGTGGGGTCAGCTGAGCAGCTGAGTCTGAACTTTGAATGTAAGTTTAATGTTAAACGTTGCTTTTTTAAATCAAATTGTATTAATGATCATTACCTAATTAAAATATCTAGCATACGTTTTTACGAAAAAACAGAGGCATTTAAAATTAGTACAAAGCCAACAGGAAATATTTATCAATGTTCATTATGATGGTACCAAACAGATATTGCTTTCCTTTTATTTATATCCAGTATAGGCAATAAAGAACACCCTATACATAATTCCAAAATGGCTATGATGTCTTATTCCACAAAAAATAATAATTTGCTAAGTAACTTTTATACTTTGAGAAAACTTATGTCAAATTCACATTTTCTCCAAAAATATTTCTTTCTACTCTAATTATAAAGTAAAATTACTAGGGCCTCATTCTATTACCGGCCGTAAATCGGCCGTAAGTCTGCGATTCCTTGCGGGGGTTCAGTTAACTCGCGATTCTATTATACGGCCCCGCAGGGATCTCCTCTTACGGCCGGCCGCATATCTTGGAACCGGCCGTAAGCTCTGAAATATAAAAACGCAAAAATAAATTCAAGCCTGCACTGTACAGCTCTGTAAATGCTAGGGATCATATTGGGGGACATGAGGATTAAAAGGAACCCACTCTCAAGCTTGCACATCAGCCCAAACCCGAGTTCAAATTAACTGTTTATTTTCCGGCTGCGGCGTGGGCGTGTCTGAGGTGCTCCAAGCCCTATGGACTTTTTACATGTATATTTTACGTATATTAAAAAAAAATTATTTTACGGATTTGAGTATAGGGTAATTATGTGTTATTTTTTCTAACATCGAATATCACTTTATAGACTCTGCAAAGTGCAGGATGGCTTTATTTGAGCTATTTTATGTGCTTAATTGGTGCTAGCGGGACCTGTTTGCTGCAAGTAAGCTGCGGCTCGTTTTTAGCCTTGCAGACAGGGTTCCCGGAGCAATAGAATAGCAACCAGGCTTTTCTTACAGCCGATTTCCTTGCGGACGTTTTAGATCAAAGGCTTTCCTCCGGCGCGATCGGCCGCAAGAGATAGCAAGGCGCCGGCCGCAAGCCTGCTGGAGTCCCCGGCCGGTGGGGAATAGAATAGCCGTAAAGCTTGCGGCCGGTCCTTGCGGCCCCGCAGCGGCTGCGGCCGTTAATAGAATGAGGCCCTTAGTATCCAACACTCACAAAAATATGTGAATTCTGAACAGAGTGTTAGCAAAGAAGTGGAATATGTGAACAACAATAATATAAAAAGGAGAGAAAATAAACCACTCTTATTAACTGCAAACCACTCCTATGTATAGTAGTACCGATCCTTGTTAATGTAAAGAGAAAAATAGAGAACTAGATAACACACAATAGTTAAAATGTAACTTTTTATTAATAAATCTTTAAAAGTAGTAACTTCATTCTCAAATAAGGATTTATAAAAAAATAAAATAAACATTCCTGGGTACAATAAAATATGTTGCTTTGCATGAAAGGACAAAATGCTATTAACTTTTAAAGCCACAATGTTATTTTTAACCTTGTATAAAAGGGGAAGAGTATTACCAAAATATTGCTAAATCTAAATTAATTTATCCTGCCCATGGTTTCCAAATACTGTAAAATGTGTCTTCCTGTTCCAACATTGTATAAGAATTTCTCACTATTCAGAATTGTTGTATTTTTTTTCTAGTCAGTTAATGATTGGTGTTTGTTTTTGCAGCCGGTGAGCTGCTATAACAGTTCTAGACACAGTTAATACATGTTAAACATGGTCTAATTCAGGTCTTTGAAGCGTATTTTGACTAATTCTGGCTAATTGGTAACGTCCTAAATAAATATAGTAAACGTGATAAGAGAGATAAAGGGATAAAGAATTTAGTTCATTATTTTAGTTCATTAGTATTTTTTGTTATTGAAGGAGGAAAATTAACTTCATAAACACAGTTGGATTGGCTGGGATTTTTACATCTAGGTAAGAAATTATTTTTTAGATTATATATATTTTTTTCAAAGAGAACATTTTTACATCATAGAAGTTTTAGCATTATTGTTAAATTTCACTGGAGTGGCATATGATTTTGATGTCCTAATATTTAGAAGTGACAAAGAGCTTAATTTGTTTAATAATTTAAATAGATTGGAGATCAATATATGTGGATATTGATTTTCCAAAACCTTAATGGCAGTTATTTTACTGTGTTTCATAATTCCAGTACTATAGCTAATTGTTTAATATATAAGGCATACAAAAGTTGGGATAGGGGACGTCCTTGTCTTGTGCTACTTTGTATTTCTCTTGGAGTGGACTGAAAGCTAATTGTGCATATGTGTGCAAACTGTTTATGGTAGAGGGTTGAAAGAGCTATAACGATCTTGGTTGGGAAGTTGTAGTAGGATAGAGTGGCAAATAAAAAAGACCAGTTACCCGGTCAAATGCTTCTGGACATCTAATGATGGATTGGACATTGTGGCTGATAGCATGTTGCTGTGAAGTAATATCTGGGGCTTTCCTTCTCTGTATGAAACCTACTTGATCTGCATATATAATTGTTCCTATTATTTAAATAATTCTCATAACTATAATTTTGAGTACAATTTCACATCAGAATTTATGAGGGATATCAGCCTATAGTTCTCTATATGGGATGGATCTTTCCTTGGTTTACGGGAAAAGATGTGCCTTTGTGCATCTTACTGATGTTATTGCATTATCAATTAACAGAGCTTTCAGTTCTTCTCTAGTTTTAATTATTTTTTACTAAAAGTAATGCATTTTGTATCTGTTTATGTTGTATGGCCAATGGATTGAGTTTAGTTAAGAGTTTTATCTTTTCCTATTTTAATTTCTTTTAATAGGAAGATATGCAAATTAACATGCCTCAAATTACAGATTTATGAGCTTCCCATATTATAACTCTGTCTCATTAATGCCAAAATAACTTTTGATTGCCTTATTAATTATTACTCTAACATTGGGCACTTTTATTATATTTTCATTAATGCGGCAGTTAATGGGTTGACTTGGTGACTGAATGTTAGTTTATGAAGTCCCAACAACAACATGATCTGATCATTCTATTATTATGAATAGAAGTACTCAATACTTATAGTAGTAATTGATGGTACTCCATCCTAGAACAGCTGTTATATATATGAGAATAGACAATATAAACCTTGTAGGATCAAAGTGCAGAGTTAGGAGTCTTTGTCCCTATTGTTAACCCTACAAAAGTCCTTTATAAGAGAGCTCCACTAAACAGGGGGACTCTGGGGGGTTACAAGTATTTAACTCCTGTTATTTGTAAGGGTGAAGATGGAGGAACTGTGTTCTAGTTTTCATGTTTGAGAGCATGTTCACATGATCAGTCCAGTAGAAAAGTATTAAATAAAAAAGAGATAGATGAGATCTTTCTCAAAATTTTCAGTTTGGCTAATGTCTGCTCTATTCCACCTCATTCACTTTCTCTTGTGATAGTGACTCTCTTTGTATCATAGTTATGATCAGTTTTTTTGGGTGTTCTTATTTGGTCCATCTGTAATTTTCAATACTGGAATTTTGGCCCAGTCAGATGTATTATTTGTACATGAGCATGTTTATTCTGTAGGAGAGTGTTTAGAAGAAAGTATTTCTGGTAAAGATAGTTTGAGGCCAGTTCTGCCCAGGTAGGCTTCACCTTCACTTATGGTTTTCATTGGCTTGCCCCATTCATAACAGATATTATGTGTTCATACTTGATCTTTGATAGGCTTGAGTTTCCTACACGATTTGGAAACACGTCTGGATATACAGTATATCTGGAGTAATTCCTTGTAGAGATTTTGGATTGTCTCTGGCTGCCTTCAGAATTTAGTTTTTCATTTCAAAGTACTGCATATATATAATTACATCTCTGGAAGGCTCTCAAATAGATAAGTTTTATTCCCTTTATAATGAATTATCCACCAAATGTAAGCAGTTTATAGTATAGATCTATGTTGATGTATTTAAACACATATGTGTTAAGACAATCAAGTAATAAGTAAGTAAGATAACTTGGCTTGTCAGCTGTTTTATTAGACTCACACAAATGGAACATATGTTCTGATAACTAATGTTTTGTTTTTGTCTTCGTCGTATAAAAAAAGAGTTGCCTTTTCAGATGATGTTGATCTCTTTCTTTTGACCTCCTATCAAATTGAGCATTCAGCTGTTATTTAACTAATCATAACTTAAATATTAAAAAAATAGACACATTAAAGCAAGATAATTGTCAAATTACTGAGGACCTACTGTATATCTCTTTGCTTTTTCACATCAATATTGAAGTTTTGAAAATCTGTGCTCACTAAATAATTCTAAAGATATGTACTCTTTTTCCTTTGTGAAATTGCATACTTTTTAGTAGCAGTTTCTGTGAGTGTTTGTGAGATAGATCCTAACTGGATCATATTTGGCCATCACAAACACTATAGAGAAAATTAAAATTTAGTGAAATCAATATTTAAAATGTAGTGAATTCAATAATTACAATGGATAGATAGTTTTACTTCTCCTTAATAAAATCTTGAATATGACTTATGAATTATATTTAAAGGACCACTGTAGTGGATTTACAGGTAAAGCTCAAGTTTGTTTGCTTCGCATAGTCTATTAAAAACAGAATGCAGTTTAAAATAAATAAATAAAAGTTAAAATCCTTAGCTTTTAAACTGTCTTTTCCCCACAAGCTGAACTGTGTATCTCCTCCTACCTTTGTTTACAACGACACACCTTCTTGAGAAAGTAGAAGAAAGAATTAACTCACAAAATAAATTACAATCACTTAATAAAGAATAATTGCAACAGTTAGATATTTAAAGATTATGTTTATAATTTTAATCTAGAAACATTTGCCCATTATTAAGTTTAGTTATTCAAAAGACAGAAAATTTGGAACCCCTCTTCCTTATCTCTTCCAATGAATTCACATGACTTCTCCATTATCCCAACAATCCTTCTATTCAACCTTCTGACTGAAACCTTTAAACATTGGGGCCCTTCTTCCAATCAATTCACATGGCGTCTCCATAGTCTCTTTCAATGAATTTACATGGCCTCTCCATTATCCACATACTCCTACTTCCACTGTCTGACAGTATCCTTCATATGAAGGATTCTGTTTTAAAATATATGCATACATTTGTCTTTAAATTAAATTTGAATCCTATATTGTTTTTGTATTTGACAATAACTGATAGGATTTGATCACATAGACAGAAGTCAGTAACCTTGCAGTGAAATATTCCCAGGTTCTGCCAGTTCGATGGAAGCATGTTATGATCGATTCTTTTCAGATCCAGCTAATTTGCAGGCTATCCATCAAGCAGTCTTAAATTGCAATTCTATTGTTTTATCAAAAATCAAGATTGATGCTGAATAAATGAATAGAATTTAATGCTTGTCAGCTTTAGTAGGTACTTATGTCATTAAACTGAAATTAGAAAAAACGAGAGAACCGAAAATTAAAAATAATATTAAAAATGAATGTGAATTTTTTTTTAAATTATTTATTATGCTTTGCATTCTCATAAACACTAATAGATAATAATATTTTAATGATAAAATCTACATTCACTTTTAACAATGGGGAAAGCAGTACATTTTAAATTTTGCTGTTTAATATTTTTTTTAGCATTGTTATTATTAATTATAGGTAAAGAAGTTTATTGTGAAACTGAATTAATGTACTGTTATCAAGATTGAAGAAAGATGCCATAAAGTACACAAAAATGTACATGAAAGACGTAATATATACAGAAATTGTTTATATATATATATACAAAGTGACACAGGGGGGTTAGAGAGACAAGGGGGGTGGAGAGACATGGGGGGTTAGAGAGACACGCGGGGGGGTTAGAGAGACACAGGGGAGTTAGAGAGACACGGGGGGGGGGGGGGCTTATACCCGAGTATATACGGTATATATATATATATATATATATATATATATATATATATAAAAATTATATATATGTGAAGGAATGAATGAATGAATATGTATGTCTAATATAAAAGGTATCACCATATACTGCAAATCTCAGATTATGGGGTTCAGTTAGGGGAATTTGGAGGCCAAGGGAGTAATTGGAAATCTTCATCATGCTCCTCCCACCACTCCAACCAATTCTGGCCATATTACATGTTGCATTCTCCTGCTGGAAGATCCCATCTGCTCCAGGGAAGTGATGGGTGTACTTGATCTGCAAGGATGGATAGATAACCCAGTTGGTTGAGAGTGCCTTCCATAGGTATAAGTGGGCCCAGACAATGCCAAGAAACATTTCCCAGACCATAATGTTGCCACCACCAGCTTATGTTCTTCCAACAGTGGTTGCAGAGTATTTTTTCTATGAGGTTTTGCTCCTGACATGCTAACATCTGACCTGTCAATGGAGCAGAAAACTTGACTCATCAGAGAAGGGAACCAATTGCCAATCAGAAGAGGTCTAATTGGTACTGTTGTGCAAATTGAAGCAGGATATGTCAATGAACCCACGTCAGCATGGGTGCAGTGACCAGCAGTTTGCTTCGCTGTAATGTCATTTTAGTCAGACGTCTGATAGCCCCCTGGGTTGTTTGGACGGTGAGCTGCTCAACTGTAGCATGTTGGTTGGCTCTCTCACACAGTCACAGCCAACATTCACCTCTGACATCAATGGCACATAATGCTTCTCAGTTTATTTGCAATGTTGCCATTTGTCCAGTCACATTACACTTTAATCACAGCAGCACTGGAACAGTTTACAAACTGAGCTGTTTCAGAAATACAGTTGAATTTCAATTAACCAGAACTCTCAAGCAACCAAGCCACAATCTGTAACCCAGAAGAAGAACCCTGGAAGCAATGCCACCTTCCACTGCATGGCACAGGGAGTCCCTGAGCCCACCCTGCTGTGGCTGAAGAACGGGAAGCCCCTGTACACAGGAGAGAAAGCCTTGCTCAGCCAAAACAACAGGTAACATGTATGATATGGCACCTCGTCCTTAGCACGTGCAGGGCAGCAGGGGATTGCTCACCCTCATATTACTGTACCCAGGTGAGGAGGGCACATGGTATTGACTCTGGGTTATTAACAGCAGGGTGGGCTCGGGGACCCCCTGTGCTGAGAGACAAAGAGGAATAGAAAGAGAAGAGGAAAAAAGACACAAGTATAGGAGGAGAGGAAAAGAAAAAGTAAGGGGGAAAAACTTGAGTGAGATGGAGAGAGGGAGAAGAAAAACGGAATGTCAGGCAGGGTGGGGAAAGTGCCTGTTTAACCCTCGCCTGAGCCTCTGCCAGTATATATAAAGTGTGAGAGCAGAGAGGGATGAGAGCAGTCCGGGCGACACGCAGGTGTAGGCCGTGCGCTTTTGTCTGGGGCGTGGTTGTCGCTCACGCTAAGTATGGGGTGCCAAATCTAAGAATATCCCCTTATGCACAGTAGCCTTAGACTTAGAGAAGGCCTTTGATTCACTGGAATGGTCATATTTGCACGGGGTCTTGGCCAAGATGGACATTAAGGTTAATTTTATTAATCTACGTAAAACGTATTATACAAATGCAATAGCGCACCTAAAACTACAAGGCTCAAATAGAGACCATATCTCCATACAAAGAGGGACTAAACAGGGGTGCCCTCTCTCCCCACTTTTATTTGCTTTATCGATTGAGCCCTTGGCCCAAGCTATTAGGTCCATACCACCAGTAAAGGGAGTCACGGTTGGACTGCAACAATTGAAGTCCTGAATGTTCGCTGATGCTATCTTGTGCACATTGGTAGATCCAGTAAACTCCATACCAGCCCTGATGGGCATCTTAGATTCCTTTGGAGCAATCTCAGGACTCAGGCCCAGATTGCATTCATATCCCAAGCACACTCCAGTGAACAATAACCAGCCTGGGTTTTTCTGGAAAATTACCATATGAAACCCCAAACATGGGAAACATAATCCTATGATAACACTTTCAATAACTAACTGGAAAAGGGTTAACTCCAAAAATCAGTTAGCAGCTAGATTAACAGAACTAACCCTTACACTTACATCTCAACCTATTTAGCACAGCGTGAGAAAGGATTGTACAAAATTGGTGGATAACAGCTAAACTTGAAAAATTAGGTAATTGGTTATCAAATGGACAATTCCTTACCTTTGACCAATTGAGGATTAACTATAATATCCCACTCAAGGAGCATTACAATTATTGTAAAATAAACCATTTAGTGACCACACTAATAGAAAATGGGGTAAACCGCAAACCAACTGGTTAATCCTTATATTCAGCAAAGCCCCACTAACCAGAGGTGTCCTTGGATCTATTTCCTCTATACTTAATGCCCCGACAACAAATCTCAAAACTAACTTTATGAAACAATGGGAATCAAACATGGGAACTCAATGGGATCCACATAAGTGGGAAAAAACCTGCACAAATGTAAGCAAAGGCTCACAAAATTACAGTCTACTTAAAACTTCTATAAAGGTGCTGCACAGAGCTTATCTCACACCTGATAGATTACTTAAAATTAACACACAAACATCTTTAAGTTGCTATAGACTTTGTCAAACTACAGGTACATTTCTCTGCACTTGGTGGGAATGCCCGATAGTTCAGAAAATTTGGACCAAAGTCATGGAATAGGCATCTACCATTTTGAAGACAACAATACACCCTTCAATAGACAATTGCCTATTAGGAGAGTATTCTCCTCTACTACAAAAGCGACATAATAAATGGCTACAATTCCTGCTTATGGTCACGAAAAGCCACATTGCAATAAAATGGAAGACACCACAACTTCACCTCCAAGAAATAATACATAAATTAAATTTCATAATGAATAATGAAAAAATAACTCATGTTATATCCAATACATATCCAATATTTACAGAAATATGGGATGTATGGATCAACTCTCCATACTCAATCACAATCATATAAAAATTACAAATATCACAAAACAAACTCTAAAGAACGATCTTAAAACTGGCTGAATTGATAACCTCACAGAATGGAAAACGGAAGCTGAACAGGTACAACGGATTCAATGACAACTTTATTGACAAAATTGTAATCTGGAGTTCAAACCCATTAGGGATAAAAGAAAGAAAGTAAATTAAGTATGACTTACTCAAGTGTATCCCCCCACCACCAGAATGTTAGGGTAAGTTAAGTTTAATTCAATATGTTTTAGGTTTATTTAGTTCATATGTTTTACTGAATCTACAGCTTCAGTCAAATGGAGAAAGGAAAACATGGAAAAAAATAGTGGAAGGTCACCGTCAACAAAAGAACTACAACAACAACAAAAAATTATACACAGACTTTCTTATTTTATTAAATGCAGTTTATGATATTTGTGTTTAAGTTTAAAGTATGACATATGACTGGAAAATAAAGATTAATGATTAAATAAAAATAAAAATGTACAGGCTTCACAAATGCCAGGAGCCAGGTTGTCACGCCACAAACTGCTTACAGGCACCTAGATTTAATCTACTGTACTTCTGTGCAATTCAGTTTTACCTGGAAGCAGAGAGGCATGAGTAACTGAGCCAGGGCAGTGTTGACGTTACATTCCACGGGTTCGGAACCGCACCATCCAGCTGAACGTACCTGTGTGGAAGTGAGGAGTGAAAGCTGCTGCTGCTAGAACAGCCCTCACTGATAAATATACTTAGCAGAGCATCCTATGTGCAGCTAATCTAGGCCTCTTTTATTAGTAACTCTCAAGCAACCAGAAACTACATTTATCCGGCATCTACCAATCCCTGTGGATGCCTCATAACTGACAATACTGCCACCCATGGCCTGAAAGCCAATAAACATCCCCTTTTCAGAGTTGGATAAATTAAAACCTTTTACCCATGACAGCGATGGTTGATATATTTTCAGGATGCCTACATGTCACCTTTTATACCCACCAAGCCAGCTCACCACACATGCCATATTTCATTGGCTACGTGCTGCTGATGTCAAAAGTAGTTGGTGGTCATACTAGTGTATATATATATATATATATATATATATATATATATATATATATATATATGTGTGTGTGTGTGTGTTTGAGTGTGTATAGGGGTGGCCAAAAATATCTAAAACCTAGGCTTCTAGGAGCGTGTTTTTATCTGTGCCACTTGCACTGAAAGGTTATTATACATATCAAGTACCTTTTCTGCAAAATTTTATATTACAGGATTTAAAGATTCATTTATTAAAGATTTAGATGGAGATCCTATAACTTCTATGGCATCTATGGTAAGTAAAAAGCACACCAATTGTACACCAACTTTAGGAATAACCCTCTTTCCCAGTTGTTAGCAAAAACCAATGAACTGCCTAATAAGGGAAAAAAGTATAAATAACCACACTTTTCAAAGTAGCCACATTTGTGTAGTTTCCGAAATTAAATCTCCTGGCAGATTATCCTTTAGTGGAGAAAAGAAAAAAATAGCCTCTGAAAGTAGCCACATTTGTGTATTTGGGAATAATCTGACTGGAGATTGATTTAAGAATACATTTTTATATTATTACATTTGAAATTGTCAGGTTTCCACTCATGCAGAACTGCTTCCACTTATCTATCTGGGGGTGAGGCCAACGCTGTCTGAGTCCTGCGCTAACAAAAAAGTCTGACCAGTCTAGGTTTTGGTACAGACTTAGAGCCTCATTCAATTGCTCCAATTTAGAGATCCTGGGTCGCAAGTGTGGTCAAAAGGTATATTGCTATTCAGTTGGCATCTTCTTGCGGGCTACGATCGAGTTACTGGCTACGAGCTGTAATTCATAGTGATTTTTTAAATTGCAAGTTAATGCCTTCCAAGCCTTTGATCTTTCAAAATCGCAAGGCTAAAATCGCAAATCGCCATTCAATTGCTCCGATTCCCCCTTGCTAACCACTCCGTCAAGCCCGCAATTGGCAAATATCTAACCACAAGTTACTGGTACCAAGGAGATCTCGCAAATTGCTTAATGACAAATCAGAACACTTATAAAGCAAATAAAAAATAAATCCTGTACTTTTATTTAGAGTGAAAGTGATGCTAGGTACTAGAATTAATAGCACAACATTCTTTAATGCTTTATTTCATGTTTAATTTTCGTGTTATATTGATCACGGCAATCAATGTGAAGTCCTACGGGCTTCAATCTCCAAGCCCGTAACTCGTGGTTCAAGCCCGTAGGACTTCAATAAAATATGGAGGTAGGATTTCAAAGTCATACAGGCTTGAACCAAGAGTTATGACCTTGTGTCCGCGATATTGTTCAAGCCCGCAAATGCTACTGTCGATAGCATAGCTTCCGATTTTCGCGACCTGCCCCTAACTTGAGGGCCCTGCCAATTGAATAGCATCGCAAAAGTAGAGCAACAGGAGCACGCAACTCAATCACAGGCATTTGGTTGTCTGCAATTGAGTTGCTCGCCCCGAATAGAATGAGGCTCTTAGTAGAGGTGAGCTGCAATACCTTCAATACCTGTGTGTGAATAGCAGGGACTGAGCTAATGACATCATGGGATGTGACCAATTAGGCCATAGCCCTGTGTGCTTCCAATGTCCATGATGGCCACGCCCACCAATAATGCACAGGAAAGTGGAGAAAAGCTGCTCTGCATATAAGCAGTTTAAAAAGTAAAACATATCTTGACTTTTATTTATTTTTAAACTGAATACTTGTTTTATTTTAACAAACAAAAGGTCACACCACCCTGCAGCCATGCAGGGTTGGCCTGGTCAGTACTTGGATGGGAGACCACCTAGGAATGTCAGGAGCTGTTTGCTGTGGCCCACTGGAGAAGGGACTGGCAACCCACTCCAGTATCTCTGCCATGAATACCAAATGGATCAGCATGGTGCGTTGCGGTCCATGAGGTCACGGAGAGTAAGACACGACTGAGTGATGCAAACAACAATCCAACAAACAAACATATGAGCTTTACTTTTAAATGCATGACCATGATCCCTTAAGGTTTGTCATTTTGCCTTTTTAGTCCACAAACTGCTTCAGTTGCCCTCGTTTTTATTATTTCTAATGTTTTAATATTTTTTAAAGATACGGTCTCCAGAACTGGACACACAATTCTAGGTCACATTTAACTAGTGATTTATAGAATACTATTAGTAACTTGTTTTTTTTTTTTTTTGTCTCCTGTTTGAATATGTATTCCTCCCCTTTCTTTGCTGACCAACATATTTTTGGGAAAAAAGCTAAACAATATATTTACTTAGTAGCAGCACAGATTTGGGTGCTCCAACTGTTTTGGAACATACATCAGTTAGGGAACCTGTTTTTGAACTGCAAAAGAGAAGGAATAAGAAAGATTATATGCAGTCAAGTACCATGATTTAGTCTTTGGGAGTGTAGTAGTATGGAGTCCGATTCAATTGCAAGCCTGCATCTCGCGGGATCCTATGTCTGTGGGCGTGCTGCGGGCTCCCAATCGTCTCCGATTCCGGAGCTATTCAATTGAGCAAGGCCTCAAATTACAGGCCAAAGCCTCAAGCCCGTAAACACCTCCCACAGCTGCAATCTGTAAATAGAATGGCCGAGATGAGATTCACTGTTACAAACCAATCATGGTATAACGTAGTGCGACACAGGCCACTCAGCCAATAGAAAGCGATCTAGTCGCAGATGATTAACAGAGAGAGATTATAAAGTTGTGTGTCCACCCGCCCATGCGTTGACTATGTTGTATTCTCTTCCGAAGCACCAGAGCACCCGGAGTTGGAGGTTGGTTATAGAAAGAGAGAGTAGGCTATTTACGATTTTACACTTAATCCTTGTTTACACATATTTGCAGTTAAACCATAATAGCAATACACATAAAGTAAAAAACACACATAGAGACACTTAGAGCTAGGTCACTCCATACACACATGTAAAATCCATGAAGCTGACAAATCACTGTCATTCCTGGGCACAACAACAGTATTCAACCAATAGATAGTCCATATATTGGTGTGCCCACTGCAGCCTATGCAGTTACAGACCGCAGCCAGAATCACGATAGAGTTAGGGGCCAAAAACAATCAAGACCAAGAACCAAAGAATAGATCATATCTAGCAAATGATAGATAATCTGAGTTGCAATTAGAAGAATCATGCACGTTCAAGCCTAAATGTCAGATAGTTAGGAATGAACATAAAACAATTTATGATTCATAATACTAATAACATATACCTTTAACTTGTCAATCTTTCCCCATCAAGGAGGTCTGGGTTTATTTGCGAGCCAGAGGTAGGAAGCGGCACAGGGGGAGGAGGAAAGAAGAGGACCCGAGGGCCCTGGTTCGGCGTAGAAGGAGTAAGTCATCTGGCTAGTGGGGTCAACAGCAGGACCACCAGCCACACTGCCGGGATTTGACCCCCCCTATGCCCCTCCTCCAGAGACTCAGCATCTTGCCAGGGCCCTCCCACTGGAGGGACCATCTGGAACAGACAACCACCACCACCTGGCCCACCAACACCAGCCAGGCCCCAGACCCTCCCCACTGGGACACCACCACCGCCACTTCCTCATCAGGCCACACCCCAGGGGCCTCCATCCCCAACATCAAGCCAGACTG
The DNA here is from genome assembly GCA_027410445.1 of Discoglossus pictus. Lineage (NCBI taxonomy): Eukaryota > Metazoa > Chordata > Amphibia > Anura > Alytidae > Discoglossus > Discoglossus pictus. The sequence goes on along the minus strand of CM050164.1, from coordinate 147,273,116 downwards.
CACAGATGCTGGCCCTCTTGCGGCAGCCTATAGAGTGTCTCTGGGGGATCCAGGCCAGCATCTCTGCAAATCATGGCCAGGCACAATAGGGAGGAGAAGAGGTACGACCTAGTGACAAAATCGTACCTGGCCGGGCTGCTCAGGATGGGGGCGGAGGCTACGGGGGATTGGGGCCCTGTGGCTAGGTGGAGCCGGACCTAGGGGCTGCGCATATGTTTGTGCCTTCACAACAGCACTCCTCAGTGACAATATATTGGTAACAATGTTAACCTCATTTAGCCTGGCTAAAGAGTTTTGGAACTTGGCCTATGTGATGGTGATCTTCCCATCATATGGTCCATGATCCTTTTCTCTGTGGACACGTAGGGTTCTGTTTAACATTTCACCAATTGATGGTCACTGAGGAATGCTATTGAGAGGAGATGCTGCAGTCCCTTTCTTTTTTAAGGTCTTATTTTGTAGGTGTTATGTTTTATATTTTGTTTTGTTTTAGGTACAATTCAGGTCAATGAAGGCATCTTCTGCATCTTTGCAGACATAATTGTTGTTAGCGTAAATGTAGACTAATACCGCTATGGGGGAGGACTCACAATGGCATGTTATCGACAGCAAGCATTAATATATGCACTAGTGAAGCATGTGATCCTGACATCAATATCAGTCTGTGAACGGATCCTTGGGTCTGATGTAAGTAACATTTAATCTGGCTACTGACCTTTGTGTCCTCTCCAAATTAATGGGTATTTTTCCTGTTGCTGATATCATGGCTATCCTTTAACATGTGCTAACAGCTGTATAGCTGATGGATGTGATATCAAAGTTGATGAACAAAATCATATGGAGAAGGTCATAGTACATCCTTGACCACTGACGCTGATTACAGCTAAGCATTTACTGTGAGATGACACATCATTAGTAATGGTCATGGCCATTTTTTTTTTACCACATTTATTTCAGATTTTTTTTTGGTCACCACACTGTAGGTGTGAAACTGGATTGGATTACACAGTCCAGAGGTTGAATCATCTGTTTCATTGAGCAGATCTAGACAAGTTGTAAGTGCTATGCACATGAATTCTTCAATTATGAGTGATTTATGATAATCCTTGATTCTGGTCGAAGTGGTGTAGTGACCACATGTGACCCTGGTAGGTACTATGCATCATGCTTGTGCTAGACTATGACATTACCCCCTTTAGGATTCCCCTTTTTTCCCACAAGCCTCTTGCTCTCCCGGGATCTGCCCACACCACACCCATGATATGAATGCACAGTCTTGTCCATTTCTGATTGTGCTCTGTGTATGAAATAAAGCTTTGTTGTACCGTTATCACCATGTCAGTGTGTTGTCAATGGTTGGGGTTTTGGGACATCCACATATATCACATGTGTGTCACATTCCTATAACTGTAAACTAAAGAGCCCTAGTTACTATGCAATAGATTAATACATAACATAAGAATAACAATAATTATAATAATAATAGTAATAATATCATGATATAATATATTAATAATATATATAATACACTTAATGGGAGGTCACCAAATGATAATGGGTATACATTTTGGGACATGGCCACCAGCAATTGCGTGGGACTTTCCAGGGTGGGCGTAGTGGGGATTTTCCCTGATGGAGGTGAGTTGGCTGTTGCTCCACGTGCCTCTGCACAGCCTCCATGTGTGTTTGCAGCTTTTCCTGATGGGTTTGAGTAGATTAGTGTGGTGTATGTTCAGGATTGCTAAGTGGTGGTGGTGAGGGGGCTTGTGTACCTGAATGAAGCTGTGAGCTATACCATGTAGGGCCACTGTAGGTGGGTAGATCATAGAACATAGGTTAGATAGATTAGAGAAGGAACTGGCAGCCCACTCCAGTATCATTTACATGCAAACCTTGTGGATACGCACAGACAGAGACATGAGTAAATGTGCTGTAGTCCATAGGATCACAGAGAGTAGGACACAACTGAGGGACTGAACAAACATATGTAAAATGTTTCCCTGGTACTTGATATAAGCCATGTGGTGGTGTAATTTGTCCACAATTTGTTGTCCCAATGTAGATATGATAAGTGAGATGTATATAAGATGATCTTTGTATTTTTAGGGTCCACATTTGAGCCTCTGTGAGTGAGAAAGGGTTAATATGTCAGCCATTTCCATGTATCTGTGTTGCAATTTAATGAGGTAGTGTGTCTTTCATAGCTTTCAGCATGCTGCAGCATAGATTTTCATATTGGCATATGCATGACCATTACAACCTAGGAGGAAAATAACATTTAATTTTTTGCAATATTTGATATTTGTGAGTTATTGTGCAAGTAATTGCAATGCCTTCCATTGCTTTCCCCATATTTTAAAGCGCATTGGTGTCTTTTTTATTGTCGTTTGCAATGTTCCTAACTAGTCTGTAAACCCTTTGCAGGTCCTATTTTGAACACATAAGCTTTGGGCCGCCATTTGTCGTTTGCAGGCCTAACTGTGTGTGCGGTCTTCTGCAAGTTTTTGCAATTGAATAGCAATTTACGATTTTAGTGATCGGAAGCCGTGAACGATCAAAGGCTCCGGGTAGGCTGTAAGTTCCGGGTTTAACAATTGCAAAGCTTTTAAGGACGTAAGCCGTAACCCATTTGGAGCCCGCAAAAAGATGCCAATTGAATAGCAAATTAACTTACAACTTCACTTACGGGCTCACAATAACTAATGATAGCTCAATTGAATGAGACTCATAGTGGTTTCAAAACTGAAGATCCTCAACCCAAGCATGGCACAAATGATTCATTAAACCAATAAATAAACTCAACAACAGATTGCAGGAAAAGAGGCCACATTATTTATTGGTAAACACAATTAAACAGAGGGTAGGAGCTCGTACAGAAACAGTACATCCCACATCCTGAACACAGTAAACAGCTGTAGATTATGTCACAGTTTTGAAAAAGAGGAGCTCCAAATTGTGGAAAATCAGCAAGTTTCAGCACTTGCTTAGAAAATCTAGCTTTTCAGCATTTACAATACTTAAAAGTTGTTTATACTGAACTTTACGATACTAAATATAGAATACAAGCTGTACTCTAGGAGCCTGGAAGGAGGTTCTTCATATGGATGCAGATGCCTTATTCTATGTCAATATAGAATACAAGCTGTACTCTAGGAGCCTGGAAGGAGGTCCTTCACAGGGATGCAGATGTCTTATTCTATGTAAACATAGAAAGCAAGCTGTATTCTAGGAGCCTGGAAGGAGGTCCTTCATAGGGATGCAGATGCCTTATGTAAATATAGAATAAAAGCTGTACTCTAGAAGCCTGGAAGGAGGTCCTTCATAGGGATGCAGATGCCTTATTCTATGTAAATACAGAATACAAGCCTTATGCTATGTAAATATAGAATACAAGCTGTACTCTAGGAGCCTGGAAGGAGGTCCTTCATAGGGATGCAGATGCCTTATTCTATGTAAATATAGAATACATGCTGTATTCTAGGAGCCTGGAAGGACGTACTTCATAGGGATGTAGATACCTTATTCTATGTAAATATAGAATAAAAGCTGTATTCTAGGAGCCTGGAAGGAGGTCCTTCATAGGGATGCAGGTTCCTTATTCTATGTAAATATAGAATATAAGCTGTACTCTAGAACCCTGGAAGGAGGTCCTTCACAGTTATGCAGATGCCTTATTCTATGTAAATATAGAATGCAAGCCGTACTCTAGGAGCCTGGAAGGAGGTCCTTCATAGGGATGCAGATGCCTTATTCTATGTAAATACAGAATACAAGCCTTATTATATGTAAATATAGAATACAAGCTGTACTCTAGGAGCCTGAAATGAGGTCCTTCATAGGGATGCAGGTGCCTTATTCTATGTAAATACAGAATACAAGCCTTATTCTATGTAAATATAGAATACAAGCTGTACTTAGGAGCCTGGAATGAGGTCATTCATAGGGATGCAGATGACTTATTCTATGTAAATATAGAATACAAGCTGTACTCTAGAACCCTGGAAGGAGGTCCTTCATAGGGATGCAGATGCCTTATTCTATGTAAATATTGAATACAAGCTGTATTGTAGGAGCCTGGAAGGAAGTCCTTCATAGGGATGCAGGTGCCTTATTCTATGTAAAAATAGAATAGAAGCTGTACTCTAGAACCCTGGAAGGTGGTCCTTCATAGGGATGCATATGCCTTATTCTATGTAAATATAGAATACAAGCTGTACTCTAGAACCCTGGAAGGAGGACCTTCATAGGGATGCAGATGCCTTATTCTATGTAAATATTGAATACAAGCTGTATTCTAGGAGCCTGGAAGGAGGTCCTTCATGGGCATGCAGGTGCCTTACTCTATGTAAATATAGAATACAAGCTGTACTCTAGAACCCTGGAAGGAGGTCCTTCATAGGGATGCAGATGCCTTATTCTATGTAAATATTGAATACAAGCTGTATTCTAGGAGCCTGGAAGGAAGTCCTTCATAGGGATGCAGGTGCCTTATTCTATGTAAAAATAGAATAGAAGCTGTACTCTAGAACCCTGGAAGGTGGTCCTTCATAGGGATGCATATGCCTTATTCTATGTAAATATTGAATACAAGCTGTATTCTAGGAGCCTGGAAGGAGGTCCTTCATAGGGATGCATATGCCTTATTCTATGTAAATACAGAATACAAGCCTTATTCTATGTAAATACAGAATACAAGCCTTATTCTATGTAAATATAGAATACAAGCTGTACTCTAGAACCCTGGAAGGAGGTCCTTCATAGGGATGCAGATGCCTTATTCTATGTAAATATTGAATACAAGCTGTATTCTAGGAGCCTGGAAGGAGGTCCTTCATAGGGATGCATATGCCTTATTCTATGTAAATACAGAATACAAGCCTTATTCTATGTAAATATAGAATACAAGCTGTACTCTAGAACCCTGGAAGGAGGTCCTTCATAGCGATGCAGATGCCTTATTCTATGTAAATATTGAATACAAGCTGTATTCTAGGAGCCCGGAAGGAAGTCCTTCATAGGGATGCAGGTGCCTTATTCTATGTAAATATAGAATAGAAGCTGTACTCTAGAACCCTGGAAGGAGGTCCTTCATAGGGGTGCATATGCCTTATTCTATGTAAATATAGAATACAAGCTGTACTCTAGGAGCCTAGAAGGAGGTCCTTCATAGGGATGCAGATGCCTTATGTAAATATAGAATACACGCTGTACTCTAGGAGCCTGGAAGGAGGTCCTTCATAGGGATGCATATGCCTTATTCTATGTAAATACAGAATACAAGCCTTATTCTATGTAAATATAGAATACAAGCTGTACTCTAGAACCCTGGAAGGAGGTCCTTCATAGGGATGCAGATGCCTTATTCTATGTAAATATTGAATACAAGCTGTATTCTAGGAGCCTGGAAGGAAGTCCTTCATAGGGATGCAGGTGCCTTATTCTATGTAAAAATAGAATAGAAGCTGTACTCTAGAACCCTGGAAGGTGGTCCTTCATAGGGATGCATATGCCTTATTCTATGTAAATATAGAATACAAGCTGTACTCTAGAACCCTGGAAGGAGGACCTTCATAGGGATGCAGATGCCTTATTCTATGTAAATATAGAATACAAGCTGTATTCTAGGAGCCTGGAAGGAGGTCCTTCATGGGCATGCAGGTGCCTTACTCTATGTAAATATAGAATACAAGCTGTACTCTAGAACCCTGGAAGGAGGTCCTTCATAGGGATGCAGATGCCTTATTCTATGTAAATATTGAATACAAGCTGTATTCTAGGAGCCTGGAAGGAAGTCCTTCATAGGGATGCAGGTGCCTTATTCTATGTAAAAATAGAATAGAAGCTGTACTCTAGAACCCTGGAAGGTGGTCCTTCATAGGGATGCATATGCCTTATTCTATGTAAATATAGAATACAAGCTGTACTCTAGAACCCTGGAAGGAAGTCCTTCATAGCGATGCAGATGCCTTATTCTATGTAAATACAGAATACAAGCCTTATTCTATGTAAATATAGAATACAAGCTGTACTTAGGAGCCTGGAATGAGGTCCTTCATAGGGATGCAGATGACTTATTCTATGTAAATATAGAATACAAGCTGTACTCTAGAACCCTGGAAGGAGGTCCTTCATAGGGATGCAGATGCCTTATTCTATGTAAATATTGAATACAAGCTGTATTCTAGGAGCCTGGAAGGAAGTCCTTCATAGGGATGCAGGTGCCTTATTCTATGTAAAAATAGAATAGAAGCTGTACTCTAGAACCCTGGAAGGTGGTCCTTCATAGGGATGCATATGCCTTATTCTATGTAAATATAGAATACAAGCTGTACTCTAGAACCCTGGAAGGAGGACCTTCATAGGGATGCAGATGCCTTATTCTATGTAAATATTGAATACAAGCTGTATTCTAGGAGCCTGGAAGGAGGTCCTTCATGGGTATGCAGGTGCCTTACTCTATGTAAATATAGAATACAAGCTGTACTCTAGAACCCTGGAAGGAGGTCCTTCATAGGGATGCAGATGCCTTATTCTATGTAAATATTGAATACAAGCTGTATTCTAGGAGCCTGGAAGGAAGTCCTTCATAGGGATGCAGGTGCCTTATTCTATGTAAAAATAGAATAGAAGCTGTACTCTAGAACCCTGGAAGGTGGTCCTTCATAGAGATGCATATGCCTTATTCTATGTAAATATTGAATACAAGCTGTATTCTAGGAGCCTGGAAGGAGGTCCTTCATAGGGATGCATATGCCTTATTCTATGTAAATACAGAATACAAGCCTTATTCTATGTAAATACAGAATACAAGCCTTATTCTATGTAAATATAGAATACAAGCTGTACTCTAGAACCCTGGAAGGAGGTCCTTCATAGGGATGCAGATGCCTTATTCTATGTAAATATTGAATACAAGCTGTATTCTAGGAGCCTGGAAGGAGGTCCTTCATAGGGATGCATATGCCTTATTCTATGTAAATACAGAATACAAGCCTTATTCTATGTAAATATAGAATACAAGCTGTACTCTAGAACCCTGGAAGGAGGTCCTTCATAGCGATGCAGATGCCTTATTCTATGTAAATATTGAAAACAAGCTGTATTCTAGGAGCCTGGAAGGAAGTCCTTCATAGGGATGCAGGTGCCTTATTCTATGTAAATATAGAATAGAAGCTGTACTCTAGAACCATGGAAGGAGGTCCTTCATAGGGGTGCATATGCCTTATTCTATGTAAATATAGAATACAAGCTGTACTCTAGGAGCCTAGAAGGAGGTCCTTCATAGGGATGCAGATGCCTTATGTAAATATAGAATACACGCTGTACTCTAGGAGCCTGGAAGGAGGTCCTTCATAGGGATGCATATGCCTTATTCTATGTAAATACAGAATACAAGCCTTATTCTATGTAAATATAGAATACAAGCTGTACTCTAGAACCCTGGAAGGAGGTCCTTCATAGGGATGCAGATGCCTTATTCTATGTAAATATTGAATACAAGCTGTATTCTAGGAGCCTGGAAGGAAGTCCTTCATAGGGATGCAGGTGCCTTATTCTATGTAAAAATAGAATAGAAGCTGTACTCTAGAACCCTGGAAGGTGGTCCTTCATAGGGATGCATATGCCTTATTCTATGTAAATATAGAATTCAAGCTGTACTCTAGAACCCTGGAAGGAGGACCTTCATAGGGATGCAGATGCCTTATTCTATGTAAATATTGAATACAAGCTGTATTCTAGGAGCCTGGAAGGAGGTCCTTCATGGGCATGCAGGTGCCTTACTCTATGTAAATATAGAATACAAGCTGTACTCTAGAACCCTGGAAGGAGGTCCTTCATAGGGATGCAGATGCCTTATTCTATGTAAATATTGAATACAAGCTGTATTCTAGGAGCCTGGAAGGAAGTCCTTCATAGGGATGCAGGTGCCTTATTCTATGTAAATATAGAATAGAAGCTGTACTCTAGAACCCTGGAAGGAGGTCCTTCATAGGGGTGCATATGCCTTATTCTATGTAAATATAGAATACAAGCTGTACTCTAGGAGCCTAGAAGGAGGTCCTTCATAGGGATGCAGATGCCTTATGTAAATATAGAATACACGCTGTACTCTAGGAGCCTGGAAGGAGGTCCTTCATAGGGATGCATATGCCTTATTCTATGTAAATACAGAATACAAGCCTTATTCTATGTAAATATAGAATACAAGCTGTACTCTAGAACCCTGGAAGGAGGTCCTTCATAGGGATGCAGATGCCTTATTCTATGTAAATATATAATACAAGCTGTTCTCTAGGAGCCTAGAAGCAGGTCCTTCATAGGGGTGCAGATGCCTTATGTAAATATAGAATACAAGCTGTACTCTAGGAGCCTGGAATGAGGTCCTTCATAGGGATGCAGATGCCTTATTCTATGTAAATATTGAATACAAGCTGTATTCTAGGAGCCTGGAAGGAGGTCCTTCATAGGGATGTAGGTGCCTTACTCTATGTAAATATAGAATAGAAGCTGTACTCTAGAACCCTGGAAGGAGGTCCTTCATAAGGATGCAGATGCCTTATTCTATGTAAATATAGAATACAAGCTGTACTCTAGGAGCCTGGAAGAAGGTCCTTCATAGGGATGCAGATGCCTTATTCTATGTAAATATAGAAAACAAGCTATACTCTAGGAGCCTGGAAGGAGGTCTTCATGGGGACGCAGATGCCTTATTTTTTGTAAATATAGAATACAAGCTGTACTCTAGGAGCCTGGAAGGAGGTTCTTCATAGGGATGCAGATGCCTTATTCTATGTAAATATAGAATACAAGCTGTACTCTAGGAGCCTGGAAGGAGGTCCTTCACAGGGATGCAGATGTCTTATTCTATGTAAACATAGAAAGCAAGCTGTATTCTAGGAGCCTGGAAGGAGGTCCTTCATAGGGATGCAGATGCCTTATGTAAATATAGAATAAAAGCTGTACTCTAGAAGCCTGGAAGGAGGTCCTTCATAGGGATGCAGATGCCTTATTCTATGTAAATACAGAATACAAGCCTTATGCTATGTAAATATAGAATACAAGCTGTACTCTAGGAGCCTGGAAGGAGGTCCTTCATAGGGATGCAGATGCCTTATTCTATGTAAATATAGAATACATGCTGTATTCTAGGAGCCTGGAAGGACGTACTTCATAGGGATGTAGATACCTTATTCTATGTAAATATAGAATAAAAGCTGTATTCTAGGAGCCTGGAAGGAGGTCCTTCATAGGGATGCAGGTTCCTTATTCTATGTAAATATAGAATATAAGCTGTACTCTAGAACCCTGGAAGGAGGTCCTTCACAGTTATGCAGATGCCTTATTCTATGTAAATATAGAATGCAAGCCGTACTCTAGGAGCCTGGAAGGAGGTCCTTCATAGGGATGCAGATGCCTTATTCTATGTAAATACAGAATACAAGCCTTATTATATGTAAATATAGAATACAAGCTGTACTCTAGGAGCCTGAAATGAGGTCCTTCATAGGGATGCAGGTGCCTTATTCTATGTAAATACAGAATACAAGCCTTATTCTATGTAAATATAGAATACAAGCTGTACTTAGGAGCCTGGAATGAGGTCATTCATAGGGATGCAGATGACTTATTCTATGTAAATATAGAATACAAGCTGTACTCTAGAACCCTGGAAGGAGGTCCTTCATAGGGATGCAGATGCCTTATTCTATGTAAATATTGAATACAAGCTGTATTGTAGGAGCCTGGAAGGAAGTCCTTCATAGGGATGCAGGTGCCTTATTCTATGTAAAAATAGAATAGAAGCTGTACTCTAGAACCCTGGAAGGTGGTCCTTCATAGGGATGCATATGCCTTATTCTATGTAAATATAGAATACAAGCTGTACTCTAGGAGCCTAGAAGGAGGTCCTTCATAGGGATGCAGATGCCTTATGTAAATATAGAATACACGCTGTACTCTAGGAGCCTGGAAGGAGGTCCTTCATAGGGATGCATATGCCTTATTCTATGTAAATACAGAATACAAGCCTTATTCTATGTAAATATAGAATACAAGCTGTACTCTAGAACCCTGGAAGGAGGTCCTTCATAGGGATGCAGATGCCTTATTCTATGTAAATATTGAATACAAGCTGTATTCTAGGAGCCTGGAAGGAAGTCCTTCATAGGGATGCAGGTGCCTTATTCTATGTAAATATAGAATAGAAGCTGTACTCTAGAACCCTGGAAGGTGGTCCTTCATAGGGATGCATATGCCTTATTCTATGTAAATATAGAATACAAGCTGTACTCTAGAACCCTGGAAGGAGGACCTTCATAGGGATGCAGATGCCTTATTCTATGTAAATATTGAATACAAGCTGTATTCTAGGAGCCTGGAAGGAGGTCCTTCATGGGCATGCAGGTGCCTTACTCTATGTAAATATAGAATACAAGCTGTACTCTAGAACCCTGGAAGGAGGTCCTTCATAGGGATACAGATGCCTTATTCTATGTAAATATTGAATACAAGCTGTATTCTAGGAGCCTGGAAGGAAGTCCTTCATAGGGATGCAGGTGCCTTATTCTATGTAAATATAGAATAGAAGCTGTACTCTAGAACCCTGGAAGGAGGTCCTTCATAGGGGTGCATATGCCTTATTCTATGTAAATATAGAATACAAGCTGTACTCTAGGAGCCTAGAAGGAGGTCCTTCATAGGGATGCAGATGCCTTATGTAAATATAGAATACACGCTGTACTCTAGGAGCCTGGAAGGAGGTCCTTCATAGGGATGCATATGCCTTATTCTATGTAAATACAGAATACAAGCCTTATTCTATGTAAATATAGAATACAAGCTGTACTCTAGAACCCTGGAAGGAGGTCCTTCATAGGGATGCAGATGCCTTATTCTATGTAAATATATAATACAAGCTGTTCTCTAGGAGCCTAGAAGCAGGTCCTTCATAGGGGTGCAGATGCCTTATGTAAATATAGAATACAAGCTGTACTCTAGGAGCCTGGAATGAGGTCCTTCATAGGGATGCAGATGCCTTATTCTATGTAAATATTGAATACAAGCTGTATTCTAGGAGCCTGGAAGGAGGTCCTTCATAGGGATGTAGGTGCCTTACTCTATGTAAATATAGAATAGAAGCTGTACTCTAGAACCCTGGAAGGAGGTCCTTCATAAGGATGCAGATGCCTTATTCTATGTAAATATAGAATACAAGCTGTACTCTAGGAGCCTGGAAGAAGGTCCTTCATAGGGATGCAGATGCCTTATTCTATGTAAATATAGAAAACAAGCTGTACTCTAGGAGCCTGGAAGGAGGTCTTCATGGGGACGCAGATGCCTTATTTTTTGTAAATATAGAATACAAGCTGTACTCTAGGAGCCTGGAAGGAGGTTCTTCATATGGATGCAGATGCCTTATTCTATGTCAATATAGAATACAAGCTGTACTCTAGGAGCCTGGAAGGAGGTCCTTCACAGGGATGCAGATGTCTTATTCTATGTAAACATAGAAAGCAAGCTGTATTCTAGGAGCCTGGAAGGAGGTCCTTCATAGGGATGCAGATGCCTTATGTAAATATAGAATAAAAGCTGTACTCTAGAAGCCTGGAAGGAGGTCCTTCATAGGGATGCAGATGCCTTATTCTATGTAAATACAGAATACAAGCCTTATGCTATGTAAATATAGAATACAAGCTGTACTCTAGGAGCCTGGAAGGAGGTCCTTCATAGGGATGCAGATGCCTTATTCTATGTAAATATAGAATACAAGCTGTAGTCTAGGAGCCTGGAAGGACGTACTTCATAGGGATGTAGATACCTTATTCTATGTAAATATAGAATAAAAGCTGTATTCTAGGAGCCTGGAAGGAGGTCCTTCATAGGGATGCAGGTTCCTTATTCTATGTAAATATAGAATATAAGCTGTACTCTAGAACCCTGGAAGGAGGTCCTTCACAGTTATGCAGATGCCTTATTCTATGTAAATATAGAATGCAAGCCGTACTCTAGGAGCCTGGAAGGAGGTCCTTCATAGGGATGCAGATGCCTTATTCTATGTAAATACAGAATACAAGCCTTATTATATGTAAATATAGAATACAAGCTGTACTCTAGGAGCCTGAAATGAGGTCCTTCATAGGGATGCAGGTGCCTTATTCTATGTAAATACAGAATACAAGCCTTATTCTATGTAAATATAGAATACAAGCTGTACTTAGGAGCCTGGAATGAGGTCATTCATAGGGATGCAGATGACTTATTCTATGTAAATATAGAATACAAGCTGTACTCTAGAACCCTGGAAGGAGGTCCTTCATAGGGATGCAGATGCCTTATTCTATGTAAATATTGAATACAAGCTGTATTGTAGGAGCCTGGAAGGAAGTCCTTCATAGGGATGCAGGTGCCTTATTCTATGTAAAAATAGAATAGAAGCTGTACTCTAGAACCCTGGAAGGTGGTCCTTCATAGGGATGCATATGCCTTATTCTATGTAAATATAGAATACAAGCTGTACTCTAGAACCCTGGAAGGAGGACCTTCATAGGGATGCAGATGCCTTATTCTATGTAAATATTGAATACAAGCTGTATTCTAGGAGCCTGGAAGGAGGTCCTTCATGGGCATGCAGGTGCCTTACTCTATGTAAATATAGAATACAAGCTGTACTCTAGAACCCTGGAAGGAGGTCCTTCATAGGGATGCAGATGCCTTATTCTATGTAAATATTGAATACAAGCTGTATTCTAGGAGCCTGGAAGGAAGTCCTTCATAGGGATGCAGGTGCCTTATTCTATGTAAAAATAGAATAGAAGCTGTACTCTAGAACCCTGGAAGGTGGTCCTTCATAGGGATGCATATGCCTTATTCTGTGTAAATATTGAATACAAGCTGTATTCTAGGAGCCTGGAAGGAGGTCCTTCATAGGGATGCATATGCCTTATTCTATGTAAATACAGAATACAAGCCTTATTCTATGTAAATGCAGAATACAAGCCTTATTCTATGTAAATATAGAATACAAGCAGTACTCTAGAACCCTGGAAGGAGGTCCTTCATAGGGATGCAGATGCCTTATTCTATGTAAATATTGAATACAAGCTGTATTCTAGGAGCCTGGAAGGAGGTCCTTCATAGGGATGCATATGCCTTATTCTATGTAAATACAGAATACAAGCCTTATTCTATGTAAATATAGAATACAAGCTGTACTCTAGAACCCTGGAAGGAGGTCCTTCATAGCGATGCAGATGCCTTATTCTATGTAAATATTGAATACAAGCTGTATTCTAGGAGCCTGGAAGGAAGTCTTTCATAGGGATGCAGGTGCCTTATTCTATGTAAATATAGAATAGAAGCTGTACTCTAGAACCCTGGAAGGAGGTCCTTCATAGGGGTGCATATGCCTTATTCTATGTAAATATAGAATACAAGCTGTACTCTAGGAGCCTAGAAGGAGGTCCTTCATAGGGATGCAGATGCCTTATGTAAATATAGAATACACGCTGTACTCTAGGAGCCTGGAAGGAGGTCCTTCATAGGGATGCAGATGCCTTATTCTATGTAAATATTGAATACAAGCTGTATTCTAGGAGCCTGGAAGGAAGTCCTTCATAGGGATGCAGGTGCCTTATTATATGTAAAAATAGAATAGAAGCTGTACTCTAGAACCCTGGAAGGTGGTCCTTCATAGGGATGCATATGCCTTATTCTATGTAAATATAGAATACAAGCTGTACTCTAGAACCCTGGAAGGAGGACCTTCATAGGGATGCAGATGCCTTATTCTATGTAAATATTGAATACAAGCTGTATTCTAGGAGCCTGGAAGGAGGTCCTTCATAGGGATGCATATGCCTTATTCTATGTAAATACAGAATACAAGCCTTATTCTATGTAAATATAGAATACAAGCTGTACTCTAGAACCCTGGAAGGAGGTCCTTCATAGCGATGCAGATGCCTTATTCTATGTAAATATTGAATACAAGCTGTATTCTAGGAGCCTGGAAGGAAGTCTTTCATAGGGATGCAGGTGCCTTATTCTATGTAAATATAGAATAGAAGCTGTACTCTAGAACCCTGGAAGGAGGTCCTTCATAGGGGTGCATATGCCTTATTCTATGTAAATATAGAATACAAGCTGTACTCTAGGAGCCTAGAAGGAGGTCCTTCATAGGGATGCAGATGCCTTATGTAAATATAGAATACACGCTGTACTCTAGGAGCCTGGAAGGAGGTCCTTCATAGGGATGCAGATGCCTTATTCTATGTAAATATTGAATACAAGCTGTATTCTAGGAGCCTGGAAGGAAGTCCTTCATAGGGATGCAGGTGCCTTATTATATGTAAAAATAGAATAGAAGCTGTACTCTAGAACCCTGGAAGGTGGTCCTTCATAGGGATGCATATGCCTTATTCTATGTAAATATAGAATACAAGCTGTACTCTAGAACCCTGGAAGAAGGACCTTCATAGGGATGCAGATGCCTTATTCTATGTAAATATTGAATACAAGCTGTATTCTAGGAGCCTGGAAGGAGGTCCTTCATGGGCATGCAGGTGCCTTACTCTATGTAAATATAGAATACAAGCTGTACTCTAGAACCCTGGAAGGAGGTCCTTCATAGGGATGCAGATGCCTTATTCTATGTAAATATTGAATACAAGCTGTATTCTAGGAGCCTGGAAGGAAGTCCTTCATAGGGATGCAGGTGCCTTATTCTATGTAAAAATAGAATAGAATCTGTACTCTAGAACCCTGGAAGGTGGTCCTTCATAGGGATGCATATGCCTTATTCTATGTAAATATAGAATACAAGCTGTACTCTAGAACCCTGGAAGGAGGTCCTTCATAGCGATGCAGATGCCTTATTCTATGTAAATACAGAATACAAGCCTTATTCTATGTAAATATAGAATACAAGCTGTAATTAGGAGCCTGGAATGAGGTCCTTCATAGGGATGCAGATGACTTATTCTATGTAAATATAGAATACAAACTGTACTCTAGAACCCTGGAAGGAGGTCCTTCATAGGGATGCAGATGCCTTATTCTATGTAAATATTGAATACAAGCTGTATTCTAGGAGCCTGGAAGGAAGTCCTTCATAGGGATGCAGGTGCCTTATTCTATGTAAAAATAGAATAGAAGCTGTACTCTAGAACCCTGGAAGGTGGTCCTTCATAGGGATGCATATGCCTTATTCTATGTAAATATAGAATACAAGCTGTACTCTAGAACCCTGGAAGGAGGACCTTCATAGGGATGCAGATGCCTTATTCTATGTAAATATTGAATACAAGCTGTATTCTAGGAGCCTGGAAGGAGGTCCTTCATGGGCATGCAGGTGCCTTACTCTATGTAAATATAGAATACAAGCTGTACTCTAGAACCCTGGAAGGAGGTCCTTCATAGGGATGCAGATGCCTTATTCTATGTAAATATTGAATACAAGCTGTATTCTAGGAGCCTGGAAGGAAGTCCTTCATAGGGATGCAGGTGCCTTATTCTATGTAAAAATAGAATAGAAGCTGTACTCTAGAACCCTGGAAGGTGGTCCTTCATAGGGATGCATATGCCTTATTCTATGTAAATATTGAATACAAGCTGTATTCTAGGAGCCTGGAAGGAGGTCCTTCATAGGGATGCATATGCCTTATTCTATGTAAATACAGAATACAAGCCTTATTCTATGTAAATACATAATACAAGCCTTATTCTATGTAAATATAGAATACAAGCTGTACTCTAGAACCCTGGAAGGAGGTCCTTCATAGGGATGCAGATGCCTTATTCTATGTAAATATTGAATACAAGCTGTATTCTAGGAGCCTGGAAGGAGGTCCTTCATAGGGATGCATATGCCTTATTCTATGTAAATACAGAATACAAGCCTTATTCTATGTAAATATAGAATACAAGCTGTACTCTAGAACCCTGGAAGGAGGTCCTTCATAGCGATGCAGATGCCTTATTCTATGTAAATATTGAATACAAGCTGTATTCTAGGAGCCTGGAAGGAAGTCCTTCATAGGGATGCAGGTGCCTTATTCTATGTAAATATAGAATATAAGCTGTACTCTAGAACCCTGGAAGGAGGTCCTTCATAGGGGTGCATATGCCTTATTCTATGTAAATATAGAATACAAGCTGTACTCTAGGAGCCTAGAAGGAGGTCCTTCATAGGGATGCAGATGCCTTATGTAAATATAGAATACACGCTGTACTCTAGGAGCCTGGAAGGAGGTCCTTCATAGGGATGCATATGCCTTATTCTATGTAAATACAGAATACAAGCCTTATTCTATGTAAATATAGAATACAAGCTGTACTCTAGTACCCTGGAAGGAGGTCCTTCATAGGGATGCAGATGCCTTATTCTATGTAAATATTGAATACAAGCTGTATTCTAGGAGCCTGGAAGGAGGTCCTTCATGGGCATGCAGGTGCCTTACTCTATGTAAATATAGAATACAAGCTGTACTCTAAAACCCTGGAAGGAGGTCCTTCATAGGGATGCAGATGCCTTATTCTATGTAAATATTGAATACAAGCTGTATTCTAGGAGCCTGGAAGGAGGTCCTTCATAGGGATGCATATGCCTTATTCTATGTAAATATAGAATACAAGCTGTACTCTAGAACCCTGGAAGGAGGTCCTTCATAGCGATGCAGATGCCTTATTCTATGTAAATATTGAATACAAGCTGTATTCTAGGAGCCTGGAAGGAAGTCCTTCATAGGGATGCAGGTGCCTTATTCTATGTAAATATAGAATAGAAGCTGTACTCTAGAACCCTGGAAGGAGGTCCTTCATAGGGGTGCATATGCCTTATTCTATGTAAATATAGAATACAAGCTGTACTCTAGGAGCCTAGAAGGAGGTCCTTCATAGGGATGCAGATGCCTTATTCTATGTAAATACAGAATACAAGCCTTATTCTATGTAAATACAGAATACAAGCCTTATTCTATGTAAATATAGAATACAAGCTGTACTCTAGAACCCTGGAAGGAGGTCCTTCATAGGGATGCAGATGCCTTATTCTATGTAAATATTGAATACAAGCTGTATTCTAGGAGCCTGGAAGGAGGTCCTTCATAGGGATGCATATGCCTTATTCTATGTAAATACAGAATACAAGCCTTATTCTATGTAAATATAGAATACAAGCTGTACTCTAGAACCCTGGAAGGAGGTCCTTCATAGCGATGCAGATGCCTTATTCTATGTAAATATTGAATACAAGCTGTATTCTAGGAGCCTGGAAGGAAGTCCTTCATAGGGATGCAGGTGCCTTATTCTATGTAAATATAGAATATAAGCTGTACTCTAGAACCCTGGAAGGAGGTCCTTCATAGGGGTGCATATGCCTTATTCTATGTAAATATAGAATACAAGCTGTACTCTAGGAGCCTAGAAGGAGGTCCTTCATAGGGATGCAGATGCCTTATGTAAATATAGAATACACGCTGTACTCTAGGAGCCTGGAAGGAGGTCCTTCATAGGGATGCATATGCCTTATTCTATGTAAATACAGAATACAAGCCTTATTCTATGTAAATATAGAATACAAGCTGTACTCTAGTACCCTGGAAGGAGGTCCTTCATAGGGATGCAGATGCCTTATTCTATGTAAATATTGAATACAAGCTGTATTCTAGGAGCCTGGAAGGAGGTCCTTCATGGGCATGCAGGTGCCTTACTCTATGTAAATATAGAATACAAGCTGTACTCTAAAACCCTGGAAGGAGGTCCTTCATAGGGATGCAGATGCCTTATTCTATGTAAATATTGAATACAAGCTGTATTCTAGGAGCCTGGAAGGAGGTCCTTCATAGGGATGCATATGCCTTATTCTATGTAAATATAGAATACAAGCTGTACTCTAGAACCCTGGAAGGAGGTCCTTCATAGCGATGCAGATGCCTTATTCTATGTAAATATTGAATACAAGCTGTATTCTAGGAGCCTGGAAGGAAGTCCTTCATAGGGATGCAGGTGCCTTATTCTATGTAAATATAGAATAGAAGCTGTACTCTAGAACCCTGGAAGGAGGTCCTTCATAGGGGTGCATATGCCTTATTCTATGTAAATATAGAATACAAGCTGTACTCTAGGAGCCTAGAAGGAGGTCCTTCATAGGGATGCAGATGCCTTATTCTATGTAAATACAGAATACAAGCCTTATTCTATGTAAATACAGAATACAAGCCTTATTCTATGTAAATATAGAATACAAGCTGTACTCTAGAACCCTGGAAGGAGGTCCTTCATAGGGATGCAGATGCCTTATTCTATGTAAATATTGAATACAAGCTGTATTCTAGGAGCCTGGAAGGAGGTCCTTCATAGGGATGCATATGCCTTATTCTATGTAAATACAGAATACAAGCCTTATTCTATGTAAATATAGAATACAAGCTGTACTCTAGAACCCTGGAAGGAGGTCCTTCATAGCGATGCAGATGCCTTATTCTATGTAAATATTGAATACAAGCTGTATTCTAGGAGCCTGGAAGGAAGTCCTTCATAGGGATGCAGGTGCCTTATTCTATGTAAATATAGAATATAAGCTGTACTCTAGAACCCTGGAAGGAGGTCCTTCATAGGGGTGCATATGCCTTATTCTATGTAAATATAGAATACAAGCTGTACTCTAGGAGCCTAGAAGGAGGTCCTTCATAGGGATGCAGATGCCTTATGTAAATATAGAATACACGCTGTACTCTAGGAGCCTGGAAGGAGGTCCTTCATAGGGATGCATATGCCTTATTCTATGTAAATACGGAATACAAGCCTTATTCTATGTAAATATAGAATACAAGCTGTACTCTAGTACCCTGGAAGGAGGTCCTTCATAGGGATGCAGATGCCTTATTCTATGTAAATATTGAATACAAGCTGTATTCTAGGAGCCTGGAAGGAAGTCCTTCATAGGGATGCAGGTGCCTTATTCTATGTAAAAATAGAATAGAAGCTGTACTCTAGAACCCTGGAAGGTGGTCCTTCATAGGGATGCATATGCCTTATTCTATGTAAATATAGAATACAAGCTGTACTCTAGAACCCTGGAAGGAGGACCTTCATAGGGATGCAGATGCCTTATTCTATGTAAATATTGAATACAAGCTGTATTCTAGGAGCCTGGAAGGAGGTCCTTCATGGGCATGCAGGTGCCTTACTCTATGTAAATATAGAATACAAGCTGTACTCTAAAACCCTGGAAGGAGGTCCTTCATAGGGATGCAGATGCCTTATTCTATGTAAATATTGAATACAAGCTGTATTCTAGGAGCCTGGAAGGAGGTCCTTCATAGGGATGCATATGCCTTATTCTATGTAAATATAGAATACAAGCTGTACTCTAGAACCCTGGAAGGAGGTCCTTCATAGCGATGCAGATGCCTTATTCTATGTAAATATTGAATACAAGCTGTATTCTAGGAGCCTGGAAGGAAGTCCTTCATAGGGATGCAGGTGCCTTATTCTATGTAAATATAGAATAGAAGCTGTACTCTAGAACCCTGGAAGGAGGTCCTTCATAGGGGTGCATATGCCTTATTCTATGTAAATATAGAATACAAGCTGTACTCTAGGAGCCTAGAAGGAGGTCCTTCATAGGGATGCAGATGCCTTATGTAAATATAGAATACACGCTGTACTCTAGGAGCCTGGAAGGAGGTCCTTCATAGGGATGCATATGCCTTATTCTATGTAAATACAGAATACAAGCCTTATTCTATGTAAATATAGAATACAAGCTGTACTCTAGAACCCTGGAAGGAGGTCCTTCATAGGGATGCAGATGCCTTATTCTATGTAAAACAAGCTGTTCTCTAGGAGCCTAGAAGCAGGTCCTTCATAGGGGTGCAGATGCCTTATGTAAATATAGAATACAAGCTGTACTCTAGGAGCCTGGAATGAGGTCCTTCATAGGGATGCAGATGCCTTATTCTATGTAAATATTGAATACAAGCTGTATTCTAGGAGCCTGGAAGGAGGTCCTTCATAGGGATGTAGGTGCCTTACTCTATGTAAATATAGAATAGAAGCTGTACTCTAGAACCCTGGAAGGAGGTCCTTCATAAGGATGCAGATGCCTTATTCTATGTAAATATAGAATACAAGCTGTACTCTAGGAGCCTGGAAGAAGGTCCTTCATAGGGATGCAGATGCCTTATTCTATGTAAATATAGAAAACAAGCTGTACTCTAGGAGCCTGGAAGGAGGTCTTCATGGGGACGCAGATGCCTTATTTTTTGTAAATATAGAATACAAGCTGTACTCTAGGAGCCTGGAAGGAGGTTCTTCATATGGATGCAGATGCCTTATTCTATGTAAATATAGAATACAAGCTGTACTCTAGGAGCCTGGAAGGAGGTCCTTCACAGGGATGCAGATGTCTTATTCTATGTAAACATAGAAAGCAAGCTGTATTCTAGGAGCCTGGAAGGAGGTCCTTCATAGGGATGCAGATGCCTTATGTAAATATAGAATAAAAGCTGTACTCTAGAAGCCTGGAAGGAGGTCCTTCATAGGGATGCAGATGCCTTATTCTATGTAAATACAGAATACAAGCCTTATGCTATGTAAATATAGAATACAAGCTGTACTCTAGGAGCCTGGAAGGAGGTCCTTCATAGGGATGCAGATGCCTGATTCTATGTAAATATAGAATACAAGCTGTACTCTAGGAGCCTGGAAGGAGGTCCTTCATAGGGATACAGATGCCTTATTCTTTGTAAATATAGAATACAAGATGTACTCTAGGAGCCTGGAAGGAGGTCCTTCATAGGGATGCAGGTGCCTTATTCTATGTAAATATAGAATGCAAGCTGTACTCTAGGAGCCTGGAAGGAGGTCTTCATAGGGACGCAGATGCCTTATTTTTTGTAAATATAGAATACAAGCAGTACTCTAAGAGCCGGAAGGAGGTCTTCATAGGGATGCAGATGCCTTATTCTATGTAAATATAGAATACAAGCTGTACTCTAGGAGCCTTTCTTCCAGGCTTGTCTGATATATACAGGGTAGTCAGCAACATAGAGAGTACTGAGATGGCTGAGGTTCTGCATCCAGCACACTGAGACTGAGGCAATGTTGTTGTTTTTTCAATAAACGTTATTCAGAAAGAGGAGAGAGAAAGAGAGATTATAGAGGGAGATAAAGAGAGAATTTAGATGGAAATAAAAAGAGATTAGAGGGAATAGAAAAGTGTGGGTGTGGGGGAGGATTTGTCCATCAGCACACAGACTGCTTCAATAAAAAAAATTGTATATAAACTATATACTCACAAATGTGTTTTGCAGTAAATTTTTTAGTATCAAATTTAAAACAAACTGTCATGACAAAACTACTAGTCTTCATTATGAAGCTGCATCTATCTATCTATCTATCTATCTATCTATCTATCTATATAGATGCATGGTGCCTGGGGGAAGAGACAGACAATATGAGAGAGAGAGTACAAGTCACAAAGAGAGAATAAGAGTCACAGAGAACAAGAAACAGAGAGAGAGAGAGAGAAACAGACTGAGACTTACTCACTTGGTCCTGAACAGCTCTATCAGCATGGCAGCTCTAACTGAACTACATCTCCCAGCATGCACTGCATACTGCAATTTAGCAGTCCTAATTGGCTGGGGCAGTGTCAGTGATTAGCTGGGGTTTGCCCCAATAGGTCTCCACAGCTTCAGCTCCTCACAGTCATTCTGATTGGGCGATTTCTGAAAGGTCCTACAGCGTCAGCTCCCTCTCAGTCATTCTGATTGGGTGATGCTGTGTGTGACAGACAGGTTCATTGCTTCAGATTGAGCAAAGGCAGCACTGTGCCCTGATTTGTAGTACTAGGCAAGTCACCAGGAGGGGGAGATGTGATAAGGGCATAAGTCAGTGTGTTTAAGTGCTTGCCAAAGGATTCAACATTTAAAGTGACAGCAGCAGATATATATATATATAAAAAAAGATTGAACATGATATAATTAATTTTTATTTGTATACTATTTAAATTAGAAAAATAAGTTAGTGATGATGGATTAAGTCAGTGCATTCATTCTGGGAGCGTGGTTGCCCATTTTCCCCTATGCACCAGCCGCCCCTGAGATATGATATATATATGTATGTATAGTTGTGTTAAAAACTTTGCGTACCCTGGCAGAAATTGTGAAATTTTGCAGTTTATTTTGAAAATATGACTCACCATGCAAAAAAAAAAAAAAAAATGTATTGAAGGATAGTGATCATATGAAGCCATTTATTATCACATAGTTGTTTGACTCCTTTTTAAATCATAATAAAAACAGAAACCACCAAAATGGCCCTGATAAAAAATTGACATACCCTTGAAATGTTTGGCCTTGTTACAGACACACAAGGTGACAAACGCTGGTTAAAAAGGGCAATCAAATATTAATTTCCAATTTTGCGGCTTTTTAACTTGCAATTGAGGATGCACTGAGCAGGCTAGATACTGAGGCATGGGGAGCAGAAAAATACTGTAAAATGAACTTTATAAAGATAATGAACTTTATAAAGATGGAAAAGGATAAAAAAAGATATCCAATGCCTTGAAAATGCTAGTACTGTTCAATCACTTATTAAGAAGTGGAAAATTGTGGGATCTCTTGATACCAAGCCAAGGTCAGGTAGACCAAGAAAGATTTCAGCCACAACTGCCAGAAGAATTGTTACGGAATACAAAGAAAAACCCACAGGGAACCTCAAGAGAAATACAGGCTGCTCTGGAAAAAGACAGTGTGGTTGTTTCAAGAAGCACAATACGACGATACTTGAACAAAAATGAGCTGCATGGTCAAGTTGCCAGAAAGAAGCCTTCACTTTGCCAGT
This sequence comes from Discoglossus pictus, assembly GCA_027410445.1. Taxonomy (NCBI): domain Eukaryota; kingdom Metazoa; phylum Chordata; class Amphibia; order Anura; family Alytidae; genus Discoglossus; species Discoglossus pictus. Next base: position 147,250,265 of record CM050164.1, on the reverse strand, counting down.
GCCACAAAATGCCCCGTTACAATATGCCCGACAACACCTTGACACGCCTCATAGCTTCTGGCACACTGTAATTTGGAGTGACGAGTCCAAAATAGAGCTTTATGGTCACAAACATAAGCGCTATGTTTGGAGAGGGGTCAACAAGGCCTATAGTAAAAAAAATACCATCCCCACTGTGAAGCATGATGGTGCCTCACTGATGTTTGGGGGGGGGGGTGAGCTTTAATGGCACAGGGAATCTTGTGAAATTTGATGGCAAGATGAATGCATCATGTTATCAGAAAATACTGGCAGACAATTTGCATTCTTCTGCATGAAGGCTGTGCATGGGACACTCTTGGACTTTCCAGCATGACAATGACCCTAAGCACAAAGCTAAGTTGACCCTCCAGTGGTTACAGCAGAAAAAAGGTGACGGTTGTGGAGTGGCTATCACAGTCTCCTGATCTTAATATCATCAAGCCACTCTGGGGGATCTCAAACGTGCGGTTCATGCAAGATGACCAAAGACTTTGCATGACCTGAAGGCATTTTGCCAAGAAAAATGGACAGCTATACCACCTGCAAGAATTAGGGGCCTCATAGACATCTATTACAAAAGACTGCACACTGTCATTGATGCTAAAGTGGGCAATACATAGTATTAAGAACTAAGGGTATGTATACTTTTGATCAGGGCCATTTGGGTGATTTCTGTTATCATTATGATTAAAAAAGGAGCCAAAAAACTATGTGATAATAAATGGCTTCATATGATCACTATCCTTCAATAAAATAAAAATATTTTTTTTGTGTGATCAGTCATATTTTCAAAATAAAGCCAACATTTCACAATTTCGGCCAGGGTATGCAAACTTTTGAGCACAACCTTTATATATATATATATATATATATATATATATATACACATACAGTAAATAAATAGTACCTCTGTGTTTAGATTTGAACATCTAAAACAAGTTAAAAAACATATTTCCTGCTCAGAATTCCAAGAAGTACCGTTTTCCACTGCATTCTGGGAACCTGAGCAGGGACATGCAAATGTTGCCACAAAGGCTTCGCTCTTATAATCCAACAACATTTAAACGTGGCTTCCTGTAAGCATATGCCTGCTATATTACACAGTTTAAGCAAAGCCCAGAATGCAATATGCACAAACCAGGAAACCTACCCAGAGTCAGCTGTTTTGTTGTGTGTATATATACAGCGGTAGGTGCCCAGTAATCAGAGTATTGCAGTATATAGTGATAGCTTTACTCTGGTTTTCACTTATTTAAGAAATTATCCAGACACATGCACATTCGACCAAACAAAACATTATTGATGATGTCTGTCACTTTGAATCTCTGTTCTGGACTTCACTGCTTAAACTTTTAGTATTGCTTCTGATTTGATAAAGAGAGGTCTCCCTTGAAAGCTAGTCTTTTTCATTTGATATGTTTGTCCAAAAAAATGCTGTCACAATATACTATAACACTCTGATTATTCATCGATTTATATATACTCACATCTATGTATATATATAAATATATATATATATATATATATATTAATTCCTCCTCATTTTCAGCCATCAGAGTAGTATCATCCACTTATCCGAGGTTGTTGATATCACTTCCGGCAATCTTGATTCCAGCTTTGGATTCATCCAGCCCCGCCTTACGCATGGTGTATTCTGCATATAAGTTGAATAAATAAGGTGACAATATAAAACCTTGCCGCACACCTTTTCCGATCTTGAACCATTATGTTGTCCCATGTTCAGTTCTGACCGTGGCTTTTTGGTCCACATACAGATTCTTCAGGAGGCAGATGATATGATCTGGTACTCCCATCTCTTTAACAACTTGCCACATTTTATTGTGATCCACGCAGTCAAAGGATTTAGAATAGTCTATGAAGCAGAAGTAAATGTTTTTCTGGAACTCTCTTACTTTCTCTATTATCCATTGAACATTGGTAATTTGATCACTTGTGCCTCTTCCTCTGCAGAACCCGGCTTGCACATTTGGTAGTTCCTGGTCCATATATTGTTGGAGTCAAGCTTGTAGGATCTTAAGCATTTCCTTGCTTGCATGTGAAGTAATCGTTCGATAATTGGAGCAATCTTTGGCACTGTCTTTTTTGGGGATTTGGATGTAGGCTGACCTTTTCCAGTCTATTGGGCACTCTTGGGCTTTCCAAATTCGTAAGGAAAGCAACACTTCATCTTGTAGGATTTTGAATAGTTCAGCTGGGATTCCATCAACTCCTGCAGCCTTGTTATCAGCAATACATCCTAGGGCCCATCTCACTTGACTCTCCACATAGTATTGTATGTATATGTTATTGATTCCTTGATTAATTTATTATAATATCACAATCTTACACATTCATACTCTATTGGATTTTCATTCAGTGGTTCACACACACACACACATATATATATATATATATATATATATATATATATATATATGAAGAGTGAGGTAGCCGTGAATGTCCAGTAATCCAGATGAATAATCAGAGTATTGCAGTATATAGTGATACCTTTTTTATTGGACAAACATATTCATAGGTTTCATGATGAGCTTTCGAGAGCGTTCCTCTCTTTGTCGAGTCAGAGTCAATACTGTTTATAGATTCACAAATACAGCAAAAAATTCCAGGACCCCAATTTACTTACTCTGGTCTGCACCCACACACACTTCCACGGCTGGCTGATCAGAACATTATTTGTTAATCCTGGAATTTTTTGCTGTATTTGTGAATCTATAATCAGTATTGACTCTGACTCGACAAAGAGAGGAACGCTCTCGAAAGCTCGTCATGAAACCTATGAATATGTTTGTCCAATAAAAAAGGTATCACTATATACTGCAATACTCTGATTATATATATATATATATATATATATATATATATATATATAGAGGTATATATGTTGAGATATTCACATACATACTTAAAGGACCTCTGTGGTGTATTTTAATGGATTACTTATTATAGGGACTATGGGGATCCGTATGGACCCCCATGGGGGAGGTTAGTTTACTTGGTGGTAGGTAGGTTGCCAAGGGGTCCTTTATTTGCCAGTGGTGTCCATATAGACCACCATTATTATTATTTTTTTATTATTGTTTATTTGTAACGCGCCAACATATATTATAGCGCTATGCATGGATTGTGTTAAAGCAAAACAATATTAACACATTACAAAAATGGAGGATCATGTCTTTGACCTTAGAATCCAGTGTCCAAAGTGTTTTCCCAAAGCACCATGCAAGATGGAAAATTTGCAGACTTACAATCAAGGGGTTAACGTTAGGTGCCATTGAGGTCAATATCCAAGGGCTCATAGGAGGTAGAGAGTTATAGGAAGTGGATACCTTGCATTCTTTTTTTATTAATATTTAATCCCTTTCCTGTCATGGTAAGGGGGTTTATATAGATACAGAGGGTAAAGCAAGGATATCGGGGCTAGTGTAGTGTGGATACCACTTTGCAGCATTGCTATGCAGACTACTGAGCTCCAAACTCAGGGCCACATTCAATTGGCCAAGTTTGAGATCTGGGAACCCATAAGTGAGGTTGCAAGCTATTTTGCTGTTCAATTGGGGTCTTTTTGCCGGCTCTGACTGGTTTATGAGTTACGGGCTTGAAAAACTTACGTACGTCTAACTCGTAACTTACTGCCTCCAGAAGCCTTTGATCTTTCACTTTCCCCAAACCTGCAAACTTATCCACACTTGTAAACCGCAAATGGAGGAGGAGATCCTACGAGTGCAAGAGAGGACCCGCAAGGGGGTTAAACACCTACTTGTAGCACTGTAAATGCAAGTAAAAAATTAATCCTGCACTGTAAATAACGAGTAAAGCGATGATAGACATTAGAATTAATTGCACAACAGTCTCAAGCTTGCAAATCTGCAGGAAATAAATATTATTGTTGTTTCGGGGTTAAAAAGATGTTGGGTATCAATGAGTTCATACATATAAGGCCGCCCATATGGACTAGAACAGTATTGGCATTCATTTTCATAATTCTTTATTTTATATGTTTTGCGAGTCTGATCGGATATCGGACCCCCTAACCGAATTGAATAGCAAGTAACCTTGATGTTTTGCTGCCGTAAGTCGGACAGTCTCATTTCCTATTGGGAGGTTACGGCCTTGCTTAATTTATCATCTTCCCATCCTGAACTTCTCCGAAACAGTGCTTGGTTTATGGTGCTGGCTTCAAGACCGCATCATGCGACTTTAATTATTTGAATAGCATCACAAATGGAGGGGAAATGAAGCCCGCAACTCACTCGCAGACAATTGGCTGTCTGCCATCGAGTTACGGGCCTGCAATTGAATGTGGCCCTTAGAGTATCCTGTGAGCAGGCTGCGAGTACACATTAAAGAGCAATGGGAAAACAGCTTAGATCCGTGTTACCTAGGGGCAGTTTGAGGAGAGCAGCATTGAAATGGCTCCCTATTAAATGGAAAAAAGCTCCTGCAGTTACTACGGAGCCATATTTCTGCGCTGCTGCAAGTTAATTTGAATGGAACTCTATGTTTGTTTATTTATTTATTTTACTTTAAAAAATATTTTTCCAGTTATCAAGTTTAATTCATCAAAAGATTAGATAGAAAATATGTGATTACAGTTGTCCTTTAATTGTTTTGCATGAAAAACAAACCAAGCAATGCTTAAAAAAGAAGTGCAACTCTCCTGTGAAATGTAGTAAAAGAATAAAAGACAGCTGCATGTTCGTAGTGGGTAATGATAAACAAATGAACTTCAAAATATATCACCTTCCAGTCTCTAGTGTAATTAAAGGAGCACCGAAGAGATAAATATACATATTATGCTTTTTGGATGTGCAAAATATTTTAGCATAGTTTAAAATGAATAATTACATCCTTTAATTTTTAAGTATTGTATTCAGTTTTGCTTTCATGATGGACATTTTTGTCTTTGTTTGCAAAAGAGTTAGGAAACAGAGAAATGGGAGGAACAATGGATTCAGATAAGATCTGTGTTCACTTTTTTTTTATTAAATCCTCTTGAAATAGCTTCTTGACAATAGAATAACAGAGTAAGGCCCCAAAGAATAACTCTCCCACTCAAGTTACAGAGAAACCAGCAGTCCAAGATGGAATTCCACATGATACAATCAGGACCATGTAAGTATAAGATATTCTCTAGAATAATTTTATGTTCCTGTCTTGCATACCTGTGGATGTTCTTACTTTGTTAATTTTGTTTTCAGGCAAATAAGGTTTTACTAAATTACAAGGGTCTTTTCAGTGTATGGGCTCTACTCTCTGGCAGCCTTCAGTACACAGCCATGGATTAAGGTACAGTACCAAACCAATTTACAATCTGCAGTTTCACTCTTATATCAGTGTTTGCGAATTTGAAATGTGGCTGGAAAAGTCCTCAGACCAGACCAGTTATGGTGGATATTAAGGTAATTGAAATACTCTCCACTGTATATACACCATGGAAGAAAACATAGCAGACCAGGAGACTTATTTACCCCAACATACACAGAAATCTATCCACTATGTGAGCTTTTTCTTTTTTCTTTCCTGTATAAAAAGCTTACAATTGTTTTAACAACAACTTAGCAGCACATCAGCCATTTTTGGAGCTTCACACATCACATTCTCACACTATACAGTGTTACTGCAACAGTGATATACCATGGGTGAAACTTTCACAGTACTCCAGAATGTATTGATGATGGATGCATAGCGAAGACTTGAAATGACTTAAAAAGCAGCGCTTCTTCTTAACACAATTACTTTTGTACTTCTGAGCCAAAAACAATTTAATCAATGAAGCCATTAACATTGCAAGAGATAATTCTGCAGCATATGGAGTCAAATAGCACTGCAGTCATCCGTCTTTTAGCAGATTATTACTGCCAATGAAAAGATTATACCTGCTTGTGGTTATGTCCATTAGTCTTTCGTAAGAGCATGTGCTGTGTTTTCCTATCACGTCCTCATCAGCTAACATCATGATAAACTTTAGGGGCTCTTAATTTCTAGACATGGGAGTCTGTTTGTTTAACTCCCCTGACTGCAATACTGCTGCAGTGATGGAATCAGCTGAAGTTTTCTCTGAACTGGTGTTTTAGCTGTAGCCAGGATTTAAAGGGATCTCGACCCCTCAAAACATTGAAGGTAATTTTTTAAGGAAGCAGATCGGGCTTGGGACTTGAGTTTGAAACCCTCCTCTATTTGCACTACTTATAGTGCTTACTGATGGTACATCCCCTATATTCCTGCCATCAAAGTGACATACCTAATGTCCAATACCACAATTGTTGATGTAACCAATAATCTATCCTCCTGCTATTATTTATTGGTTTTATGCAAGAGCACCGGTGCTCATACAAGCACCTAGTTTTAGCTTGTTGTCCCACACTAAACCTTTCATTCTAGGACAGGAACTGTTCGTTTTTCCCTCTATGTTTACTTCCTCAAATACCTGTTGCTGCTATCCTTTGGTATTTCCTGTATCAGACATTCCCCTAGATTTCAGACATATTCAAAGTTGTCTGTCAACTATAATTCTCACATTTACAATTTACAGATATGAACCCTACTTCTGGCTCAAAAATTACCATGAGACACAGCGACCTGCTCTAAGTTTCTATTGGTTATGCAACTCTCTCACTCATTTTGTATAACTTCCTTGTAGCACGAAGGACCATGCGGGTGACACGACATCCCCACAATTAATGCCTGCCTGACTTCCCCCACTCAAACTGGGTCAGAACTCCCATACCAACTGGGAATAATACTGAGTACTGTGATCATCTCTGTTGACCCTGCCAGTGTCAGCCTAACTCAGCGTATATGCTGCCAAATGTATGTACTGCCAGAGCAGCTGTTCCATGGTCCAAACCTCTGTGACAGATGTGAGTTTGTTGCCTTATCTTGTATCTTGAAGCTCAAATTGGAACTGGGGAGAAGAATTGCAGCACTTGGTGATATTGCTCCACTGGAAAGCGAGTTGGTGCTCACTGAGCACAGTTTATCTGGGCCTAGTATGGAGGGTGGAGATGCAGCTAGTGAGGAGGTCCAGGGAGGTAGCTGGTTACACTTGCAAGGGGAAGCAGAGGGAACAGGAGGGGGAGGCAGGCCAGTTCTGAGTTTGCACCAACAGATTTGCCAGATAGAGTGAAATTGTTGGGGATGTCCATTTAGGAATTGCAAGGCCAGATAGAGCTGTTACCTTTAACAGCTGGGAGAACAGTACTACTGTAGGAGACAGAAGACAGAATATGCAGAGCAACAGACAGGTTTTTGTGGTGTGAACTCTATTATTAGGAAAGTAGACAGGGTAATTTGTCACCCAGGTTCCAGCAGTCAGACAGTCCAGGGAGCTTGGGTTTGGATCGCTTAGAAAAATTATTGAGAGGGCCAGCGGACTTGGTACATATTGATACCAGTGACAAAGTAAGATCTAAAAATGATTTTATAGAACTAGGAAAAAAGTCTAGCTTGTGTGCTAGGGCAGAGGATGGAAGAAAGGCTTGGGGAGATGGTAAACTATTAGGGTGGTGAGAAGAACTGGAATTTAATGGGGTAGACATTGTAGAAAGAGTAAGGGATGAATTAACTACTCGTGGGAAGAGAATGGGGAGGGCTAGTATAGTCAATAGGGAGATCTTGATAAGTAGCTCAAATATAGTGGCAAGTACAGTACTTCAAAACTGCAGTCATAGCAACCTAAAGTGTATGCTTGCAAGAAGCTTGTCAGTAAAAATGGGTGAGCTAGAATTATTAGCAATGAATGAGAAATGGGACTTGATAGCCATTACTGAAACATGGTTGGATTGCTCTCATGACTGGACTTTTAATTTGGATAGCTATAACCTATTTAGGAAAGACAGTGGCAGTGGTAGAAGAGGAGGAGGGATTTGTCTGTATGTGAAGCCTGATTTAAAGCCTATAGTCAGGGAGGATACTTGGTGATAAAAGGTGCAACTAGTGATAATGTTGAATCCTTTTAGGTTGAGTAAAATAAAAGCTTAAAAACTATTGGTAGGAGTATGCTATAAACCCCCAAAAATAATTAAGTGTGAGGAATTGCAATTATTGCTACTGATTGGAAATGCAGCTAAGCAAGTTCTAATAATGGGAGATTTAACTCCTCTGAAATAAAATGGATGAGTAAGACCAGCAGTTCAGCCATTATCAGTCATTATCTGTCCCAAAAGGCTATCTTGGATTTGGTAATAACAAATAGTGATGTCCCGAACAGTTCGCCGGAGAAGTATTTTCGCATGTCCGTGTTCGCAACGAACGGCGAACATATGCACTTTTCATATGCACTTTTTATTGAGGAAACTTTTTGAGTCAGCAGACACATTCCAGCCAATCAGCAGCATACACTCCCTTCCAGAGCCTTCCATCTGTATGACAGCCTACATTTTAGAATCATTCTGTAGCGGCATTCGTTGAGAGAGGAGATATATTCTACCTGCTGTTGATTTAATAGGGAAATAGATAGCCAGGCTGTGTATTTAGCTTTAACTACACACCTGAAGGACTCCTTTGATATCTGCTGCAAGGACAGCAACCCAAAAAGCCCCTTTTAGGGCTAGAACATCATTTATTTTATTTTATTATTTTTTTCTGCTGATTTAATAGGGAAATAGATAGCCAGACTGTGTATTTAGCTTTAACTACACACCTGAAGGACTCCTTTGATATCTGCTGCAAGGACAGCAACCCAAAAAGCCCTTTTTAGGGCTAGAACATCATTTATTTTATTTTATTATTTTTTTCTGCTGAATTAATAGGGAAATAGATAGCCAGGTTGTGTATTTAGCTTTAACTACACACCTGAAGGACTCCTTTGATATCTACTGCGACAGCAACCCAAAAAGCCCTTTTTATTTTATTTTATTATTTTTTTCTGTGTAATCTAATTGCATATGCCTGCCTGCTAGCGTGTGTGTGAGGCCTATTGCATCTAGTCTGCCAACTTTTGCCAGTGCACAGTGACACTCATATCTAGTGCAACCGTAGTGTGCAGTGAAATAAAACAACCCTTTTTTTACTGTAATCGATTGAATATCATTTGCCTGCCTGCATGCGTGTGTGTGAGGCCTATTGTATCTAGTCTGCCAACTTTTGCCAGTGCACAGTGACACTCATATCTAGTGCAACCGTAGTGTGCAGTGAAATAAAACAACCCTTTTTTTACTGTAATCGATTAAAAATCAGTTGCCTGCCTACAGGCGTGTGTGTGAGGCCTATTGCATCTACTCTGCCAACTTTTGCCAGTGCACAGTGACACTCATATCTAGTGCAACCATAGTGTGCAGTGAAATAAAACAACCCTTTTTTTACTGTAATCGATTGAATATCAGTTGCATGCCTACAGGCGTGTGTGTGAGGCCTATTGCATCTAGTCTGCCAACTTTTGCCAGTGCGCAGTGACACTCATATCTAGTGCAACCGTAGTGTGCAGTGAAATAAAACAACCCTTTTTTTACTGTAATCAATTGAATATCATTTGCCTGCCTAAAGGCGTGTGTGTGAGGACTATTGCATCTAGTCTGCCAACTTTTGCCAGTGCACAGTGACACTCATATCTAGTGTAATCGTAGTGTGCAGTGAAATAAAACAACCCTTTTTTACTGTAATCGATTGAATATCAGTTGCCTGCCTAAAGGCGTGTGTGTGAGGCCTATTGCATCTTGCTTGCCAACTTTTGCCAGTGCGCAGTGACACTCATATCTGGTGTCACAGTAGCTTGCATGCATAGTACCACTAATCGTAAAAAAAATGACAGGCAGAGGCAGGCCACCCCGCAGGGGCCGTTGTGGTCGTGGTGCTGTGATTCCCTTTGGCCCTAGAATAATGCCCAGTTTTCAGAGGCAACGTACCCTGAACTTGAACAGTTCTGAGGACATGGTTGACTGGCTAACACAGGACACCCAATCTTCTACAGCTTCCGCTCGGAACCTAGACGCACCATCCTCCTCCAGCTTAGCTTCGGGCACCTCTCCAGTTACCACTCGCCCGCCTGCCGCCACCACCAACACTACCACCACAGCCGCTTCCCTTTATCCGTCAGCAGAGTAATTTACAGATCCGTTGGAAGAAATGAGTGATGGACAAACATAAGTGCCAGAGGATGTAGATAACAGGGATATATATGTCCCAGTCAGGCAGCATTACACACATGGACGTACGGTCTGATGATGATGATGATGTTGTACCCGGTGCTGCTTCCTTTGTGGAGTTGTCAGATACAAGTGAAGCGGTTGATGATGACGATGCGTCCGTGGATGTCACGTGGGTGCCCGCTATAAGAGAAGAAGAACAGGAGGAAAGTTTAGATGGGGAGACAGAGAGGAGGAGGAGACGAGTTGGAAGCAGCGGGAGGTCTTCGAAAGTAGCTAGTGGCACAGTCAGACAGCATGCATCGGCACCTGGGGTCAGCCAGACAGCACGCCAGTCAACGCATGCTTTTGCCACCACCAGAATGCCGTCATTGCAGAGCTTAGCAGTGTGGCAATTTTTTCGTGTGTCTGCCTGTGAAAACAGTGATGCCATTTGCAACCTGTGCGAAAAGAAACTGAGTCGTGGGAAGTCCAACACCCACCTAGGTACAACTTCTTTGCGAAGGCACATGATGTCACATCACAAACGCCTATGGGATCAACACATCAGTACAAGCAGCACACAAAGTCAAAGCCGCCATCCTCCTCCTGGTCCAGCATCTTCAGCCACTTCAACCACTGCTGCCCTGCTTGCCACCTCTAAACCATCCGCCACTCCGTGTCTCGCCCTGAGCAGTCCCTGCTCATCTGCCCACAGTCAGGTGTCTGTCAAGGACATGTTTGAGCATAAGAAGCCAATGTCACAAAGTCACCCACTTGCCCGGCAACTGACAGCTGGCTTGTCTGAACTCGAAGCCCGCCAGCTTTTACCATACAAGCTGGTGGAGTCTGAGGCGTTCAAAAAATGTTTAGCTATTGGGACACCGCAGTGGAAGGTACCCGGCCGAAATTTCTTTGCACAAAAGGCAATCCCCAACCTGTACTCGATTGTGCAAAAGGAAGTAATGGCATCTCTGGCACACAGTGTTGGGGCAAAGGTCCATCTGACCACGGATACCTGGTCTGCAAAGCATGGTCAGGACAGGTATATCACCTACACTGCGCATTGGGTAAACCTGGTGACGGCTGCCAAGCATGGAATACGTGGCTCTGTAGAGGAGTTGGTGACACCGCCACGACTTGCAGGCAGGCCTGCTGCCACCTCCTCTACTCCTCCTACTCCATCCTCTTCCAAAACCTCCTCGGCTGAGTCCTCTTCTGGTGCTGCTATATCTTGCTCCACATCAACGGCACCCCCCCCCAGCTCCACAGGTACTATTCCACATCCCGGATACGGCAGTGTCACGCCGTCTTGGGGTTGACTTCCCTGAAAGCAGAGAGTCACACCGGACCAGCACTCCTGTCCGCCCTGAACGCACAGGTGGATCAGTGGCTGACTCCGCACCAACTGGAGATCGGCGAAGTGGTTTGTGACAACGGAAGAAATTTGTTGGCGGCATTGAATTTGGGCAAGTTGACACATGTGCCGTGCATGGCACATGTGTGTAATCTGATTGTACAACGCTTTGTGCATAAGCACCCAGGCTTACAGGACGTCCTGAAGCAGGCCAGGAAGGTGTGTGCCCATTTCAGGCGTTCCTACACGGCCATGGCGCACTTTACAGATATCCAGCGGCGAAACAACATGCCAGCGAGGCGCTACATTTTAGAAAGCCCGACACGTTGGAATTCAACACTCCTAATGTTCAACCGCCTGCTCCAACAAGAAAAGGCCATTAACGAGTATTTGTATGACCGGGGTGCTAGGACAGCCTCTGCGGAGCTGGGGATTTTTTTTGCCACGTTACTGGACGCTCATGCGCAATGCCTGTAGGCTTATGCGTCATTTTGAGGAGGTGACAAACCTGGTCAGTCGCACCCAGGGCCCCATCAGCGACATCATACAATTTGTTTTCTTCCTGGAGCGTGCCCTGCGAAGAGTGCTGGATCAGGCCGTAGATGAGCGTGAAGAGGAAGAGGAAGAGTTGTGGTTACCATCACCGCCAGAAACAGCCTTATCAGCATCGCTTGCTGGACCTGCGGCAATGCTGGAAGAGGATTGTGAGGAAGAGGAGTCAGAGGAGGAATGTGGCTTTGAGGAGGAGGAGGAAGACCAACCACAACAGGCATCCCAGGGTGCTCATTGTCACCTATCTGGTACCAGTGGTGTTGTACGTGGCTGGGGGGAAGAACATACCTTCAGTGAGATCACTGAGGACGAGGAACGGGACATGACTAGCTCGTCATCTAACTTTGTGCAAATGGGGTCTTTCATGCTGTAGTCCCTGTTGAGGGACCCTCCTATAAAAACGATGAAGGATCACAACCTGTAATGGGTGTCCACGCTACTAGACCCCCGGTATAAGCAGAAAGTGCCGGAAATGTTAACGAATTGCCACAAGTCGGAAAGGATGCAGCACTACCAAAATAAATTAAAAAGTATGCTTTACACAGCGTTTCAGGGTGATGTCACAGCACAAAGGCAATCTAACAGGAATGAACATAATCCTCCTCCTCCCACGACCACGCCGGCAAGAACGCTTTACAGACGTGTTGTTGATGGAGGACATGCAGAGCTTTTTAAGTCCTATGCATCGCCACAGCCCTTCGGGGTCCACCCTCAGAGAACGACTCGACCGTCAGGTAACAGACTACCTCGCCATAACTACAGATATCGACACTATGAGGGGCGATGAACCCCTTGACTACTGGGTGTGCGCGCTTGCCCTGTGGCCTGAGCTATCCCAATTTGCCGTAGAACTTCTGTCCTGCCCCGCTTCAAGTGTCCTGTCAGAAAGGACCTTCAGTGCAGCAGGAGGTTTTGTCACTGATAAGAGAAGTCGCCTAGGTCAAAAAAGTCTAGATTACCTCACCTTTATTAAGATGAATGAGGGATGGATCCCGAAGGGACTGACAGTGGGCGATACATTAGATTAAAAAAGGCCTGATAGATGAGCTGCCTTGAGCTAATAATGGTCCACAAACTAACATCAATTTTTCTGGTAGCTGCAACAATACCGAATTTTTGCATTTAAATTATTTTATTGTCAGAAGGCGTACAGCATGTAATGAAAAATAAAGCATTTTTGAACAGTCTTGCATAACAGTTGTGCAAAAATACATATTTACAATAAAGACATTTTGTGAAAGTTAGTTGGTTATTCCTTCTTATTTTTACTTTTTTAGGTTAATAATTGTTCTTATTTTTTACTGTGATTGCAATTAAGAGATACCTAAAACATGGTAAAACAGACAATAGTAAA